>CM075173.1:104275610-105475610 GCA_037576465.1 Parascaris univalens | reverse complement strand
AAAAATTCGATTTGATTCAGAGTCATCTCCCACTGTTATTAGGATAAGAGCTTACCATACAAGAGGTCATACATAACTTGCGGCAATTCGCAATCATTCGAATTTAGTGAAATTGCTGAACAGCCACCAAATAACGAATTTTTATTAATTCGGTTAATATTCATTTTAAGGATCCCTCCAATACCAATTCATTGATTCACCTCCTCCCGGCTATTGAAACAGTCGAATTAGTTATCATATTCAGCAATAAAATGTTTCAACAAATTTCAACAGAACTGTGGAAATAGAATCTTTTTCAAACTGAGAATAAAGACAAAAATCGTCACGCATAAAGTCGAGATTTCCATCTTAGGGTACGAACAATTTCAAACGAACTAGGCCAATTCTGTACATATTAATACAATATAATATATATGATAAATTACGTGAATTATATAATATAATAATATATGTTAGCGTTTAAACTTTGATATAATATATAATAATATCTAAATGCTGCAATGAAACAAAAATGTACCTTTCTCGCAGAGTGATCACTATCTAAATGGAACATATGTTTCTTTAATGAGAATTGCTGTTCAGTGTTGTTCTTCACCTCGGAGACCATATGATCGAACCAATCCCTCGCAACATTCGCGAATTGACAGTTCACATAAGCTGGCATGAAATTCGTTTCCTCCGAACTACTACTTAGCATGCCGTCTGAAATTTGGCATATTATGTACGCAGCACCTTACACTTATACAGACATAATTCGAGACATGCAAATCGATGTATGTTTTTTTTATAACCCTTCGTCGAATTCACTTCTGAGAAAGAGACATATAAACGAGGGATTTTTTCCCTCTAGAAGTCAAATTTTCAAAGAAGTGGGGAGGGTTGCTACCCTAGAAAGTTTTTTCTGACTATTTGTCGTAATATTGTTGTTACTATTGTTGACAGCAAAACATCCCTCAAATTTATCCAATATTTCAGAGTACTAACCTCATGGACGGCTTATAAGTCGACCCTCTCTCATATTACTTTCCCACTTATTCTCTCCAGTTTAAACTGCAGTCCCTCATTGCACAATTATTCATTCGACACAGACCTGTATTAGATATTGCTGAGATCAATGTCAATGAGTTTCTCTTTGCGCTGTCGAAATTGAACATTGTTTGCGTGGACTGAGCGGATCGCCTTGATGCCTCATTTCTGTTCAATGCAGCTGGTTGCTCAAATCGAGGACTGGACAACTGCGCCGTTTTGGGAGGCGACGTGAATGTGGGAGCAAGAAGTGCATCACTCGACGAACGCTTCCTATAAAACGACTATCGCCTTCACGCAGGACGATCTCATATTCACAAATAAGTCACTCTTCGTTTATTTTCAGAGTTACTTTACACGTCTTAAATAAATTAACGGTATCAACGAAAACCCTCTCATGGCTGTCAACAATAAACATAAACATTTCCACGAAACTCGACCACTGTGCTACTAATAAAACCATTAAAAATACTGAACCTCAACGGAGCCGGATGCCGTTCACCCCGAACTTTGGAGGATACTGATCCTGCAGGAGCACGAAAAAGTATCGGACTGAAAGGCGCCTGAATATCGAATATTGGACTGCTCAATAATCCGAACTCGGTTACGAGGTCACAGAGCGCCTGAAATCCCGAATTGCCAAATGCGTTATCAGGGTGTTGCCGTCGATGAAAAAAGAAGGATGGAGAGGCAACGGAATCAGAAAGCTGTCACGACTTAGACCATAAGTGGACACATAAGAGGAAAGCGGATACAAAAGCGAAACAATATTAAAGCGCTGAGAAGTACACCGTCGACCAATCGAAATGCTTTCTCACAAAACTATAAATTCAATTTACTCCCATCTGATTTAATTCCGATGTGAAATCCAAAGATGACTAAACGACTGTAATATTCCGAATGCAACAACTCCCAATGGGATGCTAAGGATAACTGATAAACTTTTTAAAATAAAAAACCAGGAGTAAGACTTCAAACGCAGCAAGAGCTATATAAACTGAAAGTGATAACTGCAGAACCTGTTGAACTGCGAGTCGAAATCGAGCATGTAGAGATGCTAGGCCAACGTCACCAGCTTGCCACACATTAAATTCCACTAGTGCTGTTATTTCACCTTAAATCGAGAATCTATCAAACGAACATAACCCTGTCTCAAATGCTGCCTCATAGAGATCTCAGCCACGACCGAGACCAGGGTCGAGCAATATGGCTTTGTCCTCCTTACTGAGTAATACTTCGATCTATCGAAGGAAAATCAGCAAGTTTCAACTTCTCATCACATTTTCCTCCTTAGCACGGAGTGAGATCAACGCCGCACCCAGAGATCAATGACGGCTTCAGATCAATGTAATGATAAATAACTAAAATAACTCATCTTTACAAATTCCCATTTCCTAACAACCCCATCCCCTTCACGTTTCATCTGCATGTACCTTAGGCGTCAAATATTAATGCAGCTGCCTTTCACCCGAGAAAACAGTCGCCGTTTCGGCACGTGGAAAGGGAGATAGAATATGCTCCCAAACGAATCATAACAGTTCAACATAAAACCGATGTGAGACAGAAGCGAACGCTGCTACAAAATGGCGCCGAACTGAACAACTGCTACCACAGGTCCTTGGTAGACTGAGTAAACACTCTATCAGAGTGACTTTGCCTTTATTCGCCACCTCAGATTTATGCCACCGCCACTTCCCATTACGAATTACCCAATAATGTCTGCTAGTCAATATCTACGACGCAATGCTCAGCTAAGGCCATCCCATGCGTAAAGACGAACGTTCACAGGAAACCAAATTTGGATCGCAAAGGATGGTGAATGAGAATAGTTAAACTCGCCATGTCCGCCTTTCAATAAAGCATACTGCCAAAGGGGCTTCACTTAGGATGTATGTTAAAAACCAATTTCGCTTATAGAGTGAATGAGTCAAGAGCAGTGCTAGAAGCAGTGTTGCGAGATGAAACTTCATTTTACATGGCCGACGAGAACCTCGGTTATTCTGGCTTATTCGGTTGCAAAACCGATTTATTAATGACGAAAAAATTCGATTATAACCGCAACTATTTTCTTCTCGATAAAAATTTGTGAAATGAATTCGCTTTCAAGCAAAAACAAATGAAAATACTGCTAAAGAAGAACGCACCAGCTCTCGAGTGAAGAAGAGACTCCGGCAGAGGCAATGATGTGTTGATACAGCGAGTCAATTCATGGAATCTTTCAACTGCGGCACGTCTCAATTTCGCACCACCTGGATAGAGTTGCGAATGTGTATTAGCTGTTAGACGTGCATAGTGCAAATTAGTTTTGCACATTCCACGTACATCGACTACCCGAGTCTCTACGCAAGCCACACCTAAAATTGCTACCTTATATTACCGTCTTATCGGAGCTATTTAAGACAAACCTTACGCTAAACACCATACTATGATATGAAGTATATTCATGCGTTAAACACAACATCCACGATTGTATGAAAGGAAAATTTCAACACCACACCGAGTTCTAGGATACCTAAGAAACGACAACGAAAAGAGGCAAATGCCTATAAGAACATGGAAAATTCCAGAAAAAATCTGTGAGGCAAATAGAAATTAAACCAGACGACTACCATAAATCCACATCTTTACACTGTCACAAGTATCTTTATACTAGCCCGTTTACTTTAGCAAAACGTTTCTTTTCCAACCATGGATGATCGGTCAAATCTATTAATGGCACATGTAAGTTTCATCCACAACCAACTCTCCATAAGAAATACGTTAATCTTTCAATAAATTATCCATAAATTAGCGCAAATCTGTGGATCCGATCGACGTTTGATCTATAGAGACGATCAACATAATATTATTGCTGTTAAACAATCTCTCATGGATTTGCTCGCTCGTTAGCAGGAAGTCCCCCATATGAGATCTAAATAAACATGCTTATGCTGAGGTCTTTCTAGTAAAGATGAATAAACAAATATTGGAATACATTCCACCTTAGCAAAAAATCTTTTGCGATACAATGTTGCAGAGAAGAACCTAAAAGACGATAATGCAATAAGTGCAGTATGAGATGCAATAAATTCATCGCATTTATTGCAAACGCCGTAATCGACGATCGAAAAAAGTAATATCTCGTGTCACTTTGGTGATCTTAAGCAGCCTCGTCGTGGGGCGTATTCGCTCTCGACTTTCAGACGATCTTATGAGCCCTTCCAAGTATGCCATCAGTTTTCAGTTTCCATTCTCCATATTAATTAACAAATACCCTCAATTAATTAACAAAGAGGCCATCGACAACTGACGGTTATGACCAATTTTAATATCAGATAAGAAGGGTTTGTATATACTGACTTCAGTAAATAAACCCGGTGAAAGCTCTAGAATAGAGGCGAGAACAAATGAATGAAGCAAATAGTGCAAGGATAACAAAGACACAGATCTGGCTGATAGTAGCGAAAATTATGATCTATAAGCAACATCACTGCCACTCGCAAATATGATTTAATCATGAAAGCAAAAATATTCACCAAGATTTGAGCTACCCTTTGAGGGCGGTCGATTGATCACGAAGAATGGAGCGATATAACCATCAGGAAGTGTAGTCGACTCACTGACGTACGGGTAGAAATGAGTCCTCTCACTAACTGTTGCACCATTCCTGTTTCCGCTATGTTCTCGGAATCGAGCAGCAATTGTGAACGTCAGCATCTGTTGTTGGAGGTAAAAGTAGAGCGATCCAAGATATTCTTCGATAAAGCTTGGTAAAGTACAGTGGAATATTGCGTCCGGACAAGACGGATTGCGCTGAATGAACTGCAATAAAAAAATTATTCCATATATGAAAAGATGGCCTGTATTATCCTTCATGGATAACAAGGACGAGCTCTATGAGTGAGTTATTTCCTGTCCTCAATTCAAGTTGACAACTACGACTATCAACACCAACACCAGCAAAGTTAAATTACGATGAAACAAATGATGGAGAATAATGCTTTTCGTTTTCATTTTATCAAAAACTTCCCAGCGACTCAGCGGTAGAAAACCCCAAGATATCAAAAATGATTCAGTAATGCTGAGTCTCCCCCTTCTACCACCCTCTTTTTCACCGCTCATCAAGAAAGGCTTTGTTGCAATTTACGCCACCAAAAAAGAACACTAATATAAACCGACCCTGACGTCTTCAGGAGTAAGCCTTGTTTGAGGGTTCTTTTGCAGTGCACTCGTTATCTCGTCGAGCACTTTCACATCGATTCGCTTTTGCATTGCCTCTATGATAGCCTGCAGGTCGGCACCGGGTTGACGAACCCCATGAACAGTCAGCAGAATGTTATTCTGCATCATTTCGCTCATCTAAACTGACTCAGCGAATGGAGTCGGATGTAATGAATGTTGTGAAAAATCCTCTAAAGACAAGAAGAAAGAGAAGATCAAGTCGAAGTGGCAGAAAAGTATAAGGATGTAGCCACCTATATTATTACACAGGAACCATTACAACAGAAGAATGGCGGAAATGGCGGATGGCGTAGCACGCTATTAAAATGCCAACACCTTTCAGGCAAGATTTTCTTAGCAGTTACAACTAAACCGTACATATAATGTCTAACTCTTACAACAAGTCGTCGAAACAATGCAGCAGCGCAGCAACTATAGCTAGCGACATCTTATTCTCCACATGTCTTTTCATCTATCCGTCAACCCTCCCCACCCCACCTCTCCCCAATTCCACCACCTTCTTCGTTTCTAGTACTGCGACATCGCATATGCGAGACGACGACATTCGAAAAGAATCAGCACTTAGAAATGAGGAATATACCGCAAGAATACGCTCGGCGTTGTTCATCGCAGCAGCGAACATTTGTAATAACTTAGATAGCAATAACATTATTGGGAATATTTTCGCAACAAATATCAAACGATATAAAATGAAGGTGAGCGTTCTTCCATCAAGCGACAAAAGTTAGAAAACCTGTGTCATCCACTGTTTCTGCGAGGGATCACGAGCACTCTCATGTACACTGTCTTCGGTCACATGTAATCGGAGATAGAATACATTGGCGCTTCCCTCTTCACGAAAAACATACAAATTTCGTCGATTACGAACAGCGAAACGCTCGATTCCATGACGTAACGCCTCGAATCCGACCGCTCAACATTGACCACCGATTAGAACGACGCAATAGAACACAGCAACCAATTATACTACCAATGTACTTACTGATTACAGATGAGTATTGGTAACTGTCAGGATACTCTTCATTAATATCATATGGCTTATTATCAGCAAATGAAAACTCTACAGCAATTGGGAGGAAAATCAGAGTGAAAAGAGGTGACAGAAGAAAGGCGCAAAACGTATTTCAGAGATGACGGGGAGAATGTTTATTCAGAGAAATCAATTAATTAATTAATTAAATGAATGAATAAAATATCAGAAGGGCGATCTCAATCAACCAAATCTTTTAACAAAACTAAAAAGAAACCAAATTCTTGAGAAATAAGCGTACTGAACGCATCCTTATAATGGCTGAATTGTAATAAACTTCCAGTGAGAAATGTTCTCTTTGCAGACAATCACTTAACAACTAAGCATCCCCACTGCAAAGGCATGCAAGGAGTGAAATATGCAGCAGATAGCCGCATCCCTCCTCTCAAACTGTGATGCGAGCCACATTCACAACCCGCCACTATGCTCCAAAATTAACTCCTCCCACTAATTAGCAATTATGGCAAATTTATCACTAAAAATTGATTAAACCTTATCCCAAAACGTAAATAGCAAAAACGACCGAATATCATGCAAAACTGCTACTCAAAATAAAACCCCAAATGGATAAAAGTGCGATTAAAAGTATACAAAAGCGGAAGAAAATACACTGTTCGATATTATCCATAGGACTTCAATCCTATTTACGGCGTTGGTCATATGTGACTACATTTGAATTCAACTTCCAATAACCACCAAGGTCACGAGAGTCACGAAAGTGGAATGACACTCCTCCTCCTACATTAAACATTAACTACGGAGCCTTGTTAAGCTGCCAAAAAAGGGAACCTACTGAATCTACAGTCGAACATAAATCCTGACTCCCAAGCTAATTAGAATGTTGAAATAATAGAAATGAAATAAATAAAATCAGAAATAGGACGTAACGCACCGAATGGGCAACTTTTGCCAACAACTTGCTTAGATTGTTGCAGACGAGGATGAACGAAGAAATAATGATGGGCGACAATCCCGCATGCAAAGTGTCCTGGTGGATATTCCACTCGTGCACATCCGGTGAGTGCGTTATCACTTTCTTCATCATCCGACGCTGTAATCGCTCGAGAATCTCAATGAGACGATTGAAACAAACTCGCTCAGCTGCTTATTTATGAACTTTTCGTTATTTCTTCTTCTCTTTCATACCTCAATCCATTCATTTCCTTCGTTTTTTGAAATGAAATGTGATAAAACATTAGTCCAAGCGCATCCTTTAGAAATCTGCTCTTCATATATAATGACCTTTAATAATTTATCCTCTTTAAAAAATTCGCAGGTCAAGTTCAAGGTTGAGAACTTTGAACTATGAACGGAAAGATAAGGAGGGAACGAATTTCAAAAGAAGGATAATTCAAGACGATGCTAGTGAGTAATGACGGAGAGAGAGGAGGAAAAAAGGAGGATGAAGAGATCCTCCTGGCGGTATCCGGAGAGTACAGCACACAAGTGCATCCTTTAAAAACCAGAGAAAAGAACAACTCACATGTTATATTCCTTCGCTTTGAAGGTTTCGCATGCGAGCAGATATATTCGCGGGCGAGCGGCGTATTCGGAAGGCAGTGCAGGCTCCGTTCGAATAATTCATCTCTGCCCATCTTGCGGGAAACCGAATCACTCGCAATCAACAAACTGTCACATTCGCCTGTTCGTTGCATTTTCTCCAAAAGAAGCTCCTAAACAAAATGCAGTTTGCAATTCCTTTATCAATTATTAGACGATTCGACTTTATTGCTCTCGTAATCCTACCTTGCCAATTTTATGCCTCATCAAAAGCATTTCACCTAAGTTGGCTCTCCACTCCATCACTTCCCAATGAATCTCCCTCAGTACGATAGCAGCTTAATGCTGTTGGGGGTTACAATCAGGACATTTATTGGACAGCTTCTGAACTGTTACTCGTCTGATTATTTCATCGTATGCTGTTTTATTTACAGGTCATTCTATATAACAAATGCTAACACGACATGATCAAGTTCGAGATTAGCGTAATAAAGCTCTTTGAATCGCCCGCTTAAACGTGTAAAAAACTCTTCTTTACATTCACATAACCAAAGATAACTTAGTGTTTATGGAATGGTCTCCGTAAAGCCAAAAAGAAGAAACCGCAGTCGATAATGGTATTGACCAGAAGTAATAAAACACTGACCTGGTTAACTGTTCGACATTCTGTTTCGATCGCTCTACACAACTTTTCAAAGATAGACGTATGGAGATTGATGTACCTGAAGAGGAAGAAATTAACTGAACAGGAGAACTCCAATTCCTTCGAATAAACTAAGCTTAAAACATTGATCTCAAAAGCCATAGTCTTTTAAAAGCTCCTCTTCTGAGAATAAGAAATTTTCACTCCTCGAGAAAATCTCACAAAACTCAGAAAATCTCCAAAATGCCAAAGAAGGGTCTTGAAAAGATCCCTTTAAATTACTGATTCATTAAATCTCTTTCCAACAAGTTGTTTTCTTTTCGGTGAACGCAATCCCCATCATTCATAGAGTATAGAAGCTATCTATAATTCCCTCATTAAACTTCAAGCCTACATGAAATTTACAATTTATAATAACTTCGAAGCAAAATGAGCACCGAGGAGATCATCTGCCGACTATGACTGCCTAAATAAATAGGCAACCAAACTCTATTGTTAAAAATGAAATCTCAGAGATAATTTGACACCAATAAAATATGAAACGATGAGCTGAAGTGAAAAAAGAAACTTCAGGGAGGGATCGAACATGACATCCCATAGTAATAACCAAATACATTACACATTCATTGAACGCACTAACCGTTGACAAAAATAAACTTTGGCCTCATGAGCATCGACCGTTACAATGAGCCAAAAGTCATTCAATTCCTGCTGTCGGATCCGTGAGCTTGGGCGCAGAAACACTTGCTCATCGTCTGCAACACACAACATCCTCCAAATTGCGAGAGCAGACCATGCTTGAGATCACTTCAAGTTTCTCATTCAATGATTTATAAATATACTCCCTCTCCTCAGCGTAATTTTCTTCTTTTTATGCAAGCAAACGCCAGCAGTATAGCAAATCCACGAACCGTTTCCTAAGGAAAGAAGTTAGACGGCGAGGAAGGAGAAAAAAGAAGGGTGGTAAAAACATGAATGCAAAAGGAGGACGATACGAGGGAGGGAAAAGGAAGGTCAGAAGCAAACTAATTAATAAAATCGAATTTATATGGAACGCCAATAAGATAAAAGCAAATCAACGTGACGACTTGGACACTACTTTCAATCAGTTCGGCATCGATCCATTCATTTACTAGAGAAGAAAACACCTCTACGAATCAACGCCATAACAAAGATGATAACCTAATGAAGAGAGAAATGAGCAAAACCAACTAATACCGGCACGACTCGCAACACCTGAGGTCTTCCTCTTCGATATATCTTCTATGGATATTGCGGGTAACGGTACACTGTTCCTGAATTAATACTCATTAATATTACACCCGACAATGTAGTTAGCTATAACTGCTAAATTGAACAAAAATGCTGTTAAATATGTTTCAGTTTTTTGCACCTTTAAATGCCCATAAACGTTTCAAAGTTATCGTATAGAAAGGAACCTTCCGCATTAAACGATCCCCACAAATGATGCAATCTGCTTTGAAATGGAATTATATCCAAACGAAAATGATAGCGCTAAATGAAAAAAGTCGTTCACGTCCGCAAATTGTGACAATTCAACTCGTCGAATATATAAGAATAAATTTCAGGAAGAGAAGTCGTGAAGAACTCCCATTTCCAGATGAAGTGAATGAATTCGAACGTCAACTTTACTAAAGAATCTATGCAAAAAATGCTCTCAAAGACGAACTGTATTAAAGTTTGCTATCTAACTTACGAGAGAGCTCAGTTTGTGAGCATATCCAGAAAAACAGAGCATAGATGAGGGATGTGTCGAGAAGCGGGATGAAATAGAGAATTTAAGTTGTTATGGTGCTTAGTTCTCAAGAAATCATCTATTGATTTTTCTTACGGCAATATCACCAGAACTATTTATTAAGTTGAAAAAACCAGTAGACGGTTTCTGCGTATTGGCGACTTCCATCAGTAAAACCTCAACTAGCTAAACCAGTTATCGGGAACTCAAATCGATCAATTACGCCGATAATTCACCTCAATTAAACAAAAACCACTATTCCAAAAAAGGGACGACGGATCAGATGCAATGGAGTTCAGATATAATTGCTTCCAATCATCATTCAACACCTTATAATATGATTTATCATATATATGGTGATTAAGCGGATGCAGCTAGCAATCGTGAATCAAACGGCAATGATGAACTCTATAATAAGAGAGCTTCACATGCGGCGAATACCACCAACCGAACAATGGTGCTTTGCAGTTGCTTCAACATTACGGAAAACCCTCCATCGTTATGATAAGTAGGTACGGCGAAATGAAATAAGCGAATGGTTTTTTGACATTTCCTCCCATTCTGCCGAATAAATATGCAAATAATTACGGCTGCAATAACTGAACATTCAGCTCTAATATATGCATAACCCTTTCTACCTCAACCAACAACACCCTACTGACCGCTTCGATGAAATGAATTTGAGAGAAATCGAAATAGTCGAACGAAAGAGAAACGCACCGTTCCTCTTTAACGCTCACATCCAACAACTTCATCGTCGAATTTGTTTCTCCATGTTCCAAGACGGCTTCTGTACTGTAACGAGTCGAATGCTTCGTAGAAAGTGAATCACGTGAGTCCCTATCATGACCTTCGCATCCCTCCGAGAAACTTCCACTTCTCGGGAAATTACCCGGCTAAATAGCAAAAGATTTTTTGAAAACTTAAAAGATGGTTTCATTTACGACTACGGCACTTTAGTGAATGCCGTTTCAATCAATGAGTACAAATTTCATCCATATTTTAGTCAAATCATACTCGATATATACCAAATAAAAAATCCTACCTTCGCATCTCACTTAAAGATTATTTTAATACATAATGAATAGAGGAAATTTATAGAGCTCAAATGTGATATGAAAAAAAAAGCAACTATGCAAACTATTCGAAGACGTTCGAAGATGCTGAAAGAAGCGACGACACGAAATTCTCGACGAAGTTAGCCATCATCACTTCTCATAATACCCTCAATTAAATGTATCCTCGCATGTAAAACGCCATAAAAGTGCCCATATGCCATTCTATGAAAAATCTTATTCGACATCCGATAATATTTCGGTGGCATATTCTCAAATGATAGCCGTCTTCCACTTAGCAGTTTCTTATTATTCTCGTAACGGCTCTCGTAAGATTATTCTCGTAAGATATCAAATATACGTATAAAACTAACAGCTGTAGCAAAATATCATAATGAAACTACTGATCGAAAGATTCATTCTCGCAGCAATAGTACTCCTCAAATAAACTTATTCCATAACCTACCCGTCTTGAAATATAGGAGACACGCCTCACGGGTCCCATCTTGCTGAACATCAACTCGAAGCGCTTCTGGTCGGTGATACTGCAGCAGAAGAACATATTGTGAGTATGTGGAACGGCGCTTAATTGACAATAATCCAATGTGAGATGCTTAATTCGTTCGCGCAAACGACGTAACGCCTTCAATTGCTCCATAACAAGCACAATTTTTACCTTCTTCATCTTTATACGATCCGGATCGATGCCAACTTCGCTCTGCAAAAATTCTCATATACAATGAAGACTTCACTCCATCAGTACATCATCAGCTATGCGCGATAGCACCTCTCTTACATCATCCATCTCCCATCTAAGCATCATCTCCAATTAGTGGTGAAGAATTTCGACTTGAATTTTCCAATCTTCTTTCAAATTCTGTGAATTTTCCCTTGAAACTCCAAAATATTCCAAACTATCATATTTAATAACGACTCAAATTTTCAGTTAATTTACAACCGCTGGAAATAAAAAATTTCCCTCTCAAACCTATACTAATATATTTTTCGAGTTGGATACTTTGGCAAGCCTTTTTCCCAATGGCGTCCTTGAAAACACCAAAACACTAAATTATTCAATTACCTGCTTAGACACCAACCGTTCTTCGAAAATTCCGCTTGAATTTCTCGAATTTCTCGTAACAGTAGAAAGCCAACTCATTTTCTACTTAATTAAAACATAAAAAATTGCTCTTTTCAGTTGAAATAAGCTTAAATAATAAAAAATTCATCTCAGAATCACTTAACAGCTCTCCGCCAATAACGTTACATTACGAATCGCCATCTTCAACTATGCAGATTTGCGCCGATGAATCAGCCAGGAAAGCGATATGGCTACCGATTCGCTCAAATATTTTTGCGATCACAACGATGAGAAACACTAACCTCACTAACGATGAAATCGATTATCTTACGAAGAGTTTCTACGCTGCAATCATCGTAACGTGATAGTACCAAATTTTTCTCCATCTGCAGAAGTCGACTGATTCCCAACCGCAGATCACTTACAGCGCGACTCTCCTGAAAATGCGGATCGAAAGACCATATAACAAATTCCATCACAAAACGATTCAATATATTACCCTACTCAAGATCGAATCAAAAAATAGACGCATCTTCTAAAAATGCTCTCATAACTGGCGCATATTTTACACAATTCCGCACTCATACTCACTAAAATCTATTTCAGCGCAGATGACCTCTCAGAATACAGAATCCATTCGAGAGGTGCTTGCGATGAACGATATCGCCACAACGGAACTATTCTCGGTGGAACCCTAGCGGATATTACCGACAAGCCAGTTGAACGTTACTCATGATATTTCCTATTAGAGCGTGCTCCTTACTACTGATCAGGTTTCGCACTGAATCCGCACACACTGATCACCTCAACTGCCTGTCTTAGCGACATCAGCAGTTTTTGTATGCTTATATGGAGATGCGAATATGATTACACAAACTGCTCAAACAGTCATAACAGGACGGAAATATCACCACTGATATTTATTACTCCACCTAAACTGATGAAGGAAGTCAGCTAACTGCCCTATTAAAGACAGATATGACGTCATATCCATGGAAAGTGAAAGAAAGAGCAAACCGCTTGTGGCAACTCAGCGATAACGTCCATCGTGTCGACCGATGGTGCGTTCTCAAAATCGAAGCACCTCGCCGCATCTTTCGGTAATAAAGGTGATGACTGCCTCGAGCTAGGTGTTGTTAACACCGAATCCATATGATCGTTGACCGCATGCACTGATGGCCACGATAGTACATATATATCCAACGTTACTTCTACCTGATCCAACACTGTAATACTATTCAGCGGCATTTTCTTTTCTCATTTCTACTCAGTTAAAAATCCGGTACATCCAAATTATATTATGTTAAAGTTTACTTCAAACTGTACTCATGTATGACAGCAATTCAATATCACGACGTACAAGCTTAAGGCTGCATCCTGAACGTGACCTTTTGACCTTTGAAGTAACCAGCTAATACTCTATTTGTGGCTCCTAATTTCTCGTTTCTCACTTGTTTGCACATCGCCTTGTTGTTTTTCATTCAAGAGACGTTGTTTGTGTCCACCATACTCTACTCATTTTCCTCCCTAGACCTTGCAATAATGAAGATTCCGTCTAATAGCGAGAATAAAATGAACTCCAACTGAGATTTCGAGTTTCTTATCTAGTAAGTCTGACCGGTCGGGCTGCGTTTTAATAAATGTAGCATAGATATACTGAGAAAAAAAAAATAATGAAGAAAAGAAAATGGACTTACTGGCCGCAATATTATGAGGGGCATCCGGACATTGCCGTAATAACTTCAGCATACACGATGGGAGATGATCAATGGGGAATGTGTGCATCGTTTGGTTCGGAAAACGTAAGGCGCATGAAAAATTGACGAATAAAGGTGCCACATCGACACTGCTATCGACGGCCAATAACTCACTCTCTGAGATACATGTCGCCGATGTGGACTCATCGCTTAATGACGACTGATCGTCCTCTTCCAAATCGTCATCTACAATACCATCTGGGAGATGATGAGGAAGAAATAAGGGAAGGAGGAGGTGGAACACCGCCGACATAGCAAAATTCGGGGAACTTTAGAGCAAAATATGTGACGATATTCTTGAGGATATCCGATAGCCAAATATTAGTAAGAAAAAAAATAGTATCTCAAGGAGCGACTGCGACCGATTTGAGGAAAAAATCGACCACATGGAAAATGGAAAATTGCACTTAAAACTATACAATTATTGGAAGAGATGACAAAAAATGGTCCACTTAATTGTAAAAATAAACCTTCACCTCATATGACAGAACATCAGCGTCCCCTTCCTCGACTCCACTCCTCCCCATATAGACACAATATTTCTTCTATGATGCCCATTCTTGAGCTCTTATTGCCACTTAATGCAAAGATTCTCAAGCCTAATTATTCATGAGAACTTGCAACGAATATATAGCATGTAGAGCGACTTAAACTGTGAATTCTACATGCAAACAAATGCGAAGACGTTGAAATTTGAAAGCTTTGAACAATCGACGTGCTGTCAGCTCCCCACAATATCAGTTCAAAAATTTCTCTTCACATATTACCGAATCCACCGATCGTCATCTTTCATTAAAGGATCGCATTTAGGAAATTAGTGGATACAACGCAAAAAACGAACAATTCCCATAGAGAGGAATTTCGATGAAGTGATACTTTAATAGAAATCTGAAAGAAATAAGAGGCTTTTGAGTTGACTAACAACTTTCCACCTTAGCGAACTAATTGCTGCTGAAATTCTATTTTCCCGTGGTTTACCCTCACCGTACAGTTATGAAAGTATGTAGATAGACTAACAAAGAAACACTGAAGCTCTAGAAAAATCGAAAATTGAACATATTAAGAAGAGAAATTCAGATGAATAAAGATATAAAGCAAAAAACTTCATAAAATATTAAAGTATACAAAACAATATAAACACAAATATAACAATACATAATCTTCATGCAAAATCGGTAAACATGAAGATGATAATATCCAGAAAAAAAGAAGAAAAGATCGCATCTCCAAGAAGTTTTCCTGTGGGAACCTTTCTTAACGTTTCCTCATAGATCTATCTGATATTTGCCTACCGATAGGAAATACTCGCATATTTCATATATTCTATACGACATGTTTGATATCAGATATATTAGGAGAAAGATACGACTTGATTAACTTCTCAATATCGACCACACTAATCCAATCGATTCAATTTGGTCTATTCCAGAATGCACTTGAAAAAACATCAATCGCAAGTTTCTGCATATAAAAGCAGAAAAAACGTGTCACGAATTGCATTCGCAATCTTGAAACAATGTTCCCAATATGAAATGCTTCTTCTTTTCCCATCACACACAAATATTTCCCCTCATATTGTTGAGCTTTCCCCGCTCCGGAGTTTATTTTTTAGCCAAATGAAGACGCCATCCGCCGATACGTCCCAACCAGCTACACTGAGATTGCCGGTACAACTTCCGCCACTGACACCTACCTATACGTCGAACCTCGTACGTTTTCTGCTGCTAGTCATCACATACGTTAACACTTATATTTGTGACTAAGAAAGATGCAAAGAATCGCCAACAAGATTCACTAAAAGTGATATGGTGAAACACAGTTACACTGAGGTGATATATTGAGAGGCTAACGTGATTCCACTTCCGATTCGTTGATTCGTTGTTGAATTGAGCTGAAGTCATTATCGGCACTACCCACGTAGCAGAATTCAACGTCATCCGACAGTGAACTCCTCGACAGAACACCTCCCGAACTCAAACGCACTTTGCCACGTGTTATCGCAGAACCTAACTTCATCCGCTAGAATAAGTTCTTACTTATGAGCTTCCCGCTTTGGCATGCCTTATTTAACTATAGACAAATGTATGTTCGCATTTATATTTTCTACTATAATGGTGAAAATAAAGCTGAAAAGGTAAATACTACGCAAAACATGTGCTTTAATTCCAGTCATTTCCTTCCACCCTCTCCTTTCATAACAAAGAGTAACGAACATAGACGCTAAATGTGGAGCTATAGAAACCTACCCAACAGTCAAAGAAACTGCAAAATTGCCATTTTTAATGCCAACTGACTAAGAAATTGAAAAAAGTCTTTATTGTCAACTATCGTTCTTTCATTGACGACTCATAGCTCCAACGATAATAATTTATTGGCAAAATATGGAGTGCTTTCCATTCAAAAACGACAGCTTCGCACCCAAATTAAACACGGCAATTGCAAATATGAGCACCCTTTCAACAATCAAACGACAAACGCTAATATAATAGATAGGAAATTTTACTGCAGCCGTTGCATAATGCAATGAGAAGAAATAATCGATCAATTATACCTCAATATGAATCAAAATTAGACTGAGATGTGGGAAAAGTACACTTAGGAAGAATAAACTCTATGCCCAGAATCTTAAAAACTACTGACGTATCGATCGAACCCCTCCCTTGTCCTCCACTCTCCCCACTAAAATTTGTAACTCACATCCCACCCTTTCAATGAAAAAATCCATTCTTTTTCTGTGCCTTCCCTTATTCCAACTGAAATTAGAAAGAACTTAGAGCTGGATTTCCCGTCCCCCTTTCCTCTATCATGGGCATTTTCTTGAAAAATGAGGTCATCGATATTTGGATGAAAGAAGTGCCATAAGAACTTTGTTGGAAATCCAACTAGAACCGCCTTCATCAGGTGGAAAAATAACGAAATGAATCAAGTGCTCGACTTCTTTCCAAAATTTTACACTGACTAGGCAATTTTGTCCCACTGAGGAAAAGGCTCTAAAGAAATTAATCCACTCCCACAAGAATTCTCATATTTATACTAATTTCATTAAACATTTTCCCCATTTTCACAAATCAATCTCTTAATATTCAATTTAAAAATGAAATAAAAAGATAAAAAAACTAACAAAATTGGTGACATTCTGTGAGACGGGTAAATGCACATTTGCATCGCTCACATAGAAGAAATAGTTGGCTAAATTTGGAACCTTCCTTAAAAGAATATTTCCCATAATAAAAAAATCATAAAAGCAAAAATGTCATTATGCTCACAAATGTATCTATTAACTATAAAGATGCATTTATCAAAAAGATGAAAAAATTCAATTAAATGATACAACTCCCTTCCTATTACTTCAAACAGCACAATATCACCTTAAGAAATAGCCAAAATTCAGCTTTTTACTGAGCGACATTAAAGATTTTCGATAATAATTACGACCGAATACCTATCAGAAATTAAAAATAGGGAAAAAATGAAGCCGATAATAAACTTTAACTACAGATTACATCTCGGCAATTTTTGAATCTTAACCTCATACTAATTCCCGACGTAGATTTATGTAGAATCAGCGATCAGCTAAACTCAAACAAGTTGTAAACAAAAGAGAATTGGACCTGAAGTGTTTTGAGATGAGCTCCTCAAACGCCAACCTATAATCTTCTTGTTCGTCCTCGCAAGATCCCTCGTCCACCAAGTTAACTCTGAAAAAACAGTATACATATGAAATCGTCAACCATTTAAGGTATACTCTACGATTCCAGTTCCCATAAAATATGTGTTCGCCATCAGCGCTTATTGTTATATATTTGCCTGGCAATTGATTAATACAACAGATCAACTCTCTCCACATTGTATCGTTGGAGACCCTTCGAATGTGACATCATTAGTCGTAAGAGTAATTATTACTTTACCCAATCGGCATTATCGAATCATCAAAAACTGAGCGAATTCCCCCATATTGTTTTCCCATTTTGCAAAGATCGAGTGAGAGAAATTTCAAGCAGAGTCTCAATTAGCGATTGAGATTTTCCAACTCGTATGCGAATATATATGTTCGATAGGAGGAATACACTAGCAACCAACATTTGCAAGTACCAATCACTGACAATATGAACTCGTTGCATTACTTCTCATCGTTAACAACAAAATACAATTCCACTCGAGCCTCAAGCGTTATATGTGTGTGCAGCTTAGATATCTCATATGTGAACGAACAATGCCAAAACGAGAGTACTAAACAAACGACTTGTGCTCATTGTTGTCGAGAAGTGAATCTGTGAGTACGCCGCCTCGTGGCTGATAATTGAGTGTTTCAATCAGCGAATCGGCCTATAAAATTACTCATTTCACTAAAGACACTTCACCCATCTCAAATGGAGCGCAAATCAACTCTTACAAGTTATATATATGTGTATATATGTTATATATATGTATATACGTATATATGTAATGAATAGTCAATAACCAAACCTGCCATCATATAGCATTATTCGCAAAACACAAACCAACATAATTTCCCTTCCGCTGCGATGAGAGAGTAATCTGATAATCGACTAGGATAGAGCTTTTATCATAAGCTGCATCGACCTGATAATTTTGCAAAAGCGAAGATAACTTCAACGCGACAAAAATGAACCCTCATCAAATCTTACGCATTGCTACCAAAATACAAATGCCAATGAAATATAACGTCCGCAAACTATTAAATATTCAACACTTCAAAACTCATCAGATGTATAACTTCAAAAATCTGCTAATTAGAATTTCCTATTAGCTGCCAATGCCCCAGAGAAGTGTAGTATCTCCTATTCGCAGGATGCGCATCACCGATTCACTTCACTTCCTTCGAATCGACATTTTACCGTGAAAGTTCTTTAGTTCCACTCGACTTTCTCAATTCGGCTGCTCGAGTGAGGCCTTGATGTTCAGTAAGTTCTGTAAGTTGGGCAACAGTGATGGCAAGAGTGCATGAATGCACCGTGATAGTTGGACTGCTTATTAAAATGCATTTGACATCGAGAATTACTGCTAGATAACAGTATGATAGGATTGGCTAGTATACGTATAATAATGGTGCCGATACCGTGGTCACAAAAAATTAGAATTGAAGCAATATACGACACTTTTTTTCTTAGCTCGACGACGTGCGAGCAGAGGAAGCGAATACACTCATCGACGCCATCGATCTCGATATTCGCTTGCTCACAGCGATCCTCTGTTGCCTCAATGAGATCCTCACTCGGTACATAAATATCTAAAATTAATTGATATCTGATATTAGAGTTGGAGTAGGGCTCTAGAAAACGGAAGATTATCGCAAAAACGCCGACCTCCTATAATGAACGAAAAAAACCAAGCTAATCTTCCAACTTCATTCTCATCTCTAAATGTTAACAAGTCGGCGTGAAAACCTTATTAGCTCGATCCCAAAAGCCGATCATGATACCATCGTAAGATTAAAAAAATATATACACATATATTGGATAAGAAGAAGAATTCCATATATGAGAAAATAGGGAATATTTGAAACAGTGAAGTAATCCCCATCATTGAGACAAAAGATAACGTATTCAATAAAACTATTAACGGCTAATATTTTTAAGAGCAATCCTGATTAAAGTAACGGATTCGTTAATCAATCATTTTCATCATTTTTCTTTTCAAAGCCGACAAATTATCTCCGATTCACTCGGCAACATAATCTATTCGTGAATGTGGCATATACGAGCATAAAACTTCATCTGACGAAGCTTCGTTTCCTATGAAACTATACAAATATATAGACTTGACTATCGTTTCACACCAAATTCCACTCCTTTAACACAAATTCATATTGGAAATTCTCTCAGTGACCTACTCAAACTCCTATAGTTCGAGGAATATAATATAGACAGACATATAAGCATATGCAAATGAAGAGATCCGATCTGTAAACATAAAAAGATGAAAGAAGCGAACAAGAAAATTTAAGTCACATAAACACAAACCACGACGAGGGGAAACACTTCAGTAGCGTTAAGGAGAATATGAAACTTAAATGATCCGAGATAAAAGAAATACAAAACGCTTCGAAAGTAAAATATCCGTCTGTTAGCATACGCGCATAAAGCGCCATCTCATCAGATTCTCGTTTTACAAAGAGATTCAATAAGAATGAGGAAGATTCCTTCATGAAAACACATAAGGAGAAACTCTAAGAGGAAAACTCCAAAAATGTAAAAAAAAAATACGGATGATACGTTCCCAATAAGCGTAAGCTAGAGAAAGGTATAGGATATAATTCACATGTCTATCAATCCTCCAGACTTATTCGTGAAAAAAGAGGAGCACCTTCAACGAGTGCTCGATAAACGGCGTTGATGAATGCTCTCGAGAATAGCTGATCCTCGATTGTCTCGCAATATGAACGCAGATTGAATAAAGTATGCACTCGATGCTCACTTGCACATATCCTCGCTTCGGATAACCAATGTAACTCCAAATGACGAGAAAATAAATCTGAACTTATAGAAGAATATATAAATCTCATATCAAACTATACTATGATATTCCTTTGCAGCAAAAAAAACCAACTAAAAAACGAAACGAACTTCCATCGATCTGTCTCGGAAAATGTTTTATTCCACTGAAATTTAGGAAAACATGAGGGAAACTACGAAACCAGATTACTCGACGGACAAGTTTTAACGCAAAGATGTATAATTACCAAAAAAGGTGGCCCTCCAACAGATGCAACAAGCTTTTGTTACTCATTCTTCTAAAATCAACTAAAATGTGAAATATTACCTCAATCTTGATGCTCACCATGAATCAAAACCCCACCTATACACCCAACGACTTATATATCTCTATATATAACCACTTATCCATCATTTTTCTAATCTATACAAGTAAGCATGCATTATTGCAAATAATCATTATTTAACCTCTCTGATACTGGAGCAATCAAAAGACGACGAAGAATGATCACTAGAAGGTAATAAATGATCCTGCCTTCTTTAGGTATTTCGATGTTATGCAACTGTTTGTTGAGTTCGGCAAGCGTAGAGGTGGTACATTTAGTGCGATGATCCGATACATATAGCGCCTTTGGAAGAGGGTCGAGTCTCGCTAAGTTGTACGCCATCCAAGGTTCATCACAGTGGAACACCAATAATGGTATCGACGGTGATGCAACCGATGTAATTGCAAGCACATGCTGCGGCGATACAGGTAGCACCGATACAAGCAAACGCCAAGGTGAGAGACGAGATACGTAGACATGAAGAGGACTAAGCGGCGTCTGAGAGACAGGAGATGCACAACAACCCAATGACGTCGCTGATGAAGCACCACTCGACGAACGAGCTGCTGGGAAACGTGATGCTGATGAAAATACACATGGATCCACGTCAGACGTTATTTGATTCCAAAGCTTCGAGTCGTTCACTTCTATGCAGATATTATTTGTGCTTAGCAACTCTTTATGTAGAGCTTCGAGAAGAATCTGAAGACGGCTGATACTTGCCGGATCCGCATCTCCTGCAATAGCCATCCATCATCTTTCTCAGAAAAAATCAGAGGTTCCGTACGACAATAATTTTATATAGCACAACGTTTCGCATCTCCACTTTGCAGCTTATCGCAATTTTCCCTCTATATCTTCAGCCTTGATCAATAGCAATGCGCTCATATGCTTATTCATTCAAATGTATATATCCTTTCAATTTTACCTTCAGGTTTTCTATGAGACCCATAAAGATATCTGCAAGTTCCTCACAATGGTTCGAGAATCCTAGATATAGTGGGGCAAAATTATAGCTGGAAAAGCATCTCAAAGATGTCGGCACAACACGCGCTTTTTATGACCGAAATTGTAACCTTCGCCCTATTTGACTGAATAATTTTTGCGAGCGTCGAAATTGGAAATTTTTATTCCATCGATCAATCACTCAAGAAGTCCGCGTAGGCAAGTTTCATAGCACCTAAGCTGCAATATCGATAAAGAGATCGAAGAAACCGTATCAAAGAGTCGATCGGTTAATATACTTTTCCTCAATCCAATCCGTCAAGGTGAAATTTAGTGCTTCAAGAATGCCCAGAAAATCGCCGAATCGCGATGCTCGCATCGAAAATGACTCCCCCTCTAATTTCTATACGATTAAGCCCGTCGACGATATCATTTTGATTATCGTTTTGGTGCTCAAAAAGTAAAATTGAGCATATCTCAACGTGCAAAAACAATCAATAATGACGTTCATCGATGATCCGAAAACTTTCGAAATTCTCGATTATACCTGGACTATTGTGCACTCTAAGCATAAAAGACTCACTTTCATTTAAAACGTTATACAAGTGAAATGACCAAAAAGTGGATATGTAAACCATACATACTTGACCATGACGCTGTAAAAATGTGCCTCTAGAAAAAAAACAAGTCTACCTTTCTTTTAACTGGACCAAAACATGACCCTCACTGCTAATAACCGGCAATATCATATCGCGTCATTGATTCCGCAAAAAATCACATTCAGGCCAATAGTGAAATATCCCAAAACTTAGGCAAGAGCGGAATTAAAGACACCAAGATGAGCTATTAAAATAGCTAAGAGGAATTTATTATACGAAACAAAGATCGAATTAAGCATTCGGCAAGCGTGAACTTAAAATACAATGGAAGCTGACAATGTGATCGAAGTTGAATATCCATATTTCGGCCATGGATAAATGCCTCGGCACAAATATAATAAGCTACCACATCACGATGACTAATGGATACCAATTCTCTATTTGTTTGCGACATCTTTGTGCGACGGTTTCCTGGTGGAACTTTTCATTCATCGCTTAATTTATCGTTTTTGGCCTCAATATTAATTATTTCACCTCTATCTTCGTTTATCTATGAGGTGGAATTCGTTAGAGATGACTGTCACTAAAAATAGTGGCAGAATACGATCAAAAATATATAGCCATTGAAAAATAAGCAATCACGTAAATCGAAAACAATAACATGAATACATGCGAGCCACTAGCCAGCTGCAGATTCCTTTCATCCAGACACTTGTGTACGTCTCATATCATTCGACGTTACATACAACTACTTCCACTTTCCTTGCTGCCGTTCCATTCACTTTATTTCCATGAGGAATTTGTTACTGAACGAATTTCATTGATCGCTTTCGAAGTATTTAATAAACTACGATAAATAAAAATACATAAACTGCCACCTTAAAATGTGCAATTCATTTTGCCCCTCAACATAACAACAATCACTTGATAATTATGCTAATTAATGGCAATGACAACGAACCTTAGAAATTGTCCTATAACTCCCCTTAATGAGTAACTTAAAGAAGAGAAGCGAAATGTTTTCTGAAAATATTCTGCGAGCAATATTCACAATTGCACTCATCAAAAGTGCCATAAAGCGCAGTATTGTGTTTTCGCTCATCTCTTTATAGCCTTCAAACTCTGCTTATAACTCTATTTGCATCTAACTTACCTTGAGCTCATTAAACAAACATCTGGATAATAAATAAGAGACCGTACAAAAACGAACAATAGCTGCACCTCTTTATCGCACAACGAACATTCTGCTGGCTCATTAGATACTGACTGCTGGTTGAGGACGAAAGTTCGAGTTGTGGGTACTTTGGTGCCGTTTATGTCTGCTTTCCAGTTACCACAAAACAAAGGTAGTAACGGCTACCGTTATTACGTAATGATGTGAGAATCAACTCCTTTATGTCTCTATAGGCGGAATACAATGTCCCACATTTTGACGGCTCATGCTTTAGGACCTGTGGCCGAATTTCGGTTGCCTATTCCATACCTGCCTCATCTTCCCCTCCATTTTTACCTCATCGACCTACAGCTGGTAGATTGGACAACAATGTTTTCTGCGCAGTTTCTTTCTCTCGTTTTCGCCATACGACGCAACTTGACGAGCTCGACCTCATCGCTCATGTCCGTCGACTTGTGAAACCTTTCATGAACGGAACGATTACGCGAACGTGCTCCTAATTACGGGTAATTCCTGCCAACTGCCGCAATCCACACAGCAATGTTCATGCCCTTCGACACTTAATTTGAATGCGTAGTTAGCAGTGACGATGCCGTCACCTTCAACAAACTGCAATTTCCTGACGACCAATTTTCTAGCTAAATTACTGTGAATTGTGAAGAATTTATCGAAATACATAAAAATTCGTTGGAGAAGACATAGTTATAAGCTGAATTAAAATATAGCACAGAAGGAATTAGGTCATGAATAGTGTCTAAAGTGGCAAATCCGAATCCTAATCGAAATCCCCCTCACAGAACTAACCAAGGAATTTTTATGTTGTGTACGGTCTATGTAACATTTTACATCCAAGCTATGAGGATCGTATATCACCAAACAGCGAAGTATAATGCATCTACTAATATTCCACACGTAAGTGCCAACGATGATTAAATGAAACGTTTACAAACAATCGACCAACTGCTGTAAATGCTGTCCAAAAGAAATGCTTCTCAAATGTTATATTGGCTAAGTCTGTATACCAATAATAAATCAGTACCTAAACACTGCACACAATTAACGAATCGAAAAAGAAGCAGAGCACAGCAGAAAGATAGATAGATACCCACAAATTATATCGTGCAGTATCCCTGAACGGTCAAATGACCATTTGGATCGCCAGGATAAAATAGGAATATATGGAATAATTTCAGGTCGCATAAATTATTTTTCTAAAAGACCTCTGATGTGTTCGAACATTGAAGATTGCCCCCACAAGATTACCGATGAATACAATACACTCCCTCCCTTTCACGTTTAGAAATAATTGAGACCTCTTTACATTTTATTTTTCACGTTACTCCTCAGAAGAATGCTTCATAGAAAAAAATTGTCGACGTATAAACTCTACTTGAAAAATACTACCGAACTTGCGATGACAGCGAGAGATAAACATATTGTTCAATGAACACTTCTATATAAAAATTACCAGTCAATAAATCAGTATTTCGCTCCGAGCCTTGTTCAACGTTTCACCTTTATTTTAAACTTATTAACACCCTCAATAACCTATTCACATTAAAAACGAACGAGGACGTAGCCTCAGGCAAACGGAGAGCGAGCAATCGTTCGTAGACAAAGTTCGTCTTCGAAGCGTAATAGCTCTTTGCTTCTCCTTCCTCTATCCACTCGCCCTCCTCCCTCCCCTTAAATATTTTCGGCCATTCTAGCGACCGTCATCGCAATGACAACGGAGAGGTGGCAATATCACTACATTAAAAGAGTCACTTTTGTTCTTCGTTATATTTTCTACTATTCAGCTCCAAATTCACGAGTGAAATTATCACTTTGCTCATTAAGAGGCTGTAAGCTCGTCGATCCTCTAAGATGAATAGAGCTCGAGTGGGCTAACGACTGCTCCCAATTACGTCTCAACGTTTTAGAAAAATTGCAACTATGAGCTATGAATGTAAACTTTGTTTCGATAGAGGAGCTTTTTTGGAGCATTGCGAGAAAAGCAGCTCCTTTTATATGCTAAACAACCTTCTTGACTGCTTAGGCATCAGCTTCCCTGAGACAAGAAATTCCTCCTTTTGACGTTTCGGAAGCACTGACGTCCCGAATAATAAAGTGCAGCAACCATTCTTTTAGTTTAATATCCCATTGGCAACACTGTAAAAAGTTAAGCGCGGAAAACAAAACCAGTTTTCCCCTGGTCTCGAGTTAGAGTCTCTCTGAGTGCAAACCTCTGCTGCAAAAAAACATGCCCTGAAGCTTTACAACAAAAACATGAGGTAGTACCAACTGCTATGAACCCACCCCAAAAGCGAGAGTCCAAACCTAAAAAACTTGAGGCAAGTACTTACCGTAGCTAAGCGTCGGCAATAGGATGACCTCACGTTCGAGAGCGTTACGCAGCAACGTACTCAGGCAGAAGCAATCGGTGATCAACTGAACAGCGTTCGAGATGCGGTGGGAGCGTGAGGTGACTTGCTCATCGATGGACGAGTTGTCGAGTTGAAGCTGTGAGCTCGAGTGATGCACACATATCGTCATTAACTGATCCAACGTTGACAACGTGCAGATGATATTTTCGTCAGCCCATCGAATCTACAAGAAACAAATGCACTGCGCTTGGACTTCATAAAAGAAATTATCATACCTGAGGTGAACCTTCGAACTTAAACTAATCAACACACTTAAGGCTAATCTTTTCAATATAATGCGCTCAGGATCGTACGGTGGTGTATAAAATCCTCGTTGTGGCAACGAATGTGAAACTCAATGAAGGAAGGAATAACATATGCGCTAACGTCTATACCCGTTTAACCCCAAACTAAGCACATAAATGTGCGAATTAGTTGACCTCTATTTCAGTCCCATCATAGTTTATTCGAAGAATTCACCAATATCACACTCAGATTATACTTGCAGAAAGTGCAGCCCATCTTTTTCCAACTCTCTTCCTGACCGTTGCACGAGCCACAGGAAGCAATAATTCATTTTGACTGTTCCATTTTAACCAAAAGCGAAAGACGTTTAAATAAAAAGGCGCCCACATGATCACCTAACACCGTAATAATTCAACGTTCTAATCTCACCGTTCGATTATTTCTTAAAGCATTCGAAACACCATACACCGGTGATCTAGCTCAGGCTTCGTCTCATCCGAACTCACACATGAAACGTATCAAATGGCATAAAAAATTGCTAATTCAACACGAAACACTAGCTTTTCGAAGAGCTGAAATTCTAGATCGCTGAAGCAACGTAACTCCACGTTTTTAGTTCCGAAATCATCGTCATAATGTGCCATTGCTATCACTGTTTCATTTTAAATCGCGTAAGATTGAGGCTTGAAGGGACCACAGAGGCCCTATTTTCGACAAAAAAGAAACCCAACTTAGCTTCTTAAGTGCAATAAATCCGCTGGTAAATTGCAGTTAATCAGCTCGGTCAAGAGTCCTTTAGACTCGTGAAGGCATATTTAAATTCACAAAAATTCGGTTTTTTGATTCCATTAATTTTCTTCCGAAATACTGTACAATCATCGAAAATGACCATAGCAGAGAATGTTAAACAATAGCGATATACATAGATGCACACATGCATTTACATATTTCCATCAATATCGCCTACTATTGTTTGCAGCGATCATATTATACCGCTTAAGTCGAGTCTGTTTCCCGCATATACTGCGTGACTCAAGCTCTCTCCATATACGCTACATAACTCCAGTTAATTTCCCATAAAAATACGTTTTGAACTTCCTCTTCGCATATTTATTATTTACCCAAAAAGGCTTTAATATACCTAAGATTGCATCGACTCGAATGTAAGCTCAGTAGAAAGAGTAACCGTTAATATTGCCTCGGCTTCTCACATTCGATGATTTGCTTTGTTTATCGGTTAGCCTTGCAAATTAGAATCCGACTAATACGGCGAGTGCTAGTCTAATTTATGAATGAACTTACACAGGAATTTCTGCAATGGACCTTTAACGTCTACAGATATATTCAAACGTACATTCAGACATTCACATATATACCGATATTTATTATACAAAGAGAGAAAAACACAACTTTTGTCAGTCATTAAGGTGAGAGAGTGTAAGCAACATTCATGTTTATATCTCAAGATGAGTCACTTCCTCAGAGCGCCATTGCAGTGCTCAATGCCGAGGAAAGAGAGCATCACCCCAATGCTATGGGCAAATAATGACATGGGCACCCTAACAGGCAATCAAACAGCTTTATAGAATGACTTCGCCCTAAATATTGCACAATAAAAGCGCACATTCACCACTGATACATACAGCGATCCATATCTATAAAGACGTAAAGTGTACGCGGAAAGAGGCATCAGAAAGTTTGAATCTTCCCCTCCATGCTATTAGCAAACTATCACAAGAGAGCGAAGGCGAAAGAGAGAAATTACACCTTCGCTTTATCTTCTCCATCCTTATTACACGTCTGAAGTGAGGGACATTAATTCTAGAAACTTACAAGTATTCTCACCTATTCCACCCATATATTATGGGGAGACTGTTGATTCTTTCTGTTGGGATTTTCAAATACGCGGCGAATTGAGTTTACAAGAGAATGCTTCAACAGACGGCTATTCTCCTGCATCAAAATACGGGTATCGGAAATTAATTCACTTTCCATTTGGAGGTTTCCTATGCAGCAGACCTGATATGCTAATATTACAAAGCAACCCAACGAATGGAGGTTAGCTGCCCTAGTGCTCAAGCAGTCTTCGGGTACTACGAATATTTTCCAAGCGCCTAAAGGCTTAGCAAAGAAGGTCGAAGCAATAACGTAACAAGATGACTAAACGATACTCCAATGAAGATGGCCATACTTCATCGCAAAGATGTCGTTTCTCATACTACCTTTAACTTGAACTTTAAAGAGTTTCACCAACCCGGGGATTGTGGTACTGAGAAAGGACTTCACACTATTACGCCTCACCTGCTTCCTCCCCAACCTGTCGCCTTTTTCATGACCCGGAAAATATAAGCGATAGCTCATTATTTCACAAAAGGCAAGCACTGCCACTCGATATTCGATCATCAACGCCATGCTGTTGTTGTCTCGATGATTTTTAAACGGAACGTGTGACCTCACAGAAAAGTGCACTAAAGCAACGATCTCATATATGACTGCAATTTGCATAAAAGACATCACACTAATATCTGGATAACCTGAGGCGCAAATGCCCTTTGGTGCAACCAGTGGCTGTAACATCAGAAAGGATGAATGAAGGGGTGGATATATTTTGAGCATCCGAAAATGAACAATACTAAGGAGTATTTGGAAAAGCATATCATAGAACAACCCTCACTAGTGCGTTGCCTAAATCACTCTAATTCGCACTAGCAAATCGTACATCACCGAGCTATGAAAATAAACAAACAATGAAAAGCAAATTGGTATTGATGAATAAAATTATCACTGTTATTAAATGAGGAATGAATCAAAGCGAAACCCGCCGATAGTGCCTTTCAAATCGTCGTTTCTATAACATCGAAAAATTCACTGCTGAAATAAAAGCAAGACGGATAAACGGCGAAGAATGCTGGAATGGGCTTGGTATGAGTCGGCAAAGTCGACGGCCATAAGATATCAACAAGAACAGGCAGCTAAATGGAGGAATGAGAATCTCACTATGCCATTTCATTCAGTGCAGACCCAATCCTCCACTTTCTTGACCGTCCATATGTATTGGCCATCGCATTTGAAAAGATAACAGTTTAAATTCCAACAAATTATGATTATAACTGAGAAGAAACTACATAGGAGCCACCCGGCCGTTGAGGGTCCCCTTCTGCATTGGGACACCACAAATGCGCACCGCAACTTTAACCACATTTTCTATGATTAGTCGCTACAAATATCTTCTAGGAGAATAGTTCTGTTGACTGTGAAACTAATCAATGAAACGCTGAGCAATAAAGAAGGGATCTGTAACGCTATTATCCATAAATAAGCAAATACATAGTTAATATTGCTATAAAATGCTGTGCTGATGGAGAGGAAAACGGGAAGATGGCAGCAGAAAGTACAACAAATGAACTATAGAAATAGCGACGGGAGGAATAAATGAAGACGAGTCGATGTCAGTTGGAAGTAATAGATCTGGCATAACCGAATACGCTCTGCCCGAGATCTAACCTCCAACTGCAATAAACTCGACCACTGAGATTGCTGCTGCTTGATGTGCTCCGTTCGACAGACGATATATACAACCAAAATAATAGTCAATTTTGTAGCCAACTAACAACTCTATCCCAATGCGATATTCTATTTGCTAGCACAAAAACACCTCTCCTTTCGCCTATTTCCTTATTTTATTCCATAAAAGGAAGTAGAAACCGAGGAATGAGACAGGAAGCATCGGAGGAGATGATTTCAATAGCACAACATCTGACGGCTGAACAACGTGCGTTGGTTGCGCTTCTCTAAGTGACTGGACTGCACGACTTCACCCACTAGAGCTGATAACGACAAGCAATGGTGTCTGTGCACAACACCCTGCACACACACCAACCAGCAAATAGCACCTCTTATCTAGCCAACTTGCACCGTCGGCACCCATCCCCATGCACCGTCGACTCGTTTTCACTTGTCCTCATTCAATGCCCTTTCTCCGACATAATCCATCAATCACAACATCACTTCCCAACTATTAATTCATCATTGCGCATCTGCCCCTACTGAACTTCAATAACACTTACGGTGGAACATGAAACAAAATATTCTTTCAGCTCGCCGTCACTTACGAGCATTAGGTGAAATGCGTCGAACGAGGCCCGATTGCAACTGATCGCAATATCGATGAAAATAACAAACGGATACGTGAATAGGAGATTAGCATTCTTCAGTAGCGAGATGCGTCATTCACAGCCACATACAGAAGGGAAGAGAGGAAGAGGAAAACGTGCCAAACGGAGCCCAGCCGAGCCGAGCGGAGTGGAATACGAGGCAAACACGGCGATCGTGGAGCCGCGTGTTCGTTCACATCTACAGGCAGACAGCCGCATGCGATTGCCACGTATACGCCACGACAGCACTGTAGAAATAATGTGTGGCAAGCCAGAGATACGAACGAACTTCAACGCGCTATTCACAATGGATCTCTAGCGGGTACCGGAGATAAGACCCTGCTTATACCACTACCATCATCATTACTCGTAGACCAGCTAAACTATCGCACAGTTAGGACGATATCAGTCATTCACATACGAATGAGTGAGCAAAGACAGCCAACCGAATGGAGGTGATAAGCGTATTCATGCAGTGCAATAAGTGCATTACTAGTCATCCCTAGCGGTGATAACACTCCAACGTTCACCGGGAGACAACGAATGGAATGAATGGAAAAAAAGTACGACGAAGCACTACGCATATATCCGCCACTGACCAACCACTTCTTATGTATCGACTAGCAAACGTTTAGATGTATCTCACACGCAAACGACAGCTGGCTTTGGCTCCATCACTATGAAACAAACGAAGGGTTAAACTTCAACGGAAGACAAATTCTTCTAAAGGGATCTGTGAGGAAATTGTTTCTCGGGCAGATAAAATAAATTCAAGAGAATTGAATTCGTGTGCGAAGGTGTGCCTCTGATGAAATCTGATTTCAGATTTACTAGAAGAAGTTTAAATTCAAGAATGGAACGAGAGGTAATTAGCCAAGTAATGCTGAAAAAAGGTTGGAAATCGCACAAACTTACAACAAAAAATGCACTTAGTGGGGCATTAAATTGCATTTTTTCTTCTACTACCGCGCAACGCCACATGGGAAGTTCTTCAAGAAAATTTCGGGACCTGAGGAAAAGATGGGAAAGGAAATCTCACGAAAAGATACAACAATGTTTCCGCTAGCTCATAATGTCTATCCTCACCAAATACACAACTCTCTTGAGTGTAGAACCATTGCATCTACGATTAGCACTTTCAACGCCTCTCGATTGCATATCAATTGCGTCAATCTTCGATATTCGCTCACAACGATCTTATTGTCATTTCCGCTCTAATATTCTTTTTATGAGAATGAAATGCATATCTTTATTCGAATATCTTCTAAATTTCCCTCATTCATTGAATCTTTAATAATAACTGACGATATCTTTCATATATTTCAATAAAATGAAGCAAAGCATCTAACTTCTTCCGTCTCGGAAATCGAACTTTAATTCTCAAAGATAATCGAATAACGAAATGGCGAATTCAACATCCATCTAAATCATCTTCTCACTCATCGAATGCGATCTTTTCAGAATCTTTTTATGCCTAATGACCTCTAGAAAAAAAAGTAATTCTTAGTGCCTAGCCCAATATCTATAAAGACTCCCTTTGCAATCGTCCGCTATTGAACGTCAACACGTGTCGGTAAAAAAAACTTATTGATTATGGATTCGATTAGAGGAGACGAATGAATAAAGCCCAAGATGGGCATGGGAGCGTCATGGCACTGCGGCACCTTTAGCGTCCTCTATCTAAATGCAAGCCTATCGTAAAGCATCACAACGCATCACTTCCATATGGAATCGCTCTTCTCATGACGATCTTTCAGTGTTTACGATACCCAATGCCGCATATTTTTCACCTCCCTCTCAATCTATTAACGCTAATAAGAAAGGAGAAACTTGTGAAGCACCTCAGCATTTAATAGCGACTTAATTAGGCGAGAAATGAGGGAAGGGGAGGGGAAGCGGAAGGGAAGGGGACGGGAGGGGAGGGGAAGCGGAAGGGAAGGGGACGGGAGGGGAGGGGAGGGGAAGGGAATGAAGCAAAAATCCACGAGAGAATAAACCTAAGCAAAAAGCCATCGCATAAACGAAACAATCGTTTACCAAAAGCGATATTAACATTTCACAGTCACCGACCGACACACAAAAGTCAGAATGCACTGCAAATAAATATTCACTTGCGAGAGGCAAATTTTGTGTCAATGCGACGACATTATCCTTCTTTGAATGACGAAAAACAATGGAGATTTCAGCATTTTATGAACTCAATATCCTTAAAAGTAACGCACTACTAAAAGATGCCAAACGTTGTTACGACTTCACATTAGTATTTGATAAGACGTCATTCTCTTTTCCTACACAGTTCCTCCGCCTCCCGACAATCACTTAGATGTTCCCGAGGCCATCTTTATCGCTCGATCTCGGTGTCTGAGTGCGACCAATAAATGAAAGCTACCTGCCTTTGGTTCCTAGGAAAGCTTCGTGCACAGGTCTGCTGTGAGGTATAAACCCATTGAGGGAAGAAAAGAAGGTCATCAGTGGGTGTATTTTAAAGCAATTGTCAATTCCTGCTAAATCCCAAAAACAATACGGCCATTATATAAACATATATATATATATATATACGCATATACATGTATATATCGAGTGATAATCACGATATTCGCACAATGTACTTTCGTTAGGGAACTTACCGGAAAGCACAGAAAACAATTACGAAGAATAACGATGCAAAACAAAAATACCGTATAGCACATAATTAAACCCCCTGCGCTCGTATTTTTCTTTCCACATAGTGACTGACAATTGTCGCAACTGTTTTCTTCTCGCCTAAAGTCACTGCTCTTCACTACTTTATCAAGTGCCCAAGTAATTTCTGGCTGATGTTAAGTAATTTCTTCCAATCTCCCAAGCGTCAACAAACGAATGAAAGAGATCTCTGTAGAATTACATCAGCTTATTTAGAGGATTCTCATAAATCAATCGGTTACTTTCCAAAGAACCGTCACCGTTAACGTCACCGTCTGCGATCATTGAAGTGGCAAGATTGATGGCGATCACACCTCCAAAATCCACACCGATCTCATCTCACTGTTTAGTTCTCCAACTAATTCTCTACAATGCGTACTCATCACGAAAGAAAAACTTCGGTTGTTATTCTATTTTCTGAGAAAAAAGGCAATCGGAATGGCGGTACAAAACAACCGAGAGCAGTCATAACAATGATGAATAACAGCACCATAATGCCACCGAAATGTTATTCGAAAACGTTTCAAAAGCAAAAAACAAAGCCCCATTTCTTTAATCACATTTCCCAATGATTCCCATCAAACCTCATCCAGAATAAAACTATGATATCATGCAAATTACATATAGCTGATAAGGTGATAATCGAATTTCGAAGTTATCGCATTCAGAGTATCGGCAAATATCGGAGATTCGTCATTACACAAATCATCTGAGCAAAACGAGGATCAACCGGACTACCTCAAGCACTTAATCAAATCAATTCATACTGATAAAATTCAGAAATGAGGAAAAGATGAAAAGATTACATAAACGTTTATAGCATTGCAAAAATAGTAAATTCGACAATTGCTTCAGGTAAATATTCAATCGCGTATATTAGCCCACTAATAACCTCAATGTCATTTAATCTGAGCACCATTAGAGACTGAAGTTGACGGCATATAATGCAGAGCGGACATCGCAACGCCGCATGAAAACATTCGGCATTTCGTTCAACTTCGATGAAAAGTCCGCAATTACACATGTCAAGTTTAAGGCTATAGTTTCAAAACGACAACTCTCTAAGAAACGCTAAACGAGTGAGCAAGTGAACAATGAAAACTGTTTCTTAATAAGAACTATAAGAAATTCCACAAATCTATTGCTATAGCGAATTCTGAGTGACGTCAACTACAAAGCTCGAGAGGAAAGAATCTCCGCCCGAATAATCGCCTCCTTTAAAACGTGGCCAAATCTGCAAATCTCGACCGCCACATAATTAATTCTCTGATGCCTACTCGACTCCAAAAAAAAAACACCCTTAACGTACGCTACAGCCAAACTGTTCCAAACTGACTCCTTTGAGTTTCTTTATGAAGCTGAAGTGACCTCAAGGCTCAAGCTCTTCAAAAAGCCTTATTCGGAGGTTATCAAGTAATGCAATCCCCCCACTCAGTTAAATCCTATATCCGGCAGAATTATAAACTATAAGTCAATTAGCTGCAGCTCCGACTACTTTGCAGCACCTGACATTCGGAATCATCAATCAGCCAGTTCATTGAGACAAGCTGTAAGCTATTTACGACGACCATAACCTGAGAATCAATCAGCAAATATGACATCAAATTTTGATCTTTCTGAATCAAAGCATTAAAGGGTTTCTTATATTCAACGCGTTATTGCTCAATAAGGCCAACAACGAGAAGTATAATAAACGAAGAGAGGAAAGTGAGAAAAGTAAACACGAAGAGAAAGAGATCGAACGGCGGAGGACACAGAAAGACAACAAGACTAACGGAATGAATCTAAAGCACAAAAGCTATCGACCGCGATAAGCAAACAAATGAACTATGGGACGTGCGCTTCCACAATGTGCTGCTCCCCACATGCCGTTACGTGTAAAGTTCTTGCTGACGCCGAATCTTTTTGTTTGCCCTATTGCCACCCCTCATCCTTTTCTTCAACCTCTCCCCCTCCTCCGCACCCATCAACTCCCTTCCCGCACCTCTTCCCTCTCCCCTGTAACACTTTCGCAACAATACTGCTGAATATTCCGTGTCAAGATATAGTGCACCGCTGTAGACTCACCACAGCACGGAAAGTTCTCCTAATCCCCTCCCAATTAGGCACCTACCATGTAAAAGAACCATGAGTGATAAAATTAGGCACGAGGCGATTCGTGATGACCAAAATAAACGACCTGATCCACTGACGGCAATTCGGCTATGGAAAGTGTTACGACAGTGAGAAACGCATTTGCCGAGAATAGCCGATGTGCTCCTATATTTATACGCATAAGATATAAAAGGATTACATAACACCAGTGCATCTTCCACCTACCAGAAAATGTCTGTCGTGAAGGGAAATTCAAATTAATTAGGACATCATAAAGACCAATAACTGATTCGAAAAGCGGTCAGATGGAGTAAGATCTGGGAAATGCCACAAGACGCAACAGGATCGGAAGAGTACTAAATCGAGGAACCTCGGAATAATTTAAGGAGGTATTTATTTGCAACGATCGCCTTGCTCATTGCAATAAATCTAAGTGAAGTCAAGTAAATTGAAATCGTCTTTCATCAGCTGCCATATCTCTAGCAAATCAACAATCATTATCGATTATTATGTTTTCTAAAAGCGGAGAATATTTTCCGGCGATATATATTAATCCATTTCAGACGCTGCATTATCAGATATATTTTTTCCTAGTCATAATGGATCAGTTCTGAGTGCGGTGGAAACCAAACGATACTCCGATATATGAAAACTGACTGAAGAAATACTCCGCTATAAAAAGATGCAGTAGTGTGTAATGAGAAAAATAAGAATAATCTGAGGGAATAATTCGTCACCGAAGACGACCAGCAAGCGATGCCAAATGTTTGTATTTAAATGCCAGCAAATATAAGAATATATTTTGTGGACGAGCGAACAATTCAAAGCATCTGAAGTGACAAAGATTCGCTTAATTCGTTTCTCCATGACTCCCTCAACAAACGTTCAGCTTCATCTAGCAACGTACCGATTGAAAGCTGACTCTGTGCGGAAATTTCTTCATTCCCTTTCAACACTGTGGGCGGAAAAGAAGCTGTCATTCTTACATAGTATCATTTACGTCAGAATACTCCGCGATACATCACATCAACTCGGAAATGCCACGACAACAACATCTATATCAAAAACCCAACACACTGGCTTCTGATTTCGCATGGATGATAACGGGTCGCACGTATCAGTAACTGATAATAACAAGTCCACTTAATCAAGCTTATTGAGCAAATGTCACTTATAATACCACCTCACCTTTCTATATCGTTGGGCGATCCTCTGCGTTGCACCTGTATCTGTCGTCGATGGCGGTTCAGACCAAAGTTCAGTGATCAGTTGTAAATCTGCGTCGCCTTTCTGCGCGTAACTTTCACTTGCAAACTCCTCCGAACTATCCGGTGGTATTCGACCTGATAAACTGAAAGATTGTTCTTAAAAAGACATTTCTTCAAGGCATTCTTTCAATCTAAAATTTCAGCAAAAAATAGTAATGTAAATGGCAACTGAAATAGAGGGATCTCGCTGGGAGAAGAGCGGCAGAATTTACGGATCGGTGCATCTGTCTGCTTGCGAAAAAAAGCTGAAGAAAACATTAGCAGCGGAAAGTGGACGCGTTGTTCATCACCGACGTTCTACGAAATATTTACAATCACACTGAGGTGCAATCAAGTAAAAACCCACCATGAGTCGACGGCCGCTGTCTTCGGTAGATCCAAATCATGACCATCTCGTATGCGTGAAGGAGGGAAGATGATATACTGCTCGACGGCCGATCCAACATAACCTTCAGTTTCAGTTCGTACTTGCCGTACTAAATTTACGATGCCATTCGCACCATACGCTATATGGAAACCTTCACTTATTCGACGCCTCAAACAACATTCATTTTTCGTTTACACAGTGAAAACGAAAAGAAATCGAACCCACACTGCAAAGAAACGTCACATCAACCGATATCACATGCATTTGGAGATAATGCTCTTAAGACAAAATCCACTTTAAAGTCAACGGAAACATATTAGACACTTCTTCGGCATGAATCGTATAATCAATAGTCATATTCCCCATTCTTCCACTTAACCGTCAGTCGAGACCACTGACGGAAAAGCGCCTTCTTTCCTCCTTCAGAAATATGCAATAAAATCCGAAAACGGTGTCCTTGCAAGTCTGAAGCGCCATATTCTGCTGTGATGACCTCCAGTTTTCATAGGTCATATCTTCCCCACATCCTTTTCAAATTCTTTCCGGAACTATGACCACTGGCGAATTTTCCGCAGCCAATAAGATGTAGTTCAACGCTTCAGAATGTCGACTGAACTTTCTCATCTCACATATATTATAGCATCGAAAAAGAGAATTTGAAGGGTTGCAACCTAACTGAAAAAAGAAAACGATGAAGATTTGCCCACATAGTAGCCCCTGAACGCCTGCCTCTATACTCTCATATGAAACCAAGCGCAGCAGAAAACGTTGATATCTCGATGAAATTCATCGAATTCTTTCTTTTTCCACATGATCCTTCTTTCATGTTCGTAGGCCTCCCTCGATGCTTCAATAATTACGCGAAAATCGGATCTTTTTAAGAACCGTCGAGTCAAAACATCTTTCGAAAGTCTGAGAATAGATTTCTCAAACGCAATTAACGAAAGCAATCAGAAACGGTTGCAACAAGTGAAATATGCGAGGAATTCGCCGAGTACCTAAAATTAAGTGACACAGAGTAGAATGAAAACCATACCTACGAGGCAAACACACCACCCTCAAAAGTCCTGACTGCGAGCACATTTATCGAGAACAGTTTAGATGAATAACCCTATGAAATGCCCTCAACAGACAAATATGCCCGTAAAATAAAAACTTTATTTTGCTCCGGGAATGCCAATAATTGTATCGAACGAAAAGTGAGAAAACAGCTTACTGCAGTAGAGTGCTGAGAATGAATTCAGCAGACGCGTTCGTTAGCGAGAACGCCGATGCGAACGCCTTATGCATCTGCCAGATTTGTCGCCGAAAATAAAACTTAGTAAGCGATAAAACTTGGAAGCACCGATCGACACACAGGAGACATTATGCCTTCTCATAGTCATCCCATTTTACGGCCATTATGGCCAAACGGTATTCGCTTTTAAACGGTGGTCACTATCTACATAAACTCCCCCTTTATTAAGCAGCAATGTCCGATGCAAACCATTAATATGTCCTATCCGATGTAACTGCAATAATCTGATTACATTTAATGACTGTCAATATTTACCACGAACCAGAATTGAACACCTTATAGAATACTCTCAAAATATCGAAAGTCCCTCACAAATTGCATCAATCAACTAAACAGTACTATATTATCATATAGCGCTTGTCCAACAACTTAGTGGTCGGTGGTAACTCGCTTTTCTTCGACTGTCATTAACAATATTGTTTCTCATACATGAAGGCTAGCGATTGTGAGGACCCATGGACCTGATCCATGAGAAAGTCTATAATAAGCAACCGATGTCCAATAGTGAGTTACAATAAATAATTCCAAACTCAGCGGGAAATAAATATCGCCATCAAAAGACCCAAAAATTTTACAAATAAACTTTTCAGAAATCTGACGCATTTAAACAACCACCGTCAGCTCATTTAGACTAATTAATACGCTAATGTCTCTTAAATTTTCTTTATTAATCCTGAAAACCGAAGTGATTGGACGGAGAAGTTCCATAATAATTCAGATGGTAAAATACCGAGCTGCAATTAGACGATCGCAAACCTACCCTATGAACAAGCATTCCTATTGATTCTTACCCTACCGTATATTATTATATGTAAGATGAATACTTTAACAAAACTGCAGAGAATTCTCATGAGCTCAGCAGAATTCAGCAAACACAAACCGGGAGCACAGATACTTGGCAATAGAATTGTGCAGAATCATCTCTTTGATCGAAGTGCTCCCACGTTCCAACCTTACAATCCGATCGACAGCCAGCGGAATCTTCTTATATCGCACTAGAATGCGTTCCATTGGACGATCCAGTAGGATCACTGCCCGGCACCTCTGAAATATTCAGTTATTTCAGACATTAAAAATAACAACAGATAGGAAAAGCCGAAACAAGGCAACTGAATAAATCGCAAAGACAAGAATTCTGAGCAGAATTCAGTGATATTCACTGAATATTTCCCACAGCAGATGTAGATGCTCGCCGGAAAGATGGGAACATATGGCAAGGGAGCGAATTTAATAGAAATTGCTACTATAATATATGAATCCGAGAAAAAAGTACTCTAAATTACTGAATTAACGACTCAAACCCTCAGAAGAAAAATTACCGAAGTACGTGTTATAACGGCCGAATCATCACGGGAGTCGGAGAATTCGCGCATCACCGTGAAATATGAACATCGATCAATTTCGAGTGATGTAATCGCATCTTTTATATCACTCACTATCTAAAACGGTTCGCACAATGACCTTTGCTTCACATTTGATTGTTACTCATTATTTCTAATAATAAAACAGTAGTTTCATTTTATACCTACAAATAACAATATCACCTCCCCGCCCCCGGTCCTCTCTTGTTATCTTTCAAGAATTATGGGATCAGACCTCTACCTCCTTGGTACCCACCGTTATAATCGAGAATGCTCATCTCCATTCATGGACTGGAAAAAGACAAATCCCATGAAATCATTCAATGAAACACAGCTCCAGCACTGACTTCTAAAATAGCTCTGTTATCGAACTCAATAGAGGGGCCTTCTAAACCACTTCCACTCTTTATCATCACTAACCTCAGAAGCAACCTGAAATTATTTAAAGCTCAAGTTTCGCTACCTACAAACTTCCTAGCGACCGCGCCTCATTTATCATATACTTTGACCTTTGTTGGCCTCTACTTTCCGACGTTCCTCTTCATACTCTTTCATCAATTATTCAATGTTGGAAGGGCTCAAACCTCAATACAACAAAGTAAAAATCACAATCTTCCAAAACTAGACATAAAACGATCCATTTTATGGATACCACATTGAATTCATCTTAATTATTCTCCAAATTCTCCTCAATGAACATTTCCTCTTTAATTTCTACAATCTCTCCGACTATTAAAGCACTGTTACAGCAACGAAAATAACTTCAAAATGAAGAATAAAGAAAAGATCCCGACCTTATTCCTTATCGCTCCACTTATGCCGCCAAGGAACGCTATCTTCAAGGCGATACATGGTGCTTCCATACTTGTTCGTATTATATAAAAGAAAATCGGCGGCTTTGTGATATCCTCTCTAAAATCAAATCTCATAGCCACATAAACAGAACAAATTAACGATGAACAACGAAATAAGCCACCATCACTAAAAAGCGCTCCATATCAATACATAATGGTCGACTGATCATTACCATCGCCTAATTACAGTTTCTGCTGGCGAAATAAAGACCTCACGGCGATCGATGCTGTAATAACTACCTCATATAGAGCGATAACGGAACATCTAAATACCGACTAAATCAATCCAAATGCAAATCAAAATGACTATTAAATGAGAAATAATAGCGGGGTAATATCACACTGACTCCATATCATTGACTCCAAATCAGCTCCACTTTCCGCATCAAACGGATGACAATCTAAAAACGTCGAATAAGATATTACTACTTGCATTTCACCTACCCACATATATAATATAAACTGTGCTGCTACGATACAACTACCTGTAAAAACATGCATAGTAATTAATACAGCAATAACTAATGAATGAGGGCCTTCAAACGATACTTTTGCTGCTCTTGAGGGGGATTTTGCTTATTGCATCTAAAACAATAGAGATCATTCTCTTCATGAGATAGTTTCAATATTATACGGAACATACCCCATTACAAGTTTAATATAAGATTGTCCTCGAACGAGCGGAAATGTGGTGATTCGAGAGAGTGCTTCATGGAGTGCAGTCAATGCAACGTTAGCAGTAACGTTACTCAACGTAGCTCTATTAATGCCAAATGTGAAGAGATTCGATGAGGGTGCTCGCTCGTCGTGCATCAATATCATCCGAATTGTATGTGTGTGTACCCACTTTTGCCTACAAAGAATAACTATCACAACACTACTAACATTCGATCATCATATAAAAGATATAAAGTGACACAAAACACACCACTGATCTTCGAATATCTATAAAATGAAGCGATAAAAGCTGCTTGATGCCTACGATGACGATCCGCTTTCAAGTCTATTGAACTGCTAACAAAAGAACGTACTTCGGATTACTTTACTTTTTACTGCAAAATGATTCCTTCATGAAGATTCTAACAAAGTAACTAAAATAATAAAAGAAGCAAATAGATCACATCATCTTCCTTTGATAATCACCTCCTAAAATATAAAGATCACCCACCACATAATAGAGGAATGCTCTATAGGCATATAGGCAATTCGTCACATGATGCTTCAAATTTATTCATCAGCTGTGATTTCTCTCAAAGCAGCCTTGCCTGTGCAACAATCAACATCGATAATCGCTGAACACGGCCAGAGATGTCAACCTCATCGAGGTACCCGTCCCGTCTGTTTCCATATCTATCTACTTCTCTAGTGAGAAACAAACGAAGGCATTCTCTACTGACTGTTTCGCCCCTTTTTATGTCTCTAAAAACATACTTGGGAAAAGAGTGAATTACACTATATTCGCCTTTACTCACAACAAACGTATCTTAGTGAGTGTCTCTAAAATGAACGAAGGAGAGGGAGAGGAGTGGAAAACGATGAGAAAGAGTAAAACAACATACGCGTAAAGAGAGGAGATCATGGCGATTTAAAGTCAAGCCGAATACGATGTGAAATATTGTACTTCATTAAATTCAGTGAAAAAATAGTCGAATGAGAACCTACCAAATTCCCTCATCCAAATCACATAATGGACGCCAAAATTCCACGAAACGATTCACACTCGTATCCTGAGAACATTTCGCCTCAAGCTCTCTTAAAAGAGGATCAACTTCAATATTCCCAATGAATCACGCACTGATAACCGAATCAAACAGATCTCAACACTGAATAATATTAATATAACGCCATAATCGAATGCAATTTTAGCAAACGACGTAATCGAATATCAATTAATGCAGAAAACTTCCCACTAAGACAAAGCCGAAGTCCCTTACTCACTCCATACTTACAGAAGAAAAAAACCTCTGAAAGAATTCCGTTCAATTAAGAGAATTATCTCATCTCATATTCAAATCTTTCAAATTGACCTTATGACAGCAAAATTTCCGAATAAAATATGAGGAAGCTATGGAAGCTAATAAAGTGTAAGCTAATAAAATATAAGGAAACAACACAGATGGCATATCAAATGAATACATTCCCATTATATCCTCCCTAGTAATCCCATCTCTTACAATTCAACAACACCACCTACAATAACAACTAACTCATATAAACAGCAAGCTTTCCCTCTTTCTGCTATCGATTCCCATAAATACGGGCTACCATTTATGCTCTGCAAATAGCGATGACCCACGTAGAAGATATATCCTTCATTAGCCCTCTCTTCTCCTATATAACTTCAAGTGAAACAATTAATATCTTCAAAGATAATTAGAGAAGCGGCATATATTTAGCACTGATTCTTGGGAATAATTACATTAGTGAAGTAATGACGCTATGAATTCTCAATAAATTTCTGAAAGAATAAAAGAAAACGATAGGAAATAAATACGTTGAAACGAGAGTGAGCGCTGATTTACTTCCGTTGGGAAGAAATCGAAATAACGCATTCTCAGTGCCGACTTCAGAGGGCAATGTGAAGTAATCGGGATTCGAATTGAACGATTGAATGTGAATGAGCAGACGATCCGCTTTTAATAAACTGAAATACCTCCACCTTTATATTTAAATACAATGACCTCATCTAGTAAGATTCAAATACATCTCTATCTTGCATCCAGAAGCCTTCACTAGTTATACTTCCTTCTCTTCCTCCACATCAAAGGAGATTCTCCTCTACTTGGGAATTTCCCCAACGAATTCATATAATCAAAGGACGTCGAATAGGTCATATTGGCTTGCTGTTACTATGCAATTAATCGCTGCTTCCGCATTCATCTTCGAGCTGCTTCGATGTCTCGCGAAGATGAAGGAAGGGGATGAAGTCGAGCAGAGATGGGAAGCAAGGACAGAAGGTCAAACAAAACATTTTCGACTGATAGGTTCCCATGTATACATTCACTTCCCTATCCTACGTAACCTGCTGCTCACCTGGAGCCTTTCTGCAGATTCTTTCAAGTACACTAGAGGTTTATTCGGACCAAAAAGTGAGCTCCCCTTCAAACTTCAATATCTATTTATCGCTCTTTGCAAAATTAAGAACATTCTGGGGTCATAATATTTTGTCCATGACTTATCTAAGCGTAGATTCAAAATGAACCTTTCATTCCGAAACTACGCAACAACTTCTTCGATTTTCAGCAAAATGCATTAGATCCGCCATCGATAACAATGAAAAAAACGCATATCGCGCCGTACATTGGCGCACTTTCCAACCTGCTTTTTCCTCGCTGTTATACTAGTCCCCTTTGAATAGTTTTACCGTCTTCGTTTTCAGTTTTAGATTCAACGAACTTACGAACGAACGCAGTTCTTTAGCAAACCTCGTATTGAAACATTCAGAAAGATCTAAAACCTACTTCCTAGATAACAATGGACCCAAAACGCAACCTACCTCTCCTCCTCTTAGTGGACGGGAGAGTGGAGAATGTGCCTTGAATGACAATTCCTACTGTTCAATTAATGAGAAACAAGGTAAAATATGGACAGAGAATATTGTTTACTCAACTGATCTGTTGGGGACGATTCGCACCAATCCCGACATATCAACCGCGTTCATCTAAAAAAAGAGGCAGACAGATAAGCAACCAACTTTCCGATCGTGTTTCTAAATGCATCAACCGAGCATTGTCGCTGTGGAGAAGTGAATCGCCTTTCGGAGACTAGATCCTTCATTACATTATAAGGTGCTTCAAATACCAATGATACCTTCACCTTTTCCCTGAAACGTGGAAAATGACGGTCAGTATAAACAGCATTATTCTTAACATAGGCCTTCTCAGGAACCCCAACAATAGAGGAAATATTTCTCGCTCTTCTTTTTCATTAAGAATGTGCAAACATTTCATTTCATCCCTATCAACGGATCACTCTATCAGTGTATCGTAAAAATCTGTCATACCTCGCTCAACAATACTCATCATTCATCCATACCTACTGTTGAATGTTCCGTACGCTTTCTGTTCTATGAGCTATGAAAAATGGAAGCCAAGTCTAATAACCAACTGAAAATGAAGCCTTCCGGGAACTATTAAGTATGAAGGTACATAGAGCTCTATATATATACTGAATATTGCTTTTGACGGCGTTAACGTAAAGGTTTCTCAAGAGGAAAAATAGAAACATAGATTAAATAAAGCCACAAAGCCATAAATAAAGATTAGATTGAATAGCGAATGTTCAATGAGGAAAGACCTCTTGCAAAACTCTTTGAGAAACCCGCGATTGGCATGAAAAAAGAGTAGGCACACCGTCGAATGCCGAGTGGCCATGGCGCCGTTATTTTGTATTCGATGAACACGAGTGGTTTCCACGGTAAACGAAGCTCGACCACCACAAAGGTTTCGTTCTTTTCTTTGCTCTTCTCGACGAACCGTATCTCCTTTATTGTATATCCCTCACGCATACGAACGTAGAGCAGATTCGTGAGACTAGTCTCATATTCCAAACTCAAATGTTTTCGCCGAACAATATCACTGAAAAGAAGCTGTATTTTTATTAACATCGTTGGTGCCAGACGTTATACCGTTGAAACAACCCCGCTTACGCTACGAAACATTGCTTGCTGACAGCCACTGATCACAGTGACAGCTATCAGGTCAGTCATACATCACAGAGAAGAAAGCTTCAATCGAACTTAACCTACGGAATGTGACTGCCTCGCTCTGCGCTATCACGCATTCTCAGATGTGGTAACAATACTTATTCCTCTCCGAGATGGTATCCTTTCTCGCCGAAGTAGATGCACAGTTTTTTCGTCAAGTAGAACTTCCTATCTGGTACTAATTATAGCTGAAACGGCAAAAAGAGGGCAATTTCAGACAAACACTGAAAGACTGCAACTGATGAGAGGATCTAAAATTTCAAGATCACCTGTACTCTTCCTCTGGACAAACACTGCTCATAACTGAACCTACCTGCACCTCATCCGTTGCAAAGACAACACACCTGTCGTCTTCACGATGAGGTATATACCAACGTTATATCCTCTCATATTTTCGCGACTCAGCATTTCAACATAATAATAAATCCGTAATTGCACCGAACATAAAATTTTTCTACGGATCTCCACAGTCATATTTTATCACCAAGTGACAAATAACAGTCGGGAACTGTATCAGTGAGCAAATGAGCAGAATCACATCATTAAGTTTTTACTACCCACCCCCACCCCCCTCCCTTTTCAGTCCTAAATTTCAATCCACTCCATTAAACTAGTAGAGCAGTTATTAATTAATTAACCGACAATTAAAGCGTGACCGTCAACAATGTTCATTTCGCCTTCTAATATTCCCTACGGAACACTCTTTCAATACAAATTTTCCCATCCACTTTCACTCAGAATTCTTTCTATTTTGGCGTCCTCAACAAAAGCAGCGATAAAGTGAGGGGAAACCAACGCGATATAGAAATCAGCAAAGTCGGGATTGATTTCTTTGACAAGATTGCTTATATGTTCATTGCTTGCTAGTGCACGCTGGAAGCTCCAACATAGCAATGCACGATGGAAGGCGTTCATTGCCGGTGGCGAGATCTGCAACTTCACCACAAATCCTCCCATGATATCCCACATCCGAAGAAACGCACTCAACGATCTCTCATACAGCACTTTTTTATAAAATATATAAATAAAAGCAATATATCAACGTACCATAAACTGAAACTTATCTCAACTAGATTCAAGATACAAACGGATACGCCCGCTACCTTACATAATAAAGTGATCTGGCTCGTCCACTTCGACATACCTTCATTGCCTTTCCCTCCTCCTCTTCGTCCATCTATTTTATATGATATTTGCATTACATTCCCAACAAATGAACCATTATTCAAACAACTTTCACGACACTTCGATTAGAAGAATTTCCGAACTCACATCTCGAATTGAGCATTGGCAATCGGGTAAATAAGTGCCAAAAGTCGCCATCGCTAAAAAATGAAATAATTCCGGATATGAAACAAGACCGAACACCGCCTCTTCGGTATTCTTCTTTTGCAGCTGCAAGTCGAATAAGACATCAACGACAATTATGAACATCATTTTCGATAATTATAATGAATAAAAATTCATTTCATCTCAAAAAAAAGATAAAAAACCCCTCAGAGAATCTCATATTTCATTGAAAGTGAAACGGAGTCCGAAGAGAATAAATTCGTTCATTTACCTGTATAAATGAGCACGATACGGTGAAACTGCGCAATTGTATAAGAAGCTGTTGTAATGCATTCACATCGGGCATTCCGCATACCGCATCCGTTATCACAATTATATCTTAAACATGAACACAATAAAGCAGAACCAACGGATACGTGAGTGCCTATGCGGCAATAAAAAACCCCTCCATACTCCACCTATAGCTCAGTGAAAATGTACCAAAGAAGAGTTTTCTCTTGCTCATAAGCCTAGCTTCAAGGCTTCAGATAAATTCACCATTAGCGGCACATCAACAACACCTAATGAAGATACTTCATTAGAACGCTTCAGAGCAGTAAATTAGCTAATCCTCTGAAACGACACCGGGAAACGGGTATGGACAGCGACAATTATCTTCCACTCCGAATCATCTCTTACCTTTTAACGACAAGCCTCGTTCTGCGACATCATGCTGTCGATGTGCTCTACTCAGCTCAGCGTAGCACACCATTCTGCTAGAGCCGCCTTCCGCTTCATCGCTAATCATATCGGACCGTTAGTAATCCTATCCTCTTACAACTCTATTTCACTGTAACTAAATCCGAATAGCCTCAAGACCTCAACCTATTCCGGTGCCGCATTTTCAATCATACGACGAATGATATCAAGCATAAATCGCGTGACGTGAAGTGCATTTTCCACAAAAAAGCAGACCACAGACAAATTTCTATATCCCCTTAATATTAGATGAATGAAATTAGAATAATAAACACCCCGAGATAATAAAAAAAACTTCCTGCTGGATTACTAGCCGAACATCACTCTCCTACACCTCTAAATAAAAAAGCCACAAGAAGAACAAATCGAATAAAAATGACGCACTTGATTGTGTATTTTCGGGGAGCATTTGAACACCGAGAAGACCCATCCTAAGCATAAAGACCAACGACCATTCCGGTTGAATGAAACCTTCATCCGATGCGCCCGCACATGAAGACATCCTTAACTCTTCAAATAAAAACCACAACGACCAGCAAACTTTTTTCTGCTCATACTCGCCACCCAGGGCCATTTCCTAAGATTTCAAACGACAGCAAAGGACGTTTGTTAAATTAAAACTGTAATATGACAAGCTTGAAGTCTCCTTTTCCATTCTTTTCGAACTGGAATCATATTCTGTCAAAATCCACTATTTTTCCGACTTTTTCTCCCAGTGAGCCTTCATACTCTAAGTCGACTATGACTAGCTAATACCTCTTCTCCCAATCAAAGGTGAGATCGCTTCAGAACCTTTTCTCCCAGTTCGCTTTCATACTCTAAGTCGACTATGACTAGCTAATACCCCTTCTCCCAATCAAAGGTGAGATCGCTTCAGAACCTTTTCTCCCAGTTCGCTTTCATACTCTAAGTCGACTATGACTAGCTAATACCCCTTCTCCCAATCAAAGGTGAGATCGCTTCAGAACCTTTTCTCCCAGTTCGCTTTCATACTCTAAGTCGACTATGACTAGCTAATATCCCTTCTCCCAATCAAAGGTGAGATCGCTTCAGAACCTTTTCTCCCAGTTCGCTTTCATACTCTAAGTCGACTATGACCAGCTAATACCCCTTCTCCCAATCAAAGGTGAGGTCGCTTCAGAGATCGCCAATGAACCTTTTAACGTTATACATGCAGAATCCAGCAATATATTTTGCCAAAAAAGATAAAAGTGAATTTTATCTTGACAACTGCTGTAAACTTCATCAGACTCCTAACGATTCAGTGATAAAGAGACCTCTCTGAGACCGACGAGAATGACCGGAAGATTTGCCTATAGAATTTCGACTAGAAAGACAACAACTCTTGTAAGCAGTATTTGCCTGAGGGCAAACAAAGATGAGAATAAAAAAGCGGTGCTGACAACTCCGTTCAATCCATCCACTGCCATATTAATTCCCATTAATGAATCCGATATCTGAGCAGAACGATGGTACTCTCAAAAATCGGATCCTAATGAAAAAGTAAACCCACCCAAATACACAGCTTCTGTCTTATAATACTACTTCATCATAACCGTACCTTCCAAGTAGATTCCACAATAAACACATAAGTAATAAGCGGTTTCTGAGGTCTATGCAAAGAACGGCGACTACGATCAACCGAGTGCTCCCATTAACTAAATGAAGCTATGAACGTGGCTCTACGAATCACTATGCTTCCACAACATACAACTTTATTTAATCGAGAATAAACTTAGAATGCTATATATGAAGAAAAAGCAAAAAATATGGACTCTAAGTTATTGAAATCATTCCATACAAAAAACTCTCCCAATTGAAACTATAATCCACGATATGCGAACGTATTTTCCGATATCGCTTTCCCACTTCTGCAAAATCAAAAAATCCCACCATTCGGCCCGAATTCTCAAATTTCCTCAGTGAGGAACTCAGTTGATTCAAATCACCTTAGACAAGAGACCTTTCAATAACTATAGTAAATATTCGTCAATCATTCAAATAACCTCATATTCCAAAAAAAACCCAGCTCTTGAGAACGTATTTTCCCGATATCTCTATCTCATTACCTTTAAAAATTCGTACGAAGCAGATTCCCTCTCCCTCATGAAAAATATCGCCCTCATTGACGAGTACATAAACGAAATAATAAAGAGACTAACTTGCGACATTCATTCAAAGGTGAAGAATGACAACCGCTCTCCAACTTCTCCTCATCCGGATACGCGGATTGTTGTCGGAAGAACGTTCCCGGTATCAATTCATCCGCCTCCTCAAATAAAACATCGAATGTATTCGGCTCCTCGCAACGAATGTTACATATGAACGACGGAAGTTTACCACATTTTATCATTTATCCACTGATCCTGACTATTCTGAGCGTTAAGCAGCACAGTTAATTATGATCGTTACGTCCTCCACACTGCGAAATGCTCTTATAAGCATCGCTCTGACGCTATCAACAGGTTGTATTGCTCACTCTGTCATTCATGCTCATCTGTGGTGGTCGTCGACTGAAGGTGGAACAGCTGGCGTTCTATTTGTGGTGATCGTCGATTGACGGTGGAAGAGCTGGCGTTCCATTTGTGGCGATCGTCGATTGACGGTGGAAGGGAAGAGTTGGCGTTCTCTCATAAATATTTTAGAAAGCAATATTCTCATTCCCCTGCCACATTCTTTTCTCCTCTCACTTCACTTATTCGAGAACAAATCACTTGTTACAACGATACTCTCATGGCGTTTTATGAATAATTATTCCCATGGCAAAATATAAAGAGGAAATTTACTCATCGGAAATGATAACAACTCGAATTCTATTCTCATGCCAATTGAATACTTCTCTTTAAGAAACAATTTCCCAATAGACAATCTAACTCAGAAGTACATAGCTCACTTCACGATCTTCAGCTAACATCGATGGCAACAGCTCGTACTTCATACGAAACCATTCTTTCCTGCTCTTTCAGGTAGGTATCGAACGAATCTTGTTCCGGAACGAGGAGGAAGCAGAAAGAGAGGAAAGGGACGTGCAAATAATACGTATTCCTGACGCCATAGCAGCCGAAATATCTTCAAGCAAGTATCTAAGATTCATCTCATCAAACTTCACCTTTACCGCTCCACAATTCATAGTTCACTAGATGCTTCACATCAGCAAATCAATCTTTTCACTTCACGACCATCTAAATGAGCCCGAGAGTTCGAGCAAACAGATACCTCAGACTTACCCTTCTGATTCGTCTCCTTTCACGATTCCATCGCCTTAAATGTGGTCGCATACAATCACATAAATCACTCGTGAATATCGCCAACTTCTCACCGACGAAATCAATTGTCCTATCAACGTTATCTGCATTCAGCAACACTCCTTGTATGAGCACCTCAAACGTTAATCTCGTAAACGGTGACGATTAAAAGCCAAAGCAAGCATCACAGAATGAAGCTTTAATTGCATACAGAGAAGTGATACCCTCCCTTTGTAGACGCTTGAGCTGTGTCGCCTTTATTCCCACTTTTGTATGGCGCTTCGACGCACCTCATGCAAAGACCGCATTTGATTGGCACAACCCATTCAGTCTCATTGCTGTCACACGTTCACACTGAATATATTCAAGTAGCTCCTCTTAATTAAATTAATTATGTCTGCATCTTCCTATAAGACAAAAACTCGAACAAGAGATTATTATGGATTTATTCTTTCTTAAGAAAATCACATCGGTACCACCAGAATCACTCGGATTAGCACCTCATTCGACAGAATGAACAAGCGCTCCCACCCCCACCCCCCCCCCCATCCCCCACCTTCATTCTCCTTTCCCTCCCCCACCTTCATTCTCCTTTCCCTCCCCCACCTTCATTCTCCTTTCCCTGTATTCTCACTTAAACTGCTCCCCCCACAAACACACACTGTCTCATAAGTGCTAAATACTATGAATGATGCTCACAGCATATTTGTTTCTAGATTTCCCTTTCTTCTCATATTCATTCTCTTCGGTTCATCCACCATCATTCGGGTTTATGACATATACATTATGTGCTCTGCTACCTCTGCCAATAAACACGATTCAGTCTACCGTACCAAACAAATATAACCCCTCCGTGAATTATGAGGGAAATAAGGACTTCTCCGGAAATATCCGCTAGAAGAAAAACGGAAAATGAACAACGAAGAGGGGATAATCAAGTTTATTAGGTAAAAAAATTCAATAAACCTTAAATATTTCGATAAAAACAATCAGAGATCGCAGAAAAAAATTAACGACCGGAGAAATTATATCTCTTAGAAATTCGCGATACGGAGAATGCCCCACATGTTCATAGAAACCCCTTTCTGATAAAGGTCCAAAAGAGACGAATACATAAAACTCCCATAGACGTTTCCACCTAGTGGCCAACTGATTTCCGTTTGGTTTGATCCTCCCCTTAGAAGCTTTAACTAAATGATTTAATCAAGAAGTGGTACCTTTGATTTCGAGCGGAAATACCTCTCTCCTACACACCCCTCACCAATACTCTCACAATACTTTCGAATCTCTACACAAATATCAAATAAACGAAGGAAACATAATCTTATGACTAAGAATACCTTTCATAATTGACAATAAAACGAATAATACTGCATAACCGCATCATAGAAACTCAACAAAAGTAATTAATCTACTAATTAAACTAAATTCATCCCAATAGAGAGGCTAAAAGACCAAAGGAAATTCTTCTAACTAAGAGAAAAACTCAAAGGAAAATTCAGAAAAACGCTTCCCAAATTTTGTTTCATAAGAGAATTAATTAAGGAGCCGTTTATTCGTCGAAATATAACCGAAATTGTGAGTGAAGTAAATTCCGTACAATCAGCACCAATATAAAAGCAAGCTTACCGGATCCGAATCGAAGCAAATAAAAGGGCTGTACACACAGATACTCACATAAAGTTCAGCCACAAATTGTCGCTTTGTACCCGGGAAATTCATCTGAAATTCTACGGCATAGTACCCGCAAATGGGTCACCACGGTGGACCATGGTTGAGCGCTAAACCAACTACACATTTGCCACTATGGATTCGACTACTGCAGAGCCATCTGATGAGCAGTAATTGAAAATGATGTAGGGATTTATTATTTCAGAAGAACAACGGGTCACGAAGGAGAATGAGGGAAGATGATGGTACAGGTTGAGGGAGAAGGGGAAGGAGGGGAGATAAAGAAGATAGGAGGTAAGCAATATTATAGGGAATGGAAACTCAACTTTCTAACATCACTCCTGGCGAAGTGCGGAACTCAGATAACGTGACAAATGTTACTATATACTTAATACTATTCGAGGGAAACGAAATCGATAATATTTCGAAAATATTCCGAATGTTTCAGAAAAATCTGAAAATTTCCCATCTCGTGAAGAAACCTCAGAGAGGGGAAACCTTTAAATCGCAAAAAATAGTCGAATATGAAAATCTCTACTCACTGACGGGCAAATAAGCGAATCTTCATAGACATTTCAACTGTAACTTCAGTTATAACCATCCGTCTTCCCATCGAATATATAATATTTAAAGCTTGCGCAGTGTTTCTTCCGAGATTAGTATATCGACTAAAATGCTGCAGCTGAGTGGTGAGAAGTCAGCTCGAGCTGCAGATGAATTCCACCGCATCTCTAAGTGGAAGAAACGAAAGAAACACAAACCTACCTCAAATTAAGTGTTCAATAAAACCTGCGGCTCTAATTACGATAAGAAAGAGGATTGCCCCTCTGATTCCTCTTTCACGAAAAGAATTGCTTCCCCACTGCAGAGATCTAGTCAGTCAGATCTAGTTAGGGTTGCTAGCCACTGAGGATCGACAAGCATGCGATGAAGATATGAACACGGTGCATTCACAAAGCGAATAACGATAAATCATTACCGATCTAGTGACGCCGATGAGACATCGCCGCAGACATTCCATCAACTTCACGTGCAGAACACATCCTGAGGTCTCGTCCTCAAAAAGAAAGCTCCTCCTATCAACAATCGATTCCTTCGGATAACAACATAACTGCATACATAAGAGGCTAAAGTCCTTATTCTCCTGTCAAACACTGAATTATTCTTCTTCCTTCCTCTCCTATGTACTATTTGCTCTCAATCAGTCATACAACTAGCAATTCTCCTATAGCTCGAGATGAATTAAAAGTGCAAAACCTTCCGGCTGCAGGCAGTGACCGATGCAATGCGAATTTATAGCCGATAAGCACCAACTGTAAGTCGACTGAGGTAAGAAGGGTGACAAATGGGCGCAGAGAGGAGCCAAAGAAAGGCGATGGAGAAGGATCAATGGGAGAAGAAACTATGGTCGCCTACCTACGATATTCATGAAACTTTATGGACAAAGGACCGACAAATAGTGAAACAGCGCGATTTAACAAGACTGCAACTGAGACGAACAAACCCCACTGACTGCTAATATTTCCCCGATACGGCGGGAATGGGAAAATTGTCCGACGGATCAGATTTTTCGAGCAATGTTCACATCGTTGGGCATTTTTGGTTAGCGAAACGAGTAGCGTGCCGCCTGAAGCACGGATACATCATGCACACCTGAACTAACCCTCATATCTCCTACTTAAATCTTCTCTTCTTTGTCAGCGCATCCGTTGAAGTTATGCACCATTCCCCCTCCTTCCGACTAGACATGATCCCACAGCAAAGAATCACTGATCAAGTATTCTGAAAAATAATCAACCCATAAACAATGAAGATTTGGGGAAAAAGTTGAACAAAAAAAGGCGAAATACCGCAACGACGGTTGATGGGCTCAGATCGAGTACGAAAACGAGTCGATAGAGCTTCGATAAATACGTCACCACTGTATCGGAGCAAACCTTGAATTGCTCCTCAACTCGTACTTCCCCACCATCTTTCGGGATCACCCCCACAATCTCGATCTCGCGTCCATAATTATCCTGAAATATTCGCCTCTTGAATTTGCCAACAAACTTTATATTCCTCAATGATTTTGACTAGAAGCCCCGAGGATCATATGCAATTTCTATTTCGACGTGAATCCTTTCAAATAAGGTTCAAAGAGAATAAAAGCAATAATGAACAATGAGCTCTATCTTTGAGTCAAGAGATTTAATGAAGCACTAAAATTCTTTAGAAACTCCTCATAGAAATTGAATAAATTACACATTTAGTGGATTAATAATACTATCTAAGTGTACATAGAGAATAAACTATTAATATCGATAGGCAATGACGTTTATCTCTCTCAAAGAGAGCATTTCTCCGAGCCGACAAAATAACTAAGACAATTTGCATAGAATTCAAAAAAACCTCAGTTCAACCTTATGCGCATATTTTCTTCCCATCTCTCAACAAACGCTCTGAAACTTCTAGCTGCGATTAGTATCCTCATTAAAAGCTCCCATCTCCAAGGTCGATTACTAAAATTTCCACATCTATTAGCAAATAATTGACCGCAATATTCTAACCTGAAATAACAATAAGCTATCTACTATATTCACCTTTAAAGAGGAATACCCTGTTGATGGAGGGATTGAGAGTGGGAGACTTGAGATCAGAATCGCGGAAAGCAGAGTGAGTGAGGATTAGAGTAGAATGATTACCCTAGGAATGGAGGAGGTGAGAGGGGGAGACTTGAGATCAGAATCGCGGAAAGCAAAGTGGGTGAAGATTAAAGTAGAATGATATTACGACCACAAAAGTGACCCTCCCTTCTCTAGATCTGAAATACGTGAAAGCATAAATGAAAGGAAATTGAATTCAACAGCCAGCTTCATCTATAGAGTTAATAATTAAAGAGTGGCAACGAAGGGGAATATTTCTCTGCAAAAACAACAACAACAACGAATTAAATCGGCTTAAAAGCGTAAATTTCACAGAGGAAGAGAAAAATATTCGCTCCCTAACCGGGATATATCTTCGGCCATCAAAACGACCGCGTTAGTTCCTCTTAAGTAAAGTGACACTATGAGATATCTTATAGAGGAAATGATTAAACTAACATTTGTCGACGATTCTTCAATAGAGACGCATTTATTGAGATGATCGAAGAGCCATAAAGCACGCATGTTCCTCGATATACGATGATTCCTATGCATGAAGAGTACCACCTCTCGAGCTTCTCGAACCGGTCCCACATCCTCACTAGAGACGCCGTTTAGAGGTGTCATCATCTATTCAGCATGACAATCACCCTAAAATAGACTCGATTCGTATCACTGAATCGAAGATAAGGATCGGCAGTAACATAGTAACTGAGATCAAATAAACGGCGCTTCAAAGATGATAAAATTACCGAAGCGGTGATTCTGTGGCATTATATTTGCTGAAGCGATAACACACTCAGCCTGGAATATGCGCATGGAAAATGCCCCACCCTCATCCGTTTCTCTCTTGGAACTATACTTCCTCTCCCTCTTCAACTTTTATCCCTTTCCCTTTTCCTCTCCGACTTCCCCGACTTCCTCTCCCTCTTCAACTTTTATCCCTTTCCCTTTTCCTCTCCGACTTCCCCAACTTCCTCTCCGTCTTCAACTTTTATCCTTTTCCCTTTTCCTCTCCGACTTCCCCATTCCCTTTTCAACCCGAGATTCCACATCTGGAAGTTACATTTTCCCCTCTCCGGCTGTAGAATAACATAAGAACATTGAGTGATATATCTCATATCATTTTGAATTATGATTCATATATGACATTAAATTGGCTAGAAATTGAAAAAAATCCATTCGCACTTTTCCAACATATCAATAGATAATGTAATATTTATTAATTTCATCACTGAAAATGATATTAAATAAACGCTACCGGACAAAAGCGCCAAATTCTCTTTAAGTTAAAGTTGAGCAAAAATGATATCAAATCATCGTTTTCAATAGAAGAAAGGAATGAAATTATAGAGGTTAATGAAGAAAAGAGAGCGCTAGTGAAGTATGCTTGGGTCTTGGACAATGTAGAAGGGAGATTTCCAGCCTAGAGCGGTTGAGAATTTCCAAACTAAAAACCATTTAGACTTTTCCAATTTTCCGATCTCCTATTGCACCCGCTAATCCTCTCCGAAAGTATTTTCCTCAGGTCTATGCTGCCGCATAGTGCAATCGCTATCGGCCGATCGCTCAAGCTACTCCTAGGCTATGCACCTTCAGCACCTACAAAGGTCATATCTCCATCAAGAGATGCAATGCGGCTCCAGAGTGCACGAAAGGGGAAGAACTGCGAACGTGAAGGTGAAGGAGCATTCGAGAGAACGAAACAAACTAAAGCGTGATAATGAATCGAGCAAATTTCCGGCGAAGATGATGTCCATCGACAATTAATCTTTCAAAGAGAATTACTCTTCCAACCGATGACGAGATGTATCCCACCTCTAATCATAAGTCAGGTGTAGCCTGAAGCCGGCTCCAGCCAAGAGATCACCACCTCTCAATTAGGAATAACTGCCGATCCAGACTATGCAGGATGCAACTACAAAGTTCAGGAGAAACACGACAAGCGCCAATTCAAACAAACACACAATTCTCTCGATCCCTTTTCGAGTCGAATACGCCTTTGTGGTTGTTGCGTTGACCGGAAGCTGAAACAACGGTGACCGGATTTCGAAGTGTGGGAGAGAGTTAACAATAGGGGGACACGATGGATAATCACCGAGTTTATTATAACATTGCTTCGTTGAGAATAACGCCACACTCTGCTCTCTCGATGAAGGAAAACGCATTCACGCACTTGAACTTTGACCTCGTAGACGAGCATTTGATTATGAAGAGCCGCTTAATATCATGTTCATGCTTCATCTTTCGTGTCCTTCATTGGTTCGCTTAAAGGCTTTATTTCGATTTCGTCCTCCTCAGCATATCTCGGATAAACTCTTCAGGATACATCGTATAACGATATCAGAATACCTCATTAATTGTCGAACGAACACCTTTCGTGAGGCAGAGAGCCATATCAGCATATGCATTGCCATGGCGGAGAGCCATATCAGTGTTGTGGTATATTTTGTTGCTATGATCTGAGAGACCCTAACTAGCAATGACTGTCATGCATATAGAGGAGATTGTTTCCACACTACAAACGTCTCATATACTCATTACTATCCGAAAGATCGGCAATTCGAATAGACGATAATTTAGCGCTAATTTAGGCGACCGCTGTAAAGAAATAGAGAAAGAAAAAGCTTTTTTTCTTTTTAGGAAAATCCAGAAAATATTCCATGGATTTCAAAATTTTGGAAAATATCCCTCACAGCTCAAACGCTAGTGCAGTCCTCTTTTCACGGGGAACTCTCGTCAATCTGTAAGCGCATTTTTGCGGTTTCTTCCCAAGTGGGAATGCAATCTCACAAAATCGACTTAATAAAAGAAAATACTAATTAATTAATTGGATGCTGGAAATAACTTTAATTAATTACTAACTAAGTAGAGAATATTTTTTGATAGAATTCTGTGCAGTACATTTACTTGATGCGACATTCCACGAAGAACAAAATCCTCGACCGCATCGATAGCCATCACGAGACGATGAATATCATCAAATTCATCGCTTCGCATAACTTCCATTTCATTGATTTTCTATCAAATAAAGCCGTCTTTCAATAGATCTAAGAGCGAAATCCATTCAAGTGGACCCGCTCGTATGCTCACTTCTCAGTACAAATGCTTTTCCTCTCCTTTACTCGCACACTGATATTTCTCTCTTCCATTGATCGATATTGATATTATCGCTATTTCATTTCCCACTTGATTTCTATGCTCCGAACAATATATTTCTTTTCTCATCCCTGCACAGAACAACATCTCATTCTTCTTTCCATTGAGATAATATGTGGTCGAATTTGTGCTTAGGCGACTTATTATATACTGGCTTGGACAATTCTCGGGACAACCTTTTCTAGTGTTTGTTTGATATCCTGAGATCATAAACGGTACATCCGAAAGGGCTTCAGAGATTAGAGCTTTTTCCTCTCACACATCATTCACTTAATGAATTCAACTCGAAAGTTGAGAGTATGGAACGTTTGAGACACTAAGTAGAACGTTCCAAATAATGCACTTATCACTCCGACTTTGTTCTTCAGGTCAGACTTAGTTTTTAAGTTGGAGATGTAAGTGAGCAGTTCCGAGTACGATTACAACACAAGTCGATGAAGAAGGAAATTTTGAGATGCTGAATTAAAAAATTCGAGAAACTGCTTCCTGCTTACAACGGACAATGAGATTTGTGTTTCATCGCTTTCGTTTGAGAGGGAGGACTTTGAATTTCCTCCAGCGAATCCACGGTTGGTTCCTCAGAAAATTGAACGGAAATTTGACATCACTTTTCCACGTGAGATGAACTACACCTGCATTCGACCTATTAGATGGGATATAAAGATGGAATAGCTGCATATTAGAACGAGTAGAGGTGGATGGACAGAAGTATTTAAAAACACTTTTACCTACTGCCTAGACGTGGAAAGAAAATTTCCAAATCCTTAGGCACCTAGGTTGGTACTCGTTGGAATCCGGAAGCATCGGGCACCTTTCGGATGCAACTTTCTTGTAATTATCCTAAAGTTTTGAAAGATAAAGCAAACTTAAAATGACCATCCCCATCTTAATCATTTAGATTTTCACATAAATTTCGACCATTTAATATATAACTCCCACATATGTTACAACAATGACCAAAGTTCACGTTTGTTCATATTCGCACGGCAATCGCATCGCACAGCCTGAAGTCGAGTTTCGTTTCAACATGCTCGCAATCTCAACGTCCGACTATCAAAGAACAACAGAATGAGCAGACCACTTTGCCAGTACTCTGACGCTTTATATCGAAATTAAACCTCAAATAAGCAGTCACTTTCAATGGTACGCTGAGCGAGTGCTTCTGCACAACAACAATCCTCTTTCCTGACTCCTGCGACTTATTTTAAAGATTGCAAGATCACGACAACATATGGGAATATGTCAATAGCGGGCAAACCCTTACTGTTGAAAAATATTCTAGATGTTCAGTCACATTTACTCCTAAAATTTCGCTCATCTTTTCTCCGTTATGAAGATCTTCTTGACTCTATCTTCGAGCGTATCAACATCAGTGCAATCAATAAAGTATCACTCCGTCATACTGCCCAGTGATAAAAACTATCACTTCATCTCGGAAGCCACCCTCCCACCTTTCACTCCTATCCCCTTAACAACCACATAAATATTCAGGTATGCTCGTTGAATATTTTATGCGTTTTATCGTATAATATACAAATGTCTCTCTCATTTTCATCACTTCATGGATGTTGAAAATGTGCATATGTAATATCGAGATGACTGAGCGGAAATATGAGGGAAGTTGGCTTTGATAGTTTATTTATTTAAACACTGCGGGTGGTATTGTGAGAAACAACGAAGCTGCACTGCATTCAAAGAGAATTGCAACGCCACTGTCGACACGAGCGATCATTTAATTGTGATGTGATACGTTCGGTGGGCTTCTCTTCGTTTTTCATGCTTGAGTAGGAGCTTTACAAATTTTTGTTGGGGTAAGGGAGCGGGAATCGCTTTCAAGGAATTCGCTTATGGGTCTTAGAAGATATGAAGTTTTTTCTCTCGTAATTCATGGAAAAAGGAGAAAAATTCACAGAAGGAGGCCTTTCCACCCTTCCCACACCATCTCTCGGGTTTAATTGCGAGAGAATACAAATATCAGAGGACGAACTTTCACAAGATGAAATTTTACGAACATATGAAAGAGATCAGAAATAGTCACACTTTCTGAGCGGTTAAAATCTTCCCTCATCGCTTCTTCGGTCGCGTACGCTCGTTTTTCTTTCAGTTTCATTGGCTCCTTGAGGATGTGTGGAGTCCTGAAATATGAACCCGACAAATTCTCTCGTTTTGCTATGGAATTCTTCAAGCTCACAACATTCAACATTTCGGCGAAGTGTTCTATCGCATAAACCGCTGATGGCTAAGCGTAATTGCGATCACTTCACCTGATATTGCAATCAATCTGTGAACACATAGGTTTTTCAGTACTGCTGAGGAAGAATTTCATAGCTCTATTCGAACAACACACACAACAATTCTTTTCAAATGGTCACTAATTAGTCGTCATAAATATCGCGAACGATTTATAGCACTGATTTTATTATCACCTAAAACTGTTTCCGACATATTCATATTCAGGTCGCTTCTGTGTATTTTGTTATGAGCATTAGAGAATAAGTAATTCAGATGAAGAACTTACCTCACTATCGGCGCAAACAAAATTCCCATTCACAAACTTCCCAAGCATACACGAAGTCACCGAATACTGAAATTACTCCCAAATATAATTTTTCTCAACGATTCGTTCACATAAATTACTGTGCGCATAAAGCGGCTACAAAAAATACGAATAATTTGCCCCAAAATGAGATTTTCTCAATGAACAATAATTATACACTTTGAAAAAGAAACTTGAAAAGTTCCCTCAGAATTTACAAAGATGCGTTTTATTAATTTCTTTTCTTTTTCACTACAATATAGACAAGTAGAATGCTTGTTTTCTGCTCATTTCGAGTCAACAAAAGAATTTTTCCGCTCGTTATAGACGCTAATCATTGGCCCGTAGCGTATATTCTTCCAGAAGCACATAATGACTGAACTTCATCCTAGAAATGCAGCCATCCAGTGCTAATAAGGTAGTGTAAACGGGTGTAGCTTACATAAATATAAATAATAGATTAAGGCTTATCCCATGGTTAATCAATAAATACTCTTCAACCATAAGTTAAATTCGATTCACACCGTACATTGCGTTAATTTCAGAAAGCGACAGATCGACGACGTCTTTGTGACCGATTTCAAATTGCAGTCGTAGAAACACTCAAAGTGGTATTTATCAAGTTGCGCAATAAAAACAAATAGAATAAATTCGAAGTGATCGAAGTTTTCGGCAACAACCGTAGCAGAGCTACGATCACCTGAGGTCGGGTGTCCCTCAATGCTACAAAAACGCCTACCGTTCTCTTTGCAGGTGGTGGCTCCTAAAATTAGCCACAGTCACTGACTTCGAGAAATCACATGAATATTAATTCATTAGCATTCATGGTAACGGTGAAATGTGCTTTGCATTAATTGATAATAATGGTTCATGCGACCTTGCGGGTATAGTGCTCATCGTACACTCATGCGGAAATATAGTGCCATATGAAGAGCAAGGGAATTTCAGGGAATTAAAAACCGAGAAGCGAGGCTCAAATTTTGAAATCTGTTATCCATAAAACTCTAATACCTCTAGAGAATAATAAGATGTAACTGTCGACAATCCTTCACCGGTAACTGTCGACAATCCCTCACCACGATTCTATGAACATTTCTTAAGAACTAAGGAAGCTTCGAAACATCCATCACTATTTCTTCCTTCCCGAGAAGCTCCCATCTTCTTGGAAATGTATTCTTTATCCTGGACAACAATAACCGGACTTTAAATGAACACAACAATGCGCAAGTAATGTTTCGGAGAGTTTTTTAAAGAGCACTTCAATCCGCTATCCCTTCCCACTCCACCTCTCCGCTCTCTAATTTCTTTCAGAAACCTTCATTTCCTTCGAAGATTTCATACAGCCTGTCAATTTTCTTACACACATAATAGAAGGAAATGAATTTTGAACGACTTATTAAATCATAAAGCTAGCAGTGCTTCCATTTTATCCTATCTTTACGTGAATGCTTTTACATACCACATTTCTCCAGGGAATTCGTGTCAGACTGGCCAAGCGGTGAAGGTTTTTAGCAACGTTGGTTTAAACCCTCAAATATGAATATACCTTCAAACCTATTTGTCAGTAATTTCATGAACAACGTAATTCTTCTCGAGTACCGCAGTGAGAGCATGAAATAGTTGGGATCACACCTAACGAGCATGCAAAGTGCAATGGACTAACGTACAACATTCATTTGCGGTTCGTCGACAAAAACACCGTTAACAAAGTTCCCGCTCACATAGGAAATTACCGATCCCTAAAAGCACCTTTAATTATTGAGTAATTGTTACTTGGCACGAGCGTGACTGCATCCGCGTCAGATGGTCTGTAAATGCGTGCCGTTAACGTCTATAAGTTTTGTAGTTCTTTGCCTTAACTTTTAGTGAAGCTTATATACACTGAAAACGATGTAAAAAGTTATTAAAGGAGTATCATGTGAACGAATCTAGTCGTTTTAAATTCCAAGTCCTGGATCTGGCAAGATGACTTGCGAAAAAGGCTGAGTTCGACACAGGCAAAACGGAAATGCACTAGACGCAAAATGCTGATGCCATAACTTAAGAACAGAAAGGGAATGAAGGATCTGAAGTAGGTGGCACCACTCACCTCACGTCCAGTTCATTTATGTGAAAAGAAAACCCACCTTAACGAATTTCCGCCGAAATATGTTTGCAGCAAAGATATTAACGGTGGCCTATGTCATCTCTTGTGATACTTATTTATTGATTTATGTGTTTATATTTATATTTTTATTTATATATCCTGAACTAAATAACTTACGATGCCGTTGTTCTTCGATGAAGTGGGAGGTGGTTGGGCTTCAGGATTTGAGATTCTTATGTAGCTCGTTGAATTCTTAAAACAGCGACTTTGGAAGTTTGAGTAGAGCACAAGCAGGATCGCTGCCATATACAAGAATAAATGAAAGGTTTCTACTGAAAACGCCTAAAAGGTCTTTTAAGGGTAGACAGAGATACTTTTTTCTCCCATACGCCGCCACATTACGCGCAAATCGAAATATGCCCTACATCGAAACGTTGTCTACTCTGACATCCCATCAATTGCAATACAAGCTAAGTTCAAGCAAATGCTCTGTTCGACCGCCCTCGCTCCGTATCCACACCTCCGTACCCGAATTTCACTCCATCCAATAATTTGAGGATTCTGCCACAGCCACGCCAAATCGAACTAATGCGTAAATTCAGTCACAGTTCGCCAACTAATGTTTTGCTCAGAAATCTCGCAGGAAACGTTGATTTAAAGGCGCTTTAGCACTGTGACCAAACAACCTTCGAGAAGTGTTGCACATCTGTTGCAAAAATAATTTATACTTTCACACGGTGCGCTGACATTTACCCATAAATAAATCCATCGATCTCTATGGTTACTGTTAGAATATTGTTAACATACTGCAGCATTAGCGGACTGTTGAGCCGCAATTGCAGTTACTGTCGAAGTCGGCATCGAGTGCAGTGATCCTTCAGACGCGCTACAAATATTTACCTTCAGCATCACTAACAGCGACAATTTATTCACTTAGTTCCACAAGTGAAGCTGCTATGTGTTACATTTTCAAATAGTGGAGTATCCGATGTTGTTCGACTCAGGTAGAAGCTACCATTCCTTCTTTTCTACTATTTTCCTGACGGAAAGAGACCGTAGAGGTCAGAAAAGAGAAATTAATAAAGCGAATTGCCGATCAACTATGAATTGTCGGAGTTTTCTTTACATATCCATTTGGACTACGCATATGATTCGACTTGTCCTAAACTGTTACATCGAAAAATGCTCGCTCTGCTATAAATTCACCTCGCATGAATATCGGGAGATGCAAATGTTCCGATTCAAAAGTAATAGGGGATTCCCCTATCGCTGCAATTCTTCAGTTCTTTTTGATTTTAGAGCGTTGAAAATGTGCGAAACATCTAAACACTTCTTTAGTCATACATACAAAATCTCGAAGGTAAAATGGGGAACGGATATATGCAACGCTATTGAGCGAACTGATATGGAAAGGCAGGTGAATAAGCAGAAAGCTGATGAAGTAAATCAGAGGACGGAAACAATAGTGCAGAAAAGCCAATAAAGATGCGAGGCTAGGGCTATCACTAAGCGGTTACGGTGACAAACAAGCTGATAAACCAAACCAAGTACAGAAACTGGTGTTGTATTTTGTGACAGATGACTGGCAAATAGGCCATTAGCGAAAAAAGAAAATGAAGAACTAGCAGTGTAATCACAATAATGGATTAGGATGCGTCCGCAAGGTTCAGAGCGGTCACGGCTGACAACGTGGACGCAGCATGGATGCGAGTCACAATATGAAAATGACCCACGCAGTTGACCGCATCTCTTGTTTAGCAGATCCTGAATCCGCGTCGTAGTTGCAGGTGAGAATTATCCGAACATCGGCGTTCAGGCACCTCGAGATTACAGTCGCCTCACGTTGCAGACTACTCCATAGATCATTCATCCTAGGCTTTCGACCGTCGGACAGCGTGACACCTTTAAACACTAGAAAAAATTATTCATTTTCGCCCACAAAAGTCGATTCAAAACGAAGTAAAATTTGAAGGCAACGAAAATTTCAATATATGAGAATGAGCGAATGAAGTGAAATTGGCACAGCTGTCTAATTAATATGGTAATAATAACAGATAATTCAACCAAGATACTGACATCTTCTCACATGTTTTCATCTCGCATCAATTCATCAGAAACTCATACGGTCTGAACTACGTGACTCTGATCAAACCTAAGGTATGCTAACCAAACCCAAATCTTTCTGTATTTGCAATTATTGAAATGCGGCCTATGATCAAAAGAGTTCGAACCAACTACGCCAGTGGATTTACATAATTGTCTAAGAATGATGGGTCATGATCATGAAATCAGACATTAACACAGTTCCTCGAATGCATAACTGTAGATATTTGAAAACTCCAGCCACATGCATAACATGATTCATAGGAGTCGGCTTTCACATGTTCGCTAGTGAGACAGCACGCCTCAGACCGATATCATACGCATTCTGTAATCAATGTTAATCTTTCATCCGATAACAACAGGTGTGCCAACTCGGTGTTTCATAGGATATTTGGCTGATCTGATGCGGCGACGGGTCAAAAATTACCAACAGTTCATGTGACTGGATAGCGCTACATCTAGAAGTGTGAACACCCAGCAATTACTGCATTTCAACGAACATTGACTGGATCATTGTATTCCGATGATTCACTTGACGTTAAGTCAACGTACAAAACTACACTCTACTGGCGAATAGAGAATGAAAATGATTACCCGCTATTTTGCTTAAGAATTAATCTATGAAATCATCTGACGAAAAACCACCTACGCTTCCGTAAATGCGTGATAGGCTGCAAACGCATCCATTATTTGAACAGTATCCGCTTACTCTAAACTTCGCGACCAACTTCTCAAACGTCTAACTATCGTAAAGTCGTTGGACTCTAAATATTCGCATTCTTCTTTATTAGCTGCTCTGAGTATAGAAGGAATGGCAAGTTGAATGACTATAGAAAAAAACAATAATAGACATAACAATAATGGAAAAAACAACGGAAACAGTGACAGTAGTGCCAAATAAACCAAAACAACGAAAGCAACGAAAACAGCAGATAAAATAGCAACTTTAGCAATCGTTATGTTGACATCTCATAAGAGGACACCAACCAAACCTGACGAATAATGGTTGCTGTCCCCTCCCCTCCCCTCATATGTGATATTTCTAGTTCTGCTATCGAGAAAATCCCATTTGTAAGAGTAGTGGGACCGAAAATTGCAAGTTGAATTCTTCGAATCCTGGGTAACATTGATGCACTGAGGTTTACCGAAATGCCTTCAGAAGCTTCTGCAATACAGGTGAAGTGTTTCTGAACATTCTCTAGTAACTGCTATCAGAAAGCAAATAAAGGGAAGTACGTCACCTGAAACATCACTAAATACCTCGTAGAAACACCTCCCGGAAAATTTATCGTAGTGCGTATCGGCCTAATTACACTGCGTGGTCAAACATTTTCAATCTGCAATCAATCTTCGGTTCAATCTCGACATGATCCTTTGTTGCGAAGTTGTGTTCGACTTTTGCGATATCCGTTGTGGAGAATATTTTTTGGTATGTTGCAGTTTCAGCTCGCAATGTTACAGTAAAGCAGCATTCTTTAGCGTAGTTTCCTGTTTCACGCTGAATGATTCTGTAATCTGCTTCTCGTCACTATCGTTGGTGCATACATTCCTTCAGTTTTTGGTTGGTTTCGTCCGACGCACTGTTGCTGCTCTCGTGTATTGAATGTCTAGGCATACCTTCAGCTTTGCGAACATTTCTATCGCTTTTGTTCTCGACGCTCACATGCCTTCGTATGCTCCACCTGAAGACATCAAAATAAATAAACAAATAATAATGATGTGTGATGTTGGAGATGTCGGCAAACACTTCATCAACATATGGGTGCTGCAGTGTTAATATGAAGGTAACTGCGATCAGCCGCGACTGATTTTAAAAAAATCAAAAATCATTTGCTCAAATTTTTAGATTCTGAATTTGAAAGGCTTTTTCAAGCTTTAAAAAATAGGAAAAAGAATGTTTCTCTCTAGAAGTGATTTGTATCGAACGGTTGCATATTCAGTAATGGAAGTATTTGAATTTCTTTACTCGAATAGGAAAACTATGCGAATGTTTTCTTCAAGGGAAGGTGAAGAGCTCGGAACGATCGCACTATTTTTAGGCGGAATCTTTCTGCCATTCCAGCTATGTTTACATCAAAGCCATGATGGCATGAATTGTATATCGACACGTGTGCATACCTCACGTATATACAGAAGCCGGGACATGTAGGCCATTTCGAAAAGCACCACCAACGAACGTTTATAGAGTGGTCGCTTGATGGCGGACTGCAGTTATGATGATGATTGCATGCATAAGGACAAAAGTCGATTGCGCAGATCACGCTGTGGGAGTCCGTGAAAAGATTTGCGCCGCAATCCATCCTCTTCAAAGGAATACAGCCGCCCAGGTGAGGATACATCCTTTTGCTAGGCTAGTATCCAACTGAAGTGAAATGCCGAATTGCAATACACTCTAAGCTAAGCGCAATCAGCTTGCGCAATCGCTGCACTTCATTTCTCTTTCTCGCTCTTTCTTCATGGTCCAGCCGCCTCTACAAACGTTCTATTAATCGACGATGTGGTTGCATCATCAAAATGAAATTTGATTTATTTATGATCTTGCTGAAAGTATTTGAACTTCACCTGTTCACTGATTCCTGTTATTCAGCTTCAGCTGGTTCTTCATGCAGTCAAGCAACAGAAACACCGTTGCAGCGAAAAGTACTAGTTGAAGTGAAGCTAGAGATATCCATTGGAGGGCTTTGAAGCACTTCAGTTTATGTTGCAGTTTATGCTCTCAGAATGCCTTAAAGATCTTGCAGGTAACCATAAATTATCGGGGAAGATAAAGTCCATTATGAAAAGATAATGGTGCGCTTTCGACTTGTTGCTAAATGCAGTTAAGAACTTGTTTTATTTTATGAGCGCAATAACTAGCTTATGTGGGCGGATGCGAAATCTCTGAAAATTTAGAGCTTTGAAGGGTTTCACCTCATATTCTAGCTGCCGAAGTCAACGGTGTCGCCAATATGCTGTAAATGCAAAACACATAATTGGTATCCGATAAAAGTTGTGAACTATTCAAAATTTATTTGCGATTTACTTCCCAGTAAGTGGATGAGAGGCAGCTTTTGTGGATTCCATTGTGGTGTCTGTTATTGTTTTCGACATTGAGTTGAAGCCATCCTTAAATCCGCACTATATATCCGCCATATATCTTTCGTGTTTACCTCTTCCAAATTTTTTTCAGCTCAAGTCCACATTGTTATAATCAATTTTATACATTTCTTTGCAGCATATTATTTATTGCGCTAGAATATATCCGTTGAAAGGATCATATGTGCGCGCATGCGTCATTTCCACTTGCATCTATAGAGTCTATTTGTCGCTATTTTGCATTCAATCCCTCAAACGACTCATCACGAATTAGCGTTTAGCACAATGACGGTTGCGTGTAGATCACGGCTGGATGTCTGTTGAGGACATATCGTCAGCATAGCGGTACTCTTTTTATTTTTACCTAGACAACTTAAATATTGCCATCAGACCGTACATAATTGGATTCACACTATTTTTTCCACTATTTCAAAGAAATGCCGAGCGTTAGTTCGCTACTCAATCTAAACGCATCAATAATCACAGAAACTCCTCCTAATGGTTACGTCTGCTTTTCGAAATTATTATGCATTATTTACTGCAAAGTGTTATAAACGATCGTTGAAGGTGAAATTCTTAAAGGAAAGCAGCAACCAGCTGATATACAGCACCTATTACACAAATATCTACCTTAGGGAATGGGGGGGGGGAGAGGTGGTGAGGGCAGGAGAGGGTGGGGGTGGTTAGGCGGGAATCCCTCACTTTATGTTGCCTAATGTCTTCCGTTGTTTAGTAGTTCTCTTGCTTATGCTGAAATTACAGAATGTTACTTTAAGCAATTACAGCTTTTCGTCTACCACTGTGATGCTCAGATTTCTTTACATTCACTTGGTCGACTTCCATCGTTGGATTGATAGAAAGTCGCTTTTTTTTCAGAATTTCTTTCGAAATTTCGAACTTTTAGTGTACTCTCAAATTATATAAACGTTTAAATATGATCACGAATTGTTTGGAAATCAAGTTTTTACATTCACCAAAACGGAAGCTGAAACCATAATTTTGGCTTCTTCATTTAATAAGGAAAAAATAGAGATTGGTTCATTAGTGGAAGTGGATCACTTCAAAGTGAGTGGTTTTCGCTAAAATTCTTCAAAAATGGATCGTTTCATTCCTTTTTACTGCACAAATTGGGAAGCATTCGGAGGTCGGACAGTGTGATATATCAGATAAGCGACATTCTAACTGCTTCATGTGGAATGGTGCATGTTGGCGTGTAGCGTCAACATAACACCGATTCCATATCAGTTATAACATCAATTCGTATCATCAATTCTACGCTCAAATAAAAGAGGAGTTGTCAAGAACTAACCAAGCAAAAAATAAACAAATAAAGGTTATTCATGCAAAATATGGGTGACCTGATAGCAGTATATCCATTACTAGAAAAGCATTGCAAAGAGTCCACTAATAACGGGACGTAAATTACGGTCGGTCTTTATTGTTCACTGGTCGAATGTATTCATTCTCCAGGCCCCTAATTCTTCACATTTTCGCTAATAACTTTTTCTCAAGGCATATGTGCGAAACGGGAAATTGTAAAACTGGATTTCTTTGCGCCGACTGGAATAGATTTCGTGGATCGAACAATAAAGTTTCGTCCTATGAAGCTTTATTGCTTGTGCGTATGTTGTTTCCTTCGATTCGGTTGAGAGCGGATCATAAATCAACGAAATTAGACATTAATCCCATTAACTGATGCATACATAGTCGATACACCGATTTAGTATTATAATCTGAATGAGTGCGCAGAATTGCAAAAATATCGAGTCGAATTTCGTTTAATTCCAACTGCTTAAATAATCGAAATGGACATTTATATTTTCGTGTAAGAATTATTTCATCAATAAATTTGTTACTAATAACGAATATTAGAAAATCGAGTAAAAAATAAAATTCCTCTCATCGATAGTTGACTTCTGTTATTAGTCATTTCATATACGATCCCGGCAAATCAGTGAACGCTCTCGCCAAATTTTACAGTAAAATGGAACGATTGTGGCGAAAATTCACTAATTTTCATAAAGTTACTATCAGTGCTGAAATATATGTGAATACTACGAAGTATTTATTATTGATAAATTGCATTCTTTTATTTATAAAGAAAAATTCCCATTGTGTGCACATCTCAGAAGCAATGCGAACGGCTTTTATTATAGGACCTGGTAATAGAGGACTAAAAAATGATGTTAGATATAGCAGTATGGGAAGGTGCCCAATTGAAAAAATCTCAGTTTCAATTCAGAAACTCCAGATTTTCATTTCACTCAGTGATTGCTATAAAATTATAATGCAATATATGGCTCAACCATTTGGCGTATTTCACAGACTACAATTTGCCCGGCCCTGTCGTATTGCCATATTTAACTAATGTTGGAGGTGTGCTCCGAGAACGTCTAGCAAACTCAAGCTTACCTATCGCCATATGAAATTTTTCAGTGCTATCTGAGGTTGACAGTCGTTCTATTCACAACTACACTCATACATTAGTATATTAGAGCAGACTATGTTCATTTCCTGCCGCCATCAATGTGTATCATTTAGTGTCTAAGCGACAATAACGTTGAATGGAACTACCGAGTTGGCTAACTGGGGTTTGGTTGAATTAGTTCGTGCAAATGATGGCAGGCTGGTTAAGTGAAAGTTCATCATCGCTAATTCGTTATAATGTGATCTTCAACGCTAATCCATCGGTGTTAATCTTTGTGTATTGCTCAGCAGGGTATCATTGTGCACTCAGCAAGGCTCTTAGCCCTCGTAGAGATGTTTACCCAAACCAACAAATGGCGCACTAACTCTATAATAAGCATGGGATTCGGTCTGACTTCTGCCCGACTGATGTAGAGACCAGCATAAACACTATGGAGTATTGCTTACGAGGCATTTGAGACCTAAAAACGTCGATCTGTGACGGTGACCTGCATTTATACCTTGCATATGAATGTTTATCCTCATACAAATTTGTTCAGATGCATTGTAAGTAAAACTGACCTCATGAACACCTTTTGATTTGCAATCTTCTTCAATTTCATGTGGCTAGAGTTACATACAAACTGCTCATATATGAGTGCAAATAATTTTGCGCCTGAAATTAAGGAAATGAACTTTTTAAAATATTTTCCAGAGTTCATTTAAGTGATATTTAGCCGAGTATTTCTCAGTAAATTAAGGGGTAAGAGCTCATAAAGATGACTGATGATCATAAGCATTGTTGGTGACCGGAAACAAACTGATCTTCCTAGTTAATTCTTATTTAAAAATGCAAGTTCGCGCACATGAGAGAGGTGCGAAATTTCTCGCTGATCTGAGTCGTTGCCGTTTCACATGAGAGGCGAATTTGTTGAAGAAATGCTCGTTTTCCAGAGCTTCGTCGGTATTATATTTGACACGCTAGGGGTGAAAGTGTATAAAAGAAAGAAAATATTCCAATTAAATGACTTTAATAACTTTAAGCGGCATTATTCGATAAAGTTTAGACAACTGGGGTTGCTAATTACACGAAAAATAATGGCGAATATTCTAGTCATCGGCCCAACAAATGTTGCAAGTCGCTTAGAGTTTCATTTTCAGTGGTACAAAAATGGCAGGCTTTTTCTCTAAATACGCTAACCATTTGCTTTTTTGAAGGGATTCCTCATAAAACAGCTTTGCTATAATCCTCTAAAGTGAGAAGTAAATGACATATAACCAACATCAAGTACCATCTTCATATTCGACTGCTCATCGAGTATTCCGTGAAGGATGGCGATCGTCCGTCAATCCAGCAGCGTCGAAACAATAGAGATTAGTTGTTGCGTGTGAAATGATCATAGCATTTTTTATCCTATATCGCAACAATTACATCATTGTTCGTAAAGAGGAATCGACTTTTCGCAATGGTGAACAACACCTTCGTTTGATGCTTTCATAGATCGGTATTTTTACAAGTAATAATTTTCATTTTTATGAGACTTCATAAAGTCAAATAGAAATTCGAATATACCAACATACCCAAAGGCGTCATATAGACTTACCCGATCATTAGCTCGCCATTAGTCGATTACGGGTGCACTTTACTGTTGATAGTGCTTATCCTCCATTGAAAGCGGGTCAATTTAACCACTCAAAAATCAAATCAGATCAGCTAAAAGCAGTAGGGGGGAGAAATTGTTTCATCGCATTATCTCAATGGGCGACTTTAAAGGCTCCTAATTTCCTGGTATCAGGTCCCACCTCAGATGTTTTTGCGATATCGTTGGAGAATAAGAAAGAAAACGCAAAGAAATGATGATGATTTATTATCGCGGTTCAAGCGGATGCATCTCACAGAGAACAACAATTAGTATCACAACGTGCAGTTATTATTCTCATTCTGCAAACCATTGATGAAGCTATTTTAAGGTCACATTTTAGAAAATATTATACCTTCAGCAAATTTGAAATGTTTATAATAAGAAACAAGAGCAAACAGCAAACCAACATAAACATTTTTTAATTCCACTAATCCACTGCATCACTATTCAGGCGGAGTTTACGAACGATTCAGTGATCAGCTCCAACGAAATCAGAACGTTTCTATAAATATCGGACTAAAATTTCCCCTCTTGTGAAACAAAAAAATCTTCTAGTTCAAAAAATGAGCCTAATTAACTGCTTGAAAATATATTGAGCTGGTTTCAAAGAGATCTGAAACTGTACGGACTTGCGCTTATGAACATAAATTCACATATGAATTTTATATATTTAGGGCAATTTTCGAAGTGCGTATTGAAAATAAACATCATTTAATAAACACCTTTCTGAGTTTATGTGTAAAAAACATTAGTGAATATGCGATTTCTTTGCTCATAATTTAATTTCTAAACATCGGCACAATCATTTCCGAAGTTTTCAGTCGACGGAATACACTTAGATAGCGGAATGCAACACTGTAAAATGAGCGTAGATAGTAGCACTGAAAGAGAAATATATTTTTGTACTAATACAAGAGGTGCTCATATATGCAAATGTGGATTTATTTTCCATAGGTGACACTGGTTGATATTGCACAATTGAATTCAACCAGCGATTATTTATAGTCGGAAACTATTTTAGAGGGTCAAAAATTTGAGAATAATTTAATAGACGTATCTGAACTTTGCGATAGATATGAGTTGAATGAACGCATAAAGCGACAATTAGATTGCCTTGAGTGGGGCAATGTCAGAGTGAAGAATGGAAATTTTTCGAGAAGATTTCATCCAGTGGGAGAATAATTGTTTCATTGCATTCATGCATCGATCACTATTCATAATATAACTTTTATTACGGCTTAAATTATGATCAATTATCGCCCACCATACACACATAAAATGAGTGTACTGGACATGATATGGAAGCAAAAGATGCACAAACGATGGTCACAGACACTCAGACACCGACTTGAAGCAGCAACAACAAGCGTCTGAGGCAACATCACCTAAGAACTTGAAATAGATAAATAGCGTTTGGTTCGTCAGTTTTGGGATTTCCTTTATTGAGATGTGATGGTAGTGTTCCTAGCCAGCATCGAAAAGGCGTTATGAAAATTCTCCTCTTTTTTGAATTATAAATGTTAAGTTGGAAACTCTTTTTTTATGTGGCGCCTCTGGTGATGTACTTAAATCAATAAAAGCTGATGCTGCCTAATGTCTCATACTAATGAAATACTTTCTCTTCACTTTAATGGCACCAAGAACCATCTATTGGCCCTTTGCTATGAGAAATGTACCCATGTGTAGGCGAAATTATCGTTTCTTGAATGCCGAATATTTCAGCACAAAAAATTCGCTGATGCGAATTCTCGCTGACAGCTCCACTGCATCTCAAATAATTTAGTTGCCGCTATCAGCATATTTTTATGTTGTTTTATTGTATATGTTGCTACATGAAAACCACATTGCTCGATAGTACTATTATTTCGTTATTGAGGCGTTACTTCGGTCAGATGTTAAAGTAGTGCGTTGCTGCAATCAGGAGAACACCCAAAAGAACTGCAATGCTTCTTTTAAAATATTCTTTGTTGTCAGCTGTTACGAGAGCGCTGTGAAAGTTGGCCTATTATCCAGTACTTTCAAACGCTTTATCTACAAGCTTCTGCGCTTTATTCGTGTCTGAATGACAGTAATAAACTTGCACTCATGCTTATATATGTATATATACTTTTATATATGCAAATCTCCTTGTAAGTTTTTATAAAACGTCGAGAGCTATATTTCCATCATCCACCCACCATCTTATAATTAAAGCTTTTCAATTATCGCGGATAACAACGTAACAAAGAAATGCAGTGCTCAAAATAAGGCAATTTACGTTAGTTCGGGTCAGTGGTATATTTTCTCGGAGGAATTGTGACCGTTTTTTGAAGAGGTACTCGGAGTCTCATTATCGACAAATGCTATAAGGGCGGTATCCTTCTTTAAGCTTGTATTAAGTGAGATTGAGCATCTAATATGATAATTAGAAGGACTACCCGCGCGATGAAAAGCACCAAGCTTAAGAGCACATCTATGAATTGTCGGATATGATCAGAAAGCGGCAGTGCTGTTCAGGGCATTTATGCCGCTAAGAAGATGTAAGCTGAAGCAACCCAACGAACCTCTCCAAGTAAGGTCCCTCGTCCGATCAGATCACTTGCCTATACCAACAAAATAGTTTAATCAGCGATTTCTGAACTGCTGAAGTCCTTTCGGATAGGGGTGGTGATGGGCGAAGGCAGTAGAGAGGCAATACAAAATATCACTCATCCTAGTAAAAGCACCATGACAGCTTTTACTTTCCCATTAAAAGGCGATATACTTCACAGGCAACGTGCAGAGAGCGCTTAGGCCTTATATCAAATGTCTTAGACTCAAACGACGCACCAGAGCAATTGGCTTGCTGCAGTTGAATGATAACACCTTGCGCCCAGCTTTCCATCGCCCACTTGTAGAAATATATCTCACCGTTTCCTTTGGTGCACTTCAAAATGTTGCTTTTCGCTCTTTTGTACGTTAAGACAAATCGAACTTATGTGTGTTTAATCACCTGCAAGGAGGTTAGAAAAATCCTCGCCTTTGCTTCCGGGAATGCAACCTACTTTTCCTCTTTAGACGCAACTCACGTCGACCTATGCGACTTCTGCTCGCCCTCCTCCCTCACCCACTTCAGTTGCTTTCCTTCTCCGCTTAGCACTAACATCCCGAGGTTGTCCAAGCGTCGATTAATGCGTATGCGAATGCGTCGTTGCTTGCACATTAATAGCAGCTAAGTAGCGTGGCAAATTTGCATAGTGACCTGAGTGACCTGAGGATTCTCCCGCGTAAAACGTCGGAAGCACCGTATCATCATTGGCGCGCCTTGCTCTCGCATAAGTGGCAGGTGGTATATTGTGATGGAGAAAGGCGTTCTGTCAGACGGTGACGTAAGAGTACGCTTTTCGAGGAGAGTGTAGATAAGCGCCATGCAAATTTGTAGTGCGGTTAGCGTGTACGGATCGTGACAAGCAAACGTAATGAATGTTAAGAGGCGTTCGTGCTGAAAGCTCTTATCGAACCACACACATTGACTAAAGAGCAATGACCATTTGCAGGTACAATAAAGCCAAGTTTTCGAGACAGCTATAGTTCACAGATTGAAGATTGGAGTCATATGCGTCATTATCGAGTGAAACGTCCTCTGAACATAGTTAAAATAAGTTGCGGTTGTGACGGAATCTTGAAGTCGTAATTATAACTGATACTATATATCGACGCGATCACAATATATTGGAGCGTTCAACTTCTGGTAGAGGCGGAAATAAAGTTAGTTTCAGTTTAATTCCATATTTGTGTGCCAGTTTATAAACTCAATAATACCGGGCACAGTCCGAGTGAACCTCCATCAAGTGCTCAATTGAGACTGCTCGTAGCCTAGGCCCGTCTCATATTCTGTCATAATTATCTGTTAAATGTTTTTGTTATACCTCTGTGTGGTCACGTGAGCTCTATTGCAACTGTGAACCTCAGTCTAGTGCTGTTTGCAACCTATTGTGGTTATTCTTGTAGGTGTTATACCTGTAATTTTCGGTTCTGAAGCTTATTCACACTAATGCAATCGAGGTTATTTGAAACCTCTATTGCCTCCTTTGTGGTGCAAATCCTATCAAAATTAACGACCTGGATTCGGTTAGAGTTGAGTCAACCCATTACTTAGGCCTCATTTTTACTTTGATATTGAAGCTGACTAAAGTACTGTATTCATGGGAACAGTTAGCTGGGCGCTGCCATCGTCCCGACACAGTCGTAGAGAAAGTTCAGCAACTCTGTTTTCCTTTCGTCTCCTCTACAAATTCGTCTTTGATAACCATCCATCGCACTCGAACTACCAGTCATTTATTCCATGACTTTTTCAGACCGATATGTGCCATTACTTCAAGAGTAGCGCCAGAAAAAAAGAAAATTAGATCTTTTTATCCGTATTTTTTTCCGTTTATTGTCAGTACATTTATATGTCGGCGTTTCCGTAAAGGAAGCCGGGTGACCTTTTATGAATGCGAATCGAATTGAGCCATATTTTAATATAAAAGACCGTTGTCGATATGACCTACTTGTGCAGCTGTATGGTCGGACTAGTGAGTCGTCACCTATAGAATGCTCTAAATCAAGGTCAGATAAAGTTAACTTCATAAATGCTTAGTTGCGTGCACCATCGAATAAATTTGTGACGAAATTCGGCTATGAGCATTGATTGCGTTCTTGTTGTGAATGAACATAGAAAAGTGATCGAATAATGTTAACGCGTATGTTGTTTTGTAGTTGCCGTGCTCTTTATTGATGAACTGTTATGATAGGAAGCAGTAAAACCACAGAAGTCTCAATTGCTTGCCGCAATTACAACACCTGCGCGCATATAGATATGATCATCTGAACCATTGAATCAAAGATCATATCAGTCCGACGATTACCCACTTTTTTGAAGAGATTAATAGTTTTTACGAGTGTTAGGAAAGATTCCCGCTTATTTTTAGAATATTCCGTGATAAATTTGCCACTGAAAGTGTAATGCTATGTGTCCGACAGGCATTGTTATTGCTTGGCATTGTTGTTATCTGACTTTGGAGCGTTTGTTGCACATTCAGGCATGAGCAGTATAGATCGCTCAATGGGGAATTGGAAAAAATTCTTTTTATTATTCATTGTTGGCGAGTTAATTTCACGTACAAAGGTGAAATGTTTGCGATCCGTCGATATAATAGACATTGCTGGAAATCCGCTAAGTAGTGATGTTGGCGCTAAAAGAAATCACCCATATTATATAAACAGTTTTTGAGATCGCTCTTTTTTTTACGCTATTCTTTTTCTTAAATTTTCCCCCTCATTAGTGTAATTCACATTTCACATTTAGGCTCGATTCATAACTTTTTCTTACCACAAACTTCATTTCCACTTCGAGACGAGCGATAGCACTTCCGTTTATTTATCGAATCATCTGCACTGAGCATTCGGTTTCAACAGCAAAATCGATTTCAGTTCATTCAGCTTGCTCTTTCCACAATTTCGGGATGAATTCCTTCAGTCGTTTAGATTCTAGCTGTAAATCTTGATGAAATGCTGAACAAGTTGAATCCGGGAATCATCCGTCGGTCACCACTGAAAGTCATGATGGTATAACACGAGGTGAAACTATCGTTATGAGTATATGCGTTCATTAGCATCAAAATATGCGTACATATGTGCATAATTGACAAGCTCCTATATCATTGTGTCCCGTAACGAAAATTAACGACTTCAATACGATAAACGTCAAATGCACAATTCATTTATTTATTTATGTACACTACACGATGATATGCGATGAAACAATGTACGTTGAGTCGAATCTCTATTATTTATTCATTACGTACAGTTGGCATTACTATGAGTGCCATCAATTTCCGAGCAGCGAAATGGAATTTGGAAACGCTGTTGAAGACTGACGACAGAATAATGCTTAAAAGTTTGCACCACAGTGTGACTTAAAAGCGAAATGTTTAGTTTTATAACACGATGCTCTGCCTACAAAGGTATTTCGAATCGCGTTGCTGCTCCCAAAGCAAACAATTGAAGTTTGACGAGTTGAGAAAATTTCTGCTGAATGACTTCCACACGAAAACAGTCCGTCAAATAATGATCAAAGGACGTCCAAAATTCGTGGGAAAATTACTCATTCAGATATTAAAAAGTCCATATTTAGGTCGCGGATTTATCAAATAGTTTCTTAATTGATTGAATTTTCTAGGATATTCAACGTCTCGGATTGTTCACATATCCTCCGAGAAAATTTCAAGCATTTCATCTCTAACGTGCGTGGCATGCTATCATAATGTAACATCGAAATATTTAAAATTTCATTTATTCACCAATATTCGTTGTAATCATTATCGCCTCTTTTTTGATGCGCGATTCATGGTGAGCACCTGTGGCAGCTCATTAGCTAGTTCATGAACAATCTGGAGTATAACCTGAAGCGGCGCCATATACCTTTAATCATAGGCGATTATCTCCGCATCACAGCGATATACACCAATCTGGTGAGTTTCTTGTAAATGTCGGTTTTTTTAATGCAATAGGAGAATGTAACTGAATCACCGAAGAGATTATTCGCCAAACGCTCCGTTCGCGCATTCTCATCTTTTCCATTAATCCCCTACTCAAGGCTGAATATTGTCCTCACCACTGCGATATTTGTGATGTGTTATTTACTATGTTAACAAAGAACTAATAACGCTAACAAAAAATTCAATTTTTTACCATTTTTCTTCACCCTTTTGGCTAATTTTATTTTTGGCTATCGATCATTAACGGTACCAGTGGCACTATACCACATAGAAATTCCACCCGACACCATCAAATCGCTCAAGATTATCTCACTTCTCCAGTATGTAGGACTTTCCCATCCTTCGATATGAGCGCAAAATTTGTCGGCGTTGGTTTCGTAACAGTGTCACGAATATCTCTGGTGGGAAAAGTTGACTAAACGAGATTGGAATTTTTAATTTCGTACTGCCAGCAAAGATTAGACGACGTGCCTTGAGGTCTAACTTCTAATTGTTGAGAATGGCACAAACATAGGAACCATTTCATAGCGGAAATCCCAAATGTTTCATTGGGAGGGGGAATTCCCAACATTCAATGAGCTCATCTAATTGTTGTCATATAAATATGACAATAATCGTCGCAGCAAATTATCAAATGAATTTTTTACCGATATGCTTATTGATCATTCAGATGTTTAAATTAATAGCAGTTTTGAATCGTTCTATTCAACCAACAATAAAATCGCATTAGTTATCCACGATAATTTCCCGGCTGCACAATCCATTGCTTCCTGCCATTAAACTGCGTCCTGTAGTTATTGTAAGCGCAACATGCCCTCAGTACTAATATTTGCATAAGCATCATAGAGATAACTAACGTTTAATTCTTTCGCCGAAAATAAATGAAAACTTATCGGCACATTACACTCTGAACTGTTCAAATGACGGAAATTGACGAAAAAAACGAAAACGAAAGGAGATCGGATGAGATCAAAACAGCTTTGTGAAGTTGTAGTCAGCCAAAAAAACCGGTCATGGGTTTTCCTTTAAGAACACTTCTGCCACCTCGAAAAATCAATCCGCGGATAAAGAAGCCGACATTCGCAATGGGTTGCCAGCTCAACACCATGACCACGTTTGTGACACCTTCGATCGGCACTCATCTGAAAAACCGGATTCGGAACTTACATTCATTTTTTAGAAACATTCAAGATGCAAATGCAATGTCGATAGACCAAATTTCTAACTTGTCTGCGCTCGTTAACCCAAAGATTTTATTGCAATTGAACTTCCAACAAAGATATGCGCTTATTTTAGGGTGGTAACAGTGGCTGCAGGAAACAGACGATAGTTTGAGTCCGATGTTAATATTTACCTCTAGGCTTAGGAGATGTTTTTATTATTACTTAAGGTTCAAACTCATCAGTAGTTTTTGCTGACTGTCCGGTAAGCCGATTTCCGAAGAACTCAAGTGTCGTAGGTGCAACTGTCGTGGATGTAAATCTCTTGGTGATTTGTGCTTTGCCAGCTCCCAATGACATCTATCCTTTTCTACAGTGCCAACCACATGCCATTGTTCTACGACTGCATTTGATGCAGCGTTAGATTTTAAACGTGGTAAACTATTATGGGTAGAAAATGATAGACATTCTCTTATCCTTGTCCCTCATACTCCTCAGCTGTCACTTCCCTCCTTCTCTCTACGCAATCCACCTCATCCCCTCATACGACTGATTCCTACGTCTCACCAATAGTGTCGCTGGCGACTTTGAAAATCACCTGCTGGTCACATCCTGACCGCACTCGTCAGCACAGTGTCACTCACCAAAAATGACAAACAGTTGAACTCCGACCTCATAATGTACCATACCTGTGACGGCAAATTTAAGTAACATGCTCGACTTTGATGTACTAGAACACTTACATACTCCATACCCATATTCTATAGTGATTACTCTTAAATATCTATATATATTTGGGGAGTGGTGTTATAATATTTCTCTGCTCATTTCAGCCATTCGTCTGAACCATATTTTTCGATTAGTAACCAGATGCTATTGCTTAAGAATTGCAGCCCAAATGTCACATAAGATGGATTCAATGGGACATGTGTCATTTGCGGCTAGAAAAAACGATAATTTATCTCAATGAATTTGCAAGGTTTTATTTGCAAAATGTGTTTGTGCATCAAGTTGCGTTGAGGCGCCAAAATTTAAATCAGCACACGCACAACACAATGGATTAACTGTCGATGGGGGTGCGAAAGACTAGGCGTTGTTTTATAAATGAGAGGACGATTTTGATTAGAACTGGTTCTTTTGCAGCTGTATTTATTCCGCTGACTATGCTCGTTCACTTTTTCTGAGAGGATTATGCTTCCTTGGTGGCCCACTCAAGATTGCTTTATCGGGTGGTATAGGTTATTTGAATTCCTTCACTTAGTGGGTAAGAGGATTCATTCATTGCTACGGTCAGTTCGAATAACATCTCGAAAAAGCGCCTCTGGCAGAACGTTTCATTGTGTGGATGTGTTGGTTGTGCACAATTTATTGAGGCTGAATTATGATGCAGTATGAGTGAAGATCTCCTAAATCATCTGCTCTTTGCATTCTTCTCCTCGCCTACTTCTCCTAATCAAATTCGAGGGAAGTTCCGCCTTCTCGTTGATTCTAAATGCCCTCTCTTGCTATCGGTTTTAGAATTTAGATATGAGAAATGGCGAATTCCGTAAGATTCTTCTTGAGTCGGTCTAATGTTTAAGATGCTTCCTATAATTGACCTGAATTCATTATCTGACCTGAATTGGAATTGCAACCACCGTGATATCAGTGCACGACCAATACTGCAAACGCTGGACAAGTTGCGTGCGCCGACAAGTTCTGAGCATATCGAAGCGCAGTTGCGTGTTCTCAAATGAAACACGTAGAAGACGTGCTCGTCCGATGCAATAAACGCTAAAGGCAACAAAGACGTTGTACCAATAAGAGAGGCGCATATGTCACCTCATTGCCTTCAAGCCTCCCTTTCACATCTGCGCTCATCTCATTTCTAAACGACTTTATTTAATCGTTTCAGTGTTGACTGTCTACTAGAAATCCACCCGTAGTGCATCGATAAGTCCTTGAACGATCTGATGTGGCGCCAACTATTTTAGGGCTAAGCGTTTACTAAAATTTTCCACACATATAGAAATTATATTTAATTAGCAGTCGTTGTTTTAATCAAAGGAGTAATATCGTTTAGTAATATCATTATGCCTATAAGTAACGTCCAAAGTAAAGTCTAGAGTCCTTTTAAGATCCATAATGGAGCAATGATTCGTTCTCGTTTCAGGTATAAGTGGTCGTCTCACCTTTCAGTTGAAGAGATGCATCTTCGGAATTTTTAACGCAACTTCTCATTTCATCCGAGCGCGGAAGCAATGAAAACACAGTTGTGCAAGATTCTCGAAATTTTCACTGTGTCACCCAATCATGGTGACAGAATTTTTCGACGTTGGCAGCTATTCGTCGAAGACGTTGTTTTTTATTTCGTCGACAGTGATAGTTCCCGAGAGTATAAGTGAATCAGCACTGTAAGAGAATCAAAAATATTTTCATAGAGCCCATTTCTGCTTTAGGCATTCTACGTTAGTCGGTGCATTCAGAGATCGTTTATTGTTTTTCACTCATCACGTGTAAAAATGAGAATTCGGCAAATCCCCCAAGATCTTGCCTCTTTGCTTTGCTCAGCACATTCGCTCACAATCTCCTTAAGGGCTGCTTTTTTAAGCATTGCTTATCTTCGCATCACTTGATGTTTTCGTTTTTTTTGCTCACATATCTTTTGAAGTATTCGCCGTGTTTCCCCCATTGATCGCTGATCAGCGCTGAAATTGCTCTTTGTTTCTTTGCTTCATTTCTCATAAAATTACCTATTAAAAGAGCCATTTTGAAGTTAATAGCTCGAAGAGATGATCGATGTGGTGGCATACGAATAATCTCATTTCTTAGAGCGGCTATCTGCTGGTGCAAATTGCTCTCTCTCAACGACTTTTTCGATATAAATAGGCGTTTCTTTTTATGCAGATTTCTTCCATGCAAAATTTGATGCAGCTTTACGCATTGTTTGAATCACCAACGTAATGGACATAATCAAAGAAATCGATGCCATCGCACACCGTGAAAACGTTAATTTTTCCATCATTTTAAGTTTGGTATCGTCATATACTTGTATCATAATATTCGCTTGTTGATTTTTGTTATCTAAATCGCCCAAATAAAGGTCAGTGATGAATTTTAACGTTAAATGCGCTTATGTGATGCCTGTCTATTCTACTTTTACGAGCTTTAGCAAATTTTCTTCTGCTAATCATTCAGCGAAAATATCCTATCCGTATACCTACGTATGCGTTATAGCCGACTGAAAAGTCGCTAGAGCTCGAGCTTAAAATTCGCCAGTTACGTCTTGCACCCTAAGTTGACAGCATAAATCACCTTTTCATTTCATCGAACAATCTCAGATTTGTTGTAGAGAGCTCGTTTGACGTGGTTTAAATATCGACACGAGCTTTTATTGCTGCTTGAAAGACGAATGAGAATGGAAAAAGATCGCCTTATCCATTTTCCATGTATTTTTAAATATCGATCTAAGCGAGTGCTGACTGATGTCGTTACATCGTTCATATGTAAATGTTACTTTTTTTTAATTATGGTATCACTTCGACAGGTTAAGCTATGAGCATAAGCACTCTAATGCATTTCATCACAAATTCGTGATAAGTGTTCTTCTACGTTCCACGCGAAATTGTGCGCTAATTGCTGACTAACTAAGTGGAGAGCCTCAATTAAATGACACGTCGATGATCTTGTTGCATGACAGTAATTTTCCGTACATAATTTGCGTTAACTACGAGCAGCTCTCACGACCGGTTTCACTCTTCCGTCATCTCCTATTTACGAACGCTAAGATGAGTTCGGAAATTGAGGGGTAAACTTTTTCGCGCATTGCGGACAGTTCCATCAAATATAGCGTTGGACGTGGTCAGCGTGCACGCATGATGGGCGTGGCTTGCTTGACCACCACGAGGCGACCAGCAACACCACTTATGACGGCAGTGTCTCACTGCATCTGTGTTATCGAGGCACGCTTCTCAGCTGTTGCAATTGGTTGTCGTGTCGACGAATTTACTGCTTGTATTGAAGGTGGGTGGCTGTCGCGCCCTCTCCACTTCAGACGTGTCTTTCTTGGCTTCTGTAATTCTGAGAGAAGGTATGCCGAATACAATGAGCGTCACTTCAGTAACGTCTGAGAGACTAAGGAAGACGAAGAACGGTGGAGTTGCTAATAAACTACCTCATCAAGTGCTGAGAAGGAACGAGAGGGAAAGGAAAAGAGTGCAACAGGTGAGATTACCTTTACTATTCATAGGTCAACGAGCAAATTTGTCGAAAGTCCGAATTTAAAGGTTGTTAACTGTTACATCCATTAACAGTTGATGAGTTTGTTTGTGATTATAGAAATTTTGTTGAGAAACTAGAGTCGGGTTGGTTTTCATTCCTCCATCGTTCTAACTGCGTCTCCTTCTCAAAGAATAAATGTGGAACAAGCGTAATAATATGAAAAACTTTCCCATGATATCCTCTAACGATTCCAAAAAGTGATCAAACTTGGGAAAGCTTATTAGCTTTCTTATTTATGAGTAAATGTACAACAGCGTCAGAAAATTTCAGTGGGTGTGATGATTACAATGATTTAAACGGAATAGGAAAACGATTCAGTTACTTCCGAAAAAGGACGATACCGGGAGAAAAATTACAATAGCAAAAAAAAAGGTACAGATACTTTTAATTTTAGAAGAAATTCACAAAATGCATTTATAAAAGGGAAATGCAAAAAAGACATCTCGGACGCTATCACTCTTCTGATGTGATTAAAGGCTATAAAACGGGCTTTAATTGCGGATATAGACAAATTCCTTTCATCACTATTTTCTTCTCATCCTAGCGGTTCTATGCTGATTTTTTTCACTCACTGGTATTCTTCACATTCTAATTCAAAGGAAGAAAATGCACTTGTGGTGAAGAAATATGGTCAAAATAGTTCGAAGTGCGTAAATGATGCGTAGCGTCAAAGAATATCACTTCTGAGGGAATAATTCAAATATGTTAGGAATACGAACCATATATTGCAGGTGATACTTGTGGCACTTGATTACCGGCCTCTTTATCAAATATTTTTCATTATTAACCCAGCTTTTTTTAGACTAGCGTATGTTGATTTTAATTCAGTTATTCACCTCTGTGGTAGTAACGATTTGATGGCATACAGCCACTGATATTTTCTATGAGTTGAAAGTCTCGTCTGCATTCAATGTGCTGAACGCTTATGACACATAAAAGTTTGCCAATTGCTTAATGCCATTAAACATGCTCATATTACATGATATTTTAAGTAATGGAATGCATATGCGCTGCGCAATGCAGAAATTGCGCAGTAAGGAAATTTTATGCCGTAGCGTATATTTGCAACGTGAATCTCATTTTCATGCAAGTACATGAGGGTTAAGACGGTTAACTAGTATCGAAACAATTCGGACCACAAATAGTATGGAAATTACTATTTGACGAAGCCTCCACGATCCACAATCTCTGATAGATACGATATTGGGGAGGAAGGAGGATTAGGTGGTAGTGATGGGGAGTATGAGGAAATTCAAATCGGAACTGGAAGAGCTCATTTTGTGATGCACGAGCATATGAAAATGGGATTTAAAAAAAAATCTTGAAGAATTAACAGTCGGTGAAAAGTTCTCTAGGAAATTCGCATAATATTGGTACTATCTTTTTCTATTTACGCTGAACTCGCACAGAATTTTCAGCAAAGCGCTAATTCATATGAGTATAAGTTTGTTTATTTCAGGTAAACCTTGGTTTTGTTCACCTTCGTGATCGTGTTCCTCAGTCAACATCCAGCAAAAAGTTGAGCAAAGTGGAAACGTTGCGTGAGGCAGCTCGTTACATCAAACATCTACAGGATATTTTACGTGGCGAGTGCGATAAGCCGTTTGAACCACTTATGCCAACGTTGGATTCTCCCAGCTATACACCTCAAGAAGCGTGCACTTCACAAGACAGCTTTTACACCACCGAAGAATTATCTCACTGCTCTTATACGCCACCAATAGTTGAGCACTACAATGCGCCACAGTATTATCAACAGTATCCAGCAAATCATTGCTATAGACCCCCTTTTACAACCCAATTCCAAATGGTTAAGTCTGAGGGCGTCTCCCCAAATAGTTCATATGGATCCAGCTCGGACAGCTCTTCGTTGGATGGTGGCAGGTTTCGAACAAGGCAGTTCATCATGTAACCAGTGATGTCAATAACAATACTGTTTTACGCTTTTTATCATTCAAAGTGCAATATTTTTCTCATTGAAAGTGCAATATACGTTTATGATGCGAGGTAAATTTTTTTCTTTGAAAAATGGCAGGAATATCAAAATTCGCTTCTCAGAACTTGTCTATTATGTCCTTAACATTCCAATGAACTGGGATCTACAGTATAATGATGGCACAGTAACTGAATCACTTCATTCAATAAAAGAATTTGTGATACTGCATTGCCCTAGGAAGCCTTAAAGTATGCATAAGCCACTTGGATGTTTTGTGGAAGTGCGAGAAATGATCGTTGATCGGACGAAAGAGGGGATGAAAAATTTATGTGAAAGTACATTAGTTGCTGAAATATCTGAGTGGCAAAATTTGCGCTATTAACGCCTCATCGATTTATACTACTTATGAAATACATATTCACTCAATATTGGATTTATTTATTCGCTTCATGAAATGTTCATTTCTTTACCGCCTTTATTCTTCATCAGAAAGTACGCAAATTTGGTCTTAACTTTTTTGCTGCCGCAGCAATATTTGGTGTTTTTATATTTCTTATTGCAAGTCATATCAAATGTCTTTTGTATGCTTTATATGCAGAATTTATAGATGAAAGTATTAAAAGTTCAAAAAAAGGCTTTTTTCTCCTCTCGTTGCAATGACGAGATCTCGTAAACACCAAAATAACCAATAACCAAATCAGTTCAACGGAAAAGGCAAATTCGTGCAAAAATCTGTTGGGTAAGTTTCCTATCGACGAATACTCTAAGAGAAATGGCGGTTTAAAATATCCTAAATACGTGGAAGCACACTCTGTAAAACATTGGAATATCATAGAGTTTGAGAAAGGTTATGTTGGTTTAATTATCGCCGATGTTGGTTCTAAAAAATAAGTACTTACTAAGAGAAGTGTAGTTGTCAGTAATGCCCATACAAATAGGAACAAAAAATGAAAACCTTGAGGTCTCTGCGAGGATACTCTTGGTGAATAAGGGAGAAGAGGAAGCGTACAAGTGAATTACGCGGAATCTGAAGGAGCTATCATGCCTCATCACTTACGACTTCAAATTCAGTGTTAAATTTTAAAACCCTGCAAAGTTAATTAATGAGTGAAGATCAGACATCAGCGGCAGATGATCCAGAGACCTTTAGCATTCTAGTAGAGGAACAAATCGTTTGCGTGATAACAGCACATTTTTGAATTGCTTGAGGTGTCTCCATTTGGTTCCCTTCTGATTTTAAAGAGCAGTCGGAAACTTAGCGAATGGATCAATCCTACATGGGCTTAAAGGCGTTTGATGCATAATTTTCTCATATAGTTTCGAATCGCAGTGAGCGAAATTTGCATGTGAAATGCAAATTTATTATCATGGAAGCATACGTTTCGACATGCAAAAATATTAAGTGATCGCAAAAAATTCACTGTTAAGCTGTGATCTGCACCGGCACTGGCCACAACCTGGAAGGGGATGGGGGTGGGGGGTGGAAGGTGTAGAGAGATTTTAAGGAAGCCCATAAGAAGGTGATTTAGAACCGATATACTTCGCTAAGAAATAGAATGCGCTACCCGACCGGATGGCAATGCGGATGTTTGAAGTGTCTGGTTGCTTAGAAACGTGAAATTTGCACTTGATGCAAAAAAGAGAGAGAATTGACATTGACATAGGCCATTCACCGTTACAAGCGTTCTTTGTGTGGTTTTTTGTTTGCACCTCTCGGATAGCATTTCTCTTCATGAATTGCTCTTAGAGGTGTCATTTCAAGGCTTTCGCTTTTTTTAATGTGAAATCCAACAAGAAGCACCTAGCAAACCTCACAGAAAAGGGTACATTCTTCTGAAAATATATATCTTTGATGATGACTTCTTTTCTTTCTATAGAATGGCGGCGCTATAAAAGTTTTAATGTTCCAGAAACTGCCAAATCTGGAAATGATATGAGGAAGTTCGTGGCTTGATATGAATAATTTTCTGTAAATGTTCTATTCCTGACAGCCCAAATCTCGTATTGCTTTCTGATTTCACTGTTCTGTTTTCATGATTCAGACCGTATTAGCTGATGAGAAATTAGGAAAGCCCATAATTTAGGCTGATGTGAATGTGTTTGCATTCCCAACAATCAAACTGGCATTTCTGGAAATTAGTTGGCAAAGATTCTTCTGGAATAAGTCTGGAATCAAGAAACGATTTTTTTTTCATCAGGATAGAAAGAACAAAGACATGTTCATCATCTCCTAAATGAAGGCGCAAAAAGTTTGGGAGCAAGGATGCAATAAACACAAATAAAGTGGATAGAAACATAGGGGATATTACCTCGCCAGTTTTTGCATGCTCCTTCATCCGCTAGAATTGAAGGTCAAAGCTAGGAAAGGAACGTGTAATGCCGGTCTCCACGGCATCTTTTTCAGGTTTTTGTTTTCACGTTGAAATAGGGTTTGTTAAGAAGATCTAGTTTTGCGGATGTTATGCACTGCCTTAGAGCTGACCTCAGTGGGTGTTTTCTATTCATCTCTCGGTTATAATTGCTTGTTTCCATGTGTTCGTTTGTTGCCTTTCCACAGATCATTCGATTGCCCATATTTTCGAAACAAAGTTTCTCGTTTCTATTATCGTTTGTCATACTCATATCACTCTTAAGTACCCCGCTAACAGGTGCTCAGTAAAATTTAAATGAATGTTTCATTGTGTAAACGCTGCCACATCCAATATTGGAAGCTTCCTCGAATTCGTCAGCGTCTACACAATATTTTTCCTCCTTATTGAATTTATTTTGGAATTTTGGTATTCATACTTCGGAGTCATATTTCACAATGGCTGAGATATAAAAACTCGATGGAAAAAATGACTGACTATGAAAGTATCAAAGATCGGGTAGGAATAAAGAACGCGAACATTGATCCATACCATACTGCTTAGTAGAAGCATAGTTGTCATCTCTCCATACAGGTGTTTTTTGTTAAACAAGACTACAACGAAATCGGCGATGAAAGCGAACGATGGAAGCTCCTTTATGAACAGTTTTCTATCTTTTCTACAGCGAGTATTTTGCTGAAAAAGAAGGCGTGGGGATTTCGTCATAATATTTAACTATCAAATCCTACAGGCCTCCATTATTAATTATATAACTCTGTTCAAATGTGGGGCTATGTTTTCTTGTTTTTATTTCCCTATTGAAAATACGGGGGAAATATTCGATTTATATGTCCCATAGGCCATATATATAAGAACTGTACGGCAGAGACATCTCACAGGTGCGCAATTTTGTTTGCCGATTTCGCTCATTTCGAAGAATGAGGAACACAGAAATTAGCGATATTCAAATGATGAATGAGCCGATTGGCGTTCTGTTTTCTAACAGGCTTCTTCAACGAACGAATCGTATTGCTCGAATTCGCGCTCAAAATGCAGTCTATTTGCTCACTATACCACGTCTCGATATACTTTTTACTATACACATTTCACCTACAGTTTATTCGAAGCTCCTTTAAGTTTTAAGTGTGACTGCAGTACTCGCCAATCACCGCAGATGCTCATCCACCCGAAGCATCCACACTAAAGCCTACTTGTGTTCTTATGTAATTACTAACGATAGTAGTGAAGCTGGGATTCTACTACTGATAGGAGTACGCTAAATTTTGAGATAACAGTGAAGATTTAAACGGTCAATTCAAGTTGCAGAGGCTACTGAAGAATACCTGGAAAGGGAAGAGTAAGGAGATGGAGCGGAGATGAGAGTTGACAGGAGAGGAGAGGAGGTTTTTCGTTGGCGTATTTTGGCATATTTAGCATTATATATGGACAAGTTTTTGTGAAAATGTATACTGCAAACTGTACCCGGAGGTCACGTTACACTGACTTCTTGCATCACTAATTAGGGGATCACGAGCGTCTAATCCAATAACGTTATTTACGAAAGATTACAGTCCAACTTGCCCATTCATGTACTGACGCTTACGGTTTTTTCAGGGAAGCTGTAATTTTTATAGCATATTTCTCTCTCTTAGTTCCACTTCCCCAACGTTTGTTTCATTTTAAATGTAATCATAACCGCAACCTCTAAGTATGAGCGCCTTTGCACTGCTACTGTTCACGAACTCAAAGCATTGTTTACCAGTCTGCAGTCGTCAATAATTCGTTGCTTTCAAACACTGGATGAACACAGGAAAAGATCCGGGCTGATTTTTGAGAATTGTTCAAATTGTATCATTTGCATTGTGTTGGAACCGTGAAGTCTACCGGAATGAATTGCGTAACGCTCGCACGCACGCATCAAATTACGGTCTGGCTAGCTTAGTGGACATAGAGAATGACCATGCCATAAGAATATGCTCGTAAATTGTAAACGGCTAATTTAATGGAAAATTGCCCAATTCGGAACGTATTGTGCGCATTCATCGTTCTGACGTAATCTAATTGCGAGGTAAACCAAATTGCTTCCTAATCCAACCACTTCCGATCATCATTCTCAGTCTCATTCTTATTTTATGATGAGGTAGGTTCGAATTGAAAGAAAAATTTCGAAAATTGGAGTTGGGTTCGGTTCTGTAGAAGAGTTTCACTAACTGAGGCACTGAAGCTAAATAATTTATGATCAGCTGAATAAATTCGCTTTTCCTTTTCATCACGTGATGAATTATTGCTGGTTATTGAGGCCTGACAAGAACAGATTCCTTCGAATCTATCACCTAAAAGACAGCCTTCTCAGAGGTGAAGTCTTGTTCGTTTTTTCAAGAGACCCCAAGCCTACTCATTCTGATGAGCAAATTTGAGAATGTTGCGATCATCATTTCATTTCTAGACGATGCCGGAGAAATTTGGGATGTAGCAAGAATGCGCTAAAAAATTTGTTGCGCACGATAGCATTAAGTTTCAATAGGAAGGAAATGTGAAAGCCAAAGTTTAGAGTTGTGTGCATTAGTGGGGACAGCCCATTAACGGGACGCGAATTGCTACCGCATGCTGTGTTTCCTTTTGACTTCTCACTGTGTGCCCTCATTAGATGACTGTCACGACCAGCTGAAATGCAAATGCAAACAATCATATAAATTTTAATGCATAATTCCATTGTCATATATAATAAATATCTAAGCAAACAACTGTGTTCAATGTTATGCGATGATCGTTATTTAACATAACACTCATAAATATTGGTTAGGACGGTTTTATAACTGTTTGACGAAACAAGATTAATGAGATGGAGGAAACTATCGGTTATATGGCGGAATATGTGAGTGTTAAAATCCGACGTCGTTGAGAACATCGATTAAACATCTTTATTGAAAAGCTCAGTTTAACATTTAAGTGACTGCAAATAATGATTTCGAAATGTCATCACTTATAGACTATTCATAATTCGCTAATAAAAGTATATTTTCGGCGGCTGTCTGCTCCTCAGTAAATAATTCCTTATATTTTGAGGAGACTACATTTTTGACGATTATGAATTTTCTTGGAATATGTGAATATCAACTTCGAAGTTTTCTCCCTCAATCTTTTTAGAAACTAGAGTTTCTGCTGCTCTTTGCCTCGAAAACTAAAAAAATGCTGATGAAATGGATAGTGGTATAAAATTCCAGTGCGGATTTGCGATGCCGGAAAAGACTTCATCTAAAACTATTTCTATTATTTCCGCAGGGAAACTTCCTCCAGTTTTAAAAAAATTATGTAGGATATATGGAGTAAGAAGTAAAAAACTCTGAAAATATAACGGCGCAAGTGTATTCATCCGTTACTAATATGCTAATTGCACCTCAGCATAGCTGACAAGTAAACTGCTACGTTTTCGAGTTTGATTATTTTAAATGAAGTCAAATCAAGGATCGTATCCGTTTATCTGCAAGAAGTCGCTGCCCTCTGAAATATTCTCTCACCTCTAGCAATATCCTAATCCCTCAACTTATATTTCCAGCATATAAAAACATTTAACGATAAGCTAATAATTATGTAAATGAAGAATTGAAGAGCGAAGATGGCATATTATGAGGAATGAATGAAGTATTGATATGCATGAGTGCAAATCCTAATCAAGAGATTGGGTAACATCGAGGGCAGGTGCATTCAAGGATTTCATCGCTTCTAAGGGTCATAGCAAATCGAGCGCACATCGAAAACAAATAAAACACACGAAAGGCACATCTTGCATACGAACGACGGCTATTTAGTGGGAATTAATTTGTTTTGATAAAGCTGCGAGGAATTTACTTCAAAGGAAAAGAAAATGGCATTTTTGCTGTCTTTAAATGTTATCGCACCTGATTCAGCACCTTCCCCACCCATTTCAACTGTGCAAATGCGGAAAATTTTGAGAAATTTCAAAACACGCTTATACTTTAGGTTGAAGTTCTCAAAAAGGGGGCTTAGATGCAAAATATCGCTCTTAAAAATCGTTCTCTTCTTCGATGAAATTTAAATCCACTAAAGGACGATGCTATATGACCATTTTCACTAAGCTTGAGATGCACATGTTTTTCCCTTTCATAAATGAAACATTAAGCTTCTTTTATTGTATAGTTATTCCATTGCAGTTTTGTTACGAGAAATGCTCACATATATTGGGCGGTATCATGGAAGTTCACTTTCCAACAACTTATAACATTATTCAATCTTTTCTTGTTTCGAAGTGGTCTTTCCTTTCTTACTAATATTCGGTCCCTTTTGCCATCATCAGAGCTCTCCCTCAAACTATTTAATTACTTTCTCGAACTCAACTTTAGATAGCTTTTTTTCCAGTTGAGTTTCTCTGTAGCTGCAAAAAAAAACTGCTTGAACACGCAGTGTTCAGAACTCATACAATGGCAGCGGGAGGTTCTCGTCATATATATGGACCACACCTGTGACTTAAGTAAAAGTGGGAGAACTCCCGGATGAAAAGCTTATCTCCTATGGCCTTTTAGAATCAGTTGTTTTGTGAACAGGAAGCGATTGGTGAATATTAATTGGATAACGCAATCAGAACGATAAGCGAAAGCGTCTTGTCGTTTACGCAAACACACTCGTCCACAACGTCATAAAAGTGGCTTTGCACCCACGTGAGCAATCTGCAATCGGACACCATGAGAATACTTCACAATTACTTATTGAAGAGCGTACTTGATATTGGTGGTAGAATTTGAGAGTGAAGACTGCTAATTTCGGTTAAAAAAACATCAAATTTTGAAGGACTATTAAAGAATCTTATTAGTCTTATTGGTTGCCGCACATGCTATAATTAAATTATTAGAAATGCATAGCTTTAGTAGAACTTATCCAAATTAGCACAAAAACTCAGCTATATCGACTTCCAGCAACGCTCGGTTTGCTATGTTCTAGGTCTGGGATATGCAGTTTGCATTTTTGCTATACTGCAGATTGAAGATACAAAATTTGCGCATCGTTCTCTTTTTAGCTGAGCAATCCAGCAAACTATATGGGCAACTGTACACTGTAGACACTCACAGACAGCTGCCAACAAGGCAATATTGGATGAACGCAACTAAGGGTTTCCGGAAGTAAAAGAAAACACAACAGAATGGCGCATATTTGAGGGCCTCACAGTGAACATAAGAAGATCGTATTAATTACTAAAAAGTAACTTACACTGTCAACCCCCTGCAGAAAAATTCGACACACTTGAGCTAGGAAAGTAACATCACTTAATTATTGATGTTATCGGACGTCATTTTTTGCATGTTACAGATGCCAACACTGCGACCTTCTTTTTCACCTTGCGCCACTTCAAAGTCTTTATTAGCAATTTAAGCCTCCGCCACCGCTCCGTTCAATATGGCAAATCATGCTCTCTGATACTATATTTTCTACAAATGCAAAAAAAACGTCTGTTATCTTTTCTCAACCAATTTGGTGGGTGATCTCTATGTTGCACATTATGAGAAACTATTCAATGCAAACTTTTGCAGCCAACGAACGCAACATCAACAAACTCGTTTTCAAAAAGTTACATCCTTCTTCGATAGCTTTCTCGCTGGGAATATAATTATTGACTGGGTGAATCATACTTACATAGAGAATGATTTTTCCCCTCCAGATTACCCGTCACGTATATTTTATAAACCTCTTTTATGCAATCGATTCTTCAACAGACGTATTATGGTTAAAGGCATAGTAGTGTAAGTAGCAGTAACAACTGCTTTTTTCGAAATATAAGCCAAGAACAGTTTAATTTTATTGTTGAAGCCAATGTTGTGGATCTTTAGGGAACATTTTTTCAATTGGTTCTAGACGCCTCTTCCAAAGCGCAATTTTGGGATTGCATTGTTTGGTGAAAATTCATAGTTCTGCTCATTTTAAGATATTATTAAATATCAACTATACTCTTTAATGGGATTATTAGTGAATAACAACTTCATCGTTTTCAGTTCAAATCAAGAAAACCTGATAAATAGGAGGCTAGTGAATTGGTGAACCGATTTACGAGTATCCATAAGGGACTCCTGGTGAAACTTGCATGCGATGGAATTGAAAGAGTTACCGCCAAGCATCATAACAAATAACGTTACGCACTTGGCCATATGCAGCATAACGGAAGCGTTCAACTGAAATGGGGAAAACGATAGAGTTCATGCTTATTTTCAACTATTGCCACTTGAAAAGTACGTCTGACTGTCCTCATTTAATCGTAAGAGACTCGGCACATTCACTCCCACTGTTTTCGGAGAAGAGCTGCAATGTTACCGTCAATAATGACTCCATCCAGTTGTTCTTTCCACATTTTCCTTTCTTCAATGTTTGCAATGCAGTGAAAATGATGACTGTGAAATGATTTCACAATACAAATGGTGCAATTTTGCAAAAATAGCAATCATGCAATTTTTAGAGCAGTAAAAAACAACGGCCTCTGTAACGACGACGAAGACAAAAGATTGAGCGCTGTTAGATAACAGAATGTGTTGCTATACAATCTCAATAGTATCGGATGGTTGAAAAGTCAGCCTGCTTCCATTAAGGATTTTATGATCGCGTTTTATAAAGGACTAGCACTTACACAACGAGTGCTCACGTTTGCTTCTTAAATCCGTTGTTGGTTTTTTTGGTGATTGAGGTGAAGGATGAATCATTATTGCTTTGTGATGAAATAGGCGCATTCAATATGAAAGGAACCCAGCGTTGTAAGGGATTTGCGATCGCCGAAGTCAGAATGCAATCGCGTATTTCAAGTGGACTAAGAGCTGCGACGAAATATGCTAATGCATCGGTGACGCTTCCGTGACAAGAGTCAGTTTTTTTTCGCCCCGTTTCATAGCACTTTTCAAATATCCCTCCTGATTTATCGAAGCGGTCTTTTTGTGCTAATCGCTGTCAGTATTCAATTCTGGACATCTCATTTGAACGCTAATCAATATTGCGTGTGCCTGATTGATTCCAAGAATCATCGCTCTTCGTCCTGTGTCCATTCAGATTTTCTTTCAGTGGCGCGCAAATAAATCGATTTCCATTAAATGAAATAGGATCTTCAAAATTTATATGGAATATCTAGGTTTCTCCATTTTCTTACCCATCAGATTCGATACATCATAGGGAACGAAGCACAAAGTCAAGCGTGGCTTTGGAGTGGAACCATTTGATATTCTTTCCTCCTTATTTGTTGTTTGGATGGGAAGGGAGATTCCCGACGAATTGGCAAAATGCCGATACCGTGGCAGGAAATCATATCCTTTATTACTATCAAAAATTGCATATGCTTGTAATGAGTGTAAGTGCAGATACTGCTGCTAGTATGCCTGCTGATATTCTTCTACATATATGCAAATATGGTGTGCGGAATCGAACATGAGTCCTTTCAGATGGGAGCGGAGCGCTCTATATCTCAGCGGAGTAAAGTGTATGAGCGTGCATGAAGTTTTAGGAAGTTGAGGTATTAGATGCGCATATGTCGGAACAGTCACCGAAAAACCCTACACGCAAAATTAGACATGATTGCTTGTTAGACATTTATGAAGGTGACACAGGTGATGACCTCCTGACTTCACTGTTTATTTGCACTTCACCAGAATGGTGGTTATATAGTTTTTCTCTCGAAGAGAAAGCTTACAAAGTGTACGTTTCATGGTGACAATGACTGATCGGTGTACAAACTTCGGCCATCGAAGGTCACTCGCATCTGCATTTTTTTATAGGATAACGGTTAATTCCTCTTTACCGAAGCTTCATTGCCCTCATTTCCCCATCCCCTTCTCCAGTCATCCATCTTATCTGTGCTAGTTTTGTTGCTTTGTTATATCGCGCAAATACAAGGTACATTAAGAGCACTATTATTGCATAAACTGTAATAATGTAGTTGCGGTATTATAAATTGGAGTATTACAGTTATAATTATCATCATTCAGTGCTTAATGGGAGGAGGAGGAAAAATCGATGATGAAATTGTGCTATATGTATCATAAAAGCCGCACACTGAAAACCTCGAAAAAACTTCTTCCAAATATATTTCTTTGCATTCTGTTCTTCTACGAACACAGTTACGGCATTTCCAATATTTAAATGCTAAAAATGGGCAGAAATATGTGAAGAGCGACCGGCATTCATCGACTGCGAGAAAATCGTACTTGCATTTTCTCCATGCCTTTACGATGCATCACGAAAATAGGAAGACGCCGCTGTTAACTTGGAAAGCTTAAAACAGTTCGAACTGATTTGATCGTTGCCCAAGTTTTTCGACATGAAGCAGAACGTCTCTTGTTATCAATTTCCACTTGTGACCACTGGTCACTGGTCAGTGAAATTCGAAAAAAACCAGTCATCGAAATCTATAAGAGTTATTTACTCAATCACGAACTCTATAACAGTGAGAGATAACGGTTTAAAAAATTGGCGAGCTTTTATCAAGCGAGCTTTTTAGATTGAGGATTTTTATTTGAAGACAACAGTGGGAAGAATTAGAGGAGCACTGCATGCACACGCACTCTCTCTAGATCGTCACTTTCATGCCAACTCCGCTGCACTTCCGTTACTGTGATCATCTCCCTGTTTTTTCCAGCTTTACTTCTTCTGGGTTGTTTGGTCAATCAAGTCATTTGTTTTTCAAATTACACTTGGCTACGACACATACAGGAAGCAGTTTACTAGTTGAGATTTTTGAGGAATCGTTAGCTTAGATATGACCGTGTTTAATGCGTTGCATGCATATGAATATAGCTCTAATTGCTGTTTTTTCCATAATAAGTACCATATTCTTGTGGCTGCAATAAGATTAGCACAGAAGCAACCGTCGGATGAAGTGTTTGACCGATTTACTCAATGCTATCACATAACATCGAGTGAGCACATAAGCAGCGACGATTGCGTCAACTTCGCTGAACTTTAGCGCAAATGCATTTGATAGAAGGAGTGCGGTTAGAAGAAAGAGGATTCGGCCTCGACAAGCAAATACACCAGGTGGGTTCGGGTTCTAGCGTCAAACGGAAGTAATTAGCGTGTGCAGTGTGAAGTGTGCATGTGTGTTTGCATAAGCTCCAACATGGTCGTCTCAATGAGCAAAGTTTGTACACTCCTTTGGCCTGAACCGACGGTGCCGATTCTCGATAGCACATCATTGAAAATAACCGCAAATGGCATTTGTGGAAAAGTCGAGAACCATCGCCGCTCTTTTTTGCAGAGTGCATGACAGATCGAGTCTATTCACGGTGCATATTCCAGATTACAAAGTACTCTTGCTTGAACTATGCGTATATTGACCATTGGAGGCAATGAAATTCTCTTTAATGGCTCTCATAGTCTAAGCCTTTATTGCGAAGAAGATACCGAGGTTCCTCGGATGGAACCATTCTCGAGGGAAATCCCCTATTTAAAAAAAATACATTACAGGAATTCTTTTTAGAGGAAGTACGATATGAGGCTTATCAATGATGCTACTACCGTGGGTGCAAAATAATCAGTTCATTTTGAGATAGCTTTATTTGTGGAATTTCAGCTGTTTTTCGGAAATATCGCTTTGAAAACTGTCTATAAACAGGAAGCGAAAAGCTATTTTGCCCCAGCTTCTACTGGATTTTCTAGCGATAATAATGAACATTTTTTTGAAAGATGAAGCTCGCCTGCACCCAAGTGCAATAAAATTCAAAATTCGTTCACCTGTCCGCCGTAGACGACTTATCGTTGCAGGGTCTGGCAAAAAATTATCCTGACATAAGAAGCTCTTCACAGCTACGTAGTTCCACTATTAATTATAAATACAATTTATTAATATCATAGTGATAATTTGGTCAACCGAGCAGGTGCGCATCAAGCTTCGAAGATGGAAACCTGTCCTGGATGAATTTTACACCATACCTCAGAAGAAAGTTTGGTACGGTCGAAAAAAAAACAAATGAAGGAATACACGCTTGTCAATGATATGGCAACAGCTGAGTGATGGAGTAAAGAGTCAGTTAAGTTCAGATTGTGCAATTTTGATGATAATCGAATAGCCTTGATCGGTGAATATCCAAAATTGCTCGTGTGCCCCCGTTCGGTAGATCTTATCGTTAATCGGTAGGACATTAGTAATGCGCCAAACTTACACCTCTTCTGATTGGCGAAGCCGACACTCATTTAATGGGCGCAATCGACTGATTGAGTGATCCACTTTCAAGGATAATGTTGCCTTAGTTGTTGTTGATCATTTGCGGTAAAACACATGCCGCCTTAATGACACCGCACATCGTCGGCTTTTGATCTACGCGATTTTTAGTCGCGTTCATCAGCTTGCTGATGAAAACATCCACCCTACTCTGCTTATTTCTATACTGGATTGCATAGGAGTAACTCACAAGTGTGCTATGTTTTATGACGTTTATTGATGACGCTTTCCAGGATCTTGCAGTCAGTCCTAACTCTTGCAGTTCTATGTTCCACTCTATTTCAGCGTGCTGAATATTCCAAGCAAACTATGTATATATATATATATATATACATGCATGCATCTTCCAGTTTTTTTCCAAACGTGTGAACTATTTTCACAATTCGTCCGTTACATGTGACTCATGCATGCATCATACACCACCACAGCATTGAGTTACTGTTACAAAGCATCGTGAGGAACAGAGCGCTGGAGCGGGAAACCTTTAAATACTCCATCTCCCTCCCCAACCCGTCTATTTCTTTGTTACCTTCAGAGGGCATCACGCAAAAGCCTGATTGTCGTATTCTACCTCTGAACTCTCTTCTGTTTACTTAGCAGTATTCAAAATGCGCATGGGGATATTCTTTTTTACGGTTACTTAGAGTCATTCACATTTGTCAAATTCCTCCTCCACATTTTTTCAATGTTGCCCATATAATGCCCATATAATGCCAATGCCCATATAATCGTACCAAATTAGCCACCGTAACCAAGAGTTGGCTGTACTCCTTGGCGGCATCGCGACCGCTGGAAAGATGCGCGTGCTCTAATAGCGAGGGCGTGGTCATTTGTGGTAGCAAGTGGTATAAATGGGCCACCCACTTGTCGCTCATGTACACTACAACCCGTGTAAGCTCGGTGGAGGTGGCGTTTCTCTGATCAATGATGTCATATCAATCACCTGCCAAAGGACGCCATTCAATTGCAAATAAATTGTCATGTGGGCACCAGAAATCTCCGTACCAAGTTCAGCGTCGAAATGAACGTGAGCGGAGACGCGTACATCAGGTTTGTTCCTTTCTGTTTTCTACTATCAGGTGCAGATTATCGCAACTCCTCTACGAAATATGTTATAAACTCATGAAAGAGGCAGCGTTGACTATTCTCTATCATTTCTGTTACATATATGACAATCTCTTTCATTTCTTTGATGTACATTTGATCTAACTGCAACAGCGATAACAATATGAATCACAAGACTCCTATATGGCTTCTTTATTTAAGTGTGCGGCCGTTTTTTGACAGCATTACAGAATTCAAATATCTGTAATGCGTGAGCGTATTCTTCAGAATTTAAGGTGTTACAAAACTACAGGTGTCTATCACCTACGTATGAAAGGATGCTATCACCTAACATACATTAATTGAGCATTAGCAGATCGGCACCCTGGTGACAAGAAACATCGATTGAAATCGTGCGAACGTTGATTTAAACCATAAACTTAAGATTTTGGTGTTTTCTCTCGAGGGTTCGGTTGATTCTTGTGATCGCATTTTACTGAAATATGTGCAACTTTTGTTTATTCCCACAAAATATTGCATTGCAAATGTTTGAAATTTCTGCGTTTATCAATTATTAAGTTTTCGAGCTTGTTCCATTGAAATACTTGAATAGATCGTACAGAATTAACAGAGTGGCAAAAAGATTTTCTATTGAGCATTTTGCACTTTGCCCCTCATTTTTGTCTCTCAGAGGGCTACACTGACAACTACGTCGAAATTGAACAATTTTGGTCGGAATTCGTCTTCCACAATCAAAATACTAAAAAATGGCGGTGTAGGAATAGGTAGGTATTCACTGGAATTTTTTGCTTCTGTCGTTCTTTTCCCCCACTCAAAAAATATACAGCCGAATGAATTTCTTTCATCCTCGAATGCTCTGATTTGCATATTGCGATGCGGAAAAATGGAGTCTTTTTTTGCTGTTTTTGTTGCATTTAATATGTAGTTAAGTGCTTAAACAATCCGATCTGTGAAATTTTAAGATAAGCATTTAAAGTCAGCAAGCTGCTCATCTTTTTAGACATAAGTTGCACCTGTCTAACCTAGTCGAACTTCCTGCAAACTTTTATAGTAGCCCGTAATTATGAGAACCTTAGAAATTTAGAAGCGACTGGATTAAACTGTTGAGTGAATGGTGGGTTGTACCTATTCCCGTGCAGCAATATTCATTTGAATTAAGTGCATCCATCTCAATACCGGTATGTGCAAAATTTTCTTAATTTTGAGATAAATCAAGGTTATCAGTTGCTATCACGAACTGTTCCAAGCGCACCATCACGAAAACTCAGCAAACTGGAGACGTTACGTGAGGCCGTTCGATATATACGCTACCTGCAACAAGTGCTCGAGCAAACTGAAGAAAGGCAAATGCATAGCACTACAAATACAGCATCGCTTCTGATGACGAATCGATTGCCTTCGTTGGATGGAGCTGATCTCTTCCAATATGAAACGCACTCAACTTCGTCTTCATCTGCCGACAACTTCAGAGTTCAGTGGAAATCACCATTCTCCTGGAATGCATCAGATTCATGCTCCACTTGCTGATGTTGATTCTTTTTTAATAATTTAACTTCAAAATGCAATAAACCACGGGTAGCCAAATTTTTTCCTGGTGTTGTATACATATGCAAACGTAATAAAAAAATTGCTGCTTTTTCTCTGTACATCTTTCCGCTCTTTATTTCATTAAAAGTGCTGAAAGAAATTCGAAATAGCTAAAGGAGATAAGGATCATTTATAGTAGTTAAGCTTTTTGAAATGTCAGTTTAGGTGGCATCAGCTTTGATGAACTTCTTGCTTAAGTGAGTCGCGGTTTTTTCCGTATATTTTGTCATGAATTTCTAAATGAAACCTAGTGAACGCAGCTTGAAGAAAAGCTGAGAAAGTTGCTATGTGGAATAAAATGACCAAACTCAGACAAACGTAGGTGCATGAGGGAATACGGAATCAATTAATTTGAAGCTGGCACAGTGAGCTTCTGCCAAACACCCAGGTAGGCAACTTCTGATCATGCAAACGAACGCTTTCGTGGCGAGTAAACAACGAACAATTAACGGAAATGTTGTAAATCAAGTGCGTGCGATGCCTTTTCAGCGTGCAGCCAACTTCTGTTATCCATATCAGATATCTCTAAGTGAAAGGAGCCGCAACTTGGTCAGGTCATGAGTTAACTTTGTTACTAGCAACATCTCCATGAACGGTGAGGGAGAGCAGAGGAACGCGGGAAATTTGCATTTTTAGGACCCGTATTTTGTTCCATACATCTTCATGGCGACTTCGATCTAGCATTATTCGAAGCATTATTCATCTAGCATTACGCGATCTCGCCGATTCGTATATGGAGCACAACGACAGTGGAACTGTAACTGATGCGTTCATTTCGGGCCTAAATTTTCCATCGACTATGCAGTAATGAAGTAAGACGTTAGAAAACGCACCTAACGCTAAGCAAATTCCCTTCGATCTTTATCTGGCTTTCCTGAATACCTTCCACGTTCTTCGGTGAGCAACTGCTACTTTATGGTTAGGTTTCATATGATCTTTTCTCCTTTCAATTGTTATGTGTTGCAGATTACTGGTAGATACTTCAACAATTATTATTTGCATTACACCACTCCTACATATTTGGAAAACTAAAAAAATGAATTTCCATCGAAAATATTCCGAAAAATCGTTATAAAAATCAATTTGTTTCACGCAACAATCTTTTAATGTCTTTGTAGGCATATCTTTGTAGGCATTTGATGTCTTTTAATGTCTTTGTATTTAGAATAGCAAATTCGAAGGATATTCGAGGATCATATTTTGTTCAACTGCGTACTAACGAATGATCTTTTTGGTAATAAAGCACTATTTTTCTCCCCTAGTGATCTCAGGTTGCTATTAGAAAACATTAAGGGAGCTTCGAACATGTTCGTTTCCAATAAGACAATGTGCTTCTGAGTCCATATATTGCATAGCATCGTTGGTTCCGTAAAATCAATGGGCAACTTAAAGAACATCAAGGGAACTTTTCTATTAAAACGACAAAAAAGTAGACCTTCATGAAATTTTCCGTATGGAAACACAGCATGGTAAGCAAAATGCATTACAAAAGGCAAATCATTTGTAAACATTGTGAATGAAGCTTATCTCTGTGGGAAATGAAAATTGCGAAGCGATGAAGCGAAGCAGTCAGTCACAGAAATATTTTTCTTTCTGGTTATTCGATATCCCTCGACAGTTTCAATTTAGCTGTAGTCAAAAGAGGGATATTCAATAAATTAGTATTGAACTATGATTGAATTTCTTACAAATTTAAAGTAACTATAATAAATTTGCCACTTGGCTAATATGGAATTCTAGGTTATACTGATTGGGTGAGGCCAAAATGCTGACCACTTTTATTTTATTGCGACTGGTTTCAGCGCAACAAAAACGCTGCCATAAAAAGTGGCCTCGCACTGGATTAGCCTCAGGCTCATGACTTCAAGTTCATCACTCCCGGGTCACATATCAAATCTCCGCCATTATTCTTATTATTACTCCTGCCTTGCCAGTAGGTTTTGCTATGCGTTTTGTGCACTTAACCTGAACTGACCTGAAGCAATTATGCATTCGGGCTGCTTTGATTGAACGACGCCACAAAAGGCAAGCGCTCGAGTCAATTTTCTCGTAGAGAATAAACGAAGCCGTAAACGAGAAACAGTTCGCGCTAATTAGGGCATATTGCACAGGTGTGCTGTAGCTTAGACCAGCATACGCAAAAAACAGGCTTCCTTTCAAGCTTATAAGTATGCTTATACGAGCACGTAAATTTGCTCAGAATTCTTCCTGTTAAAATCTGACATATAACATTAAGGTACTCTTTATGTATGACATCATTAACAGTGGCATAATTTTATTGCCAATAATCTTCACACAGCTAAGAAAATTGCAGCTGAGAGTGTGTAAATTCGGCCTTCAAATTCTACTATTCACTAGGGGACTTTAGGCCTTAACAAGGAAATATTAATGCATGTCCAATTCTTCAATCATTCCGAGACACGTATACTTTACAGCAGCATTTATGAACATCATTTAGAATGAATTTATTCCCTTACTTGAAAACAAAAATGTTATTAGCAAGAGAGAAGCTCATTTTTTTGGTTAAATTTCGCGATTTCACATATTTTCATCATCAAGAAAGCGAACTAAAAGTTTGAAGATGATTTAATTCTTCTCACAGATCTATTTTGATAAATTTTCTAGACGAGAACTGCGTTCCCAACCACGATATCACTATGTTCGAACCAAAGGAAGAAATATCCTTAGCGAGAAAGTTCGCGTTAGATTAGTGGGAAAAGTGTTCTGCATAGCTTCCAATTTCGTCTTGTATGAGTCTGGAATCTGATTATTGCTGCTTCTGAGTGCTCGTCGTCTATTCGTCCCGATCTTTGCTTTGCGGACATCTTGCATTTCTTTGTTGCTTGCGAATGTTAATTATTTTTATGCTTTCCTAAATTTTGCAGTTAATGAATAAATAAACAGTAAATAAACAAATAAAAAGAAGTATAAAGTTCATACATAGGGAAATAAATAAATAAATGAATAAGTGAATATCAGATAAATGAATAGATAAATGGAATACGCACAACGTGTATTCTATTAAACGATCACAGTTATTATCACATTTTTATGAACCAGAATCAGTTCCTCTTCGTTTATATGAAACAGCATTAGAATGTTTACATGAGACTTGTCGAGGAGAAATTTTTCAACTGGAATCTGAGAAAAGCTTCATGTTTATAAACGTTGCTAATGAAACCACATTTCAACGAAAGACGAATGCACCGTTAAAATACTTTTCAGATACGAACTGCAGCTAAAAACAGATATAACCGGTAATGCTTGCTATAGCTGGAAGTTATAAATTGCATGTTTTTAAACTCCACAGGCACTTCCTGGTCATTTTATTTCTTGTAGCAGGCACCTACATCTGAGACGAGGTGCGTGCGTAGTGTTTAGAAGCTTCAACTCGACAGTTACTGAAGTTAGTTTGAGCATAGAAATTAGACAGGAACAACTTATGCTTTATTCAAATCTTTTGCATGTTTCATGGATCATGTTGACCCAAAAACTTTGGAAGAATAGATAGACATTTCGGAAGCGGCAAAAGAATTTGTGTAATTTTTAAAGCAGTCGATTTTTCATTTCAAACTATTTGATTCATGTAAAAATGAAAGTTTATGAGGGCTTTTAAAAGAGGTCGTATTTGTTGAAATGTGAAGGCATGAATTCTTACATCTTACCTCCTCTTCTAATTTTTGAAGACAGCCAGCCATGCAGGCTGAATGTAGATTTTCGTACTGGGTGGATCCCTTTGGCACGTTGCTTCGCTCCTTTTTTAGTTAATCTGCATCCTCTTTAAGTATTTCTTTTCGAAGCAGGCAGTATCACTTTATCTGTTCACTGCTAGGCATTTCAGATGATCTTAGTTAAGCTCTCAAGAAACTTGTTTGCCTCTGTTTAGAAAATCAACTTCATTTTTCAAATAGAATATTCCCAAAATGGGGAATGTAATGAAAATAAAAACCACTCTTCTTATTTTCTAACAGTTCAGTTTCTCCACGTTAAGCGTCTAAAAACCTAGAAAAAAAACGCTGTATTAGGCAGTTAAAGTCCTCTGAAGTGCTCTACGCGTTGCTGATGGTGTGGATGATATGAGCACTCAATAAGACACGTGCAGTGTCTTTTATTTATCGGTGATAAATATCTGCGTGAATGAGGGATGTTATCACAGCATGTGCTATAGCGCTCGATTCCATCACAAAAAACATCACTAATCGCTGACATCAAAAGAACAAGTGAGATATTCTTGTGAAGATGAGTTGATGTGTGCACATCCAGGTGTATATCGTCATCAAATGTTTCCCAAAGGATTACATTTACGTCTAACTACGCGGCATTCGTAATCGCTGTCCCTCTCCCCCACCACATCCTTCCACCCTCCCCTCCTTCTGATTTTAAAACTCCGAATGAAGCTATGATTTTTGTCATTGAAAGTAGAAATATGAGAACAAATTAGCGAATCACTTTAAAATCTTTCGATACATTAATTCAAATTCCAGATGAATTCTATTAATAATTCTCTCTCTAGTTTCCCCAGCATTTTCTTGTATATGCATATTGGCTAAGTCATACAGTAAAGAATTTCCATGTTTAAATGAGATGAAATCTGCAACTCCTTCGGCTGCACAAATATATTTATTTTGATTCTATAAGAATTACATTCCACATTACCCGGTATAGAACTTCTGTTGTTGTGTGCGCTAGCTGAAGTACGCGGTTGCGAAATTTGGAGCAACAGATATGAAACGATCGGGACAAGGTTGCAACCGACTGACGAGGCATCTGCTGTTTGCATTTCCACCTAGTTAACCCTTAAGAAGAACGTTCGAATATAGGAAAACGACGTCCACCGGTGAGGTTTCTGGAAAAAGCGGTCTTTCCGAATCCTTATCTGCAGAGAGCAGTCCAGTTCAAATTGCATTTGCAAAAATTCATCGTCATTCAGTTTATTGGTTGAGTTATGTCAGTGCTGATAAGTGTTACTATTTCACGAAGTAATTCCTCCAGAATAGCACAATTAATTTCATGAAATAGCATAACTTCAAGAAATATTAGAATCTCAGTTATGAGTGAAAGAACTCAATTTGAATAATTTATGAGTGAAATGTCGAGAAATTTTATCTTTCGAATTCCTATTATCATAGTGAATAGAAAACCATGCTTATCACTTCAATATTCTAATTTCTAGAGACCCAAGGAATTGTTTATGTTGATGTGCATTTTAGCGCATTATTAATGATTCCAAGGTCGAAAAGCGCATGAGTCCGCCTATAGAAAAGGGCGTGGTCGTCACAACAAGGCACAATCTATGAGCTGTATTGCTTGCTGCCTCATTCGCCTTCTTTTGTATTCGATTCGATTGTCATTCGCCTCACAAGCGATTCTCATGTCTATTGCAACTCCTTCGACAGGAAGCTTCTCATTGACTTGCTCGGAGACTCCGCACACGAAATACGCAACCTCAACAAGCGTCACAAAACAAACTGAACAGGTTCGAAGAAGAAATGAAAGAGAACGAAGACGTGTGCATCAGGTTTGTGACTGTTGAAGTTAATCGAAATCATTGAGAAATCTACAAATTGTTCGAAAATATTCTGCTTGATGCAGATGCAGAATGAGTTCCACGCCAGGGGTTGAATAATCATTATTGTTCCCGTTGAAACTTATTAATTAATCCCACTGATCCCACTGATTTTTACAAATGGCTTTCTTTTTCTTTCTCTGCCATTAAAGGATAAAGGCAGTGCAAATGCTCATATCAAGCCAACTGATTGGTATTAAATTTTCTGACGATCTTATCGTTTTGGCAGAATTTAGATTTGCCACAAAATTATCCTCATTTTGACAGCTCCTTTAATTTTTGTCATTCACTTTTACAAAACTGCAATTATGATACAATTCAAGCATATATGATCATCGGCGATGCGATCAGCCTGGTCATATATGATGCTTATATGTGCTTGTCCATCAGCAGCCAGTAATTAGCTGAACGTAAATTTGCGAAACTTCGTTGATATAACGCAGAACTCATGTCGACCTTGTTCACCGCTTTTTGACCCTCTAGCCGTAATACGCTAATGCAGATTTCATTGCTATATTAACTGTGAAGACACGGAAATGTTTAAACTTGCTTGAAGGTACCTAGGGAAACCTGCACTTACTTTCTATCGTTCGGCCCGGTAGTACCTGAAGTTGTCTGAGTCTAAGAGACGCACTTTTTAAAACACATTTCAGAGAGGATATGTTCATTTAGTTGTTTTCGCCACCTTACGAAACTTATCTGGCTGAATGAATAAAAAATAAAGCAAAGACATCGTGCCAGGTGCTCTGGAATGCAATCTATTCGCCACATATGGAAAATACATAGTGAGAACAATAAAAAGGGTGTTGAGAAGCTAAAAAAGTATTCGAGAGGTTGGGAGTTTATGCAAGATGCAGTCTCCGTATATTTGCTTTTCGCATTTCTTGTTCGGTTAGGTAAAATCGTTCCACCAAAAGTCAGGAAGTGGAAAATTACAAGTGTGCTTACTAGACCAACTTCCTTTATGAAGTACCAACAAATTTTGAAGCAAAATGATAATGCTTTCATATTGACCATTTTTATAAATGTGGCATATAACGATTTTTTGGGCCAACTGGTTCCAGAAATGACTCTCAACTGATCTAAAATTCTCCGTCAGTATACAGATTCCTCGTCGTTTCAGTTGCCTCAAATTTAACTGGAGTTGATGGAATGGCATTCATGGCCATTATGGCCACTGCGGCCCGCCATGCCTGGAAAGTGACCACCTAGTGCCCACAAAACTCCAAACATCTGACCACTGTGGCTTTCGGTCTAACGCATACATGTGATGGATATACATTTAAGCACAAACAACCAAGATGAAATCCTTTCAAATGCAGACTTATAAATTTGCAAAAATAGCGAAGTTTTGCCCATGGAATATCGACTTTCATAAGCGTTAATGCATCATTTCAGTTAGAAAAATTAATGATTTTCCCCACCGGATTGGGCTAACAAACAAGAATTCTTTATCATGTAACTCTAGGACTCATTATCATGTAACTCTATATCTTTTAAACCGGTTACGGGCTACTTTCACTCTGTTACCTGATTTTCAGCATTTGATTGACAAAGGTAATCTTTGCAGGTGAACCTTGGCTACGAATTACTGTCACGAAAGGTACCATTTGGAAGAAATAAGAAGCTAAGTAAAGTGGAAACGCTTCGTTATGCTGTGCAATATATTCGTTATCTTCGACGTCAATTAGAAATTGATACCGTCCCCACTGGAAATTCGAATCGACGTTCTGTAGCGATGAAAGACGGATTTTTTAATGAAACGCAAAGCGTCTGCTCATTGCCATCATACATTAGTAGCTCAGTGCCTGCTGATCAGAATCCTCCAGCCTATACTACTGGGGATTCACTGCAGCGTTTTTGAAGTCGCTTATGTCGCTTTTATGGCTTCCAAACGGGTCTTCGAGCCTCAGTAAATTTTGTTCAATCGAACGAAGTAAACATATTTGAATTATTCGATGTTCATCACTTATTTCTTCGCAAACGAACTTTCTTGAGCGACGTTAGAAGCAATAGTCATGGCTAGTTACTTCTTACTTTTGCCATTAATGAAAACTGTTTGTAATGAGCGATGCAAAAGTAAACATAAGTGGGTTAACTTGTATTCATTTTATCGAATTTGTCTATTCCAACATGAAAAACGGTTGATAAGAGCCAGTAGGATCTCTTCAGATGTAAGAGCGGAAGATGGGCCAAAAATGATGGAAATTCCATTCGTAAGGAGCCGATGTGGAATAAAATGACGGCAACGTCATTGTTTTTCGCGATCATGCAAACTCATAAAATCCGAAAGCTCATCGATGAAACCATTTTTTAGTGAACATGAAAAACTTCAGTTCAGACACATTCTCGCATTATACACCTAATCGTAAGCACCGTTTTAGTTGCGTGTAGTTGAATTTTTGGAAGTATTTTAGACATCTCACTTCTGGAAATTGATTGAAAAGAGCCTTGGTCACTGAAAAAAATTGGTTCTGAATGTGATATTGTAACGCCAGAATTTTCTGCTTAGAAGGTATAAACGTTCAAATATACAGCTTCTTCACAATACAAATGGTCAATGGTATTTTATCCCAACCTACTCTAAATTCAACTTATTCATTTACTGTTTTCTACCATTTCATTTTATGTCCATTAATCGGCCTCCTAAAAACATATCTTTCGGTGACAGCATTTCAGTTATGCCTGTAGTATTTTCCCAGCCATTTTGCGCTAAATAGTACGTGTCAAAAATATGCAGCAAGCCATAATTTGTGCTGGTCACTTCACACGATTCGTAGGATTAGTGAGTGTTCGTGTGTTGAGGGTGAATTAAATCCGGAAATGGGTGCTCTATGGCACTGCAACACTCAATTTCCTCTTTTGTTCACACCATTGATCGCTCATATCGACGCAGTTGTGTATAGACAACGATTGAAGTCTTTCTTTTCACAAAACAATAAATGAGTGTCAGCAATCCGATCGGCCAAATCAGTGACCGTGAAATAGGCGATCACCTAACCCACTCACCACTACTCAGCTGGATCACTAATTTTGCAATGACAGTCACAGTGATTTCATTGTCACGGTAATATTAATGAAAGCTTGGTAAAGGCAAAAGTATGATTAGAGCCACTATTTATAATTGACATTGCAGCACTATGCAAAATTTCGGATATTTGCAGCTGATAATGCAAAGATGCCGCAGCAATAAATACGCAGATAATTTTTGAATATTCGCATACAACTGAAACTATAAAGGCGTAATTTTACGCCATTATCGATTGTTGCTCATTTGGTCATACTTCTCAGGTTAGCTGTTGAGTTAGGGGACCCTCGTTCATTAGGAGACAGTGCAAATATTGCGAAGATTTCTTAGAGCCTAGAGAACTAATGAATGCACCATAAGTACAAGTGAATTCCTTTGTGATATTTTTGAATTGCTATATTTTTACACATTCACTTAAGATAGCTCAGAAATAAGTGAATTTTTAGTGAGTCACTGAGTCGCCTCTAAATCGATGAACAAAACAATTATAGCATGGTGACCGTATTGTGAGATGGGTGAAGTGTTTTGCAGCATTCATTATTCGTCTGCAATGCAAATTATGCATCTCAAGGTGAAAGAAGAACAAGCCGCCTCGCATTCCCCCCAATAACAACTCCTTTCTATCATCTAAAGGACAATGCCGTCAATTTACTATCGTATTTCCCCTATTTATTAGTACTAAACAGATCTATTTTGCAGGAAAAATATCTCTTCACCTTCATTTCATTCAAAATGTGCACTATATATACACATATATATATGTCCGAAAAACGCAATATCAGATTTAAGTAACGACTTTAGCCAAATTGAAGCATTGTTGAGCACGCAGACTGAAAGTCTTTTGCTCTTTTGCTCCCATCACAACTTTAAGCTCTTGATGATCTGAGGAAGTGGACCTATATTTTGAATACTGCAAAACCAGAGCAGCTTATTGCCTTGGACAAGAACGGTATTAACAATGAAGCTCCCTTTCAGGTTTTTTTTTCTTGAAATGCCGCCTTTGCATTAGATGATCAGGTGTTTAAACAATATCTGAGCCCGTCTGAGGTGCGCCATTCATCCATCGTGAGTGACTGTGATACAGTAAGATTTGTATGGGAAAGTTTTTACAGTCAGCATAGTTGATAAAGCAATCCATAAAGTGGTTTCAATATCCACTCTCCACTACTTGCATTCCGGATTAGGTGTTGTTGATGCATTTCGATACAAGCTGACGCCAAATTCATCGTCGTCGATGCTTTCACCACATTTTCTGCTCTAAAATTGAGATTTAACTGTTATGAGAAATAATAAAGTCCCGTTCAGTGGGAAGCTTAAAAATGATAAATAAATTTATGTTGAAGCAAGGTTTCGAAAAATATTTAAGAGCATTTTCATGTAATTTTTTCTCCTCTTATTTCTGAATTCCTTTTCCCTTATTCGCTCGTTCGTCGTATTCGTTGATCAAAAGTAATTCATCGAGTGTATTTTATGCGTTTTTTAAAAATTTGCACTCCTCAAGCACATTATGGCAACACTGTATATATGAAAATATATATGCGTTTGTCTGTCTTCTCGACAATTAGACCTCAGCAAAAACTGGGCCTATTACTATAAAATTCAGTAAAGATGACGTTCGCATTAATATGTTCATATGCATTAGTTCGACTAACAATACCATGCTTTATGTTCTGTTCTCAACCGTATGCACGTGGGATAAGGTAGGAAAGATGGAAAGGTAAGAACTGCGCGCACGTACAGTATGTTAGAGGTGAAAAATTGGACGTATTGTACGCAGCACCCAGTCTGTGGAAAACATTTTGTGAGCAGGAACATTTTGTAGAAAATTTGTGAAAGTGATCTGCTTAAGGAAAAATAATAAAATTTGTTGCTTCATGCAACTGGTTGATGGGGTTAACAGAACTCAAGAGCGCGTATAGTGCTATCGACTGGCTAATCTGATGCGTTTTTAAACTTCTTGAATCACTGTACTCTTAGCGTCGTGTTGTTTACATTAATTTCTGTTCTGCACATATATTAACTGGTGTCGTTCGGTCTGTTTATCTATGACAATTGGGTAGTTAAAGGAGCTCTTATTTTTACTTTTTTTTGGCATTTATTATCCTTAATTCACAGATTTTGCAGGACATTTCATTCCAGTGGAAATGAAACACAAAAGAATCACACCGTCAATCATAGATCATTTTTGATATAAAAGGAGTTGTTTGTTACTTAAGATAGAGCGAAAAATTGATATTTGTTGCGCACAAAACCATTACATGACTTAACTATCTTCTCTTCGAAAACTTTTCACTGCTAAGTAAATTAAGTAAGTGACTGTACTTAGAAAAAGTACCACTTTATTTGTTGGCACATAAGAGAGCCCATTTAATTTAAAGGTGGCAAAATTTGTTTGAGACGTTCGTCACCGTTTGCTTTGACCGCAAAAGTTTGATGCTGTAAGTAAAGATGCTAAACTTGGTAGCAAAATATATCATTACTGCTCATTCGTCATCAAAAATAAGCTACTTTTAAGTATAACAAGTTGAAATGAAAAAATACCTGAAGTAGTAAAGAGGGAGACTTCGGTTTTTTCCACCATAGTCGCTTATTTTTACGCAGCATACGGAAATCGATAAAAGCTGCTTGATCAGTTGATATGGTTCTTATTGACCTTACCGCACATGCGACATTAACTTCATACGAATTAAAACGTTTAGAATGATTTTCATCGCTCTAAATTATAGTGCCGCTAAGCTTAATTTTCGACTGCAAAATGCAATGCAGCGATAGTTTATTTCGTTTAGAACTTGCTCATTACGTGCTGTAAACATTGGTTATCAATGCAGTGATTTGTAAGCAAACAGAAATTACTCACTTACCTAAAAAAATATTTGCAGTCGTAGAAGGGAACAAACAGAATGCTTTACCTGATTGCTTTTGTGACACAGAGTGCTTGGACACTGCGGATACTGAATTAGTTTTTGTTTCAGCCAAGTGTTTCTGCAGTTGTGACTGTTCTCCTGTTCCTGACTGCCTCTGCAAAAATGCCATCGTCATAAACTCTGTTGTTAATTTTGACGGAGTTCCAGGAAAGGCAGGGAGCGCGAAAGGGAATCTCAAGCACAGATAAGCGTACGGCCTTGTAATTCTTAATGTGGTAGTATATGCAGTGACACAGCTTATGTCAGGGTTGTGCTTTGTCATTGCCCTGATAAGCAAACGGAAGAATTTGCAGCAGCTCCCGGCGTTACTCAACCAAACCTACTAAAGGTTCGGAATTTTTAACAAAACTTTGGTTCCGCAAGGGACGTCGCTGCTTTTAAATACACCTTGCTAAGATTCAGTAATGCATGATGAGAGTTACTGCTATCAGGTTTTCATGCTAGAGAAGGCATGTGATAACCGTTGGAAAACCGTCTCTCCAGATGTAACATTATCTATCCCGTGATCTACTGGTCTGAAATCTTCGTCTCCTTTTTCTCCTCCCAGTCCTCCCAAACGCTGTCATGTTTTCTTTGCTGGCCCCACTACTTGCTAAGCATCGTTTTGTTCCTATCGACCAGGTGAATATTGCGCACAGGACAATGACTTTGCAAACCCATGAGCATGGTTGCGGAAACTGTTGCGATTTCGCAGTGGGGTTCGCATTCGTTTATTTCTGAATTTTAGATGTCATCATGCCAGCTGTGGATGCTCTGCAGCTACTCATCATAATTATGCGAACAACGAACGTAGTTCGGAGTTTTCATCTCAAAATAATCTGATTTTAGCTGAGCTCGACTCGGCCATTCATCGTTCCCTTTTCAATTAACCGAGAAAATGTTTGTCAGTAAAATATTGGGAAGAGAAATAGGGACTGTGAACGAGCTCAAAGCGCTCTGAGGTCAGATTCCAGCTCTCGCATTTTCTATACTACTACGATCGCTATGCGGTTGCATACAGCAATATATATATATATATATATATATATCTTCTTCTTCAGGGGAAAATTTTTGCCTCATGCAAAAAGAACAAGTCATGCATCACATTTTTTATCTCCATCCACCTTTAATCCACAGTAATATTTCATACCTTACTTCTTTGCTGTCCGTTTTGCTTGTGTTCCCTGGGAGGCCCGAATCCTGAAAATTGTCTAGTTTTTGAAATGCATTGTAAAGTAAGATATAATATCTATTTCGCAAAGTAGGGCAGTAAGCAGGAAGAGTCATGCTCGTATGACGCGAGGAGAACAAAGTCAAAAAACTTGCGGAAATCTTCGACCGTTACGAGAAGTCTAACTTTCTGACGATCAAATAGCAAAAACCTCAGTTCGCGGAAATTTGTGGTGTGACTTGTATCCTTCTCGGACAGACCACATCACCCGTCCACGAATCACTTTATTGTCGCGCTTATTTTTCTGTGCACATTCCTTTTAACACCGTTAGTTGTTGAAATTCTCGACTGTATGAGAATTCAGGTGCACGATGGAGCAAGAAAACTTGTCACAGGTTCGGTCGTCCGACCTGTGAAAGAATTCTGAATCCACTTTTCCTTACTTTCCTCTCTATAGCCTCATAATCGTGAATTTTTAGATTTTTTAAACTAAATGCGTTTTGCAGAAAAGGATCACGTCTAGTTAGACTTGGAGAGGGAAACATCAACTGGTGATAGATGTTGCGAGGACATGTAGCGCTGCGAGGAACGCGAAGCCGATTTTTGGAATCATTTCGAATGTAGGTGTGAATAATCTCCATGTATATGCTCGAATGGGTTAAATGTGACCCCGAGCAGAAATGTGGGAACGAATGAATGGATATTCAGTTGGATGTTTTGGCACAAAATGCATTTAATTTTTAAATGTCAAAATTAATAACAATAAATTTATTGGAGGATGTCCACTACATCCTATCGTTGGCTAAATGACGACTATCCTTCAAGATCTCACCTCAGTGAACCGATGTTGAAAGCTCAATGCCTGTTTCACCAAAACGGAGTATGAAGGGAATGAGGGTGAGGATGTTTTGTCACAGATAGCTATAAAATCCATCAAGCACCTGTTCGAAAAAGAAATACTCTAAGCGGTGAACTAATTATGATGCCGTACAAATTAAATTCATTGTCTGGATTCAAAAATCACAGCAAAATGACAGTGGTTCTGTCTATGATGAGGCCTGGAGACCTCATCGCAAATATTCATTTAAAACACTCAGATCATCCAGACTGTGACTTCCACTACAGGCATTATAGCAAAATTGCCATTAGTTTCTCTTAACCTTCCTTTAAAAGACTTCAGATTTCTTCAGTTCACTTCAGTAGCTGCTGGGAAATCAACCAAAGAAAGGACAACCTGGTGGTCTCGCTGATTGTTTACGTTTTCGAATTTCTGGTGTTAAAGTTGTTGTTGCTGCAGTCTGCTCATCTTCTTCATCATATTCATAGTCCTGGTCATTTTCATCTGAACTACGTGGAGGACTTTCAGGCCGAGTTTCTGCTCTTTCATCCCCTCGGTCGTTTTTTGCCTCCAAACTCGTTTTGAATGTCAGCACTAACAGCAGTGTTAAAGCAATTACAACGTTCATAGCAGTAAACCTGAACGAACATATATAGATTTTATAGCATTGGAGTTTAATAATAAAAAAATTATGAAAGCGCTAGAGGTACTTTTGCTATCTTTAATATCTGTCCATTACATCACAAATGAATGAAATTCGACGAGAAATGTATGAAGCGTCATTTTGTTTCGTTACGAAGAACACCAATCAACGAACAACTTTTTATGTATTAACCCGAGAGCGATTGCGCCGTCGCACTCACGGAATGATAGACGATGACACGGTTCACCGCTTATTAATTAGAGGCAAACAGGAAAATTAGCGTCGAAACTCCTACGAAATTTGAGAAAAGATGAAAAAGGAAGTTTCCTGCGCGACTGATGCGAGTCCTTGTAAGTAGAAAATGGGGGAGGGAGGTTCAGGGGAGGATGGAAACAGATTTGGGCAGGAAAAGGAAGTTGGGGAGGGACGCCAGATATTGTTGAAACTATTATGACTTTTACATGACGATTTGAACTTAAAATTTTCACTGTTATGGGAAGAAATGAAGAAATTAGCACTGCTCATGTCCGAAGCAGTATGAAACGATAGCGGAGAACTTTAATAAGTGAGCGTTTGCTTGAGAAAACTTGATAAATACTCATTTTCTGATGGAAAAAGCTAAACTGTTGGAAAAAAACTTAATTGCCACTTGGATGCACATACTTAAAAGGAGCAGTCTTTTATTCAACTAGCACCAATCGAAAAATATCAAATGAGTGGCAGTTTCGAGAAGAAAGATTTTTCACTTAAATTCCGAATAATAATAATTCAGCAGTCGAAATTCAAAGGGAATGCACACTAACAAATTTAAACAGAATTTTTATGCAAACAGAAAGATCATTTAAGAAAATGAAATGAAGAAATATTGAATTTTTCGAAATCTCGCGAAGACGACGGTTAACTAAATTCTGAATGACTCATTGAAATGTTTATCGAGTAATTCAGAGCACCATTAATGACGATTCATCGTCTAATGAAGAGTTCTTACAATCTGCAATGAAGCGGGAATTACCGAATTTTATGAAGAAATTTAAACAGCTGCTTCGATTGATGATATGTGTTATACATGACGAAAATGAGGAGTAGCAAATTTTATTCAGAGAATTGTTGGGCCCATATTGATCGTAAATGCGTTATGCACAGCAAAATCAAAGTGTTGCAGTAAGTGGGCAACGAAAAAATAATATCCAAAAATAGCAACTCCTTCTCATGTGGAAAATTTTTCGAGGATTTTTTCCCTTACCGCGTTTCTGAGGCTTCATAGTACCTCATTTCAACTGAACAGGTTACTGTTTAAAAGCGCATCAATTCTTCATTTCAGAAGAATGGTTGCCCTCACTGCTTCATTATTTCATTGCTAGATGATCAAAACAAACGAAACAAGTAACGGGCTTTCCACTTTATTCGGCTAATGTACCTAAAATTTCTTTGTCAACACGTTAAATCATTCAGTGAAAGCACACAGGTCAAGAGAACAGCATTTGCGAGACTAAACTCTGAAAACTGGATAGCATTTTCTGTACTGGTATGGACTCGCCGCGCAAATTTATTCACTCTATTCACTTAATTAATTAACCTATTCACTTATTTATTTATTCAATTACTTATTTACTTCTTTACTTACTCGCTTACTTGTTTGTTTATAAATTCGTAAATCAATCGATTTATTTAGTTACTCTTTCATTCAGTTATTCAGTGAATCAAGCTAACGCATTAATGTGTTTTTACTCGATAATTATAGTACACAAATTCAATCATATACTCAGATATGTACATATATAAGTGTCCATATTTTTAAACGATATTTGAAGGCACATTCAAAACGTGTTCAATCCAACAAACTCAATATATCAGTAGATATTTAATCTACCAAAGAAAAACCACAAATTTCGAACCTCACCACTCGTTTTTGGGTGAATGCAGGAGCAACGCTCAATTGAACTCATTTGCGCTGCCCTTAAAGTTGCTCTTTCTTCGATTGAATTTTCCATAATCTATAAAGGTGTTTTCAAAACATGTCACTTATACCGGCTAGAGGATAGCGCCATCCAGAAAACTATCGAACTACGCTGGTCATGTCTTGATCTTGTGCTTCTACCATTAAAAAAAATCGATCTCCTCTATGTTTTATACAATGGCCTTTGCTTGGTTCCTTTTGACCACTTCTCTTGAGCACAAATGTCATATTTCGAGATATTTCGGGTCTCTGAAAGCAACGATTTTTTGATTGTCACTGTGATTGCGATAGGATCAGTCTTCCTGAATCTTCTACGTTATCACTGATAATGGCTGACCTTGTACAGCTTTTATGAGAACAACAGCTTCGAGAAATTAGAGTGAGAAAATTCGAAATGAATGAAAAACTTTCGGCACTTTGGCTTAGTTGTCGGGATTGAAGCGATATAAATGTAGAGATTCCGATGTCAAAATAATCGACGCAATCGTTATTCACTTATGACGAATAGATCCTATCTTGAGTAATATGCTTTCCTCGACTGTGATATTCAAAGTTTTGCGGCATCTTGGGGTTGCACTTCAATAATTCGTTCATTATCATGTATTCGTAAAAAGCACTGAATATAAAGAGCAGTTCCTTCAAAATTGGAATAAGCTGGTCATTAAATGTGAATCTTCTAGGGAATTATTTATATTTATTGCTCCTTTGTCAAATTTACTACCTACGAAACTAGTTGAGGTGAGCCGTTTGATGGAATGAAGCTGAACATCGTCAATCAATCTAAAGAGCAAGCGCAGTAGGTAGGAACAGATACGGACACAGGCACAGACAAACGCTAGCAGACATAAGCATGCACATGCATGCACAAGCGAATGCACGTGCATGCAAGCATATTTGTCAGCATGAGCATTTGCCCGTGGAGACAAATATGCACACAGACCGACGGCAAATATCGTAATGCTCCACTACAGGACAATACAAACGATGAGCAAAATCTGTGGATAGAATGAAAATCGTTTCTTCAATGTATGGGCACCAGAGTGAGGAAAAATAAGGTTGAGCAACCAATAGAAATGAATTATAGCAGAGAAGAGAGCACTTTTAGGTGGAAACAGCATAAAATGTTCATCATTTTATTCCACTTAGAAATGACCTCACTGGTAATACGGAAAATTAGAACGATTACCAAAAAGCTGAAGAAAATTTTGGAGAGCGTTGGATTTTTAGCATTTCCATTGCTCTTCAAGCCACATTAGCAACTTCAATATGCAAAATGTAGAAAATTTCCTAGAAGGAACCTCGTCCTTTCCGCTTATATACACATATATATATATATATATATATATGGGAAAGTAGGATAAAATTCATTAAAACGTGCATAATAAAATGGAAAAATATAAAATATGAGCATTCCAGTCTGTGTAACGAGTTCCTTTGCGAATACAATAACATTTGTGAGACGCTGATGGCAGCAAACGAGCGGGTTTTTCCTGCGATGAAATGCTAATCGTGCATATAGTCTCTGCCTGTCAACGCAAAGCGGTTCTGATCAGCAGCTGAAAAAAGCTCATTGCCTTCTTGCATAAAAGTGGAATTCGCTATAAAAAGACGACATTTGTATCTGTAACACCTTATCGAAACAAATGTGAAGTGCTGAATAATTTTGAAAAAACGCTAAGTATGCGCTGTCAAACGAAGCTTATTTATGAACTCGTTCAATGACCTAAACCTGCCTCGTAGTGACCATCGAGATTCCTTTTCACAGTGAAGGTTCAGTTTGGCTAACATGAGCATCAAGTAACGCCAAATATATTCCATGAGTTTTTCAAATCCGTTTCTGTCGAGTACTTCACATTTGGCGACCGTCTTAACATCGGATTACCTATATGTTCCAGCAGCTGATGCTGTTTTCTTATATTTGAATTTGGGCTTTTTGAGCATTCCGCATATTAAGTCGATATGCATTTGCAGTTTTTTCCTCGAAAATTTTGACTGCTTCACGCCTATATTTTGACAAAATGCTAACCTAGAAGGTCTGCGAGATACAACCAGCCGAATGTTTTCAACGTGAAAATAGTAGATCGTTTCAATTTTTTTCGCATGCCTCATCCTTATACATAAATTTTTAGTGTAGTGCCGAAATTTTGTATTTCGAGCGTTAAGAAAGAGTTAGAAAAATCCAGCCCCTTTGACGAAGACAGCCGGAAATACCGTGGCTGGTCATGCTTGATGGATCGAGCAACAAAGGTCGTCTTAGAAATGCAATAATTTATGAAGTAATTTGTAACAATTTGCTGATTTGGTTAAGCGATGGAGCTATGCGCTAAATGGAAAATTAGCTGCCACAATGGTCATGATTAACGACGGCTGTTTTTTCAAGTTGAAAAATGTTGTCTGGTTAAGCAGTGGTAACGCCCATGGCGATTCATCCGCGCTAGCGACCTTCGTCTTCCCCAGTATGATCGTACGCTTTTCGTTTCTGAGCTGAGATCAAACATTCAATTAATGAAGTCGGCTGGGTGTTGTTTGATTTTGGTAAAGTTAGGAGCATCAAAATGTCAAACTTAACAAAGCTCTCTACTCTATAAACACTTCCTCAAATAAAATAGCATCTCTGCTTGAAAAATCCCTTTCGAAGCAAATAATCCCCATCCTCATTCAAGTCCTCTCGCATAAACATGCAGAACTTAAGACTTTTATTTGATGTCGGTTTTCAAACGTATAACAGAGAAGTGCTAATGCAGGATTTAATAAAAATACCACAAGAAACCCTGTCAGAATTATCTCGGATCGGTCTCGTCGTCTAACCTACACAATATCAAGAAATATATAGTCCCAACCGTTTAAGTCGAAGTCCTTTCGTCTTCCACATGGTTGGCTTTGCAGCGCTCTCATGATCGCGTTCGCTCTGTTTGATTGTGGGTGTTCAAATAGATGTGCATTGAGAATCAGTGACGGTGATGCTCCATTGCTTTGCTGCAAGTGAAACTTTGGTAGGATATAGAGGTCTCATCTTTAATAGCACTTATCTATTACTTTACAGCGATACAGTTGGCTCATTACCAAACTTGTACCTCCACACAAGAATTTTTGTAATAAGAGAGCTTGGAAATCTGCACGGGTTAATGGAAGGGGTTCTATTCTTGATTGCCTACACAAAAATTTTATGGTCGAAAGTGGCTAATATTCCATTTGACCTGTTTCATTATTGCTGGGTTTTTCTTTTTGATGTTTTCTGTGAGATCAAGCTAAAGTGGTAATAAGCACTTTCAGCGATGAAAAGGGAGCAAAGATTAGATGAACTCACTGACTGCCAATGCATTTCATAATCGCTAGAAAGATATTTTCTTGCTTCCATCTCTAGATTTCTTTTCTAAGCATTGCACATTCGAGAAATCAATTATTCACGCATTTTCTCGTATCTCCCTTTTTCACACAATATGACAGTGATTTTATGCCTCAAAATTATGGATGAGGGACACATCGCCTAAGAAGATATTCGTTCCTATACTCTTATAGCGATGCTATTATTCCATAGTCTCATGACGGGTTTTGTTGAAATCTCTCAGTACTTTTCCACTTTGGGACCTTTCTTGAAGAGAAAGGGCTGGAGCTGTAGAATTAAGAGGAAGATGTTGTGTAACCGATAAGAGTTCTATTTTTTATCTCCTCAGCGATCCTGTTGCATCTCCATTTATCTCCATTCCGTACTGCATGCATCTCCATAACGCCTACAGAATTTTTGCAGTTTTCTGTGTCGAGTAGAATAACATCAAGTCGCGACTGCTTTTATTAGCTTAATTATCGTTGTCACAGTAAAATCTTGCGCTCATCTTTCTCATTTTCGCCTATATTATGGCGCTTCCATCATTTCTTTTTCAGCGTCATTTGAGTCTATCAGAAACGTTTCAAGGCCAGTTAATGGTCATGCGCAGCCGACAGTCTATTCCCAGAGATACTCGCTTCTACCTCACCGTCCGCGCTGCTCTCCATCCATGCCTCCCGCCGCTTTATGTCTTTGCTCCATTCTAATAAATTTTGAAGAAAACATGCCGTAGTTCCGATGGAAAAAAATTGACATCATTTTACTGCCTGAACAGATTTTCAGGTGATTTCAATAGACCGTTCTCACCCCCTAATTAATTTCCCACACGAATTATAATGCTCAGTCACCATCGTCGCATCTTTTGCCGCTGACAGCGCCAACTGAGTTCTGCAAATAACGTAAAATCTCTTTCATCCAAGAAGTCATCGCGTTTTCACATACCCTAGCAAATCTGCACTAACGAACCTTATCGTGACGTTATATTGCCCATAAATGTTCATGTAGGTGCTTATACAGTTGTCGATTCAATTATTCCTTGATTGCACAGTTATATAATCTGCCTGTTCATGGCAGCCACTGCATTGGCGTACCGGTTTTGCAAGGAGTTCGACAGTCTTCGAACTGTTTGTGAAGTTACACCCCCCTGAATGACCTTGCATCAGTCGAGTTGAAAAACTTAGGTAAAGAAGCACTATTTAATACACACTTCATTGCTGATGTTTTATTGCTTGCTAATAACAGCAGAAATCGATTGATTTCGTCGATGTATCTGCAAAAACGCAATCATGCTAGATTCTCGAAATCTTTCTTGCTCATAGCATTAAATATCCAAGTCACATATTGTGTGATGACAGACAATGACATAGCAGTAAATATTACAGCAACAATACAACAACAAATCAACAACTGTGAAAGGATTGCATGTTGCACAACCACTTCTACACTTCCCCTAACTCCTCTCGAGCCGTCCCTCAAAAATAAAAGGCCAACTGCTTTAACGGGGCTTCATTTTGTCATGAGTAAAATTTACGACATATTCGCAGTCTTCCATATCCTGCTAAATGAAATTATGCAAGCAGTGCTGCTGATGCATATATGTGACATACAAGTGAAGTATTCATGAATAAGAGGAAATGGTGTAGAATTTATCAAAAATATTGAATGAAACGTTGCTTTTTTTTCCACGAAGGCAAAAGGGAAATAAAATTTTTTGATTAATTCTTGCGAGTCCAAAGGGACCTCACATTGATTGCTCCATTTCTTGGTAAAGCACATCGTTGTTGAAGAAAAATGCTTCTCAGCTGTACGTTATTTTCAACATTCTCAGCGGGAAACCCGTAATTCCAGCTTATCTTCAAAACGCAGTTATTTATTTCAAGCTTACGAGCATATACGGTGCAGTAACTTGTGAGGAAGGGCTATGTGCTCTCTGAAGAAAGAAAATATTTTTTTTGCGACTTTAGTCGCTTCCCTCTTTACTTGAAGCTTTCCTCCCTATCACTTTCAACTCGCCCACTTCACCAACTTAGTTTCCAGTCTGCATCAGCGAGCACATGAATGTTGTCAAATGTTTAATGCGGCATTTTAAGTGCGTCAGCGTTTGAAGTTGCATCACCAAACCTTGTAAATAATTTCACTAGCATATTGGACTTCAAATGAAAATTCGCTTTTGGAAGATACGGACATTTCAGAAAGTTTGTTTTCATTCGCATCGTTTTACATTTGTTGAAGTTGGACGGAAAATATGATCAAAATACATGAAGATTTTCCAGAGGGTATTCTTCACAATTGAACAGAAATCAGTTAGAAGATAAAACGTTCTCAAGGACTCTTAAATAAGTGTATTACCAACGCTGTTTAACAAACTCCATAGAAGATGCGGTGTTTCAATGTTGATAAACTCCTTGGGAAAGCTGAGAACACTTTTCGGCGAAAGACTTCTCAGCATCAAGTTGTGAGGAGCTTCGACGGAACAACTGTGGAAAGAACACCATGTGGTTTAAATGAATGCAATTACTATACAACGTGCATGCATGAATAATGTTTAGTGATTATCTTTCTCATGTGATGATGAACGAGAAATGCTATTATGGATAACATTGTCGCCTCCGATAACCACTGTCATACTCGAGAGGTAATTTTCATGAATGAGCAAACCCTGGAATTTTTTCCGCAACTCGTGAAATTTCTTTCTGAATTTGAAAAGTTTCCCCTGCAATCGAACACCTTTTCAAATCCATAATTTGACCTCAGCTTTTTACATTCATCATGAATATGAACTATGGGGCGTTTTGCTAGGATAGGAGCGAATTTTGTAACTACTTTCATAATCGGTATGGCTTTCGAAAAAAAAATCATTTAAAGTGGCTCTTTTAGTTTCGATGCATCATTGACTCAGATGGAAAGTGAAACTGAGGCCATGGAAATAGGCCTATTCAAAATAGGCCCATATTGAGGAGTAGTAGTTCGAGTATATTCATACCTGAGGTGCCACTTCCGATATCTGGAAGTTAGCGTAGTGAACAGCAACCAAATATAGGCTTGTCAAGGCCTTCACTGCTTTATGTTGACATTAAACATTCAGTATGATAATCAGTCCTGTATATATGTGATTAAGAATAAAGGGAATGAAAAAGACAAGTAAAATAGAGGTCTGAAAAATTCAAACTTGATCTGAATATATGAAAAGATATAACATTAGATAAGTGTTGGAGACAGTCATAATCTGTCATTATGTTTCTCAATGTTTGTTCGCGTATACAAAAAAATTTTGAAGTGGAGATGAGAGGATTCTGACTGTGATTTCGTATGAATGCAATCGAAGTTTTTTCTTGTCACTCATAATAGCCAGCTTCTACTGAGGTGAACTAAACTGAATTATTTCCATTGTAAGCGCGTTTCCATTTTTTAGAGCACTCACCCACATTTGCATGAATAAATAAATAAATAAATATATATATATATATATATATATATACATATATATGTATATATAAATATATATATGTATATATATATATTTAGTTATTTATTTATTTATATATATCACAACCGTGAGTTGAAATAGATAAATGCCTGTGTCAGCAGGTTTCAGCATCAGACATCGAAATCACAGTGTAAGCTTGAACTAGATCGCTCGAAGATGCAGTTAAGTAAATGAAGCTTAGAGTTGTTGGGCGTATATGCTTGAACTCTGCTTGAATATGACCTAGATGAATGCAGAGGATGAGAGAGCAGCGTTGAGATTGATAATTGAGTTGAAGACGTTGCTTCTCTCGATGGGCCACGTTGCGTGCTTTTCAGCTTGATGATAACAAAATTCCGAAGCTGGGTTGCGTCTAAAGCGTTTAGTTACAGCCCTCCCCTTTTCGACTTCCTCTCTCCATTCTTGTATTGAAGGGGACTCGCTTTGGATGCCTGCCTTTATATATATTCCCGTAACAGATTCTTATCTTCTACCATTCAAGCAGTGGACTCTTATTTACCAATCTTTGAGTATGATTTGCTCCTCAAATTGACGACATTTTAGGTCCTTCAGTGACTTCGGTCAATCACCACATGGCTTTCGTTTGAATGGCAGCTTTGCCGAAGCCAGTTTATATTCGGAGATGAAAATTTTATGAATTTCAGTTGTTCGCCAACCAATTGACGGCTGTGTCAGATTGACTTCGACGCACCAACGTTCTATGCTGTCATTTTTCGGCTTTTTTTTCATCCATTTTCGATGTACTCTTATAGAACTTTTTGCACATATTTGTAACCGTTTTTTTGCTTTCTTTGTTAAGTGACATGAAATTTTTCTTTGTGGTTGTCCGATTATCCACACAAATTGCTTTCCACTCGTTGAAGAAAGCGGAGATACTTCTTTTCCTATCAAGTTGCATATTATGCACTTGCTATGTTGTTAGCGAATTAGCATCCAGTTCATGCATCGATTCGTTCATGAAAATCTTCTTTAATCGCAAAATTCTTTTGAGTGCAAATTCGCGGATTTCATTAGAGAGTTGATTATGTTTTTTTCTCTCATGATTAAGTTTAAATTTCTCTCGTGCGAAAATAACTGCAGAGAAAAGGACTATAGGATATTACTTACTTGTTCAAATTCTTAGGTACTCACTTTCAGCATTGAAAGGGAGTAATTATTTGAAAAACATAGGGCGACAACTGCAGTTATAAACTAGGGATTATTCAGAGAGGACAAATCTTTATCAAGTTTCTGCGATAACAATTTTTTAGAATCATCTTTAAGGTTTCTTAAATGAAATATTCTAGTGTTAAGAAAATAAGTCATTGCAATGCACTGAAAAACAACGCGTTCTGCATTAGTTCCTTTCATCAAATAGTCTTATTTTATTTACATAGTATAAGCATATATCTTTTATTCAATTTTTTGCGAACAGATGGATATTTTCGGACACCTCGTTTAGCTGATTCTTTATTATCTTGTGCTTTGACTTTTAATGTATTATCGTATGTTTGATACGACACTGCTTACATTCGTACGCTCCGTTTACTTTGTTTACTAGCAGCTGCTAACGATCGCTCTTATTGTGTTTATTAGATAGGCTCACTGAATGTTGCCTCCCATTTTCAGAGAATGCATTTATCCATCACTCCCACTGTGTTTTCACACTTTTTTTAAAATTTGTTTCCTCTTCTCTTCTCTTCACATATTAAGGTAAAAGTTTACAGTGCTGTAGCTATCACACGAGCTGTCACAATATGCGCATTTGCATTTGCCTCTTCACCTCAATCGAACAAACATATATCCATCCTTTATAGAGAACCTAAAACGTGCAATTTTTCTGCAGAAAAATCATTTCCTCGGCGTTCGAGTGATGCAGCTCAGCACGTCTGCAAGACGCATATAAATTGTTCGTAAGATTTGTTTCTTTATGGTCCATTTTCGAAGAGAATGGACGAACCTTTACTATTTTGTAGAACGCAGTTTCCTTATTTCCTTATTAATTTTTCAATAAATGCACTAAAAGGTCACCACAGAAGACTGCTGATCAACGAAAATGGGGAAGAACACAAAACCGATAGATTTACAACTTGTTCGGATGGTCTGAAAACTGTAACGAATTACGCTGAGCTTTCATGGAATTGCAGTTGGCAAGAAAAATAATGATGCCTGATGCCATACCTTCTATGCGTAACAAAAATGCTCATAAGTAATGAGCATTTAAATCTCTAAGCTTCATTCATTTTAATTTTGTTTACGGTTATGAAGGAATCGGTCCTATGAAATGGATCCATCAGCTTCTTGCATAATTTTACTGTGCAGTAGAAGAGCATTTAAAACCTCAGTTATATGATGAGTATGACTGTTGATGAATGTTCGAGCAGAAAGCTAGGAAAAAATGATGAAGATACATATGCTGGTGTTTTGGGGGAAAGGAAGAAGGGGGATGGGCAGTAGGAGGGAGCACTGGGAATAAACATACAGCAACGCTTCATTCAGGTCCACGTAGCAGCTACAACGAACTTATCCATAAGCCCTAATTGTGTATCACTTCATTGCATCGTCTATTTTACTGTTGCGCGATAATGCAGTGAAGGTTATTATTGTACTGCAAATGCTTATGCATGCCAATGAGTCAACTTATATGAAGTTGCTGATAACGAAATTTTAGAAATAATCCATTTCCGTTTAGTGCAAAGTTGTTTTTCTGGAACGCTTTCTGAAGAAGTTCACAAAGGGTGAATATACCCATAAATAGTGCAAGCCGTTGTTCCCATTTCACTTTTGAGACTAATTTACATGTTCATTATGGATTGAAACTAGGGAATTTCCAATTGTTGGTTTTTCAGTGGATGCTCAACGCACATGTAATTATGCCTGATGAGCAGCATTTTCTTAAGAGTGCAAATACGATGAAGGAAAAAAATGAGGTTCTGATGCGTCCATTTGAAATACTCACGATTGATGACAACCAACCGGCTGTCATCAGCATCCTTACGCTATTGTTCAGAATTATTTTCACCAACGACTGACGATATCGATGTTGAAACAGAATGATAGTATGGCTGTATTTCTATATAATCTGCTTTGTTTGCAAAAATGCGTTTTGCAGAGGATCGGTATGTATCCAAATCAGTTGATTTGATATGCATTTCACTATGAAATATCCTCTCTAAGTTGAGCCTTATCTTACACTTTATCTTCGACCTCGTCAACGTTTATATAAGTGATGGAAGTCGTTTTTCACCTGTAATGCAAGAGATGCAGCGAAGATCTGTTTCGGCAGTGAAAGGGTTAACTTCACTGTTCTTTTGTTTCGCCCAGGTGAACATAGAATGGCTCAATTCTTAAATGTTTACTTCGTCTTTTTCTGTAATCGCCTCAATGGAAACTAGAAAAATATTCCCCTAATAATTCATCACAATAAGCCAAATTTTTCCATTCTTTGTTTCTTAAAATACGAAGCTGAAAACATGTCCACATTTGCTTTTTAGAAAATTCAATTCTTGTATATATATATATATATGTTTCATATATGTAGAATTCAGTTATATATATATATATATATATATATATATATATATATATATATATATATATATATATCATATGTATATGTATACAAATATATGATATACATATATATATATATATGTATATCATATGTATATTTGAATTTATATATTTGAATATGTAGTATATATAATTGAATATATAAGCATATATGTTTGAACATGTAACATATAAACATATATATATACATTTCAGGCAGTAGTGTAAGATGTAGCTAGCCCAGCCGGTTGCATTTCATTATTGCTGTTGAAGAAAACGCTGCAGTCATTTTCTCAACTTTATTGTTTTTCATGTGATCGCGTCATTAGAAACTAGAAAAATATTTCCTTATACAATATTTTCAGCGTTTTTGCGCTGCACTCATACAGCATTGCCAAGCTCAGCAGCGGTAGAACGATCCCGTAGCTCACCGTTACAGTGTATCGCTTATCCTCTAAAAGAATAGGTTATTCGGCCTTGTCTTTCCACCTTTCTGTTTCCTCCATCGCATTATTTCACGAGGAGGTGTCTATTATGCACTGATGAGTCTAACTTTACAGATAATACACGAATAATGTTTGCATGATTGGTAATTTTGTTTTTCATTTTACTGCTATATTCCCGTTTTCCTTATACGGAGTACTCAAATCCGGCCAAGCTGAAATCACAATTATGCACTGATCACTGTTGAAGTGATCAGCCACTATTTCGAGAAAATAACCGATGTCCTCGTCGGAACGCAGCACCATTGTGGATTATGCTGCATCTCTTCTATGCCTATACGATCTTCGTCGTAGAGCAACTCGTGAATGGTGCAGTGATCTACAAAATTGGTATGAATTATTGTGGTCATTTCAGTGTTTCTCCACAGCTTTAAAACTGTAAAGAGTCGAATTATTTGTGTAAAAAAATGTGAAAAATAGATAGGTATTCAGCGAACTGTGCATTCATTAAAGACATTTATAGAATTGCGCATTTTTTCGCAGTTACTAATGCAATAATTTTAGAAATAAAATTGGAAAAAAAGATGTTCATGGAAAATGAATAATATTATTGTGATTGGATAGTGTGCGTGTAGGGGCGCATCACCGTAAAGGCTTTTCGGAAGCTTTCAGTTGAAAGCTATCGGTCTTTGGAATTAGCAGCCAGAAAAGATCACTGAGGTTAAAGAGGTAGTCGCTGCAGATGAAACGTCTCACATCCTTTGAATTACATTGCTTTCGCAGACTATTTCAAAAAAGCCGGAAACGGGGAAAATCCCATATAATGAGAGTTTTCCATGAATCCGCTCTGCAACAGTTTTGCTTGGATTGCCTCCTCGTTCCTTTATATAACTCCATTCTTATTTCTGCTGTTATCACTGACACGTTGGAGTTCCTTTTGTTCGTTTGTGAGTAAATGCCCAGGGAAAAAACAAACAAGGAGACAGGGCAAAGCAGCTCAAGTACACAATGATGACTATGACAGCGTGCCATCACAATTTGGTGCACAGTTCTAAACGGTTCGACACTAAATTAACGGTAAAATTGCGTAGCTTTCCTGCTCAAGGCAAGAGGGATGATGAGTAATCGTTTTCACGATAGGTTTTCCCGCTTTTCTCGCTGTTTATAAAATGTCAGCATTCTGAGCTACAGGATTTTTGCTTGAACCAACTCCGTTCCCCCACTTTTCTCCAGCTGTTCAGCAGGCTATTACACTCACGATTAATCACTTGTCATTTGCGAGTTTGGGACGCTGCGAATTTAAGTTAACTGAAATAAACCCCTCGATTCTCCTCGGCATTGTAAATAAGTATGACCTTTGGCCTAATCACAGTTGCACGTTCGACATCAGCGCATCTCGGGTTTTGAATCATCCTCATACTAAGGCTTAAGTGGGCTCCAGTCCAATGATGTCACTTGTAGCTGAATCCGGAGCTGACCGAAGTTTGCAAGGTGAAGCGGTTGTTGTTAAAGGTCTGAACTTCGGAAGTTGTTAAAGCAGGAAGAAAGTCAGTTGTCAGGCCTTTATGTAGGCGAATGATTGAAAAAGGGGAATAAAAGGTTCATTCCCAGGAGTGACCTGAGGGTGTTATCCACTTTGCTTCAGCCAGGTCGTCTTCATTACATAAGTACAATCTTTTCGCTCCTTTACTCTTTGCTGTGAAATATACTCAAGTTCTACTAACTATCGTTATTTGCTCGGTGAAAATTATCTTTACATTCGTTGCTTAATGAAAACCTCTGGGAAACTGTCCATACTTGTATGATAAGAATATAGCCTCAGTCACAGCGAACTAACTAGCTATCGCAATGAAGTTTGCTCATCCAACAAATGTGCTTGAATTTGTTCACGATTTTTTATATTCACAAATTTTTAAAGGAACGACCGCAGCATTCGATACAATGCAATATCACAATCTGCGATACGCTGTTGATAGCTGGAATCATGTGAATACGATTTATAATGAGATTACTCTTGAAGTTATCTCGTCAAGCACAATGGACTCACCGATAGATGAACAAAGTAAGTAATACATAAATAAAACAATCTTAAGTGTTGGAATGAATTTAATCTCGGACAGGGCGGTATCATTGTAAATCGGGATCCTAGTTCACCTGCTAAGTGAGCAAACACCGTTCAGATCTGGCTTCCACCACTTGCGAAATATTCTAGGTTGATCCAAGAAGTGGTTTTTATGAAGGGTCACTGTAATTTTAGTTTCATGCATCCTACTGCTTCATGTAAAACGTACGTTTTGGTGCATTCCTACTGATTATGTATCACAATGTCTGCTGGACAGACAGATATGTGGTCCGAATTCACACTTGGGGGTTTCATAGAATGTGGCGCAATCGTCACATTTGTACCATTTTATTAAAGTTCAGCCATTAAAAATTTTTTCGAAGAATTTTTTGACAAATAAGAAATAGGAACAAATTTCAAACATAGGCGATAGGCTATTTTTTCCGACGATTTACAATATAAAATTCTGATGTGCATAAATTGTTTATTTGGACGAATGAACTATTCACGTTTAAAGGAAAAATAAGGAAAAATTTTAGTGTGTGATATTTTGCAAAGGAATTTGGTTGCGGTGATTGTGTCAACGGCGCTCAATTCTCTCGATGCATCACTTGCACAATCTATGTGTTTGCACTTTCGTGTGCCTTGCCTAACACTCGACAACAACTCACATGATGGTGATGAGTTTTCCTCCTCCATAAACGCTGAAAAATGCATAAATCCCCCCTCCCACTCCTTAGAGGATCTATTTTTCAGCCACTGCTTGATTGCAAAATTGCTTGCTAATGGTAAATGCTTCCATCAGTCAGTCGTTGCTTAATCGACTATTCGACGACGAAAAGTTCATATGTTTAATAAACAAACTGTTGAAATAGTTTGACCGAATGCACTTTATAGACTGCCTATTCAGTGGCCATCGCATTTATAGCGGCTTATAGCTGTTCGATTTGATTTCAATGTCGCAGTCAGCACGTTTTGAAGTCTCGAAACTCTGCCGATATCGTATCTGCTCAACAACAGGCAGTTCCCAAAAATAGGCCACGAGTATTTCATCCTCATAAAGATATTGTGGACTTTTCAAATCATAGTTAATCCTCTCTTTGACGGAAAGAAATTATTAGTAGCGAGAGTATGAAGAATTACTTGCACTTATTAGAAGTTACTTCAATATACCAAAAGAAATCCCCAATTTCTTCATAATGTCTGAAACCACCTTTGCAGCAGAGTTATCTCAGGAGATTTCTTCCCTATGTTAATAAAAGTACTCAAACGGATTTGTACATTTGATTATGTTTTTAATCGTTCGAATTTTTTGGTAAGAACATCAAGTTTAGCGTCGGTGATAACGACCACTCACTATTAGGGGTGAAAGCATGTTTCAGCTATTTTCGAAACTGGAAATATTCCTATTGAAATCCTCTCATATTTTTATTTGTTTTCCCATTTGTGTCATTTATATTCATATGCATATTTATATTTATATCTATTTTCTTAATAATTCCTCTCACATTTATTTCGATAAAAAGCGATATGGGAAAGAAAAACGATGTAAATGATACTCTTGTACGACATTATCGAATAATGCAGAGCTCAGTAAAAGCAGCTTCCTACAGCTTCTTTCGTTATCATCCTTTTCAGCTACAGAAGTGTTTTTTTAAAGTTTCAATGATGAACTGATTGAGCTTCGGGAAAAGGTGAGAGTTCAGAAACCACCGCAGTATGTCTGAGCATGTGAATCTGCACATAGAACCTTGTAGAACTGATATGATCAAACGTAGTGGAGTGCTGAACCTCCGAAAACTCCTTCGAAAAGAATTTAGGAATGAGGAACGTGGAGTTTTCAAATATTTTCCCCTTATTACCTACAGCAGTTGAATTATGCGAATGTAGCTGGCACACAATATTCGCATCGTTGCATTGTTTTGCTCGTTACGGAGGAATTTGAAAGCTAGAAGCCGTATGCCGCAACCATTTCCTCTTGCTCGTGCTCAAACTCTTTTTAGTAGGTTGGATTCACAGTGCCACGAGGAGAGCAGTATGAATATGCGGAACATCGCTTAACTTTTATCACTTATTCACTTGCTGTGTTCTATCCTTCTAACAACATATACGTTTCAAAAAAGTTGAAATGACAAGGATTCCTTCTCTTCTTCGACCAGCTCTTCTTTCGGCTTCGAAAATCCTCGAGATTATTGCAATTTTAGAGCAAGCTTGCTTCGGCGAAATTTGTGCGTGTGGTTGTGCAGAAATTCACTGCATCTGACGAAGCGAATTAAAATCAATTTAGCGTTGGGTTTATATTTTGCAGATTTTCATTTAACATCAAAGTCAAATACAACCGAGCTTTTTAGCTGTTGTATGTTCCGATTTTTCATTTTACTAGTGATTCAATTTTCTTTCCTAACATCGCATACATTAGTAGAATTTCATCCATAAATAGTTCAATATAAGGTCGATCTGAGGTGAATAAAATAGCAATATACCTAAAAGTCTCTTTTTTAAGATGCGGTGGATGAGCAGAATGCACGTGAAAGTTCCAGCAAGTACTTGCTCCATAATGTTAGGCTAACTAAAATATGTTCGTAAGTTTACTCGTTACGCACTTCTTGTATAGGAAAGATTTAATTGTCGACTCAATTATCCGCTCAACACAGGCGATTATCAAATGTTTCAAGATCGCAAATAACCTTTACCTATTTTGTCTTCCTTATCGTCGACTAACTTTACAAATTTTTCAATTCTGAGTGCTTTGATTCATTTGCACTTGGTCTATTCCATTTCCTGCTGAAACAGGTTGTTCTGCTTGAAGAAAATGCCTTCGTAACGAATATAGAGCCGAAAGTTGGTTCAATAACGAGCGCGATAGTACAACTTATCGAACATCTCAGATGGAATTCGTTCTTGCTGATCTACAGCGAACGAAGAGGTTCGTCTTCTAAATTAAAGTGCTTTGCTCAACATTTCGAAATAGTAATGTGCCCACATTGATACTTGCTTTCGTTTCGAAATCAGTGGAGATTTATTCACCATAGCATCGTTGATGAGATTAATATAACCGCTCATTTCAGACCTACTAGAGCTCAATGAGCTCATAGCTGGTTGGTCATCAAATTCAAAGGTGAGGCCAATGGTCAAAGTGCGTCAACTACCTCACAACATCGAAGACTTCCAACCATTTCTTAAATATATACGTAAAATACGGGAAAATAATGTGGTGAGCTCACTTCACCTCTCGCTTGCATAACGTTTACTAATCGCAACTTTGGTTGACGTCCTCTGCTCCATGGAACATGTAACGTTAGCTGCAAACAATATTCCACGCGCTGAGGGAAATGCTTGATGATCGAGGTCCGATCAACACCAACCATCATTAGTTTTTGAATTACTACCGGTTTTAACCTTCATTGCTGCATTTTAATTTGAAGCATGTAAAACAATTTAATGAATGTCTTACCATTAGCGCTGCAAAATTCCGATTTCAGTTGTTTCATTCTATAATGCTGAATTACCCACTGCTTATGCGTCTGCTTATCCGTCTCAATTAGTTGGCAAGTTAGCAGCAGTAATTGAATTTGCCTATCTATCCCGTTGAATTCGTGGAGGTTGGTTTTGAATAAACATGCACAACTTCACATATTTGTTTGTTTATTCCTGAAAATGGCAACAAAAAGTTTGTCTTTAGATAATGCATTCGAAGAATATCAGCACTATATTCACCTTTCTACAACAAGCGAGTTTGTTGAATATGACGGAATCACGCTATTCATACATTTTCACAAATCCGGTAAGTAGTGTCCATTTTTACTGAATTATTGTTTTTTTTACTTCGAAGATCAAAATATTTCAAAAGAGGCTCTCAAAGAAGTTCAAGAAGGTTGTATTTATTCCCCATAATCTGAACGTTTTATCGGTTTTTTCTACTTTATTGAATCACATCACAAATTTCCATATACGACATTAAATTATTTCTTTTAAATCGTTATTAGCGCAATAGTTCCGAATGAGATTTTCACTCTTATTTCTTATGAACTCACTCTCTTTCGCAGTGAATCAGATAGAGCAAAATTAAAATAATATAGAAAAGTAACATATTGAATATGATTGCATTTAAAATGAAATTAAAGTTTTTAGGATGTTGCATTGCTAGGTGATTTTTTCAATGACGCAAATGGGGTATTTCAATGCAACATCACTGGTGTTCAACTCGTCAAAACCGATCCAACAATGAAGGTATGAGTTATTTCCTTCTTTATTATGTTATTTTGTTCTCTCATTCTTTGTTTAATTTTTCCACTGAATGAAAATTCACTTAATTTTGCAGACGTTATGTGCGCATTAATTAAATGAACGCAGTATTTGACATTGGATTTAGTCCTTCAGAAGCTTCATCCGCTTCAAACGGTGTCACGGATTCTGAAAATTACTCAGACTGCTCCATTTTTAAACAGATATTTCCATATTTGCGACGCCTATTTATGCGCATTGTTGTTATACGTCATTATGGGGCAGCTATTTGTTAATTGGAGACTTAAAAGAATCCGGTGAGATTCTTACGAGTTCAAATTCAGATTTACTCTCCTCTAAAACAAACACGATGAAATACTTTTCGATATTGGAATATATAATAACGTTTCAACGTTAAAGAAACGAACATATAATTGAAAATTTATTGCTATCATCAGAAAACCAAAGATTAACAAGAAAAGAGTTAAATATCATTTACGGCGAAGAGATTATCCCCGTAACATATTCTCATGGAATAACTTGAACAAAATTATTCAATCTTTACCGAAAAATGATACTTTAGCTGTTATTTTTGCAACGTTATTTGGGCGTCAGGTTACGTATTGACTTAATTGATCAAAATTTTGCAAAAATTCACCCATTTTCTTGAGCACATAATGCTCAACTCAACCAAGGCAGATCCTTCTGAATAAATCATGAGCTTTGCCTAGAGCATCTTCACTCTTAACGATAAGCGAAAAACTGTGTAGTATAACAATTTCCCATCTTTAGACCGAGCTGGCACTTACAATGGACGCAGTTGATGCTATTGGAGCTGCACTAATCAAGCTAAGGCTACTCGACCAAAATCCAATTCCATTTCCTCTGTTGTGTGATGCAAAAGATATATGGATTCATGGTGAAGCTATGAATCGAGCCATCCGAGATGTTAGTTTATTCCGTTGGCTTATAAAGAAACTTGTTTTACTTCGTAATGAAGTGAACTATTCGATGAACTGGAAAATAAGTTATCAGATTCGAAACTGACGTTTCAAAGCTGATTCCAGTTATAGTGATTAGACTTCAGATCAAATTTTCGATCGGGTGTGGTGACGGTACACAATTCACCTGTAAATTGAAACTTGCTTCTAAGAACCATTTTAAAACCGTTGTTCTTATTGGCTGCCCCAAATGATCCACGTTGCCCAAAACAATTGAATAGCTCACTTTTACGCATCGGCTACTGACAGCTTAACTAAGTTGTGCTTTTGAAAGCAGCCTGACCTTTCGCGCATGACTTCTACGTTCTCTCTACTCTTGGCCTATCTTCCTACTCTCTCTATCACGGCTTTTTTTATGTGTATGCTGGTGTGCTTTTACATATTTACTAGGAATGAGTACGCTAGAATTTCGTATACTTTAGAATTCGCAGTTGACAACCTCATAATTTTTTACCAGTAATGTATCAGTTGTATGTGCGGACTACACTCAGTGAAGCCCCCTGATCAACCTTGCGAGTGCAAAAATTTTCCTCGTGGATTTTACGACGAGCAAATCTGTTTCGTATCCAATCCCGCTTCCACAAATGCTGAGAAATTACCAAATCCGAATTCTGATCTATGCTAAAATTGAATTTTTTATTTTCCATATGCCATAAAGGTAAAACGTTGCCCACATCCAGTTTTTCTTCCGTGGTCAATTGTTGCTCAATTCTATTTTCTCATAAAAAGCAACATTGAAAGTGCTCAGATGAAACAGGTCTGTTGACTGTTTCATTGCGTGTATTGTACTTTCATTAGTAACATTTTACCCATCATTATATAAAATTACTTTCCCATGTCTTTATACTGGCGAACTATCATCGTATTTATGCAGTCATCTGATGATACAAATTTAAACTTCTTGCTCAGCTCAGAAAACTGCTCTTCGTACTGTGATGGCGGAAGAGGATTTCGGAACCTCATTATTCCATCCTTTAAAGGAACAAGATGGGCTGATACTCTGAAACCATAGTCCGAACGAAGAACATCAGGAGTAGAAAGGTTCATTGATTGGCCATCAAAATAGTGCATAAGGTGTTTCTTTTGAATCGCCTAGCGAAACAACAGCGCCGTGAAATATCTTGACGCATCTGACAATTAAATGAATGGCTTGTGCAGTGAAACATCTTTTGAAACAATGAACTGAGGAGTCTTTAACATTTTTCAAATAACCATGACTTGGCCACTATAAATTTTTCTGTTCTGTGCACTTCTCAGTGGAATGCATTCCCACCTTCATTTCCTCTTGAAATCAGTTAATATTTGGTGGGTTCCTTTGATCACCTTTTCGACATGCCAGTAAAGATATTTAGGTGTATAAATGTGGTTATACAGTATCACTGCACTGCCTCAATCGTAAACACCTTTATTTTGTTACATCCCTCACTTCAAAGATACCTTATCTTCATTAAAATTCGTATAATAGCCATTATTAATCCCCAGACTACAACATCCTTCCAGAGTTTTCTTTTATTTTTGTTATAGATTCATTCATTATCGTATGCTTACGATATTCTCATCAGTTTAGGTATCGTTGGATTCTGCACCCACTGGAAAGTTGATGTTCACCACAAATGGACAACGTTCCGAATTTCTCATTGATGGCATGGGACGAATTAATGGGGAAATCGTTAAGGTTGGTGAATTTTCACTTTGTTTTGATATGCCCGTTTTCAATACTCTATAGATTCCCCTCATTTCCCTATCCATAAATATGAAACAATCGGATGTTTCTCATTAAATGAATGTTTTGTATGAACTCTTTACTGATTGAGTGTTGAGTTAACGATATGAATAAATTATCAATTTCATGCATTTGTTTATTTTTTACTCACTATGAGACGATGTTTATAATTTTCGCTTTCATTTTTTCCTATTTCAACGATTACTGAGGGTACCGTTTTGGCAATCGCTCATAATACAGTTTTAGCTTAACATGTATGTTTCCCACATCGACATCGTTTGGTTCCTTAAATTCATTAGAATTTCACTCGTTAAATATTCTTCAACTCCAACAACTTTCTGTTATTCCACTAAGAACCAACGGTAATATTCCAATTTTTCATAGCTCTTTTTATGAATAAGCATATTGATGGCGATATCGACGACTTCGTTATCACCTGGTTATGTAGCAAACATTTTCTTTCCACCTTCTTCATCGAGTTTTTTTACTTTATTTTCAAAGGCGATGAATTAGATGGAAGGATTATGGAAATTTCATCGGCTTCCTAACGCTTTTTTGCTTGATATAATTTGTTTTTTTCTAATCTCCTTGTCAATTCCTTATCGCAGATTTGCCTAATGCTCATTTAACATCTCGATTATTTTATATATAAATAACTTGCAATAGACTAATCTTCGAATACAAATTACATGCGAGCCATGCACCTGCGGTCTGAATAGAGGATGTAAGATGCACTATTAGTAAGCGCGTTATAAACTATTGTTGGAGTGCTTTGTCCGCGAAATGGTGCCTTTTATCTTTCGCTGCAGTACGCAATATTGTTGAAATAAACATAGCACTGCGAAAATGTCCGGGTCAGTGCATTTTGCCTTCCTCGTTCTCCACACTGTCCCGATCTTCCCAATCTGTCGTCATTGCATACTCACTACTTCGAAATAGAATGCCTAATGTTGCAAACTCCACACCGCCAATGCCTTGTAGCGTATATTGCATTTTGCACACGCTTCTTCAAACAACGTTAGAAGCAGTTGCTAAATACCTCATGCCAGTAAATAACTGCAGTGCTCGCAGCCTTTTCTTGCAGTTCCAAAATGTGCTTAAATCTTCCTCTAAATTTAATGGCCTCTATGAAACTTAATGGCATTAATTTAGAAGATGAACACACAGCAAATGCTATTTACTCTTGATGATGGCGGTTTTTGCAACTTGTCCACTCTATATTTCTCCACGACTCGCTGTATTTAAACGTGGCAATGAGAACGTTTGCACTGCATTACCTTTTTTCTAAGTTTAACTGGACTTATGGCAATGTCGCCTCGAAATATTTGATTCAATGCTATTGTGTTTTTATAAAACAAAATTTGGTCAACTGCGCAGTTGGATAGCGTATTTGAGGAGCATAAAGATGGAAAACGAACCAGACAGTGTTTTCAAATGAACGATATTTATGCTTTCCATCTTAAACTTCAAATGTTTAAAATGCGTTGCTTTCGATAGTACTTATTCATATTCAGGTGCTTCATTATCAATGACTCGATATCAGACGTGATATCTGTCGGCAGTGAAATGTAAAACCTGTGCTTTTCATTTTCATTGGTTCTCGCAAATTCACCTCTAGTTCTCACCTATAAAAAATTTCCTCATTTTCCTATTCAGAATATGTTATTCCAAATCGATTTTATGCACTTGCGGAGGACGTGATGAAACATTACCTCTAGTAAAATTTAAAAATAAACTCCTCGCGGAATTTCATCTCACTTCTTGCCACCAATTATATATATATATATATATATATAATATATGTAATTATATATATATAATACACCAATTATATATATATATATATATATATGTAATTTTAGAGAAAAACCTATTTTCACCTAAACAACATTTTGCATATTTTAATCGTCTAAACAGCAAAGTTAAGCGGAAAGCTCTGCCAAAACTCCAGATATCTCTCTTCCACATTCTTTATAAGGTGTTATTGTTCTGATCACTTCTCCTTTAATATTTTCGTTAGCTCTGATTGTCATAAAGCAATTTTCGGTAAGATAATGCTCGCTGCAGCACACCTACTATTATCATGCGCACTTTGAATGGTATGTGAGTGGTGCATTAAGTATACTGGGTAACCAAAGCTTTGGGGCTTTCAACATTCTTATGCTGAGGTATGGAGCATAAGAGTGCTTGGCATGAGTTGCATGTCGATGGAATAAGGAATCATAGTGAAAGCGGACGTTCAGAAGATATCCTTAAATTTTATGCCTTTAATTGTGAGTATGTCTACTTTCATTTGTGCTACTTATAGGGATAGGTATAGGTGTAGTTGCAACAAAGAAAATCTTTTTATATATTGCTTTTATTGTTCCGTAGATGTTGCTAATGCAAATCCCTTGCAAAATAAGCGAAAAATTATCAGTAGTTCTCAGCAACAGCAAAAATCATAGAATGACTGTCAATGAGACGACGAACGAACCGGTCCCATACATTTAATGTCTATTAGTTGGTTTCTTTCATCATTTCGCGTTCCACTTTGGATGATATTTTTGAAAAAAGCGGTGCTTACCATAACCGGTTGCTATTTCTTGGAAACACAATCCGATCATTTCGGATGTTTATACGATTTTTTTGCTGGTCTCCAACTTCGAGGAGATCAGAAGAAATATTTCGAGTTTTCACAATAGAGTGTCTTTAATGTAGTTGAAATTACTTAATTACCAACTAGCTGAATAATCATCCGAGTTGAAAAAGTAAAAATTATTTTCTGGTTAGTTCTATGCATTTATGCACAGAGACAGAGATAAATTCATTACGCGTGAATATTTGCTGAAATGCATTTTACCATTATTAGTGGGAAGGAGAGGATAAAATTTCCATTCTTAGGCTGGCGGCTGCAATCAATAACGTCCTCTTGTTCTTAAAGCTAATAAGCAAATCTGCTGAAGTGGTATCAGTGAATTTGAAATATCCGGTGCAGATTCAAGTGATACCTTGACGACTTATGCTGGTTTTTCTCGATGTGGAAGACGATGCAATTCGGCTTTCAAAATTTTTATTTCGTATTGTTGGCAGATGAATCTCATTTTCACTCATTAGGAGGCCTAATGAACACTCAAATTTTTTCAATGCATTCGAATCACGAATTAATAATGAGGGAAAAGGAATGAAACAAAATGGCGGCGCAGCAGAGCGAACGGAACGGTGTAGATGTTGCGATGAGGGCGGCAGCGGCATTTGGTCAGAACGGAACGATGGTGTGCTGATGATGTTGTCTGATGTTGTTGTTTGTAAGTGCATGTCTGTACGTGTGCATAAGTTGTAGTTGTATGCCAGTTGTATGATGATTGAACACCAGTGGCAAACATGAACAATAGACGATGATGATGACAAAAAAGAAGAGTAGAAACAGAAATGACGCTAAAGGGTGGAAGACAACAACGTTCAACAGGTGATTTCGAAGCAAGACTCCTTGGCGAAGAATAAATTACGAGCATGAATGTGATTTGAATTTTTATACAACTGAAGAGACTTTCGTTGACGATGGCCTGACAACAGGTTGCACGTGATTGTCACCGTAAAGTAGAAGTGATATTCGAAAGAGTAAGCTGTTTCCAGTAGCGCCATTTCATATTTGTACTCCTTACTGGCTAGCTGATTTCAACTCATCTTGAACATTTTTTGGTAGAGCTGAAATTTGATATGTTCAAGTAAATAACAGTTAAATTAAATAATACAGCAAATGTTGTAATAATGAGCACTTCGAACTCTCAAAGTTTAATGATACTCATTCCATAATTACTTTAATTTTTTAGGTGCTTAAGCAAAATTCTCAAAATAAGGTTGAAAACTCGCAAGTTCCCTTTTGTAATAAAATTTAAGCAGCTATATCAAAACTTCGAAATTATCTCATCCATTTGACTGTTTATATCGTCTTCTCATCATAGTCGGTTGCAGTTACCACTGATATTTTGATATGATTAAACAAATGATGCATAAAATAATTATTATGCTATTCATAATTTCTATAAACAACTCGCATGTAATTTCCACCTCAGAAAACTGGTGATTTCTTTACCACATAGAAGCATCCTCTATTCCAAATCTCCGTGTCTCTCTGAACTTTCTTTTCAAACAGTTTTTGCTTTTAAGAAAATGCAATATTTATCAGTAGGAGCGTTGTGTTGACGAACTCGCTTTCTACCTTTCCAATCATTCCTACAGCTGACCGATATCTGTATTCTCTTGCAGTCAACTGCTTTAAATGGTCGAAAGAAATGCCCCATTACGTGAAAAAGATGACATTACCTTGGAAGGCGGCGGCAATTTGTTGCTGCTTCTGGTCCTGGGTTAGCGCTGCGTTATCAGCGATGGCTTCAAGTTTTGCGTCTGCGGCTTGGGCACCTGCGGACAGAGTTGCAACTTTAGCTTTATGTGCTTGTTCGGCGGCCTTTTGATCAGCGAGCACCTGCTTCTTGAATGCTTCGAATTTATCCTGCAATGGCCACTTTGATAAGTGAGCTTATAGCTTTCCACACAGTTCTGCAACTTAGTGAAAAGGATCTATGTTTCACTTATAGCAAAGTATATATGCACCAATTTTATTAACTAACCTTTTCTTTATCACTTCTAATCGCCACTTAATTAGATGCTTTAGTTCACTAGCGAATGGAAGGATCATGCCTGTACAAGGTTAATGATTCTTTTATGTTCTCGAGTTCCTAGAAACAGAGAAAATTGCAGAAAACTGCGAAATTAGTGGAGTACTTTCCATCGGAACTATGTTCATAATGGTAGTGTGGCTGTGAGCCGAACCGAACTGTATGGTTTCATACCAATGTTTGGTGCAGAAGAACACGAGGGAAAATTGCAGAAAAAAGTGATGACAATTTGAATTCTGACATTTGGCTACTTTTGGAAGAACAAGGTGCATAATGCGGTAGAGGAACAGTAGCGCATAGCCTAAGACAAATTCTTTAATCGTAAAAATGCGAACCTTAATTTCGGGATGCTGTCCAATGAACCCATTAACAGCATCGTTGATTTGACTCTCGGTATCAGCGCCAAAGGTTTGTACGAGTTTATTCCATGAGTCAACTGTTGCCTTAGGCGCTCCGTCAAGGAACGGTGGTGGTCCCGGTGGTCCTTGGGCGAGTGCAACAGCAATAACAGCCGCAACTGCAGTCAGAACCTTCATGTTGCGCCGACACCCAATCTGCTTTAAACGCGTATAGAAGTGTTTTCATGCACTCAATAAATACACCAAAGCGAGGAGGCGGAGCACACTTTATTTTCTTCCAGCAAAAAACTGCCGACTTCTCTTAAAGTTTTCGTCGAAACTGTCCTTTTATGACACAAAACCATCACCTTTCTTCTCAGCACTTTTTAATGCGCTGAACTGATACAGTATTCGACGGAGTCACGTACCTGTCTGGTTCCACCGTCGTTGAATAGCTGCTCGCTTGTGTGCACACGCACAACAGCATCGTCACTTACAGCGGCAATTCCTCCAAACTGGTCATCAATAATTAAACTCTCACAGATCAAAACGCTTGCTAACCGTTCCTAGGGAAACCTCGCAATTTCTGACCGCTTGTCATTGCCTACTCATCACGCATGCAGGCGATGAGTGACGAAATCACTTTTTCATTGTGCCAGTCTCCCTTCGCTCTTACCCGCAGTTTTTTTTTTGCACACTGAGGTGTTGGAGTTTCCGGGATTTTCTGAGGAACAGTAGTACTTTAACTGCTGCTAGGCGCCTCAGCTCAGAAATATTGAAATTAGGCATTCCCACTGATAAATTAAAGCGATGATTTCTGCACATTCTGGATGAACTCATTGAATTAAAGATCAATTCCCCTAAGGGGAACTTTTAACGGATATCCCAAGGACGCATTCACTGCATTCTCGATTGTCCTTCGAATAACTTAAATTCATGGCATTTGTGTAATTAGTAAACCTTTGACATTTCGGAATGAATTTTTTTCAAAAATTTTGCCTTGACAAGCAATTTTAAACAGATTTTCGCACAGAAATTAGATAGCTGCATGAAAATTTGTAGTTTTTCTTAGCAAAACAAATTGGAAAACTTGATGATCAGTGCTGCCATTGTACGCTTTATGCACCTTAAAATTTATGTATCATATCCTGTTCGCAATCATTTATCCTCATTTGAGGTAGAAGAACTTCGAAGGCACATGGGATCGCCTCGCCAAGCGGCAGTTTTATTATAGTTTGCTGTTTTAGGCCACAAAAGCAGCTTCTTTTGAGCTAGTTCCATTTTTTTGTATGTGTGCAAATTTCGCGTAATTTTTTGCACCTAATGCTTTTTACCCTTCAGTGAGCTTTTAAACGTACTACCTATATTCTATCAATGCAATGGATCTGTTACATGTTGACGCTCAATAATGATTCAGATTCTAGTGTGGCATTGAATCGTCATTGTGTGTCGGCATCTGTTCCCGTCTATCAGATAGGGCACAACTTCGCTGAACGTATCACGCGAAAAACTTCGTCCACTTTATTCTCACCCTACTAAGTGCATATTATTGCAATGACTTCAACGTTTGAATGCAGTCGTGTTGACCGATACTTATTCCATGATGTCAGAACTTGTCTGGTCCAACTAAAAATCGCAAAAAAAGTCCAGTTTAATAGATTTCGTCGGAATATTCCTAGATACCTCATCCAGAAACATTTTTCAAAAAGGCAGATGCAGCAGTACGGTTTCGAAGAAATCAATACACAAATAATACTCTGGAGTAGCGTCGGATAGAGCATGTTATTACTTGTAGTCTGTGGCGAACGTCAAAGTGCTACTGGCGAATTCGACATCGCAATTATTCTGTCCGTAACCTCTCAATCGCATTTCTTTCACGCTGTTTAATGGTTCACTCCAATAAAAGCTATCGTCGTTAGGCACAGCATCACTCACTACAAACGAAACTATTCAGTGAAGGGGTCAGTTCGAAAACGCCCCTATCTAAGCTTATGCTTCAGGGAGGATTTCAACCGCAAGGAAACCATGGCTACGTAAAATTCATTCCCGCCAGTTTTTACCAGCTTGTCAGCCGGGTGACTTGAAAATTGTCTTTGCAGGGTTCATTGCCAGCACAGTAATTCAACGGTCGTGCATTCACTGATGTCAACGTCTTGGCTTTCATCAGTGCAAAACCACATGTCGTTCCCATATTCCAAATGTATACCTTTCAGTAGTTTATAGAGTAAAATTGCCTCAACATTATTTGCTCAGATTAAAAAGATCTTAAGTGAGGTTAAATAGTTCCCTTTTTATCAACTGTACGACTATGTTTGCATTTCATCTGGCAGCAAAGAAAGCTCTGGATATTTTGAATATTCATGGTTTCAAATGGAGTGTGTATGAGGAATGAGAAAGGTATGTAAAGGTTCGAAGGAGACAAGACAGGAGTTCCTGCCGGGAGGAGGGAAAGGAGAGTGCTGCTTATTTCGAGAGGGTCCTATGAAATTTGCCAAGTCATAACGGTGTAAAGTCAAAGAGTTCAGACATTTAAGAATTAGCTTTAGGAAATAATATGAGTGAAAGATTACGAAAACTCTAAAGAACAAATATCACTCATGTAACAAACACGATATTTTTAACGTTCTAGTGGAGTGAGCACCTACTAGAAACCTTCTTTGTTTCTTGAATTTCGCGGCGTCACCGCACTCAAAAGCTTCCGACGCATGAGCTCATCTAACCTCACCGCGTTAAAATTTTTGCGATTCAGCTTACGATATGTATGTTTATATAAAACACATTTTGAATTACGTATTTAGAACCTATCTATTTTTTTTAATTTAGAGGTTCAGGCGACGGTCGTTTTCAAGTTGTTTGCTTTCTACGCAGGAAAATAGGTTCGACGGAAGTCACGTAAAAATCCTAAATTATCAGCAAAATTTTAAAACACAAGCAGGAAATACACAAATATCACACATCAATTGCATCGAGAGCGATCTTAATGTGTTGTGATATCGCACTATGTGCTCGAGGAGTAGAGTACTTGAAAAAGGTTGCCCACTCCAGTATTTTCTACTCATATTGTGGAGAAGTGGCAGGAACATGCGAGCGATTTGCGAATACGGTGCAAACAGTGGCACGCTTCCTCATGATTAATAATGTTTCACCCTAAGCGTTTGTGCAAAAGAGGAACATGACAAGTGGTTGGGTGTGCCATCTGAGGTGGCGCGATACGCGCTCACACGTCACACTCATAACACCAGTCAGCTTCAAAGATTAGCATTTTATAAAACAAAAACATCAAGTTGCTAGTGAACTGAGCGCAAAGATTCCCTCTGCTTTTGCAGTCGGATTAGCGGGAAGTGTAAAACTCATTGGTATACGCAGAAAACACATTTTTGGCATCCATGAATGCTTAATGAGTAGTGAATCAAAGTGAAAGTCGGGTCGTCCACATTGCTCGATTTTCTTGATCTAGCTTCTGCTGTCAACGGTCTGAAACCACCAGAAGGCAAACAGACGGCAAAACACATCACTACAAACATACGCGCATGCATATGTTCATTGTATTGAACACAGTGTGAAATTTAGCAGTCTTTAAGCACTGGAAAATTACTTGAGTTTGACCATCCACTCACCTGCCAAAAAATCACCTCCATAAACCTCCTTTTCTTTCTTCGCCCTTCCTCCTTAAAAAATTGCAGCCTCTTTTGAACCTGCAAAATCGCTACTGCGCAGACCGTTGACATTAAACAATCTACGAAGTAGTCGGAAGCATAACTAGTCGAATTCATTCAGTTGAAACTGCTGCATGCTCTTATTCTGCAATCTATTGTTAGTGGGTTATTGTTTTTTCGGTTTTCGCTTTAAAATCTAACAGCAGAAAGCTTCTGCATCGCTGTCACCTCTGCAGCACTCACTTATTCTATCGGCGACTGCGATCGATAATTCTATCATCAAAAAGGCGATCGACTTTAAACTGCGCATCGGAGCCGCAGAAAGTTTGAACCAGCCAAGCGAGAAGAGTTTTCAGATTGATTGACGGCGCATCGACAATAACTGGAAAGTTCAATGACGTCATACCCCTCCCCAAAAAACTTCTCTTTTACTTCTTTGAGCGCACGCTACGCATGAGTAACGCTCGAGAAATTCACCTGAAATCAATCATACGACTGCAATGCGGCGCTGCGATATTCTCAGTTAAACAGCGCCGCACCAAAGAAATGGTTATGTTCTTTAAAGGGGATACGATTTGATTGGCTTTTATGCAAGAGCGAGGTACTTCCACCGACGTAAAAGTGCATGAGAAATTGTGGTTATATCGCTGACTGATATGCAATTTGTTTTTGAATCATCGGCGAAAGGAACTCGATAAACTTCTGGATAAACGTTCCTGCAAAATCGCTCCCTTATGGAAATCCTCATCCGAAAAGTTTGCGTTCGGTTTGCAGCTCGCTGCTAGAACAATTATTATTTGTAAACTCTGTTGCTTTATGACGCTTTAACGTGTGCTGGACTCAGAGAACGTCGAAGATGACATGGTATCATCTTATAAGATAGGATGCATACGCTCTCCTCCTATTTCCCTCTCCGTCGGTGAATTTTACCACGATCCCTCTTATGTCTGATTATTTGAAAGTAGCAGGCAAATGGGCGGAAAACAAATACCATACGCAAAGTAATCACTTAACTGAAATATCCCTTCATAATGTGAATTGCACCAGCAACTAGACAAGCGCATAAAAATGACGTGTAGTTTAAGTTTCTAGTCTCGATCGAGTGGGAGCATGCCGTTTGAAGAGAACGAAAAATTTGTTTGCGGCAGATTTTTTCCGTTAACTCAAGAGCCGAACACGTTCTCTTCTAACCAGTATCACGAACCATTGTTACTTTCTTTCAAGCAGTATTACGATCAAACAAGTTGAAATTCTCTCCTTTATTTTCTGATGCAAATATCAAACAAGAAAAGTTTCGCGAGAGGCAGCTTTGAAGAGATTTTGAAAATTTTGATTAGACATCAAAATCCTCCCATAAGGACATGTTTACTTAAACATGCACATCCGAATTTGTGCTGTGCAATCTCTGTCATGATCATTTCCTTGATGAACAAGAAACGAGAGAGAAGATGAGTATCGACGACAGCAATTGAAAATTTCAATGACCACTCGAAAAAAAACATGGTTCTAGTCTTGTTTTCTCCCATCCCACTCTCACCTCCTTTTCCCCGCTCCCTCTCTACCTCTCGCCTCAAGGAGGTGATGAGTTACGTCCATCATAACGGCAACCTAGAAGCATCAACTGCTTGTAACATGTGCGATCGTTATGCTTTATTCTTTGTACGTTTTCACCGAAGTTTAAGCTCACCAATTGAAATATTATTGGCGTTTATTAACAGTAAACTGATCACTTCGAAATTTTAAAGAATTCCATGATTGTTTTGCATCGTAGAGCGATATTTTGCGATACCTCACTCTAACGCACTCGTATCTGTCTTTTTCGATGATTCGGGATTATTTGTGCTATCGTGCCAATTTCTGATGGGAATAACTGTAGCACAAGAGGGCGAATTGCCTTCACTAAGAGTGATTTTGATCGAGAAAAGCTGGGAAGAGACTGTAAGCATTTGAGAACACAAACAAATTTGTGAAGGTTCGACAACGATCAACTTTTCATCCTTCATCGATCGGATTGGAATGAAATAAATGCTTATTCGAGGGCAATTGAGCTATTTCCTCTAAACTGTAAAATTAGCTGTTCTGATGTGGGAATGTAGAAGTGTAAATTTGTGCACGAAGTGCTCTGAAAAATTTCCCACATTCTCGAAAGCAGTTAGACATTGCTGTAAATGCAGAATCATTTCGTTTCGTAGGATTTTCAGCGAATATTGTAGTGCAGTTTCTCTCCTCTCTTCACACCCTATATCCAGCCATCAAAAAAGCAGTTAGTGCACACATTAAAGTTTAGGTTGCTTTGCCAGAGTGCCCGACGTTCACCTGCAGTAACCTGTGGTTCAATTCCTCTAGTTAGAACGCAATACCCTTTATTATTTGTTCATAGTTGTTTGCATCTTTATCGTCTATTTAATCTGTACTTACAATTAACGCCATTCGAGATGGTTTTTTCAACGGAGTTCTGCCTCATTAAGTTCAGGTTTTTATGAGATCAGTAACTTCTCGAGAGTGCATGAGCGCCTATTGCAATCAATGTAGCCAAACGTTGCACAAACTGCGAGGGAATGATATGAAAGAAAGGTACCTTTTTGACGAAAAATTCGCTCAATGGTTGGAAAAAATTTAATCTTCAAGGTGAGAAAAATGCTGATTGTTCACAACAAGGTGATTATCGAACTGCTTTTGCCCCCATAATTTGAGATAAGTTTGTTACAAATTAACTACATAGTAATTTCGATCCAACATATTTGAAATTGCCTAACGAAGCAACTGTCGTTTTCACCTGCATTTTACATAATAAAGATTCCACCCTCAGTGTACTAATTTCTTAAAGAAACATTTATTGCACAGTAGGTGCTTTTTGATAGTTTTCTAATCAGTTAACGAATTTTCCCTTTAGGAGGCTGAGTTCACTCCTTTATGTATAAATATAAAGGAGGAGGAAAGTGGAGAAAAATAGTGGAAGGTGGGCGGTTGGAGCTGCTAAGAGATGGGAGAATGAGTGCGAAGACCGTTAGGGAAAGAAGAGGGTAGGGAGGTATATTCGTTTCTTCGAAAGCTTCCTTCCCGAGATTCGAATAATTTTGCATGTGATTCGTAAGAGTCGGTTTGTGGTGAGGTGATTGATGCTGAATACGCGATCAGTTGCGTGTTGCAGCTCGCATTCGCTCTCCGAGAGATCAATCCGTGCCATTTTATAAAAAGCGCATTATGCTGCCATCATACCTATGCATTTCTGCTGTAATATTTATCCACCTGTTAGCTGCTAATTCGATAGCGTTGAATATTGGTGTGATCAAAGAATTAAGTCCCTCAAGGCGAATTTCAAAGTCAGTCTAGTTAATTTTGCGCAGCCGGATACTTTTTGAGGTCATTGAATTAATATACAGATCTCGACAATTGAACAGCCGCTTATACTAGGAAGATAAACTACAGTAGTGTACATCATATCCTGCTGTATAAGATATGTTCTCTACTACAGCGTTTTATTGACTTACAGTTTGCTCTTTTGGCTTGTTTGGTTAGAAGTAAGCAAACAAGCACACATAGTCGAAGAGTTGTGCTTAAAAATAGCGATGATCCAATTTCATGTCATCATTATCAGAAAGACGGTATTAGTCAATCGCTCGAACGCTTCCAGCCTTCAAATCTATTAAAACAACACTTTGCTGTGAGATACGTTAAATATAGCTTCTTAAAAATTTTTACTTTCTGATTTTCATTTGTGCCGAGTTCCACTTGTGCTGTCATTTTTCTACTTTAGAACGAAAAATTCAAAGCATACTGCGGCTTTGCTGGCACAATTAGTTAGTAATTCACGAGGCAACATTGCTCAAATTACGAGCGAAGTGCATTCGGTTTTGGACGAGGCGGTTTTACTTTCAGTTACGGTTCATATGTTCTTAGTGTGTAGTGGCCATTCTCTAGCACTGAGTATAGAATCAGCGTTTGAGAGTTACCACTGTAGCCAATCTTCTTTCCTTCTTTCTGAGTCCCGTGAATGCGTTTGACGACGCTTGAAATATGCTGTGAATTTCATGTTGCTCTAAGGTTTTCATCTTAAATATGGGCAAAAAAATTTGAGCAGACCACACAATTTCATCAACATAATCATGCTACATTAGGCGTTACGTCAAATTTTCGAGCAATTATGCAGATATTTGGCTTCATATATGGAACTGCGCAAAGGCTCATGTCACACAAGCCTTTCTCCTACTTTTCTTGTTCGTACAGGATTTACCTCTTTTATTTCCGAAACTACTCCGGAATACAATCTGAGGTTCCAGAATGAGTGTGTGTGCTCATGGAATATGATTCTATAGAACACCGACGATTTTGTTTTGTTGAAGAAGGCGCACTGCTGATTTGGATGCACTTAATTTCATAATGTTCAATCAGAAGAGAATAAAAGCATGAAATGACATCAATTTTCTAGCAAAATCTTTCTTTTGGCATGAACGCGAAGATGAAACACGCACAGATTCCTCTAAATTTAATAATGCGTTAAATTGGCAGTTTCTTCTTTTGGAATAATCGAGGGTTCATCATTTTCTGAGTGAAAATTAGTTAGCCCGAGAGTGACCTAAGCGTGCTGTATTTGTGGTAGATTTGCAGTGTTGCAGCTCGAAAGCTCGCACTTGAAATATTCACGAACGATAAAATAAACGGAAGCAAATAGCTTTATTACACGAAGTTAGCAATGAAGAGGTGTTCCGTACGATGGGCGATGAGAGCTTACGCACTACCAGCGATTGCCTTTTCGAGTTCATCGCGGACTTCTTTTGGTAGACCTAAATGAACTGTTGCGTTGGATGCAAAAATATATCAATGAAGGCCGCCGATTTGAAAGGCTGCAAACATTTCATGCAGCAAAAACGATATTGTAAGAGCGTAGAATAAGTTTCAGTTCTAACGGAAGCGAAGTATTTCATGCATCGTTTGCAGCGGTAGGGCACGTCAGCTTTTGCGGGTACACAACATTCCTTCGGAATTCTGAGCTTAAAGATTTATAAAATGCTATACGAATTATAAAATCCTATTTGCTTTGGAAGCTCGCAATATTATCGTTGTTACTTTTTTGGTTCTTGCAACTGTTGATGGGGAAATTGCGAATTTTATCAAATTGCCCCACGCGAAGTGTCGCATTGCGAAAGTGTGCAAAAAGTTTTGCAGAACCGTCATATAGCGATCTTATTTTTTTTCGCTTCTGTTCAACGCTGATCGCAATCGCAATCTTCAGGTGATGCACTCGTGAGGAGACATTCATCAATAGAATCTCGCTTCACAACTTCCATTACTTTTTTGTTCTCGAATAACTTTTGAAAAAGAAGTCTGTTTGTTGTGTTCAGAATGTAACGTTACAACATTTGAGAGATGTACCCAGGAAAAACTCGAAAAGTGCAGCTTTGTAACGTCTATTTTACATGGTAGTTCTTCTGCCTTTTCTAAGCACTATCATATCACTGCACACTATCTAAAAAAACAAGCGGACGTTCTTCATCTAAACCATCTGATGCGCATTCTTCGGAAGTATCAGATAACATCGGTTGCGATTGCCTACTGAACTGAGCTTAATTAAGAATTGAGGACATAATTGGAATTAAAGTATTTCGGAAGCGGCAAGAAATAACTTTCGACTAACTTTCCATGGTTTCCTTGATTTTTTGTCGTTTTTGGATTCCATTGAGTTTGGCGTCTTCAGCAATTGCTGTCAGTTTAGCGTCTGCTTCTTTAGCTGCTGGTGAGAATTTCGCTACAGCTGCGGCATGTGCTTTCTCATATTCTGCTTCATGTGCTTTCAACTCGGCTTTGAACGCATTGAATTTATTCTGCAATTAATCATGCAAGTGTCCCTTGAAATATTTTCTCCTCACTATTCAAAAATATCAATTTTTACTTGATGAATTATGTGGTGGGAAGCAGCGGTATAACTAAAAGGGGTCGAAATCAAAGTTTGCTATCCATGAAGAGATTGGTTTGACTTTCAGTGTTTTTTGTTGTTATTGTTGTTTTCTGCTGTACAAATTCGTTCTACTGCGCAAGTTTATTTCGAAAGAAGCGCTCAAATTGATGTGTTTGATTTTTTGATATTCAGTAATGTTTGGGACTAGAAATGCCAGATAGAAATGATCTCAACAGTGCACCTATGAAGCATCATCGTTCGCCGATTCACTGATCGAGTCCTTTTGATGGGCTTATCAGAGTTGAGAGGCTTATTTGGGTCAGTTTTCCTATATGGCTCAACATTCAAGAACAGCTGATATCAGATCTCAGAAATTAACAGTAAACACTTGCTTTTCCACTTCTCTTTCATATTCCTCACCATACTTGAATTTGAGATACCTGAATTTTAGCTATCCATCAGAATGATGATAAGTAAATAATAAAAGTTGAACGCTAACCGTGTAATCACCACCTAATTTAGCCATAAATGCGTCGATATCCGCTTCAATTTCAGGATCGGTCTTTTCTTCGTCTTTTTTAATCAGTTCAAAGAAGTCTTTGATAGCAGTTTCGGGTGCACCAACCAAGAAAGGTGGTACGCGTGATGGTGTTTGCCCCTCAGCAAGAGCTAGAACGAATAGGCAAGTAACTGCGATGAGATACTTCATTTCGTTGGAGCACCGCACAAACGAATTTGAAGGCCGATCGACTAGAACGAGAATAACACACGGCGAGCGTTCACCTTGATTGATACACCACACGTCTAGATTCCTTTTATAGCGCATTACAGAAGAGAGGCGTTACACCACAACGCAGTTTCTCAGAATACGTGTAGCAGAAGGATACTTTTTTGTGAAACATTGAATTTTTCGGTAGAGAGATGAATTGTTGCGGTTCCACGATTAGGAAGATGTTGATGGCAAAATGCGTAACTGATTGGTGCAAGTCGACGACATTTTTATTGATCAACAGCGAATGACGAATCCTGAAATGCCCAAGGCCGAGGGGTGAAGTTTCGAAAAGAGAACAAACTGGTGGCATGTGATTACAAGTCGAATGCAAAACGGATGGTTAGCAGTAATATTTCTTCAGTGTGGAGTGAGGACTCTATGGTAATGCAGAAGATAAACATTAGTAGCAACGGTCCTGCCTTACTGATCTACAACTTACTAAGACCTGCTTAGTATATGGTGTGCCCATTAGACATCACATGAATCGAACCTCCCAAAGAACGCTCACTGATCAGTTAAGGTCCAACCGGAAAGCGTGAGGGCTCTGAAGTACAAGATTATGAAGTTCTCGTTTTCACATCCGGTAACGTAACATCGTAGAGATGCTATACTGGTTGGTACAGCATCGAGAGCAGTGAGCGCATTGTCAAAGTGGACTGTTTGAATAACGAGCAGTGAGCTCCAAAGACCACCATTTTATAGTACCAAGATGAGCACACAGGTGTTGGAAGCAGGTAAATATTCAGGCTAAAGCTCGTTCGAGTAGTTTCGGGTCACATCTAACCTCTGTTGAAACAGTTTATTTGTTACTGGTTATCCGTTAATATCTTTTGTTCTATGCATCTCCTCACACTACCTACATGTTATCGTCCTCTGCATCATGTGTTTCTTTGTTTCGCTCAATGAACTTCTCCCTACGTGACAGAGATAAAAAAAAGTTCAATCTGTTTACCGAAATATTTGATACAGGTTTTCTTGCCACCAATAGTGCTATATCTTCTCATTCGTAATGGCGCAATGGTCATCACCAACTTTTAAATGAGATCTTCTTCTGCAGTGGTTTCTCTATATAGCTAAACATCGATAAATGTAGACGTTGATGACTGCTTAAGGTGCCGGCTTAATTAACAGATTAATTGGAAAGGTTCATCGAGCCCAGATTTAATTCCTGAAAGTAAATCTCACATGCAGTTCAGAATAAAACCGCACACTTCAAATGGTCGAACAGTGTGGTGTCTTCTAAATTTATTGAACATAAGTTTATTCAGATCTCGTGGATTTTCGCTGAACTTTCTTCTGCCAGTCGACTGTTATCAAAGTTTGTGGTAGAAACGCAAAGAGAATACGTAAAACGCTGTTACAGAGCGCACATGCATGCAGACAGATATGCACGCACTAAGTAGACGTGCACATGGGCGTAGGAGCACACATCACATACGTGCTTGCCCAAATGCATGCCAATGCACATCGCTTTGCTTGGGACGTTCCTACTAAGAGATTCTCTGCTACTTGGTGTGGTAAATCATATCCCAAGGGAGAAGCGTGAATCTTCTACGCTCGCCCTCTTCGTTCCTTTCCATCTTGAGCGGGAGAGGTAAGGCGAGGGAGTTTGCACTGTAAAAGTGTCCCGTGTCAGCTAAAAGGGTGAAAACGCCCAGTTTTATCTTGGTATCGTTTTTAAGTTAATAAAATTGCGCTTCATTGCATTCAAGTAAAACTTCAAGTGAATTAGCAATTGCCCTGCGTTGGGGCGCGGTCTCGGCAGTTGTCGCTAAAGTCTAGAAAGCTCACTTGCATCATATATAGCAGCGTACTTCGCTGTAATTGCTAGCGAATTTAAAAAAATAAATAGATAAGTTTGTCGCTTATGAATGGAGTTGGTAGGAAATGTGGTGATGGAAACGTTGTGCTGTGTTCCAGTGAGCGAGAAGGAGAAATAGGAGCAGATGGAGGGCACACACAACATTTAATCTCCTGCTCTGAAAATGAAATAAATTGAAATGGTTAAAGATTCTGCGGTTGCGGGTGGAACGCGGAACTCACAAAGGTCGTAGCATCGCAATTCTTCATGCTTTCTGTTGCATCTGTAATGCTTGTGGTGTACCATTGATTGCGACGACGAGTTAATCAAAGTGAATGAGATTCGGTCATGCTGGTTGTCAACTTCTCGGAAGAGAACAAACTTATAGTGTCAACGACCATCATCTTGACATCGTGGGTTCCCTCAGCACTGTTAGAATGCGTGGAGAAGGAACGTCTCTTTAACGCGATGACACTAGCAGTGTTGCCGTTCCCGTGGAACACTGATCAAACAACAAACAGTGATAAAGTGTTATCATCTTTACTTCCCCTCAAACATTTCATCAAGCGCAGGAAATCAGAATATTTTGAACCATAAGGTCGGAGCGTACCGACTGTCGTTCTTCTCCAGCAGGTTGTTCGGGCGTTACTGAGAGCAGTCTGTAGCCTATAGTATACAGTGCTGGTAATTTATTCCTCAAGTTTTATCAAGCCATTATCACGTTAATAGAGAGCGTAGTTTATTAGTCTTTCGAGGGTAAGAGGTTTAATAGTGTGAAATGTTATGGTATAACTTAAGTCTCAAAGTCATTGGAGTATATTATTTACATAGTCTACGAAAATTTGATACTCTGTAGCCCTGTACTGCCGAAGGAGCCTTCCACGAGATGAATATTAAATAAGCCTTTCGAAATCTGACATTAAACAAACCTTAACTGCAGTGCTTAAAAAATCATGAGTTGGCCGCATCGGCTTGCAAACTTTTCACTGGTTGATTTTCGTGCTACACTGAATAAACGCTGTTTCTACCGCTGATTCTGAATGTTTCTAACTCTTCAATGTGGAAGTGAGGTGCATATCACCCGGTGCTTATGGCCGCGGTTCCAGTAAACGGTGTTTTTGCATGCCTGAACAAATTAAAGAGATATGAGAGAGGTTGGGGGAGGGGGAAAGAGAAGGGACTGATATCGACTATTTCTCTTGCTGTATTTCGTGGCTCGTGGAGATTTCCATTTCGCGCCTTCTTCAGTAACTTCCTAACAAGTTCGAGTTGTCTTCATTCATTAGACAGGTATTTTCCAGTTGAAAGAGTATGTGGAACTTGATGGCGTTTTAGCATACAGATTAAACAATGTATACCTCTGACCGTTTTCATCCCAGACATTCGTCGGACCTATTATTCGCGTTATATTAGTCGATCTTAGAAAGCTTTTGTGAAAATTATGCAGGAAAAGCGGAATTTCCGTCTCTTTTGCACCATAAAATTATGCATAAACAGAACCTGCGAAGAGTTCAGATGCACAGAATAGTAGTAGTGTAAGCCTATCATTTGGCGCTTTTTTCCAGTCATCCCTATCTCTGTATAAAGCTGCTATATTTGCTCTTTCCCATTTTTCGGGATGTTCGCCTGGAAATGATTCAGTTAAAAAGAGTGAAATTTTGGTGCTCTCCGGTTTCTCTCAGTTTTGAGGGTTTGTTTGTGATTCCACGAAACGCAAGGCACATGATTGGATGTTTTTATAAGAAATAAAGTACCAGTGATGAGCTCATGCAATTCCAGCTTTTCCACAAGCTTTCTGTTTTCATTCTGACCTTCTGATTATTTCCATTATATCCTTTATATTGTAACAGTTTGTCGATTCTCTTAACATTTTAGGGTCACGTTAACCTCCTATGTTTCTCATCTGAAAGTTACTTCTGGCAAATTCTATTGGGCAGGCGTCTTCATCATGAAAATACAGGAAAACGCCCCTTCCCATCTTCTCTTCTCCCAGCTCTCCTTCTGTCCGCTGACTCCACCCCTCCCCTCCCTCTCCTTAGGAATCGCGTCAATATGGCAGCTTCTAGGAATAAGTACAGTGATCGTTAAAGTTAAATGAAAAAAAAAACGTATGAAAATGACTCATTAGCCTTTAGAAAAGCCTTCATCGGTATAGCCATTTCTTCTTTTTTTTTCTTAATAGCGTTAAAAAAAACTAAATTTCCGGCTAGAAATGCGTAGATAGGTAGACTGGTGACCTCCTTGGAGAGGGATTGTGAAAAGAAATGTTGTTGCAGTCGTTCCTAAATCGTAGTCTATTTATCACTCCCGTTTGGTAGATGTGAATCGAACGGTTCTTTTTATTTTCACCTTGCAACTTCTCAAAGCTGGAAATAACTTCACCTCTACGAAACCGTTGACGACTGAATTCACATCGAAGAGAATTTGCATAAATCAATTGCAACGAAGAGAGAATGCAATTTCCATATGCAGTAGATGTATTCAGTGAAAGAATTATTGCTGTTTGCCTCATGGAAATCGTTTTAATGAAATTATTACACTTGTATTAAATATTCCAAACATCACACGCACAATTGTGAAGAGCTATGCAGTTTTTCGCTTTTTTTTTACTTTCATGAAGAAATTGTAGGAAGTTGTCTTTCGCACATATTTTGAATGGAATCCAGTACACACGTCTTTGTTTCAGTGGATTAATTCCTAAATAAAATGCGTCATGAGGAAGTGAATTATTCAATCGACAGTTGAGCACATTTCAAGTCGACTGTTCGTGGAAATAGTTATATATTTCATTAATGTCGTGGAGAAACTTTTATATACTTTAGAATACTCTCGAAGTCACCTTTATGCTCATTCGAGGTGACGGATACGCCATCTTTAGATTATCATATCTGCAACTGATGCATAATTCTTCTTTTCGTATAAACTGAACGTTGCGAAATGAAGAAAGAGGAGTTTTTCCTCTCGCCTCGGAATGCGTTCCGTTAGTATAGTGTTTTGCATGTTTCCGCATCATAATTTGTAATTCTTAGACAGTTTCCAAGGCAAAAATAGGAAAGCTTTCTTCCCAAATGTGCGGAATAAAAAACCTGAATGACAGGTAATAATTTTTGCAGCTATCATCACTTTACAAGCCGTCGTCAAATAACATCAACAGACTAGTGTGTGCCAAAGCGCTTCACCTGCATTATTTAATGAGGCCATCCGAATTGCGCCACCAAACTATAAATATCTCTCCGATATTCTTCAAAATATCGAAGGTTCAGTTTCGACTCAATTTTTCTAATAAAATTGCGTTCGGCTTTTTCGACATTTTCATCTCGGAAATATTTCAATTTGCTTCTTACCATAATCGACAAACGTATCGGTTTGCAACAAAAAATGGCGCCTTGATGACACCGTCGTGCAGAACTTTCAGGTTCAGCTTGTTCTGCTTGCCGCAGATATCGTTAGCGCAACCGCTTCATCAGCTTCAGTCTGCGGCTGAGTCGTTTCAGCCTACACAATATTGCTGCTCCTAAGCATTATACGTCCTGTTATGCTCAGCTCCCAATGGCTCCACTAGTCGTCGAGATCTCGTTGAGGGTCCGCATCCTCTGTCGAGATGAGGACAAGTGAATTGCGAGACAGGACAGATATAAGAAGCGAACAATTTCTCACACCTATACAATTAAGTGACAAACACGAAGGCACACTAGGACAGCTGGAATCGCAGGCATAAACACTGTCATTAATCACTTCGCGCACTCTAGCATGCAGGCTCACCCAGATTTAAAACCAGCTTAGAACCTGGAATGAACATCCACCTCTTTTATTTCCTCCCGATTCTGCCTCAGGTCAGCCTCACGACGAATGCTGCGCAGTGTTTGTTTTGACTCTATGTTCTCGAATTTCTTTGATTACCTTGCACACATTCCCTCCTGATTTATAGTAGCCTAGTCTACACTGCAGTCTCTTCGGTTAGAGAATGTTTTACTTTCTTGCTGTTCTGCTCGCATACTTCTGTATGTTTCCTCATTTCGGAGCTTTGAGATAAACAAATAAGCGAATAAACAAGTAACGAAGTAAATGAACAGATAACAAGAGAATGAATAATTAAATTATTAAAATTCATCATCTGTACGAGAGTTATATTCAGTTCAACTCTAGAAAACACTGAAGACAGGCGCCAATATTATTGTCTTACGCTCATCTGCCAACTCGAAAGAGATTTTCAAACATGATGTATAGTAATTTGTTCATAAATATATTTCGGATCGGAATATGGATTGGTTTTTCCTGCAAGTCTTACTACTCTGTTTCCTACTGAGAACGAGCGTTCTTTCCCATCAGTTATTCATCGGTTTTTGCGCGATTTAAACCGAGATATTGGCGAAAGAGTGAACCAGAAGGGCGGAAAATTTCGTACGTGAAACACTAAACACTATGCAAGAATAAGTGAGATTTACATCGTCGTTTCGTTAGAGGCAGTTCTTTGAAAATCTTTTGAATGTGGTGGCAGAATCACATTGATGATTCCCAGTGATCAGGCATCAACTTCGTTTTTGCAACACATTGCGACTCGCAACTTAGCCAAAAGGAAATGTACTGTTCTTCTCCATTTTCACATCCTTCTAAACGTCTCTTCCCTCTTTTTGTACACTCAGACGTATGATGCGTGCTCGTTCTGTAAAGTCTGCATCTGCATAAGTTCTGCAATAAAATTTTCTTCACTGGCAGAGATAAAAGAAGAGAGCGCTGGAATCGCCGCTAGGATGCGCAAATTATTTCGATAAAAGAAGCCTTCCATCGGACTTTCTATGTGAACATTAGAGGGAGGATTTTGAACAAGTGAGTGCTGTCATTGGTGTAAGTTTAACTGCGTCAACTTCCTCGGTGTTGAATAAAATGACAGATGTGACACGGAAAAGGTGATCGAAGTGAACGAATGCTCATTGAATTCAACGAATGGAAATATCGTTTCATGAAAATCCTATGTAAAGAGCAACTGATGTAAACATTTATGAAGTTCATTGTTGATGGCATATGGAAGCCAACGTTAGCAAACAAATGTCTATAATGTGATAAGATATGTGATCTAATGTAGATAGTGCAATATATGTTGTTCTCGTTTTAATAGAGATGCGGCACGATCTTTTGCACTATATAAGCTTGAGAAGATTATCCCAAGCTCAGCTCTGCGGATAAAATGGAGCTTGCGGCGAGATTGTTTTGTGGTGGGGAGTTGGCTGTTCCAACGGTTCGTTGTGATCTCAGAAAGTGGAGTTTTAACGACGTGAACGAGACACAACCACTACTGATAAATTTTGACGTTTCTTCCAAAAAAGAATTTCTATCATACGAACTGCAGATCTATCATACGAACTGCCAGCGTGGAAAAAGAATGATGAAACACTGCACATTTGGGGAAAATGCTTTAGAATGATCTCTATTGTGTAGAAAAGAAATTGTGTGGACGATAATTTTGCGTTTGATCTTCTTCATCTCGTTCGTATTTTTTATCTTCACTTGATAATTTGTGCATGCAGCGGCCGAAGAGAATTTTCTTTCACGTCCCAATGAGAGACGCTAGTGATTTCCAACAGAATCTCGATTTTCTATGCTTTTTTGAGGGATCGACATGTCTATTCTAAACATCTCATTATGTTGTTCATATTTTCTCCATGTTTCGCTCAGTATTGTACGTATAATAGGTGCTGCAGAATTGCTTGGCAATATGAAACCAGTTTTGACGAGATATTCATGAAATTTGAATGTGTGCTGTCAGAAACACTGATGATAGATGTAAAGACGGAAATTATTCGCCTCCAGTATCGATATAGTGAATTGCCTTGTCGAATTTGCACTACACATCATTCAGTGTGTTCCTAATGGAATAATATCAGTGAATATGTCATCGAAAAATAATACATTTTCATATAGTTTTATACACTTCCCGATCGAAAATCGCATTAATAAATGGACATTTAGAATAATTTTAACAAAACGCAAAGTAAAAGGCGATTTCTTTACGGGAAAATCCATAAACTGCAAAATCCTCACCGCGAAATCAGTCATCAAGGAGGTTAGAAATCTGTTAGCAAGGAGCACTTAGTAAGGGTATGAAAGCGTCAACAAAACGTTTCAGTAAGTGAAGGAACAATTAAAGAAGAGCAATTCTAGTCCTCATCAAATATTCAAAGGTTTTCATTTGTTTTTCATTAATCTTGCATTTCCATTTCGGCCAACAGGGATGTGCAGTCGAACAACGTTCCGAAAATGTTAGAAACAGTTGCGTGCGAATCGTGTTTTTTACATTGCTATAGCCTCATCATGATGGTAGCTGTGACCTCAGTGACGGAGACCACCTAATGGTGCATTGCATTAGACCTCGCATTGCAACACATTGCATTTCTTGTTGCAGAGATTTTTTGATGCCTAAGACTGTAGTAAGCGAATTATAAAAATACTGGCAGCATAATATGTAAGCATTGCATTCTCGATATTTTCTAAAGGTCACGTTGATGCGCGATGAAACGGATTATTTATGCAATTCGAGCGCAATTTTGTTGCTGTTATCAATGTAATCGTTCATAATGATTTTTCATTTGTTGCAAAAAACGATTTCTCACTATGAACAACAATTTATGGAATACTTTTGAGAAAAAACTGCAATGAGTATGCAGCAATTTATATCACTAGTCGGCCCTCATGTCTGCATATTGCATGACTCTGAAATAGTTTATGCAGCAATCAGAAAAAGATTGCGCTTTCATTTCTTGCAAGGGAGCAGAATGGGCGATAATCAGTCGAATCGACGATGTTTGAAGAAACCCGTCTTTAGCAACTAGCTCACTGCCATATTCACTCTGACCAGCACCGACATTCAAAGGTCGACAGTCACTGTTGTATTGCTCGAATGAAATGGTACCGAAAAAAACTATAGGTGATCCTTCTTTCATGATAACATTTCATACATCGATGATTCCACCCAACGTTTTGTTACAGTTAAATTATATCTGCGAACAATTTTCGACAAGAAATAACCGAAAGTGCAACTGTCGATGCATCTTCATAGATGCTATGTTATTAGATTAGCGAGTGTACTTCTGCAGTGAATTTGCAAAAATTCCATAAGATGAAAAATGTAAAGGGCAACATGAAATGGAATAGAACGCACACAGAAACCATACAGAAATAATGCATTATTAATTGTCATTCCTTCACATATATTATCAGAGAACCATGAAAACGCATAAATCACGAAATTCAATAGAGACCCGTCCTCAGCAAAGAGAGCTAAAAAAGTATAAATCAACTGATTTGTCTCTAATAATCAAGGAATATCAGCCATTGTACTCACATAGTAAATTAAATTTTCGCCCATGAGAGCTACAATGCCCCTTACTTGAGCTACCAGCAAATTATTCATTTCTCATACCTTTATGGTGATAGATGTGTAGTTACAGAACTCTACTTTAAGCACTTTTATCAAGCGAAGGGCGCCTTTAACCGATGAAATGGCTTATATCGCGTATTACGTGGCAAATGCTGTGAATTCATTGAAGCAACAAACGAAACCATACACATATATATTTTCATCGGTTATTAAGTGGAATTGTACATCGGCATTATTCAGCATCCTGATTTCGCAAGAGCACATTTAAAAAATATTTCGAGACATTTGGGCCTTCAGTCGCATCGCTACTCCATCCACTGACTTAAGCCATGGTCTCAAAAAATTTGCTCGTAGTAAATCCTCCATATTTGAGTGAAATAATTGTGTGCGTTATAGTTTTAAAGTAGACAGTGCGAGAGGGCTTTCATGTGACAGTTAGGCTCCATGTTTGTGAAATGCCGTCAATTAACATAATTTCAAATCGTTTTCGAAGGTTTCGAATCATCATTTCTGTGATATGTTTGTCTGATGGCCATTAAAACTTGCCTACTCGAACCGAATGATGTCCTCATACCTTATCGCTAACTCTTCTTTGCTCCTAAACTTTCTTTTACGTAAATCGATCGTCATTTCTTTGGATCATTTATTACCTACCCAGTAAATCAGCTGAACTATTAACAGCAGCTTTGCCGAATTTCTTCGACCAACTGAATTTAAAAAAAGGATCATTTATGGAAGCAAATAATTCAAATAAAGTTAATATTCTCCTGACAAACTAGATGCGAATTTGCTTCCCGTTTTTTTGACCAGTAAATTTCTTTGAAGACTGCCCTATTCAAATTCAATAATATCAGCAAAAACTAGTGAATATATTTTACATCTTAGCAGCAACTTGACAGTGGAAGAACAGATGTGAAATTGACTGGGGGTGGAGTGAGGTGAGGAAGCAGTTTCTAAATGTGGAGGAGGTGGCAGATCATTGATTGAGGGGATTGTCGAGAACGATGACAACGCGTCGATCTATTCATATACTTTCTGCTGGTGCTCTATATGCTTCAACTGTTTGGAACGCTACGCAAATTAGCATCATTTTTTTTTATAATGAATGGTGAAAATTCTTGTAATAGAAAGAAATTTTTTTGCATAATGGAGAAAAATGAAGGATCCGGTGGTGACTGAAGATTGTGTAAATGTGTTGCAAAGTATTAATCAAAATCACGTTGAATAGCACAGTTTATTACTCTAAAACGATCTTATCACATTGAATGCAGTAGTAAATGAGGAGAAATTATTGAATACTCTCACTTCACGTCTAGCCTTGCATCTCTTTTTGAAGTTCGGCTTGTACTGCAGCTGGGAGTGCTGAAATTTACAAAAGCATAAGAAATGCTCGTCATGAAATAAAATTCCCTAACAATCTCATTGTGATGGTCAACTATCGTTGGTCCTCTTTAGCAGCGCTAGCATTAAGATATATCTGGAGATGATTTTACACATCTTCCATTTTACAAATAATCCATGGAACCAGAGCACAAAAGAAAACGCCAAGTAGAATGTCATGAACTTTGAAATCAATCGAGGCTATCGGTTTTACGTTTTTTTCAATTGCGTCTTGGTTGTGAATCGCTTACGCCGCAATTCCTGGACTTCCAAGGAGGGGAGAGGAAAGGTAAAGTGATGGAGATAGGAAGGATGGTCAGCTTCAACATTTTCGTCGTAATAAAATATAACGAGTTGGGACTTTGAAAACGGAATCATATTTATCATATCAAATGTATCAAAGGAATCATATCAAATGAACTACTTTGTTATCTAACGTTTTCAGTTCACTTAAACCATTAATCATCCTGTTATATTAGAATATCCCATTTGATTACATGAATTCGACGCTTACTAGAATTTTAAAAACATGACCACATAGACCATATTGGTAGCAGAATTCGACCGCTTCAGCTAGCAAAATTTTGAGTTATATTTCTAGAGTACCTTCACTTTCGTATGAATTGTTTTACTTTCATTTAGAAGCAGAAAAATCTTTAAACATTAAGGTAAAAAAGTGGAATAAATGGAAAGACATTTTCTAAAGCAGATTTCCCGGATAATTCCATCGAGAATTAATTTTTGGAAAGAACTTTTCGAAAACACTATTCATGAACGTTACGATTATGTCAACGATCAGCACGAACTTATCCGGTCATGAATGGTTAATGATGATGCTTTTGTGGGATGAAATTCATCTTGAAGGAATGACATTTTTAGATTTGTGGAGAGCTTGCAGATAAAAGGATAAATAAAGTGGTTGGAAGTAAAATTTAAGGCATACACTGAAGGAGGCTGGTAATTTTCTGTTGCTTTTCTCGTCCTTTGAGATTTGGGTTGTCGGCTATTGCGGTTAACTGTGCATCGGCTGCCTTAGCGGCTGGCGAGAACCTTGCAATAGATGCCCGATGGGCAGCCTCAGCTCTGGCCTTGCCTTGCTGCATTTGCGTCTTGAATTTATTGAATTCCGTCTGAAAATGTTGAAATGAAGTGGTCGAATTGTGAGTACGAATATTACAGTAAAGGAAGTAAATAAATGAAACTTGAACAAAGAGATGAATGTGCAAATTGGTTCAGATAGTCGTTAGACTGACTTAAAATAGCACTTCGTCTCACAACTTTGAAGTGGCACGTGTTTCAGAAGGTGTAATTTTCTAATGGTAAATAAGCATTGCTCTCAATGATGCTAATATCCTTGTCTATAGAATGAATCTTCCACTTTTATAGAGCATAAACATCAGCTATATCTTAGTCATGTACGAACAAGCGTATAGAGGACAATATTTTGTGAATAGGCGAGCAGCTGTTTTATAAGACTGATCCATACCTTTACTTTTGGTCCTTGTCTGGCGATCCAGTTCTCAATATCGCGGTCAACTTCAGCATCGGTCTTGTCCGGTGCTCCATTGACGAGTTGTTTGAATTCATCAACGACGTTAGCAGGTGCACCGACTAAGAACGGTGGTGGTCCTTGCTCTCCTTGCTGTCCCTGCGCAAAGGCTATCCCAACAATTGCGATGAAAATTATTAGCGCTTTCATTTTTGAATGCAGCTGCTTTCAGTGAGACTCTTTGCCCTCAAACGTGCACCTGAAATGTGACGATCGTGAGAAACGTTGTCTTTATATATAAGTGCAAAACGTTGAAGTAAAAGCACATTGAGATGGTGCTAAATTGTTAAGGGCGGAGTTCCATCACGTTACCTTCCAGGGAACACGATGAATTGAATATAACTGGTTATGGGCGATCCACTGTGACGATCGAATACTGCAAAAAAACATTTCATTCCTTCCATATATATACGTCGAACTAAATGAAATATCATACATTTATGAAAGAATTATAAAATCTTATAGGTTAAAGAAATGATGCACACATACAAACACAGCAATGACGTTAGAGGGAGTTTCCACGGAAGTGGTTACAACACATTCTTCGATGAGCTCGAAAAGGTGACTGACATAAGGGGAAAAAAGACAAGAAAATAAGACGGTGATATATGAACACAAAACAACATTCTTCTCGAAGGTGACCTTTATTTGCAGTATTTCTTTTTTGGAATCCTCCGCGAGAAAAATTCAGCGAATCTTATTCACTATTCTCGATAAGATCAGCGAATTTTGCCAGTTATGAGCAAGTTGCTAGGAAATTCGCTCAACTATATAAAACTTTTTCATGAGGAATTATTTCTCGAATGCAGTTCATTTCAATCTATTTCGCTAATCAGACCTGTTGCTCGTATATTTATTGCAAGCCGGTTTATGAGAAAAATTATAATGAAGTGAAACTACATATGATATTGTTGACGGCATAATATTCTAATGACAACCATAATCATAATATTATATTCGGAGAAACATATAGTCGAGTTCAAAATGGCTTTTTTTGCAAAAAGAGAAAATTTTCCCTGCTTCTCGAACGCGATTCTTATCGAAAATAGTGCGAAAGTGCATTTGTTTGCAGTTAACAAATCAAGCCGACCGATTTTACGAATATTCAACTCATTAACAACACTCCATCTTTATACTAAACGATCGATTATCGTTCGTGGTGGTTGCATTAATGGACGTTTCTGCGTCCGCTTATTTTTTTGATAAATTATCACTCAGCTCGGCAAGTAGCTCCTAGAAATTCTGTTGATATGGATTTGTATTTTCTTAGCAAAGACTTGGTCCAATGATCGATTACTTAGTGGGTAGGCTAGCAGACTAAATTTGCAAGTTTTGCAAAATTCAAACCAATTGTTAGAGCATACTCTTCGTTTTTCCAAAAAGCTCTTGTTTTCCGCATATTGACGATGGAACCGTTCCGTCGATTTTTGAATTTTCCTGCGCCCAATTTCTCGAACTTATTGAGAATTCTTTTGTTACTGAATTGCAAATTATACAGTAAACAAATAATTGCGGTCCGCCTCCTACTTTTCTTGCGTCGCTGACTCCATTGAACGTTCTTGAGAATCGCCATTCCTTCAATTTATGTTTTTAAGTGAGATAAGGAACAAATTATTGCAGTATTAATATTTATTATTAAACCGTTAACTTTGAACATATGGTAGCATTAAATTTATTCATACACTTTCAGAAGCAAACAGTCTTTACATTTGGAATACTAACGAACAAAAACTCCTTAGCTAGTACCACCGTAATCCACTTTAGGCATTTACAAGAGTAGAGGACGCATTTTCGCAGGTGAAATCGTTTGCTTTATTATTTTGAACTGCATATTGTGCTGACCTTTCACAGGCACCGTTCAATGTTCTCGAACTGGGTTTTTTCCTTCTCTCGTCATTAGTTGCTAGGCTAGTTACAATTAACGAATTTTTAAAGACTTGTGATATCCGTATACAGCAGCCATAACATGTGTTATCACTTCTTGTTTTATACTCCTATATTGCTTCAGTGTGGGAAGCGGAGCAGGAATGGGGAGGGATGTTGTTGACGTTAAGAACAAGATTGGAAACATGCAAAATAACCATATACCCACCATCAAAATAATCAGGGTTGAAGTGATGAAAAGATGGAAAGGGAAGAGTGGATGGATTAACGGGCAGCAGAGTTGTCCTGAAAATCTTTTCGACGAAAGCAGCTTATTTGCAACAATATTTGCCCGAGTAAGGAGATGTTTTTCCACTTAACTCGTTCAAATTTTATTGACGTGTTTCTGAACAGAATTATTCATCATTGAAATTTCTGGCAGAAAAGTTGCATAAAAAGCAAAATAGATCTAATTGATGCTGTCTATTTCCAGATTTCGATTTTTTTCCTTCAGATGACGTTTGCTTAATAAATTCGACAAGCCGGTTTCATTACAACTGACGCTGCCTGTTCGACCAATAATAATAGGCAAATTTAGCGAATGACTAAGGAAAATACAAATAGCTCATAACCGGCTTCGATGTTTTCGTTATTTGTTAAGGATGCCTGGTTGTGACTGAAGAAAATGAAGCATTAAAAGAGCAGTCTTAATATTACGCAGTTAAACATCATCAGAAGTGTACTGCTTCGACAATTTTGGCCTTGGTATATTTTTTCCCATTCTCGGCACAAAACAGACACATTCTCAACCAATATACAAGTAAACGATCAATGATTGGGCATATAGCTAACAAAGATAAAAACAAATGGATTTTCTCGCTGCAGAACTTGTTCTTCGTGCATTATTTTTGTGCATGCAAGATGTTTCATCCAATACATTAACGCTATAAATTATTTTAGAAAAAATATTTCGAAATCATCAGAGGCTCCAATTCAGAAATATTCGCTAATCGTAAACTTTGATCGCAAAATAGAAAACCTGCATTGGTAAGGAAAAATTCTCATTACAATGAATCATACTTTCGAGTGTCCAGTATGGTGGCATTGCTTTAGCCGTGAAGCTCACTCAGTTCGATGAGAACAACAAAAAAGTCGCCCATAAAAAAGCGACATTTTTTTTGTTTCCTAAAGAGCAGAAAAACAACAATTTTCAGTTCGGTAATTGGTCCGAGGAAAGAGGATGGAAATTCAAGAACGAATTTGCCAACAAATGGGAATTTGAGATCGATTCAGATGCCGAAGCTCTCGACGGTCTCAAACTTCGTGTTGTTGTTCTTCTGGTATGGAGGAACACGTTATGTTCTATTTAACGCATTTTAGAGTCACCAAGTTTTTTTTGAAGGGTCTTCTTATCACCTCAGCACATTGCAGCGAATTGCAACGATGACGATTGAATTTTCGGGTCATTTTGACTAAAGAGGCTAGCTGTCATCAACATGATAATTATGAACTTCAGTATAGAATTACTAAACTTGATAAGTCAATTGGTCTATCAACAAAACAAATTAGCCATAAGAGATATGCAGGCATACAATAGTGCAAAAAATAGTGTGTATTTTTGAAGAAATAGATGAATGGTCAAATCGTCGGCTCTCATATGAGGGCAAATGTTGCCGAATTATCAGTGATTTGAACTTATATACTATTTTTACTCTAATTTAAACTTCACTCATCGATCCTTTCTGATCGCTTTAGTCTGACTAACGAACCATTACTTCATTGGCTAATAGTTCCTTCTCAACAAAGAATTTTCTGAAAAAAAATTCGCATCCATCAGTACAATAAAAAGTTCAAAACAACTTTGTTCTTTCTTACTCTTTTTTTCCGATTAAACGACTCAAACCCTCTTTCAGATTTCAATTTCCAAAAATAAATTCCCATCTACAAAGAGTTCTTATTTCTCGTTGATGGAAGCACTCCATAATTTGCACTGAGATGAAACGCCCCACAACACACAATAATAAGGCGACGATTATTAAACTTCTCTAGGAAAATCTGAACAATACTAATAGTAAAATTGTCGTCATTATTGTATACAAAAGTAAAATAAATGAAATTTGCAGATCAATTTATCACTTGAAAATTCTTATCCTCAGTAAAACCTTTCATTTCCAAAAGGCTGAATGAGAGATATTTTTGAAGGAGGAGCCGTTTGTGCTGAGAGCGGAAAATTCAATCGGCTACGAAGGTTTCTGCATCGACTTGCTAATTGAGATGTCACAAATATTGAAATTCACTTTCTCAATTATCGAAGTTTCCGATGGTACCTATGGAATGGAGGTAAGCTTTTAGAAATTGCTTTGAGTCCATCTATCACGCCTTTATTATACTGGCATTTTTGGTCTAATCTCATCACAGAATTTTTGAAATGAAAACGAATTTTTTTCTGAATTTCCTCAGCGATATTCATTTATTCACAGTACTGAAGTAAGTGTCAAATTTCACATAACAAGTGTAATATTGATGCTAATTGTTCTAATTTAACATTAGAGTCACTAGTGAAAAACGTCAAGAAACGCTTTTCGTTGAGTTATCCAATCAATTTGGCGACTATCCAAAGGCTCATTCTACACAAGGATTTTCACTGCGTTCATGCTACAGCAACCAGTCCACATTGTGCACAATTTTTTTATCCCACCTATTCATAATTTTTCACCATATGGAAGGAGGAGTGGAAAAGGCAATTATAGCATCACATTAGGTTGGATTATGAGCTATTCGCTATTATATGCGCGATTAAGATATGCCAAGATACAGTAATGAAATTTACGTGCAAAGATACGATAATAAAAGGTAGCTGTGCTGTCACTTCTTCCACCCCTTTTTCTTCGTCCCTCCCCTTCCCTCTCATCCCCACCCTCCAATTAAACATCATGATATGAAGGCGAACAACAAGAGCACAATTAGAAAACAGATTGCATGGTTCGCGGCATTATACTGCACTTTATAGTACGCAGCTACTTAATGTTGAATGGGAAGCAGCCGTAAACTGCTGAGGTAAAAGAGTACTGAAACAATTGGAAGAGTCGCCAGTTATAAGTCAGGTTTGATAACATGGGGCTGAATAATTGCAAGTGTTCAAATTCATTGATAAATGAAATTTTGGTTGAAGGTGAAGAGACGAGATCGAGATAAAATTAAGGTGGGCAGTTTTCAGGATGAATCAGGTAGATGGAGTGGACTAGTAGGAGTATTACAAAGACATGAAGCCGATCTGTCGGTCTCAGCTGTCACCATTACTTATAGTCGTGCAGAAGTTATCGGTAAGAGCGCCTCCATGAATCGTTCAGATGGGTGATCATAATTTCATCGCATAAAACATCGAACGAGTACCTGCAAAACGAGTTTATGCGTACAAAGTTCGTGATGTTGTACCCTCGTCAAGTGAACTGCAATGGAATATGATCGGCGACGACAGATAACGCAGAATGAGCACAAAGCGGTTTCAAAGGCGATTTAGATGTCCTTAACAAGAAATGAATAATTCGGGGCACTTAAGAATCGTAAAAAGGAATAGGCGTGTGGAGCAGTAGTAGAACAAATTACTATTTTCACCTCGATACGATATTATATACGATACCATATACTATACCCTATACGATACCGTGTGCGATACGATACCATGTACGAAGTCATATACGAAACGTATATGGTATTTTCACCTCGACAGCGCAAAATAGAGATCTGACACAGTGTTCGAGGTGGAGGAGGGGAAAATGATTTCGAGAAACTGTGGCTTCCTGTGCTCTTCACTTTGACATCTCCATTCTCATGAGTAATTAACACGTGCAATTTAAAAATATATATGTTGCTGTTGATTGCTTAAAGTGAACCGTTTTTTTAGAAATAGATAGTGCACAATAACGACAATTTGCCTCTATTATGTGCATGAGCCTAACTCATCAGTGCATGAGCCTGACTTATATGCGCATATTTTCAGTGAAATCGAGTCGTTTTTAGTGAGCTCCAGTGAATACAAGAGGTAAAAGAATCATGTCTCTAATTGTCACAGTAGTAAAAAATGCATATTAACATATACTAAACTATACTTACAGTGTCACTGAAGTCATTTTATTTATTTATTTTTTGCCTACGTTTACTATATCTCAAATATTATGAGGTTCCTTCCTGCATGTAAACTACACTTCAGATTTTACGCTTCCCTTTATGCATTTGGGAATTTCGATTCTTCTTGCAAAAAATTCTGAGGACGAGCAAAAGAGTGGACTATTCACGTTCCTTGAGCCACTTTCTTTCTCAGTTTGGCTTTCATTAATGGGCTCTTATTTGCTCGTCTCGTGCACAATGTGGTTATTAGCCAAATTCAGCCCTTACGAGTGGTAAGTTAGGATGTTCGCTTTTTATCTAAAGATTATAAAGCTAATTAAGAAAATTTCGCAAATTCATTTGCGCTATTCTCGAATAATAATACCAGTTTAAATACGTTGAAAGCTAGGCAAACTTTCCGATAACACATTTCGAGTTATTCTTTCGCAACTTGAGAACTTTTAGACACCGATCGCCCGCTTTTTTTATTTCATCATCACTCAGCTAAGGAGATCTGAATATAGCGTCCCTTCCCTCCTCATCTATGTTTTCGGAAATGAGTTCCTCATATTTGGTTCGAAAGGTAGCGATTATTCAAACTGCTTTGCAAAAACGTCAGATGTAAGCCTGAGTCGGTGATAGGGCCGGATTATTAATTCAAGCTTATTTTTGTTGACTCTTAGAGCGATTGTCGCATATATCACAAAGATTATTCAAAGCTGATCATTGCAATCATTATTCAGATTTTACATCTGTTCGCTAGAGAATCTGAGATAAGTTTCTACGTTCAGAGTGAAACACCTTTCACATCGGTAATTAAATCTTCAGAAGTGTAACATGTTATACTAGCGCTTAGATTTTCAATTTTAAAGAGAATTGAAAACTGTTTGTACGAGAAAGAAGGACTGAAAGTCTCAGTTACAGCAATCTATACTCCATACTATTTGTCGGCTCATCGTTCATTTAGATAGTCTTTTATTATTGTCATTATAAGTTGTGATGATATCGGCTACATAACATCTAAATATGTTGACTACATCCTCGAAATTCTCCCTCATTTTGGTGTTTTAATATTTTTATCGGCAAGAATTTAAGTAAAAGCATAATAATATTTCGTTTTTATTGTTTTGATTTCCAAACTGACCAGCAATAACGAATCATCTCGTAATGAAATTTTGCGTTCAGGTATGACGTCCAACAAATCGATAGTCGTGATAGAAGCAGAGACGAGCATAAGAATCAATTTAGCATATTGAATAGCTTATGGTTCGCAGTTGGCAGCTTAATGCAACAAGGCTCCGATGTTATTCCACGAGCCGCTGCAACAAGGATTGTTGCTGTGGTTTGGTGAGCTTAAAGAGTTGCCCAGTATTTATTTTATTTTGGTAACTGCTGTATGTGGCGGTATTTCGATATATTTTAAGTTCAAGTGAATTTCATCTGCAAAAAAATCTTCAGAGGTGATGTTTGTGCGTAGGATATCTTTTTCTTAAATTATTCTTTCACTGTGATCGCTACCTGTGGAATATTTTTCGCTTGATGGGCGATGGAAATGCCTGCAATATTTAAAATTTTTTAGGGGGATATATATTTTATATTTTTCGCATATTGCCTTCTTTAAAGAGAAATATGTTCTAAATGTCACCCGCTTACATTTTTCTTCTCCTGCATTTGGAATCGATCGATCAGGTATGAATGTGTATTGTCTAGTGGAGATGTTCATTGATCTATCGGTTCGGTGAAACGAACTTGCCATCGTTGAACGATTTCATTATTGCACACTGAAAATAAATTCAGTTGTTAGAAATTCAAAGTAAGATCCACCGCTTATACTGTTAACTCGGAACGATTTTATTCTTCAGTTCATCATTGCCATCTCATCAGCTTGTCTCTCAGAATTAATTGTCGCTTTCTCAGGTGGATGTATACTCTAATAATGATTTCCTCTTATACTGCACAATTGGCTGCCTTCTTAACTGTCGAACGAATGGCAACTCCAATCGAAAGTACCGCTGACCTGGTAAACCAACAAAAAATCAAGTACGGCACGCTGAGCAATGGATCGACAATGAATTTCTTCCGAGAATCAAAGATACCAATTTATGAGAGAATGTCAGTAGTTATTCAAATTTGATTTTTTGAACGTTTTAGGCGCTGAAGCGAATTTTGTTTGAATTTTTGCAGATACTTTGTTATCTTCTGAATATGAAGCTTCCGTGTTAAAAACAGTCAAAGAAATTGTACGGCAAATATTAAGCATCGTAATGTGCATATTTCTATGTTTCTCACAAAACGGGATCTTAACTACTATTAAAATGCGAACTGATGACATAAGGTTTACTTCTTTGAATTTATTGATCATTCGAGAGAAGAAATTCCAACTAACAAATATTTTTACTGCGATATAAATAGCTAATCAAAAGCTCTTCGTCAACAATTGAAAATAAGACTTCAATAGGAAACTGAAAGAAAATAAAAGTGTACGTGAAGTTTGGCACCATAAAGAACTTCTTACAAATGTTTCGTAGTGTTGCGATCAGGAATTCGCAGTGATTCGCTGAATACAGATGACTGCGACTGAGTACATCTGATATGGGTGGATTTAAGTTGCGAATTCTGCATCAGAGTTCAGTGATTAATCCTCCTCCGCATTTCCTTTCCTCGTCTGATTCCCCCATTCCTCCCCTTTTCGGGTCCTCCTATATGGCCTCTGTGGAGGAGTTAAACGACTTTCATGTGGTGGGCAAAAAATATCGAGTAAAGAAAATAAAACGGCAATATGCTGAAGAGATGCGTAACATTTAGGAATGAAGAAAATCAGAATGCGATAAAAGCAAAACCTCCCAAAGGACATTTCCCTTCCTCTGCCCTTCAATTTTGCACTGATGACAATTTTTGACTTCCTGCAATTTTGTAGGTGGTCTGTGATGCAATCCACAACGCCGACGGTATTCGTGAACAGCAGTCGCGAAGGGATCGCTAGAGCAAAGGCTGGCAACTATGCCTATTTGATGGAATCCTCGATGCTTGAGTACTACATGGAAAGGGATTGCCAGCTACAGCGTATCGGCGGCCTTCTGGATTCGAAGGTATTTCAAACGATAATGGAAACAAATGAATATCAGCTGCTAGTAACAGTGGTAGTAAGCGTAATACTAAGGGGAAATTTATGGAATACAAGTTCGTCGTTCGAAGTAGCATTTCCCACTTTTCACATCATTTAACCGCCTCCCTCCAACCTCTCCCTATAATTTGTTCCCCCTATAACGGTGAGTATACTAATCTAATGAGTGTAAGCGTTCAGTCTCAGCTAAAAGATTTTTTGCATTCATCTTGTTCGTGACTGCAATAGCTCAACCATTTCATACTGCTGATTACTAGCGCTCAAAATCTCATCGTCGATACATCAGATGATCGAGAACTTCAAATGGATCTTCAGTGTCAGCTGATCTATGCATTTTATTCTGGTGGCGCTAATATATGTCTTTTCTTTTAATATAATTTTTCTACTGGTGAAGTTAGGTAAAAAAAAGTGATTGCAAGTAGTTTAGTGATTATGAAAGCTGTTAACAAAAATTAAAAGGGAAAGTTTATAGAGGGGGTAAAATTGAAGTTCCCATTTTTGCTTTATGCAGTTTGCATCTTTTTGCCTTTGGTGGCTGTGATCTCTAGAGGACTTTGAGAGTGACAACAAATAGTTACGAAAATTAAAAAGTACCACTTCGTACTTTTTTACTGTTTACTGGAAACCTTTACTTTTCGGACTCACAAGGTTTCCACTGATACTACAGTGCTTTTTTTGCTGCATATGAACTTCGTGCACTTCATAGGGATATGGGATTGCATTACCGAAAGGTTCACCTCTGCGTGACATTCTTTCGCGAACAGTTTTGCGACTGCAGGAGAGAACCATTCTGGAGGCACTCAAAAACAAATGGTGGAAGGACAAAAGCGGTTAAGTTCATTTGATTTATTTCAGTTGTCAGGGATTGCAAGGGCTCAACGTCTCGAAATCGAAGCTGTAGCTGAATTTATAGCTGAAGTTGAATCCGCAATCGAAGTTGAAGCTAATATGAAAGTTACAATTAAACCTCAACTTGGAGTGTATTAGGCAAGTGGAATATTCGAAGATTGTGCTGAAACTTATGATACATATATCAAGAAAATTACGAAAACTCAAGGATAATCAAAACCTTAGATTGTACTCCGAGATGGCAGCTTTTTAAGGTCAAAGCCATGAGCTTAATTGGTCCGAGAGAGCTCTTCCGATCTTGCGCAGTACTTAGGCCAGTAGCATATGAAACTTAATGCTTTTACAAATGCTTCTTGAAGATTGCATTTTCACCAGCAAATTTGCAAAATTCCGGTGTACGTTCACTTGAAAGATGAAATTAGTCGTGAAATTACATAATTTCACGCTATTTGTTGGCGCTGTTGACTTAGAAGCACATTTTGTACGATGCCAATTTGACGACCAGAGTTAATTTCGCGAGCATAAATGAAAGTTTCATTATTTTATTGTTCTTATAAGCATTCATTATCTGATTATATATTCCTCTCATTGAAGGAGTTTCACCATGCAATCAAGCAAAAGATGATCAGATTACAACTAATTCTTTTCATAATATACTCGGTATCTTTTATATCCTTCTGGCAGGGCTCTTCACTGCAATATTGCTCGCGATTGGGGAATACTGCATCGAATCCAGAAATGAATCCTACCGACTTAAATTAACGATCATTGGAAAGTTGCGGTAAGTTACTTTAATCCTTAACTGCACAATTTATTCATGTAAGATGTGTGAAAGATAATGCAGCACATTTGATTCTTCGACATTTAATCGCGTCTGACAACTAATCACCGGCCAACTTTTCGCTTATTATGAAACATGTTCATCGTGTGCTAGATGACTTTGTCTCCTTGTTGCAAAATTAAAAAAATGAATGCCAATATTTGCATGAGCTTCACAGGTCCAATATTAATATAGTTAATGTTCCTAAATGAAGCGGAAAGATCACTAGCCGTGATGAGATAAATAGGAGATGCAATTTGGTGAGAGTGTTTTATTTCGAAAGGAAAAGAAAAAAACAATATGGCCTATTTCAGCTTTTAATGACTGTTTTTTGCCATCCTCCTTCTTCTCTCTGCAATCATCTACAAAAAACATCTCGTTTTTACGTATGGAATATTATGTCACACGTTTGTGAAGACAAAATATGCATGGATTCTGCAAGGATGCATCTGAAGGGTTTCGAGCCGTTAGGGTACCATACGAAAAGGATAAATGCTTTATGTTGTTCTCAGTAAGACGTCCTTAGCATTAACTCTACTTCAACTTAACCTGGCTCCCTTCGCACTTCATATGCAAACAAATTCTCATCACCTAAAACTTCAAGTAACTTTCAAAACCAGATCGAATACATCCCAAAATTATGTTAAAATGGAAAATAATAACCGTGATATTGCAGAAGCTGGTGGGATCGTTTTTGGACGACGTCAAAACTCGAAAAAAAGCGTAGGAAACTTCGAAATATACAGCTCGATACAGTGCATGAGATAGAAAGGTATAAAACGGAAGTTGCATTTCAAAATTGCGTCCGTAACATCCTCGTTGATCAGATGTAATGTTCTTGGCGAGGTGTGAAAAGGACAGTGATGAGGACGGTTGTGGCGAGGAGGCGCATTCGCGAGTAGTTGACGTTATGAAAAGGAAATGCATCAGTGCTTAAAAATTAGGGATAAACAAGGAAGCAATTTGCTCAATATTTCAGAGATGATTTTATGGAGAAGAGTGCTACATCAGAACATCAGAGAAGAGGACCACATCAGAACTTATGCTAGCAACGACGGCAACTAGTTAAACACGTTCATTTGTGATAGCATAGGTGTATGATGGTCAGATACTGGTCCTTATATGGAGCTTGAGCTTGAAAGCAGGTGTGGCACGACTAGGCATAGGTAGATCATGGGAATTGTGTGCGGATAAAATGACAAAAGTTAGGTGGAATCGAATAAAATAGTTCACGAAGAAGGCCCAACTGTTGACTATAAAGCTTGCATTTATAAAATCTATGTACGCAAAGTGTTCACTTCATATTATCTCGAAATAAAAATAGTACAAAATTGCTGAAATATGAGACATCACCAACGCCATTATCTTTTTTTAATGAATTTACACGGGATTTCTTTTATCAAATGATTATATATTTTCGATGGGATCGCAGTGAAATCTATACGGCCTATATCTGCAACTGTTTCTGGTTAGTCGTCTATCAACTCTATGTGAGAAATTGGATCATCTCCGCTTCGCTCTGAACAATCTTGCCTTCGTAACTATAGGCTTTTACTTTCGCTCTAAAAGAACTTTTCAAAAGCGAATCTTTCTTACATCTCTCACAATTCCTCAAGATTATTTAATTATGTACTTTACTATTTATTATCGCTATTGTGTTTTGCACATTATTGACACTGCCGCCTCAGTAATCAACCAGTCGTAATTGAACGATTATCAAGTATGCGCAGGATGATGGTCAGTTAGTTGGAAAACATTTAAAAGGTCTTCAAGATATCAATGTACTCCTTGAGGCAGTGGCATTATGATGCATCTGATATACTTTTATTCTCGAGTAGAAAGCTTTTTGACTTTGCAGATATTCAAATATATATCGCATAATGCAGTCGCCAATACAAAAAAAAGTTATCTGAAAGAAGACGGCACATTAGAAACGTAGATTAACGGAAAACATGCCGATGGCGCTAAGAAAACGTCAAATTACAACTCGGCAGTGCGCTATTTAAACGATTCGAACGGATGGAAAACATCTGTGAACATTTAAAAAATAATGAAATGAAATATTTCATTATCAACACATCGAAGCTGTTCGGAAAACTAGAGTCGGATTTGATATGCACGGCGTGTTTTGGAAAAAACGCGGATTACATTTGGGAGGAATCCAAATTTGAAAAAAGCACTTACGAGCCATCTTCTATAGTGAGGAAGAGGCAACAGGTTTTGAACAGAGTTTGGTGATGAAAAAAGTGATTGGTCATTTTGGCTTTGATAGTATCTAATGTACTGATGGTTTTGATGGCATGCAGTCGACGCAGGTCATGAAAAGAACTTCTTCGGAAAAAGGAAAGCCATTATTTGCACGCTGTCGGGAGTGCTGTGCTAAGATAATCAGTTTATGGGGTTATAGGACGAAGTGCTGTTTTTGCACCCCAACGCCCTTAATGATTATTTACGATCGCTACTTTGCGAGAGGTATTTGCTGAAATGTGGTCTCTAATTCACCACGAATGAGCTGTCGCTAATGAAACATCTACTCGAAATGCTTATCATTCGATGATATGAAGTAGTAACGAGCAGCGAGAAAAATGACCGGAAGTATTTTTTGTGAGGAAAATATGAAAAATGGGTGTGGTCTTAGGTATAAGTAATTTCACATCGCAAAGTTATACACTAATTTAGCCGGTGACCATTCTGAGCAGACCACTGAGCGCAATTTCTGATCTCATTGCCCTCGATAAGAAATTCGTCTTTATCCTACGCATTTTTTTACCATTTCTTTATTTTGGATGCTCTTTTTCGTTCGTGCGGTCCTATTTTTGGGCAAATTATTCTATTTTGCGGACTCATCGTATGGATATGAAAGTAGGTTAACAGTGAAAAAAGTTGAATTCAAAGTAATGAGAGGAAACACGTTCGAAAGAAAACCTCCACTCCCACTTTATACTCTTTCTTTTCAGGCCGAACTGTGAGTTCAATCGAGGAGTATTCCATCGAAGGCAACGACCATCAAAAGAGGTTGTGATACCGTATAAGCAGGTGCATCGTCTCAGTCGTATGCTCCCAATGGGTGATAAGATGCTTGTCAGGAGTCGCCTTTCAATTGCTTCCGAAACATTACAGTGATTTAAATATGGAAAGTGAAGAACGAACAAAAACATGCAAATGAAATTTGAATATCTAACAGACTTTGGTTGCAGCAGAGGTTATATCTTGTAATGCACTTCATTAGTGAATATGTGATGAATTTCTAAGCGATTCAATCAAAAGCCCGAAATACTTTTCTAGTTACAGGACCAATCAAACAATCATAATTGTGATCATTCGAACCTCCTCCCTCTAACCGCCTTTCTTTCATCCTCCTCATCACCGTCCACCTTCCCTCCGATTTTTCGTTGATTCAAAGATTTTCAAGCCTATTACTTTAAATGTTCTCAACGAGTCACACAACGAGTCTTTTATTTAACATGAGTTTCAAATAATGAAAGAACGAATCTCTATTGATGCAATATTGTTTAAAGAGTGTTTAACCTATCCAACATGATAATAATAATTAAGTAATAATAATTAAAAGAACGCAGTTTTAATGTAATCCATATTTTTCTTTTCTTTGTTACACTTGATATTTATTGTTATTTATTGTATTGTTCACTGAAGGTAATTTCTACCGGCATCTGTCACCACTGTTCTGCGTAATTTTTGGAGCTGTGGATATGTACGCCGTGAGCTGTGTCCCATGATAGGTCATTGTCTGTGTTTACAGTCGTTGGTGGGCAGCTTGAAAGGAGAACTGCAAGGAGGGAGAGAGGTAGGGAGACAGAGAGAAACGAAAGCGCAGACAGGCGTGCCGTCCAATGACGATGCTTTCTAGACTTAAGAGTTGCGAGACGATCTGTGGTCATCAGCTACTGCACAAATGATTTAATTATAAGTACTGGAAATGATGAACCTGATTGCTTGGCAAGCAAGTATCTATATGTATTTAAGAATAAAGTGTTTGGTTCGAGAAATAAAAATCTAGAATGCTGTGAAAAACACCGTCACATAAATTGATCGCTTCTTTTAAGGTAGAAAATTTCATTTGAGTGAAAGCATTCTGTGAGATATTGAGCTTTTTGTTGATAAGTTCTGAAACCATTTTCTTCGCTCAATTTAATTCCAAGCATCCCTTCATTGCAGCAATGCATTTTGCATTCTCATTCGTTTTTTTTTTTTGATTTTCCATTTAAATGTGGTACTCTAAAAACTTCATATTTTCTCGTCAAGTTCTTTCCGTTAAGGATAGTGTTGAGAAAGTACGCTCTTTTAGCAGTAGGAGGTGAACATAGGGAGACGTAAATGAGAAGGACGAAATGCAAGCAGAACACCAAATGAAATACAAAAAACGGAAGTGAAATGAAATCCAATAAAATCAAGCGTCTCATATCGTTGTGCACTTCAGTGGGGGTTTTTTTGAAGCGTAACTTAAAAAGCAAGTTGAATTCGGCATTCAGCTACATGAGCTTTTGCTGATCGAAAAAAGTATCCTGCGAGGTAGGATTTATCTCCATTGTTCACATTAAGAGTAGTAGTCTTTTAAGTATTACCGATATTTTACACTAATAACGTTGATGACGACCAATAGCGCGCATATTTGCAATGTTGATATAGGAATGCAATGTTTCAACATTTATTTATGTCTTTTTCATCTTTCATTGTTTGTATTTGCAACAGCATTCGTTGGGAGCATCAATGATTTTCATCTTTTCATCCTCACACTCATATTTTATCTCTCTTTTTTAGGTATTTGCAAATTTTTACAGCAGCGCATTACTGCATTTGTGGTGATTGACGTTGTGTCTGCGTGCTCGTGTGTGTGTGTGTGTGTTTTTGCAATAGTGAAACCTGTGCTGCCTCTAAACAAAGACACGGCCATAAGGCAACCACACATCCACATTGCACAACAATATCGCACCTAACTTCACGGTGCAGGCTTATGGCTCAATTCATTACAGTCTCTAATCACATGCTCTCGAAATAGAACTCATTTTTTATAAGAGAACTCTTTAAAGTTGTGTATAGCACTACCACCTGATCATTATTAATGTTTGATTAATTTGTGGAGTAAATATGAAGGCTATGTGCAATAGATCGAAGAGGAAAAAGGACAGAATTTGAAATACAGTGGAATAACAAAGATAACACAAGATGTGTTATACATATGTTTTGTAAGGCAAGGTATGCTAAAGTTACGAGAATGTAATGGAAAAGTGCGTTGATCGAGCAAGGCGGTGCTTACCAACGAACGACGAGTGTTGCTGGCTGCTTGATTGCAGGGTCAATGTGTTAGCGGAAAGTGCCTCCTCGCTAGCGGCCGGTCCATAACGCTAGACCGAATACCCATTGTGTAAAGCGATTTATTTCTGCTGCACGTATGCGAACCAAAACAATGATCTCTCTTTTCCTATCTTATTATCTGTTAGCAATATTCCTTCTTGGAGATTGCTACTCTTTTTTTCAGTTATGTAAACGCCGCCACTGAGAACTTATCATTCGTTGCATCGGCATCCTCTTAATTATACAATTTAAACAATAGATGAAATTTAGCATCAATATAATCGAAAAATGGAATTAATTATTTAACCCCATCAACGTTGAAATGGCGCTTACTAATATATTTGACCCTTCGGTATAGTATTAAGTCTTCAACAGATCTTTAAACTATTCGAAGGTTGAACGCCTGCGGGATGATCCATAGTCGTAGTTTCAGGTAGATTTCATTTCACATCGGCTGAGATATTGATTGGAATCGTTTTCCTTGATATATGCAGCGTCGTTTTAAATGCCTTTAAGTTTATCATTTTTTACTCGCTCTAGTTTACAATCTTTTGTCTTTTGTAACTGTTTCCCTCTTTGTTTTTATCTATCTCCTCCCTTCAAAAAAATAGTTTTTTCGTCCCGTTGAACGAGAGTCGTTCACAAAATTCTTTCAGCACTCAAAGTAGGTCCCATTTCTTGTTCAACTGTGGAACGTTTATATTGGCATTTGAGTTGTTTACTGGGCGCCCGCTATGTGTTTATCGCGTTGAAAGTAGAGTGATTAAATAGTAAGTACGCAGAATAATAACTGAATATTTTGCCAATGAAAATTTGCATGAAGTGCAAGACAGTTCGTATAAAGATGAAGAGCAATCTCATACGGGGTTGCATGCTTTAAAATCGTTCTCTTGGTCACTGCCTTCATTTACTTTTGAAGCTGTTCGAGTTTGAATATATAATTAAGTTGTTTTATGTATCGGTTGAATAATGAAAAGCTCTTTCACGTTTGGCCGAAATATGTGATCTCATTGAATAGTGAAGTCATCCATGAAGTCATAATGCCTCATATCGAAATATGGAAAGTGTTTTCCATTGATTGCGAGAGAATAAATGTTGCTTTCAAAGCGGCATTTAAACTCGCAACTTTGAAGTTCGAAGTTCGCGTCGAACTATATTTATTTAGAACTCTTAAGGCATAATGTGCATAACGTTTCTTTCTTGGTAATAACGAAAATCTTTTATAAGTTAAAATCGATAAAAGTAACGCGTTCAAAATTAAACTATACATCGATTCGACACATCGAAATTCTGATAAATTTCTTGAAAAAAGTTCACTAAAACTGAATTCTCTGAAAGGATTTCTTCCATAATTTTATTCGATTCAAATTGTTTAAGATTTCTGCTCTTAATATATGGGATTTGTTGAATGCAAACATAACGTTCCAATATTAGGTAAATTCTATTTAGGCACATAAATGATTGCTTCCGGTGTCTCTTGGCTCGAGTTTTTGTTGAATTACGCTAAGTGAACGACCCAATTAACTGAGGCAAAATGAATTGATCGGAGCGCCTTTCTGAGTGCATTTCTTGGCAATTATTGTTCTCCGAGAAATTTTAGCCCACCAAATGAAATAATCTTATTTTATTAAAATTTATGCATAAATTTGTCCATAAAAAATCTCTGAAATTATGAAATTACGATAATTTCTACGAAATTACGATAATTTCATAGATTTTTCTAAGTGTAAATTTGTTTCCGTCCAATTTCGACAATATTTCCATTTTTATTGTCGTTCGTTTTACTCAAATGCTTATCATATATCATTGAAATAATGATAATAAATGAAATAAAATGGCGAATATTTCTCTGCATCATTTGATATGAACTCAAAAATATTCCACGAATTTTTAGTTTTCCTCAATATTCTCTCGATATCCTTGAAATATTTATTAAATTGGCCGCCCTAGCAAGAGTTAACAAAAATGGGGGCAGCCGTTTGGCGCCTTCTTTGTTCCGGCGCTACTGTTGCTATGTCTAAACTTCTTTCGTATATTGTGTAGAGACTATTCACTGTCTCTGACCTTGTGAGGATCATTAGAACATTTTGAAGTGTCTCCTGCTTCGTGGCATTTAATAATGGACGGTTTTTGATGACTGGTGAAATCGATTGCGTGAGAAAGATTCGAAATTTTCAGCAGATGGCTGCAGAAAAAAGCGGTTTTCCCCGCCCAATCAAAAAATTGGAGTCCAGAAAATTTTTTCTGGATATTTTTCAAGCTTTCAAAAATTCCCAAATTTACAACAAAAACTTTGCAAAAATAAATTTTTTTCAAGGATTTAACCATTGATTTGAGATGAAGTATTACTGTTTAACGTTGTTGTTTTTCCTCATAGTTCTTTTTCTTTAGTATATTTAATGCTGTCGTGATTACTGTTATTGAATTGTTACTGTACTAAAGGTGTTTTGTAGCAGTTATAAAATCACTACAAATGCTCAATTCCGTCTACTGACTGCAATATTTCATCCCATTATGGTCGAAAAAGGGACTAAATCAGAGGCGAATTGTTGCGTAAATGTCTCAGAAAACTCGCTGCATTCGGGATGAGGGAGATTGAATTGGAGAATGGAGTGCTTATCTTAACTATTACCTCCAAAATGAAGAAGGATTATGTTTTACGTTCTACGGTTTCTGAACTTTAGCGAACCGCTCTCTCTTCATCCCTGTCCACTTCTTTCAAGTTTTCTAAGGTCAAATATTAGGGCAACTAAACTTTTAAGTGCAGCTTTTGATCTTGTTTTATTCAATTCATGGAAACGAAAATAGCAGAGAAGACTAACGCATTGCATAGAATAATGCAATGCTATTTTGTTACAGAAGGGAAGAGAGCATAAAGCAATGAAAAATTGCTATTTTTTAAACAATGTTATGAGCATTCAAAGAAAATTTAACGACTAATTTGGTGGTTCGTAAAACTTTACCGTTTTTTTCATATTCCTCAAATTTTGAAAAAATTTTCTTCCTATTTTTCTATACTTTTATTAATTTTTTTTCCCACATTTCTTAAGCAGTGCAATGAGACTCATAGCGAATTGTTTACGTTTACGAGGAGAAACTGAAGATGAAAGAACTTTTAACGGTGGAATTTTGTTATTGCTGCTCCTCTCTCACTTTCACCAATAAGTGTTCGAAGGATGAAATATCCTTCGCTTTTTGTTTTGAAATATTGATGAGGAGAAATAAAGCGTCAAATTTGGAATCAAAAGAAAACTGCATAGCTTCCATTAAATTGAACGTTTGCACTCTTCAAACAATGTCGTCGAGAGAATTGAGAAGAGAAATTATTTGACTGATTCTAATTTGACATTTTGATTGCAGTAAATGAATTAATTTCGTATCACTTATAGGGAATTTTGCATATTAAAGGAATGAGAAAATGGAAAAACAAAATAAGTTTCTCTGAACGAGTGGAAAATATATGAAAACCGAATATTTTTCACTTCCTTATTCATTTATATGATTCTCACGCTCATATCGTTCATTCCTTTAGATTAGATCACTATCTACAGCCCTTTATTAATGACTATTGAAGCAATTCATATAGGGTAGCCGAGAGAAATAAATAAAGACTACTTTATATCATAAGAAATAAGTTTATATCATCAAATAATCCTCATTGGTCGTAAATATTTCAAATGAATTTTTCATAGTGCTCTTTCATATCCTATTTTTCAGTCTCGAGCATATCCCCACTTCGAGATCGCCCTTCTGTTGAATCTCTTCTCATCAACCTCAATTTCGTGAACTTACAAGTCATAGGGATATACACTGCTTCTTGTGTGTGAAAGATGAACCGATCTTCGAATGTACCCCCTGGGAGAATCAGCGCTGGATGGATCCGGTAGGGTGTGCCGAGATTAAATACAATTTCGCTTCGTGAACAACTCGCTTCATTTAGTTTCTTTTCTCGAGAATTGCATTCGCGTTTGTTCAGTCATCATTAAATGACTGCGATGTGGCATGAACCACGATCAGTGCGTTCAACGGCATTTATCGCTTGAATGTAGAAATATCTTAAACATGATTTGGTCCACAAATACTTGACCTAGAGGATTTATCGTGTAGTCCGAATGCTCATTGACAGTGTTTGTGAAATGTGATCTGCAACGTCGCAGGCCGACTCACCTTTTGTCTATCGCATTTCATGGTAATGCAATATTTGATGGGAACGCCTGGGAATTTTCCTTGACTAAACGCTTGAGCTTTTTGATTCAGAAGACAAAAGACCTCTCTTTACTTCTCAGCACCTTCGTAACTCTTTCGGTTCTCATCATTTTCTCTTTCTTTCCTTATGTTTCCCTATTCCTCTCTTTCTAGCTGAATTTGAAGTAAGCAAATCATAAAAGTAAAATGGAGCTTAAAACGACTAATCTTTGACATATGCTAACACAATGCACATAGGGTGGGTTAAAATTTAATTAGCATACTCTAAACTCTTTTCTCTCCTCTATCATTGCTTTCTTTCGACTCGTCGACGCATGGATAAATATTTCGTGCCGTGAATCGTCTGGTCGCTATCGAAAATCACTCTGCATAAAGAGCACTACTTATCGGTTTTTTTTCACGATCATTGGAACGACTTAATGCTCGGAGAAAACTTCATTCGAGATTTAGGACAGCGGAAGTACCTTGTTACTAGGGAAATATTGCAAGGAATTGCCCAGTTTATCGATAAAAATTATTATTTTCGACCACCTATCGGATTTGCTCATATAAGCGATGTCCGTTTCTTTCAGAATTAATGTTAATAAATAATCCTCAAGCAGCGATGCTTTTGTAATATAATAGGCTACCCTAGAAAAGATGTCTGCGCTGCTCAAGCCTTTCTTTACTCAGCTAGCCAATTACGCGATAGAAGAGGTGGAGAATTTTGAAGAATTAAATTGTGCGGAAATTTTTATGGACAAATGCACTCGTTTCGATTTCTTTAACTTGATTAAAATGCGCCACATTAGATTCATCAACGTTTTTATGCAATACATCACACCACATAATCTTTTACACCTTTTAATGGATTGTTTTATGAGAAGAGTGTATCATCTTCATTGTTTCCACTTATTGCTCACCTCTTGGCCACTATGTGGAGTCACGCGGTTAATGTGGAGATTAAAATGGTTGGAGTAAGTCTGTCTTTCACCTCGTATCGCCTCCTTTTTCCACCGATTCTTCAACTGATTCATCTTATGGCTCTTGACAAGTGGTACAAATCGATCACACAATACTTATTCTAGAAAACGTTGACGATTTGTCGACGTCTGCTCAGAATATGCTGCAATTTTATTTGCCAAATGAAGAGACGAATGCATTCCCATTTCGTTTAAATAATTAGGTCATTTCGAAACGCAATGCCTAACAGTACAAAAAGATAATAATATTTTTATACATCTCTTAATGGAATAACTGAGGGAAAAATTTATGAAAATATGAAAAATCTTCCTTCGTATAGAGAAGAAAATACCGTTGTCATGCGAATCGACGGTAGTTAGTATTTAAGCCTCGAAGTAAAAGGAAGTTGAAAATTTCGTCACATTTATCATCGGCATAAATTTATTTCTTGCAGGATGTTCGGCGATCACTCATATAGCTGCGCGATTGTCATTCTTTTAACTACTATAACGGTCTTAGCGCAAAGCGAACAACCACAACGACCCTCGCTAGTAGTTGTGACGGTGGCCACAGACGAAACAGATGGACTAATTCGATTGCGAAGGTCAGCCGCAGCATTCGACATCAAGCTCAATGTATTCGGACTGGGAGAACAATGGAATGGCGGAGATACACGCATCGAGCAGGTATAAAACGACAAGCGGTTGAAACACCAATCGATAATGACGTGAAGGAAATTCATACCCTTTCAGTGCTCTTTAGTTTCTTATTTGTGGAGAAAGTGAATCGCTGTTATAACGCTAAATAAGTAAAGAAATAACAATAAATCGCTCTCGGATGATTTTTTTAAAAACGTTGATAGAAACCATTCGTCCGAAGATTTCGAGCAAAACTAATTTAAAGCCGTAAAATTGTACTCTTCATTGGTATATATTTCGACAGATTTAACCATTTCAAAGTTACGGTCGGAAAATCGTTCTGCCTATAGACGCATATTTTTACATCAATAAACATCACTTTAACTTATTTCTGAAATATTTATTATTATCTCAGTGCGTTCAATACAAATTTAGCATATAAATAAAAGGTTGCAAATTTCGAGAATGATCATATTTGATGGTGATGTTTGCCGATTATAAAGAAAATGATCGTTAAAAAAACGTGCTGCATATTTTATGCGAGGCAAATACATAGAATATCTTGAGGAAATGCAAAGTATCCTCATGCGTTGAAAGTTGTGACTTGTAGGACGTTTGAGGAGCAATTGAACGAGTGATTGGTACCGCAAATACACTCTAGAGATGAGAGGAGACTCGAAGTTTGGTTTTGAGATTTGGTGAGGCGTAAGATTCGAGTTCTCTCCAACTTTTCTTTTTTTCCGTTTTTTCCCCCACCGATTGCTTCATATTTCTTTGCATTTACTTTTCGAGTTCCTTTATCTCCGAATGCGTTGCATTTTCGAGTGTATTTCCTCGTATTTATTCAATGGAAAAGAAATTCCAATGGATACTAATAATAAAGAATGATAAATGTGAGCTTTTTAGCGAAATCTTAGTGGACATTTCGAAAATAAAAGATTGAAAATTTTACGAGAGAATGAAATTTCTTAAATTTCCAAACAGTTCGATATTATGATGTTTGGTGAATGGCATGTCAACGCGTGATGTTGCCTCAAATGATGAGTGCATCCTTCAGGGCTCCGAATTTGAACAACATTGACACAATCATGTGCACGAGTATATCGAATGAATGAGATTTATTGTCCTTCTTATGCAGTCACTCTTCTACCCTACTCTTCATCTGCATCTCACCCTTCTTTCCCCCGATTTGCTCATTTCCTCCCTCGTACACATTCTTGACTTTAGGCCATTTTGCTTATAAGGATTTGATTGTTATTGGCGAACTGGCACAAGCAGAAAACGCGATTAATATAAAATGTATGCAAGCTTTTTCGCATCTTATTGCAGCTGTTGATGGACCGATAGGAATTACGGTGTGGAAGGTCCGCCTATGATATAAATTATAGCGAAGTTTTCAAACTCAATGATTGGTAGGCACAAGTCAGCTGTGAAATTGAACGTTACAGTGTAATGTTGCTCATTTACACCAATGAAATCCTCTCACTATGGCTTCGAAAGATGATTAGTTCAAGAACTATTCACTTATCCGATTTTAGATGTGCAATTTCAGGGCGGCGGTCAAAAAATTCGAATCCTGAAAAGATCTTTGGAAGGTTATAAAGATCGGAATGACGTTATACTATTATTTGTGGATGCGTAAGAGTACCATCTTTGTTTTTCGTTTATTTTCCTTTTCATAAAAACAATCGTTATTTCTTTCGAATACTGAAAGTGCTTTTGCACAAATAATCGCCGAGCGTTGTGTTTCGTTTTTTCTTTTCAGGTGAACTAACTTAGCACGTACCACTTTAATCTCTTTCGTCACCAAAATTCTTAGTGCCTTCATGTCAAACACATTGGTGGTAAAGTGTTGAAGATATTTCGGCTTCACATTTTCGTAAAAGTTTTTGCTTCTTTACTCCGCTTTTTTATTTGCAATATGAATATATATATATATAAAAGTTCTAGAAACGGAAGACCTCTTTTTCTCTCTGAGCCAAAGTTACCGAAAAAGTTCAAATTTTTCTCACTTCAGAATTTAATCCTTTAGTAGAAAATAAATATGCCCACTTTATAATGCTGTCGGAATATCTTTTTCTAGCATATAGTAATTCACTTGACAGTCGAAATGTTCAACAATGTGCTCGGAGCTTTTCTTCAGCCTTGGCTCTCGCCTTTGATAACCAGTGTTGTTTGGATTTATTTATTTATTTATTTTTTTGATTCTGGAAACCTAGCTGTGAAGGTGGCACGCAGAAAACAAAACATTTTCTTGTGTAGGTGGGAATCTTGTATCGTTTTTGAGTGGATGAAGCTGTGAAGAAAAGAGCAGCTTTCAAATATCCTATTGATATCTTCCTACCAGACAGGTGTACTAGAGAAACAACCCGCTTCCAAGAAATACCCTTGATATTCACTGGAATAGAAGAGCGCTACAGACTAGACCCGCATGAAAACATTAACGTAGAACTCCTCCTCCAAAAGCGCTCAGTTTACAAACAACATGGCGACTTTGAAAGCCTTCCCATTTTTTCAAGAAATATCGAACTGCTCTTTTGGCTCCTTTACTACTACTTGAACCCTTCGAAGTTGATTTCCATCAGAAAATTTAAGATATGATGTTGTATTCAACAGTGGAGAAGAGCAGATCCTCGAGAAATTTGTCGATTTTTACGGTGATTATCGAGTGGTATTTGCTGCTGAACCGTTTTGCTGGCCTCAAAAAGAACTTGCTCCCAGCTATCCTCTTGTAAGATTTGGTAAAAGGTTATTTTTTTACATTCCATTAATTATGTATTAAATAAGTTTGTAGATGCCTTCACTTTATAGATTCTCAGAAACAAATTTTATATTCGTTTTCTGCGTTTCATGTGCTGATCAATAATTTTTCAGAATTTCCTTCATACACAGCAAAAATTTGAAATTTCCCATAAAAATAGATGAAAAACATACAGCGATAATTACCACACATTAAAATATGCATCTTCAGTTATTTATAGTTGTGAGGAAACAAGTGACAGCTGAGAATGCAATTAATTTATTGCTCTCAGAAAATGAATATTTTGAGATTTCTTTCTCATTGAGAATTTCAAACATTTCAATATTTATCTTTCATGGTGAAGATTCCTCAATTCGGGTCTATTCATGGGTTATGCTGCTGAAATTTGGCAAATAATCAACGCATATCCCATAGCGGATAAAGACGATGATCAACTCTATTATACGAATGTTTATCTTGATGAAAAGCTTCGAGTAAGATTTTCGAAAATTATTCCTCACTAAAATGTTCTTTTTTGTTCCCTGGAGAGTTCCCAATTCCAGTTTTTTTCAGATTTCAACAGATTTCCGTTTATTCCATTGGTTCTTTTTCCATTGAATTCCTTCAAAAACTCACTTCGGCATTTCTGTAATGTCATATTTATACTTAAGCGACAATCTAGTGGCTGTAAACATTAGTAGTTTATTTTGTCATTTTTTCATAAGTTAATTTTGGGATAAGTGATTTCTTTGTAACATAAAATATACTTGATTGGTACCCAGGGGGATCGAATATTTTCAACTTTTATGAATTTCTTTTTCTAAATTTTTTCGAACAATTATTCCAGTATATGTGAGTAACTGTTTCTCCTGGACATTTATTTCAGGATTTTCAGCTCTCTCTATCCCACCGAAAGTTTTCGTGTCAAATTCGTTCTCTTGATCAACAGCGAACATTAAAAATATACACATTCTTAAACTAATGAAGATTCAGAAATATTTTCAAATTTTATGAGAATGAAATATGTGAAGATAGCTTTCGATGGTTGATTAGTTACAAAGGCAACGAAACGAGATATTGGCTCAAAAGAAGAGTCACATATGGTGAAGTGATAAATTGCTGTAAAGATTGCTGTAATTCGCTCATTTTTTGCATCGAAAGAAATATGCCAACTGACGAAAGAGATAACAACTTGCAGCTTTAAATTTCGCAGCAAAGAACATACGTAATAATGCAGTTCGTAGATTCTGTGGATAAGAAGAATATACACTCTACTGAAACGGCTCCCACTTCCCCTCCTTATGCTTCATTCCTATTTAGGCGAATTCGACATCCTTTCCATCGTTCCACCTTCACGCCGATCGCGTAGTTTCGCTTGCTTTTTAACAGCGTATTGCTTCGTAATTGGTTAACTATTCCTGCCTTTTAAATGCTAACTATAAAACAATGCATATATGTAATTTGTCAATAACAGGTATACCTCACTGATTCATGTTAGATGTTGTGAATAGATTTCGTGAGTATTTCTCCTTGAGCATTTGCTAATCCATATTACTTAAACGATCCATACGGTGATCATCTTAAATTTAAAACGGATGCGAAAAAGATTTTAATGACTATCTCCACAATTTTAGTATTTTCGAAGTAGAAGAATTTGAAGTGCATTGAAAATAAATAAGAATAAACGTTCTTCGCAGGGGAATTTAAATTTTTCGGAATTACTTTTACAGTTAATGAACGTTGATTTCAGAATTCACTGAAAATGACACTCGATTCGATGTCATATATTTTTCAAAATTTAAATGGAGTCAGAGAGGATATTGCATTAGAATTTGATGACAGTGGTGATGCTCAAGTAAGCTTCATATTCAAAGAAAAGATTAATTTTCCTTCTACTGCAGTTTTCAGTTTCAAAATGTTTCTTTTAACCCAGTGTAATTACTCTACCGGAGCTTTCTAAGCTATAAATATCTCTTATCACTCTTTTATATGCATTTATGCACTTTTTGATATCTATTTACGAAAAATCTGACGCCTTCAAGAAGGTAAACGAATTCGTCGATTGGATGGATTCAACTCCGTTTTGTCGATTGTATTCGAAAATGAAGTAGAAATTGAAGAAAGGCAAAACAAGCGAAATATGAGTAGGTAAAAGAGGAGGGGTGGGAATTGAGGTGAAGAATGTGCCGTTGAATAAACAGCTTCCAGGTAGCATCGTTTCAGGTTGCAAATATACCCTACAGTACACATCCGTTAATTATTCACGGCAATGGCCCAAGTAAATTATTTCTCAATTATTTGGCTAATTATATCGGTAAAGCATGGTCTACACAACGAGGATGTCTGTTTTGTGAAACTGGTAATTATTTAAACTTGGAGGTGAGTTTTTCCACTGTGTTTTTCTAGTTTTCTGTAATTTAGTGGTTTGGAATCAAATTTCGAAATTAAACTAGTTCCAAGTATATAAACTGACTAAATATGCGGGACATGCAATTTGAAAAAAGTATTTTTTTTGAATTCCGAAATAGAAAATTGGTTTATGATGGTTGAAATTCTTATCCATGAATTTGTCATAGAATGTCTTTTTCATCGAGATTTCGAGGATTGGACTGTCTAGTGTCCCTGATTGATTCTCTCTCCCTCTTCATCCACATACATTTCCAACTCTTTCCTATTCGCCAATGTTCCTTCCCGTTCCCTTCCTCCATCCACACATTCAAAAAACCTCTATTACAAAGTACTTCACATCGATATTGCAGGATGTTGCCGAAGATCGTTGGCCTTCGCTGACGCTAGCGATCTTCATTGCCAAGCCGATCCCGTTTATTCGCGAGTTTTTTAGTTCAGTCGAAAAACTCGTTTATCCATCTTCAAAGATCGACGTTTATTTGTATAATAATCAGAAATACAATGAAAAAGATGTAAGTTGTTTTGTGATTCTTTTTAATCTTAAAGACAGATTTTGTATGGTTTCATGCAAAAGATATATGAATTCAAATTTTCGTTTCTCATGATGTTTTTAACTCATCCAGCAGCGGCACACTTTATGAAGATTTGTTGCTAATTTTCCATGATCAGATCGGTGAGAGGACGAAGAAGTTGGATGACAACATAAGATATAAACCCTATGGTATATGCAGCTTCGTTCATCTTCACCAACTATTCGAGTACAAATATAGGGTTTTCAATGAAACTAACTGCTGCTTTTGAGCAGATTTTGCTTCGAGAAATGGTAAATAAATGTAATGAAAGTAATAATGCAGCTATATAAGTTTTCATTGTATTTTATTTCTATTTCTATTGTAGAGGGTGCTATTATAATTTCAATGAAAATATTTAGGTGGAGGATTTTGTTGACCGATCGACTAATCGTTATCACTCGATTCATGCAGATAATATGCCTATCAATCTAGGTGAACGTGAAGCTCGACGTTTAGCTATGTGAGTGAATTACTTTCAGTTCTTCTTTAGTGCTGTTAAGCTAATGCACAGTATTTCTTACTAACAAAACATTTCATTACGAGCGAAAATAAGTGTCATATTGAGCACTCATTTTTTGCTAATACATTTTCAAGTTTAATCAGTGCATTTTTTCTGTAAATTTCTTATTGGAAGCAAGAACTTTGTAGAAATTTAGTGCAGAAATACTGCAAAGATTTCAAACTCTTCCGATGTCCCTTTGGAAACGGTACTGAACACCTCTTAGTCCCGCTCCCTCCCCTCTCTCCCTTCAGCTGCATTCCAAACAAAAGTACCATTTTCTTTCGAATAAAATATTCCTCCTTGGGTATTTATTCTTCTCTTCTGAAGTGGGAATTCCCGTAAATTTTTCTTATTTAAGCATTTAAGAATATTTTTCTCTTCAGTCACATTAATTTCTCTTCAGATATATCGGAAAAATATTGTTTTCAGAGAATATGCGGAGAAGCAAAAAAGTGAGTTTTTGTTCCTACTCGATGGCGAAGTTCATTTGACCAACGTTGACACTATGAAAGTTCTCGTCGAAACATCTTCGGCTTTGGAAATGTGCGTCTTCATTTGTTTTGTTTTTTTTACTAATAGCCCTTTCCTTCTTCTCCCATCTCATCCTCTTCTCTTCCTTCAGCACCTTAATGATTAATTAATCTTGAATATTCGAGATTCAGTAAGTATATGAAGTTGATAAGAAAGGAATTTCTGAAGAAATATGCGATCGGAGCCTAGCCTGTGAAAAATGATCATCGTCCTCTCCCACCCATCCCTTCCCCTCACCCGCCCGATCTCCGCAAGATAGAGCCAACCTCTTTCCCACTTTGCTCACTTCCTAGGTGATCTAATATCACAGCTCCTAAAACAGATGTCTGCAAATAAAATCCACCATTTAACTTGGTTCCTATTGATTATCTGCAACCTTATTAGTAAATCAAGAAGTGTTCTTTCATAAATGGCATTAATTTCACTCCCTCATCATAATGAAATTGTCGGGTAGTTTGTTTGCTCGTCGCTTTTTTTAAGCGAAAATCGCTTTATATTTATATCGGCGTAACATTATTATCGGTCGTATTCCATTCATCCTTTCCATTTCCTCAATCTGAGGTTTCCCCGTGCTCCCTTCTCCCTCCTTTCCATTATCCTCCTTTGTCTCTTATCCGCTCTCGTTCCTACTTTCAAGTCGTTGCTTCATGAAGGACAGAGATTGATCTCCAATTTTCTATTTTCATGAATGCAGACAATAATGCGATTGCTTACTTATATTCAAGCTTTTTGGTAAGAAAGATATGGTGACCAGTGATCATTGTTTCAGAGGTATATTAGCTCCACTTGTTGTACAACAAGGTAGATTATTTTCGAATTTTTGGGGTGCATTATCTAACAATGGCTATTATTCGCGCTCTGATGATTACGTTGAAATTGTTGGACGACGACGAAAAGGTCTTTGGAATGTGCCTTTTATTAATTCAGTTATTTGCATCAGGAACTTAAAGGTACTTTTTTTATCGTTTTTCTGCTTGTTTAAAATGTCTTCATTCACATTTGCATTGAACTGAAATTATTATCTAAGCATCATTCTAAATGTTTTTCGTCCTCCAATTTGTTGTATAAAACCTAACTAAACAGCAAACTTTTGATAATTTGGAACCTTCATCCTCGATTAAAGGTTGTCCTGAAAAGTATATGGGATGTATTGCATAATCTAAAATGTACGACAGAAATTTTCTCATCGCTTACAAATTCGTAGTGCGTAACTTAAAATACTTTTTTTTTGGCGGATGATATCGGCATAAATTTAAAGGATTTTTTAATGAAAATCGTTTGAACAGATGATTCTAGTCTGTTTCTTTTTCGCTGCTATATATGCAGAAAAATTCTTCCTGTCAAGTTCTTATTTAAGGATCTCTATTCAAGTCTTTTCAGTTTTTCTGAATTTCAGTTCGATTCAATTAAGGATGCGTTCTCATATAATTTGCAACTCGATCCTGATATGAGCTTTTGTGAATTCGCACGAAATGCTGTAAGTTTGTGAATGGACGATTGAATGGTGGATGAATTCTGTCAGTTCTTTTAAGCAGATCTTATTTTGCAGTGATTTAGAAAAAAGTCCTTATCAGATGTCGTTATTTTCAATATTACATCTCGAAATATTCTTTGTTGTCATTGATCAGTATTTCCATATCCAACGCTGTACTCTTAGGAGCCTCTAGTGAAGATTACGATGATATACTTGAAGTAACTAAAAGAGCTGTGAACGTTATTGAGTTACTGGATTATTTAACTTCCAAAAAGGGATTGTTTTTCATCCGGATAGATTCTAGTCGATCACGGTGAATCTCTTTGTAAATGATAGTTTCCGTATCTTTGAGTGTTAATAGTTCACTTTCCGTACTTTTATTCTGTGATGAGCTTTGTGTTAATTATTCTTTTCAGGGTCATTTCATGTATGTGGATAATAGGAATTATTATGGTCTTCTCGTTGTAAGTGATGATTTCGATACAACGAAACTCCATCCAGAAATGTATCAAATTTTCGACAATCCTGATGTAAGGACTGATCCTCGTTTTTTTTTTTCATAAGTAACCTCAGATCAACAGTATAGGATCTTTTCGTTATTTAATTTCCGTTTGATTTGGCTTAAACAATATTTCAGCTGTTTTGCCAATGTGCTTGTTGAGGGTAGAGAGGAATGGTTCAATAGACAGCATCGACGTAAAATCAGTACTACCAGTTAGGCGTACGTGATCTAGGCTTATTTCTTTAATTTCTCACCTTCATTTTCTCTCCCTTCCTCGTTCTTTCTCTTCATATGCCGTTCAGGTATAATTATGTTACAGCTTTGGGAATCAAGGTATATTCACGAGAAGTATTTCCTTGCGAGGGACGGAAGAATAGCGATCGATGAGCCTTGTCAAGATGTTTTCGATTTTCCACTTATGTCTGAAACATTTTGCAGCGAATTAATTGAAGAGATGGAACATTACGGCCAATGGTCATCTGGCAAAAATCAGGTTCTTATTTTTTCCTTAACGACATCGCCTATAATTAGATCAAGCTGTGAAGTCTAATCATTACACTAATCAATTTCTTTATTGATCTTAAAGTCTGTGCAAATCCAACGTTGTTTCAAGTGAATTTACATTATTTAAGAGCTTCAAAACACTATATGGATGCTGAGGTTAGCCTCTTACAAGTCTTCCAATAAATGTGCATAACGCTGTTTAGAGGAGAACTGTGTAATATCTGTATTTATTTTTAGCCGTCTACAGATTCGGCAGATTTTTCGCTGCGTTTCAGAGCGCATCACAGTCTTATTTCTAGTCTGAAAACCTCCTTCCAGTGGTCGAGTTACAGCGTTTTCATAGGTGTATGGCCGCTCTGGACAAAAACCACAGTTGTTGAGGCTGCAGCAAACAGTTTTCTTGTCCTTATCTCTGGTCGGCAGTCGTGAAAGAGGTGTGAAGTGTTAACTGTTTCCATTTTTCATAGGATGATCGCCTAGCAGGTGGTTATGAAAATGTCCCAACACGTGATATTCATATGAATCAGATAGGATTCGAACGGCATTGGTTGTATATATTAGATGAATATGTACGACCAATACAAGAGAAGCTTTTCATCGGTTACTATCAAAAGGTTCGCCTTGTTTTGCTGTCACGTTAATATGTTACTGTCGGATGTTATGTGAGGTGATTTTGAGTTTCGGCTGAATTGAAAGTAAAAACTTGTCAAAAAATGCTAACTGTCGCCCATGAAAAAGGGGGACATTTATTCACGCATATTCTGAATGAGGAAAATAAGAGTATCGAAGAATTAAAGTAATTATATAGAAATGGCTATATAAGTGGTCAAATTTTATCAACTATGCGGACCCAACTGCATCGAAATACTAAAGTGTTTGTCCCCAAATGGTTTTTTGCATCAGCTAACTTAATCCCTCCAACGAGTCGATTATCGAAAATTAACTGTGAGAAAGTGGCAAAATATTCGCTAAATGAGTATGCTCGTTGTTAAATGTATTTTTCAGCACTGATAGATGTCACTTATTTAAATCTATTTATGCATGAATAACACTACTTTTGGGCTGAAATATTCGCTAAAAACAAATGTTATGTCGTGCGGATGCGAGTGATTTCATTAACAGCCCTTCATAAAATATATCCTTCGCCTGTTGAGGTGTGCTGGCATCACCTATAATTTTATTTTTCCGTTTCAGCCGGTACAAGCAAATATGATGTTTGTTGTACGGTATAAACCAGACGAGCAACCATCACTGAGGCCACATCATGATGCATCAACCTATAGTATCGACGTTGCGCTCAATAAACGTGGTATTGATTATCAGGGTGGTGGTGTTCGATACGTTCGTTATAACTGTACAGTCGATGCCGATCAAATTGGTTAGTTAGTGATCAGTGAATGAAGCAGTGAACTCGATGAGATCATATCAAACGTGATTTCAGATTTTCTTTTCAAATCTTTTAATTTTTATGATTTTGGTGCAATTTCTCAGTGATTAAGAGTATTTTTGCTCATTGATATGTGTTTATTGAAGTTGTGAAATAACTGCATTTTTACATTAAAAGAGCGAGCAAACATATTGTTTATTTGAAATTTTCAATAAGAGAATGTAAATATTCCTTTTGAATAGTTTAGAAATTAATTTCTATCCATTATATTGAATTTTCATAAAACAATTTCAATTGCTCGATTCTAAAAGGAAATCGTTTCTTAGGGATGCGTTGAGTATTTCGTGCAAACTTCTAAGAATCTATGAAAAATGGCGTCCAATGTAGTGAACTCACTTCGCATCCCAAAATGGCCCCTTCTTATTGAACATCCAAATTTGATAGATAAGGTGTTCAAGAGCAACTCACTTGAGCGAATGCTAATTCATTACGCAAATAAGCGAGCGGATCAATGCGGAGGTGCGCGAAAATCAGTTACTTTAGCAACCTACAGAAAATCATTTAATTAGCATCTGTAGCTGTGTTGAATGTGGCAATAAAATATGTTATGACATAGGTTCACTTGTTAAGCCTAACGTATGCTTTACATCAAAATATTCGTTTCGAGTAATTATAAGATATAACAAAAATAAATTGATTCTTTTCATTTCAGGTTATTCAATGATATTTCCGGGCCGCTTAACTCATCTGCATGAAGGACTCCCAACCACTGAGGGAACACGTTATATTGCGGTCTCATTTTTGAACCCCTAAATGATGTTCCCTATTGCTGGTATTTATGAGCAAAATTGGAGAGGTAAAAAAAGAATCCTAGTGGCAATTTTTTTTCAAACGCTTTTTCTCTGAAGGAATTTTGATGTCAGTAAGTCGAAGTTATTGTAGATATCGTTTAATATTAAACCAAATCTTGTCGTTATATCCACGTCGTTTTTGGCCTTGTGTGAAAAGAAATTTCTTCTTTGTTTAGCAGCAAGTTTGGGGAGGGGAACTGAAAGAAACCAGCACCTACAGTGAATCGGTTTTAGCTTTACTGTTTTTATCGTACGGGTATTCCTCAGGGATTTTTCATGGTTTTTTGTGCCTTAATTTTCATTTAACGTTTAAAATTATCGTTCTTATCGTTTCATTGCAAAAGATATACCTTCGAGCTTGCAGGAACGAAATTATTTATGTCCTTATTAGAACTGGCATATTCAAAGCAGTTGTTTGATTGTTCAAATGAGTGATATGGTGGTGATTTAAATATTCAAAAGTGGTAATGGAATACTCGTGGAACCAATTTGAGTCTCGAAGTCATAACTCCAATATTGAAGACAGTAATTTTACTGCTCAATGTAATAATTTAAATATGGAAATAATAATCTCAACAATCGAAGCAAAATTTCGCAAAGCTATCAACAATGCTACAATTGCATTACTCGTGTTGCCGCAATAAAATGCTGAAGAGGTGCAGCGATGGGCCTTTCGAGCAAATTTGTTAGACATTTCGGTAGGCCAACTTCGTTAAAAATAGAGAGAATCTACTGAGACAGTAGTTAAAGTTCAACCAATAGACAAGTTGTTGGATCAGTGCACTCGAATTTGATGATCCGATGAGAACGAGGTCTGTTTTTCATTTTTCCTCCATCATGTTCGCTAATTTCGAGTTGCATTTCGCAGATTGCGTTAGAAAAGAGATCTTGAAATTCCGACAACTTCTTCGTTACGTTAACGATATGAAATAATACATTCCGACGCTGAATATTTCTACTTGATTTTTTCTGTTGCCGATAGAAATATGAAAGTTATCGTCTGACGAACCAAAAAAATATATCATTCAATTTTGAGGTGTTTTTAAGGTCAAATTTGGGGTATTAACGAGGAAAATATTAATTCGCCTTAAATTGAGTTCAGTTTAGTTGTGAATAATTAAAAGTGATTTGAGTTAACGACGGATTATTGTAAATAATGCGATCCCATTGATTAGTATAGTATATTGTACTTGAAGTAGTTTTTTAACGTCTGAATTCCGTGAAAATTCGTCGATTTTTCCCATAATTTCTCCTTCCATTTTAGGTGGGAAAAAGCGTCCAATTTTGCTTTTTAGATGCACTTTTTCTGTTCTCGCTTTGTTCTCACATGACAGCATCTTGTAGTCGCCCTTTTCGCCATATATTTTAGCTTTAAGTTGTTTGCTTGACTTTTGTTTCTGTTACTATCGCATTTATATATGTATTATCATTCATGCTATAAAACGTTCGCCTATTCGACTTTTCACCTTGAAATTGTTGGGGAAACGCAATTCTGGAATCTTTTGTGGAATGTTCGGGGTCAGTTGCTTATCTCAAGTTGTCGTCGAAAGCAAGGACGTCTTTCGGTCGTCTTCAAATATACTTCCAACCACTATGCATGAATATGTTGTATTAGGCGAAAAATGGAAGCTTAGTGATTTTTTAGACTTAAAGTGAAAGAGAGACGAGGATTAGAAAGGACTCGAAGTAAGAAAAACAACTTTTTTATCATCTTTTAGATATATTTTCCTCCTTCCTTATTTTTACCCAATAATGTGACTTTTTAGTTATATTATTCTACGAGTAGTTCAATGACGGAGTTGGCCCAGTTAAACTTGAATCTCTTTGAGGTTGGCTGAGTCCAGATTTGAATCTTTTTTTGCTCTGAAAGTTCAAAAATTTCACCGACAAACAAAATGAGTGCTGCTATGTAGTTGCGCCTATTAGGAAGAAGATAGAAAGGTCTCAGTGCATATTTTCATCGATGCTGAAAACAGCGTTGAATTTCTCACCTCCGAAGAGTTCAACGCTTTTTGATCGTACAATTGTGGCTATGTGGAATTCTGGGAGAATCGTGTATCCCCTTTCATCTCGCCTCATTGACTACTACTTCATATGATTTGCAGTAAAAGATTTGGTGCTTTGTTGAGTATTATTGTCAATAAAGAAGACGTTGTTGCAGCTTTGCATTTGTCAAATTGCTTTTCAATGGTTTCTTCGCTCCATAAATATCGCAAAATTATTTTCCTTTCAATTTCATTGCTAATCTACAAAAACTGTCAGTATGGTTTTCTCAGAAAGTCGAATTTTTCTCGGCAAAAAAGGGACGATATTTGAGAGTTTCCTAGGAAAATTCTAAAACTGTTATTCGCGTAAGTGATCGTTTTAGTGTTTTTATTTATTTATTTGTTTATCCACAAAACGGCCCCTACTTGGAGAATTTCCATTTCATGAATCACATCGTATAAGATTTTCATTGAAGGGTAACCCATGAAACACTTCTTTACAAAATATTTCGCCTACATAGAACTGCTGTCGATAAGACTAGTTACCTCGACAATTACAGGGTTATGTGGCGAAATATTGTTGTGGCATTATCGTTATCATTTTTCATTCAACCACCCGATGTAGATGCAGCAACATCATTACATGTGGTTACAGTCGCATCTGAACATCATGATGCTCTCGAAAGGCTTCAACGTTCTGCCAGTGCACATGAAATTCGGCTCAACATTCTTCGTCTCGACCAGTCGGCGAGTTCATCTCATTTGGTTAGCAGCTAAACTTTTTTCGCCTTATTTCAGTTGAACTGATCGTATAGGCCGTCGGTAATCACTTAAAGCATTCAAAAAATAAACATTTTTGACTTGAAGAGTGAGGTGAGGGGTAAAGTGGACGGGAGATAGCAGGTGGTGTCGACTTAACGGAGCGTTATAGGAAACATTTTTCGGTGTTTCTATAGAATCGAATTAAACCTCCATAATTCGGAAATTTCAGTCACCTGTTCTGCTCCATGTTCGACTCCTTTTCTCTATGAATACCGGTAAATCGTAATGAGCAAAGCCGCCATAACACCTAATCGACCCTCATCCATCGAGTTGTGGGATGCATTTCACATATTACCGTGAGTCTAGAAATACTGTCAGTCGGTTTTCTTCATATTTGTTGCCTTTCTTTAAGGAGGTCACAATTGAATCGAGCTTGATAAAGTTATCAGTTGATTTCTTTCGAGTTGATAACCCTGTTTTTTTACTGTAATTACGATAGCTACCTCTTGAAAAAAAACCATCATTCGGTTCTCGTATCTAAATATTTCCCACTTATCATCGCTAAGGCACGGCTATTGTCGATTATTCGTTAGTCTATAGTAGTATGTTTCCATGCAGTTATACCTTTACACCTGTGATTATACTTGTGGATTTTATAATGCGAGTAAGATGCCTCGTGAAAGCTGTTGCGTATTGCCCCTTCGCCTCTTCCGTCACCTTCCGCTGCAAATCTCACTAATAGAGCTGGAAAAAGAGAAGTAAATTAAAGAAGATTTCATTATTAGGGTGGTGGAGAAGAACTACGAATTTTGAGAGATGGATTGGAGATGTACAAAGATCGAAACGATCTCATTCTACTCTATGTTGATGCGTTCGTTCAATTTCATTTGTTTATATTGAATATTTTCGTTTTGTTTTATACGTTAGCGATGGCAACATTGTCGAAATAACCGAGATTCATTTTGGAGCGAGTAGAATTCAAAGATTTATTGTCTGTTGAAAGATTTCTTAATCTTCTGATTTACTCATAATTTATTTTCGTTGTTTGTATTTTATTCTGATTGACTGCTATGAAAACAATATTATTATGAAGATTTTTTGCGGCGAGAATAAGACTGTCCTCGATATTCCTAATTGTTACTCCACCTACCGTCCCATTCGTGCTTTAGCTCTACGAATAAAGTCGAATGAGAACTGTCACATATATATATAGAAATTAATTCATCATTTTGTATAAAACGAAGAAAGGTCGAACTTTCAAGGAGTTAACTGAAATCATAAATTAGTAAATCTTAGATGCCTTCCAGAATTTTGAGGACTCACAATAAGAGCTTCTAAGAAGCTAAGTGGGAATTTGCGCTTCGCTTGTTTGTTGCTCTTCTCGTTTAGCTGATTCAGATTATTTGAAAATGTATCATTCAATGTGATTTGGAGTAAAATTCTCAACGAAACTGAAATTTTCTCATTTTCTTCAATTTTTCACTTTCGATTCAGCTCAAATAATAATAATAATGGTGGCAAATTTTTATGAATAATATTGCTAATGACGAAAATTTTTTTATACATCAGAATTTTTTCATAAAAAATTTGAATTAATTTTATTTTTCTTATCTTTTTTTCATTTTTCAGCTCTCTTTAATTCTTTTCATTGAACGCATCATTTTATTCATTTTCACATCTATACGTTTAACCTAATCTTCATAGATTTTGCATATAATCATCGTTATTTGATTATTTTATGTTCATTTTATTATATTTTAAATATTCGAAATATTTTCTTTACTTATTTCCTCTGAATTTTAATATATTTTCGCATTTGCTTTATTTTATTCGATCATTTATTCAACTATATTGATTGTGGTGAATATGAATTTTGACATATTGAATATATGCAAGTAGATTCGAATTCATTAGATGAGCGGAGGGAATCGAATGGAAGAGAAAAAAATGGGGAGAAAATGAATATCTCCATTGAAATATCTCTCAAATAACTCCTCTTAATTCAATAAATCGTAATTTTCAACTAAACTAATTCTTTCCAACTCTAAGAGAAACGCGTTGTTATAGAGAATAAAATTGAATAAATTCATCTATTGGATCGAAAAACAAAACATAATCATTCCTCTTATCCAGTTTCTTTTCCACCTTTGTGGTTTTCTTTCATAGGAAAATATGAACTAAAAATGCCGACTGAAAAGCCAATTTAGACCGTCAAATTATGCAAATAATTTCTTGCAGTCAATTTAAGAAATGCCAATTGCGATGTCACATTTCATCGTTGCAGTTTTATTTTTCGCTTCAGAAAGAGAGCAATAATAAACGGTCGTGAAGAGGAGATAGTGAAAAAATTCATGGATTCCTATGGTACTAGTGAAATAGTGTTCTCATCAGATAATTATTGCTTTCCGGATGAACAATTGGAACAGAGATATCCGACTGTTGAAAAAGGCAAAAGGTATATGTGAATATTCTTCAGTTTTTATGAACATCGTACTAATTTATTTGTGCAATTTCAATAATCAATAATAAAATCGTGTTCTATCGCAGTTATTCAATTAAATTCTTTTTGTTTTGAGAGGAGTAGATAATCGTATTTAAGTTTATCCTGATTTTCAATTTGAGCTAAAGCAAAGGAGAATGGTACTATCGTTGAGGATTACTGCGCGATGATTTAGTCGGAGCTGATCTATGGGGTCTAATTTTGTTTCGAGGAGTACAGTTTGGAAGAATTTTTTCTTCTTTCTCTAGATTCTTAGTAGCCGATAATTTGTGCAATTCATTCAGAGACTAATTTCAATAAGACATTTTCTTTCAAAAAAAAAGAAAATGATTCAAACATTATGGGGCAAAAAATACTGCATTATTCATTTCGAAAATTCTAAACGCTCCTAACGATCCAGTGCTATAAAGTGACCTTGAAACGATCATCGCAAAGGAAGTTCGGTCGATGACAATGATCATCGCCTAATCGTCATTGTTGGATCGATAAGTGGAAACTCATATTGTGTCATGATCGGTGAAATAAGGTTTCTCTGGAAATAGAATGAATGAGAAATGCGAGAGGAGGATAAAGAAATGAGGGAAAGGACGAAACAATAGGGAAATTTTCCTATATTTTTTTTTTCAAATTCACTTCCTATACATCTCATTTCTCTTTATTGCTTTTACCTCTATATGTTTTATTGCATATTTCCGTTTAATTTTGAGGTTTCTAAATTCGGCTGCATTTATTGGCTATGCGAATAAAATTTGGGAACTATTGAATTCACAATCATTGGAGAATATCAGCGACGAGCAACTTTTTTACACACATCTCTTCTTGGATGAACAATTGAGGGTTTCTTTTTTATACTCGTTGCTTTTGTTTTATTCTTCTTTAAATTTCTATATTCTTTTAGAATATCTTTTTGTTTTCCGCTAAACTTGAGAGATTCCTTTGTGATGATAATCGGTGCATTTCTGATATGATAGCGCATAAAGGAAGTGATTCATTCACTCATTTTGATAGTTCGTTCCTCGCGGATATTTTCAATTCTTAGTTGAAAATCCACAAACATAATGTTATGGACGTAAAATAGCATTTGATATGTGTTTTTTCAGTCTCTATCCTTGGACGAAAAAATTCCCCTCGTACAAAAAATAGCCGCATTTTATTGGTGAGGGAAAAGTGAAGAGGCAACGAGTGGAAATAAGAGAGAACACGAAACGTAAAGATTTGAGTGTTTAATTTTAGTTGTATTGCCTATGATTGTGAGTAATAGTGAAGTTACAGAGTAGACTTCAAATGGTACTCGATTCAACGTCGCAAATTTTTCATAGTGTCGATGTGAGTAAAGATGAAATAACACTCGACTTCAGCGATAATGGAGATGCATACGTATGCGCTAATTTATGTCGAATTAATTTTGCTATAATTTAAGCGTTTCAGTAGGCAATTCTCAACTTCAGAGATTTGCAGAGATCTCAACACGCTATGAATATCTGAATTATAAATTTCCAATATCAGAAACGTTTTCTATGCTTCGTGCATATGATCTGTTCCTAGAGATTCTTTCTCTCTTGTTGTTGTGAATCCTCAACGAATGCTATGTTAGCATTAAACGAGCTGATTTAATTTTTACCATATTTGCAGCGGTATTTTCTCTGTTTTTAGCGAAAAATATGATTTGGTGTTCAGTAGCAAACAGCTCTTGTCACGTTGAACAAATCAAATTTAAAAGCTGCCGTATATAAGGTAATGATGGAAGCATTTAAAGCCATATTATTAGATTTATGCGTCGTTTGAAAAATATTTCCGCTTTAGATTTTTTTGAGTGAAGGTTATATTTACCCGATTGGCTATAAAATAATACATTTTCTAGGTATATACATCTTTGAGGAATTTTTACGCCCGAATTGAAGTGATCTGAGCAAATTTAATTGCGTCGTTGATGAAACTACTAATTGTCGCTTGTATTTTTCCTTTAAAACTCAATTCTATAAAATATTATTCATATTTTTTATGGAAAAGTCCTCTTCTTTTCAAATTTCAGATTACGAATGTAATTCATAAAACACATCCGTTAATTATTCATGGTGATGAATCGAATAAGCTAATGTTGAACTATCTGGGTAATTATATTGGCAACGCGTGGTCTGCCGATTTTGGATGTCGTGATTGTTCTGCTCAACAAATCAGTTTTTTAAAAGTAATTTATTCGTGTAGATTTTTCCATATTATATCTTTAAATTCATTACGGCTTTATAAGAAAAATATATTTCTATCTGATTAATTACTAACTGCAAGTCGGGCAAATACTTAGTCTATATTGTACAAGTTTAATGATATCTCTTATTTACTAAGTAGTGTTTTTATTTGATTTATATCGTTTACTTAGTTATTTTGTTAGTTTATATTGTTTGGGTAAACGAGTATTTGTCAATTTGGGTTGAGGGCTACGTGTTTGGGCAATTTATGTTGTTCATTTCGATATAAGGATAATTTGGATAAGTGTCGATATTTTATTTAATTTAAATAGTGTTGATTTATCCTTATGCGGGCTTATATCATTTGCAGTTTATTTTCTGCTCCCCAAAGAAATAATTGAGTTTTATGAAATATTTTCATTCAATTCGTATATTTTTGCAAATTCCCACTCACATTCAATGGATCATTTCAACGTTTGTATGCGCAATAAAGCACTCATTTATCGATGAATTTGTAGTTTTCTAAATACCGCTCTAAAATAGAACGATCACCTTATTTCTGTGTTTATGCTTTCCAATCGTTCGAATTTTCCCACGTTGATTTACTAATCCGATTTGCATATTTATTATGACATCATCAAGCGAGCGATAATTTAATTACTTTCCTAGGAAGTAAACTTACATATGTGGGGAAAATCCCATTTATCGTTTTGCATCATTTCTGATAGGTTTGCAGTATAGTAGGTCTAAAATTCGAAACACCCGCAGTACATTCAGAGAATGATGAAGTTAACTCTCTACTGGCTATTTTGCACTTTCTTTAGTTCTGTCAAATACAATAGGCCGTTGCAACTTCCAGATTATCCATGAAATGTCTATTGATAAGAGAATCAATAGTGATAATGATGTGCGACTTGAGCTTATGCAACATTCTTAATACACGAATTCTAGGGAGGTAAATCCTTTGTTGATTTAGGATGATGCCGAGCAGGAGTGGCCGAAATTGACGTTGGCGATAGTGTTGGCTAAGCCGATCCCATTTGTTGAAGAATTTCTCACAAAAGTCGAAAAATTGGAATATCCCAAATCGAATATCGACCTCTATTTGTACAGTAATCAGAAATATAACGAAAGAGAGGTGGGTAATTGTTTAGTTATACTTTTAGTTGATAATCAAACTATGTTGGCAGTAAGTGATATTATCGGCCGATAACCAAGCGGTTTTTGCGAAGTGACAGATTAGAATCGAGCACGAATAACTTAAGTTCTTTTAGAATCATTAGAAAAATGTAGGGGGTCATCTCTGACATTTTGATGAGTTTTTTAATCGCTTTTTCTTATTTATAGTATAATTCCAAATTAAGTCGCAGTGGGTCAATGTTTTCGAATATTTTTAAGTAAGTAATGAATTATTTTTTTCAAATTGCTGATTGAAATTCTTTTTCCGTTAGCAGTTATCTTGCCCAAAATCCTCGAAAATATAAACCATAGGTATACGTTATACTCGTATATGTTGTCGGCAGTGATTGGAAATATCTCTGCTTTATATTGTGTAATTCGTCTTTCGGTAATCTTTTTCTCATTTCCTCTCATTCCCCTCACCCTACACCTTAATAACTCAGTGGGGCCGTTCGTATGGACTGATGTTGTTTGTATCGATTGCTGTTGATGAATTATCTGCTTGAAAGAGGTATACGAATAAACTGTTGAGGTGAATGAGTTCTTGCGAAAAGCACGAGGAAAGTACAGTTCGGTTGAATGGGACAGCGGTGAGGTGGAAATTGGAGAGCGTGAAGCTCGTCGAACAGCTATGTATGTTGTTGATTTTATTGAATGCATCGTCGTTCTTCAAAAATAGCCTCCTCCCCCTCCTCTCCTTCCTTTCCACGCCTGCTTCCAGTCGCCCAATCGCATTTTACCCTTTCTAATTTTTCTCATGCTGATGCTGTCCTCTTCTCCTATATTTGCGCTTTGGTTATGCAAATATAATGCCAACGGTGTAGGTTACTGCCTGTCGAATGCATGACTTTGTTGCCCGAGAGTATGTTACATCAAAGGTGAGCATACTCTCGAGACGGTCGCAACTAGTTGAATAACAAATCTATTAGTAATTAGTTACGCCAACCGAAGGATAGACTTTGGTAAATAAGTGGATCGTATCGATTTCAGTTTTTAATGCCATTTTATGTAGCACGAAATGCATAAGATATCATCGAACATATCATTCATCATAAAGTAACTTTAGATTTCAAAGAAATATTTTCGAACATCTCTGATATGAATAGTACAAAAATTAACTATGAATAATTTATCGATATTATGGGAAATATTATCTGAGTATATTAAGCGATAGAATATTCCCACCGTATTGAAATTAATTATGAGCATTAAGTTGAAATAAATTGATTAAATATGAGCAAAGTAATGTGAGAATTTATTGTCAATTTCATTTTTAAGGCAAAATCGTTCATTTGATTATCTCATCCACTAATCTGCGATTATTTTTCCTTAATCACCAATATAACTGCCTATTTCAGGTTACTTGAAGCTATTATGGTTTCTTTTCAGAGTGCTGCGAATTTCCTTTTCCTTTCAGCATTTACAGAGATTTATTTTTGCATGAGATGGTTCGTATTGCAGCGATATGGCAATAAAAGCAAACAATGATTTCGTATTTCTCCTCGATGCAAATGTTCATTTCGTCGATCCGAATGTCATTAGATGGATTATTGAGAGTGCGTTGACAATGAATCTGTAAGTATTCTCGAGGAAATTGTTTGAATGGCCCGATTATTCGAATCGATAATTCTGTAAAAATCGCTTCGACATTCAACCATAATCTTTAATGCAGCCATGAGAGTATAATTGCTATTGTCATTTTGCTTAGAGCATCGAGTGTATTTTTGGACTTTTGCAAACGTTGTTTATAATATTATAGAGGCAGATTCATTCCCTATTATCTATATATGCGGTTTTGCAAAAATTGCTTTTATAAATTCCCATAATGACTCTGTTATGCGCAATGGTGTATTTGCTTGTCTAAAATGATAACGCACACACTCGAGCGTCATTCTATTCGGACTGATGAAATTTTGTGGATATAGTCTATGGTACAGAGGTCAATTTTCTATACCATAGTGTATTTTTATCAGTTAGCTTCGAAAGGGATAGTAAGTATTTAGAAGTGCCGAAAATTGCGCCTCTATATAGCGATGAGTTTTTCAATTTTATATCCCTCAGTGGGGAAAAAATTATCTCCTTTCGGAAATTTTTACTATTGGTTAAATGAACTAAAATCTTATAAAGGTATCAAGTCGTATATGTTCTATTTGTTGGCTCAATCTTATTGGTCATATGAGAGCACCATAAGAGCATTTAGCTTTTGTGGCGCGAGTACTGCATTTTTTATCAGATTATTTGTGTGGAAAATTTGGAAAAATTACACTAAAATGATCAAATCGAAGAAAATGAAATGTTCATACTGTTGGAGTGATCGAAATTGCTTTATATCGGTCCGATTTCTGCTATTATCGTTGAAAGCGCGAAAGGAACGAGACTATTTTATAAGCGTACAGCGTAAAATTATAATTGTTTTCAGAGGTATTTTAGCACCAATGGTTGGTAAACCGAATAAATTCTTTACCAATTTTTGGGGTGCAATATCATCAAGTGGTTATTATGAACGTTCTGAGGATTACACAGAAATTGTTAACTATAAACGTGTTGGTGTATGGAATGTACCTTTTATTTCTTCTTCTATACTTATTAATAAGCAGAAGGTTGGTATTTCTCTTATTGAAGTGAGGTTATTAAAATTCACTTCATTCTACTAAAAGTGAGAATTTTAGGTGAGTATAATGCTGAATGGATCTGAACAGATTCATATTACGCGAGGTTACAAAAGAGAGTTATTTTCATCGGAGATAATAGAAAATGAGTCAGTGCAAAATGCCTGATAACACATATTGGAGTAATGATAATCACGAATAAGTGCAGCAAGATGTTCGTTTGCGCATCGCTATGTGTTATAAGCTTTCTTTATTCTTTCATTTTTGGGAATTTCTCGCAAACACTCTATTAAGTTTGCACGAAAATGTGTTAGAGCAATTCTTCGTGACTGTCTGCGGATGGAGTGCAAGATATGAGAAAATCCATTAACTTCAAGATATTATGAGAAGTAAGATTCACTCGAAGTTTGGATAAACGACATGAAAGTTCCATCGATTATATGTAATATGAATTGTGTTCACTGAAACAAGCCACTAACCATCGTGAAAGCTTAACAAAGTGGTAATGAAAGTGGGAAAGAGCAAAATTGAGCTTATCCGATTTTCAATTCCAGTCTTTTCAATGATTAGGCTCAACAATAGCTCAGTAAATTCGGTGCGTCTAAAGGTATCTTCGATAGGGGATTTCAATGTTCGAATTTTTATCAGTGGAGAAATTATTGCAGAGAATTAATGGAATCGAAATTATTTTCGAAAATTTTCTTCATAGTGAGATCGGTTTTTTTTTTTTCAGTATTGTTAATTAGCGTAGAAATTTTGTGGTTATTTGGAAATAGTAATGTAATTATTCATTGTCCTGACTATTTGTGGATTTAGATGCGTGAAATTCGAGATGGTTTCTTCTATAATGCAGATGTGGATGCTGATTTGAGTTTCTGCCAATTTGCAAGAGACAACGTGAGTTGCATTCTATTCTCGAAATAAACCCTCGGGAGTTTTAGTTTTCTTTTTTTTTGTGGATTTGAAGAATGGAAACTATCCGGAAAAGGGCTTCAGCTGAGATATTCATCATCGTTAAGACAATCCGTTAGAGCGGCTTAATGCTGTGGCTTTCTCTTTCAAAGATGTTCATGTATCTTCAAACCAATGTTGGAATTAAAGAAAACCTTAAAGTTTTCAGAATTGAATTACTCATTATTCGGTGATTAATTAGTGTTCGTTGCCAATTTCCACTAAGCAAATTAATTTCAATTAACGATTAATGTTAAACTTTTTTTCTTCTAATTTCAACGTTGAATGAGGAAATTAGGAAATTTACGTAGATTTACGTAGTGACCCAACGAGAGGAAATTTATCGAGCAAATTTTTTACGTAGATTCCTCATTTTTCTTCAAAAAAATTCGAAAAGCTAATATTTTCTTGAAAAAATTACTGTTTAACAATTTTTCTATTGTTGGAATAATTTTTCAGGATCATTTCCTTTATGTTGATAATCAACGATATTATGGATTTCTTGCTGATAGTGAGACGTTTGATAATAGCGGAAAGCATCTTCATCCGGAAATGTATCAAATATTCGAAAATCGATATGTAAGCCGTCGAGTAGACGTCTTTCGAAAATCTCATTCCAACGAATAAACAGTATTTTCCTCCTCGATGACGACTTCTAATTTATTTTCGTTGTTACGTTCTTTGTGGCGTCTTCAAGGGAAATTTGCTTTGCTGTCTGAAATCGTTCACTTCTACAGCTTTATTGAAATCGTCGCGAATTTATGCGATTAGTTGTTGAAATTAGGTGTGGAGGTGGAGGAACTAAGTCTCTGGTGGTGCTTCATTTTACCTGAATAAAGGTTTTTTTTTTGCAAAGGGGCCTTAATTTATTAAAGTTTAATGCGGCCTTCCAACAACTTCTTCATTCCATTTATGCAGTTTTTCTCCACTTGAAAATGATTCTACCTATGGCTTTGGCAATACGCATTTTTTGTATATTTATTTCGCAAAATATCAATGTTCTCATTTAAGTGAGTAAATATAACGGCTATGATTCACTTCCATAGTGAATTTTTTGTTGCCCCCCCAGCCCTCCACTCACTCTCCCCTAGAAAAGAGAACGGAGGGAATTGCTTCTATCCTCTGGATGCCGAAAATCGGCCTAATTTAATTTCTGTATGAGCATTAATTAGGAAACCAATATTCAACGATAAGAAAATCCATCTAAATAATCGAATTTTTAATGGAAATATTACAGCTATGGGAATCACGTTATGTGCATCCAGATTATTTCGCAGCATTAGATGGGAGTGCCGAAATTGCGCAACCATGTCCTGATGTCTATGATTATCCACTAATGTCGGAGAAATTTGCAAAAGAACTCATCGAAGAGATGGAAAATTTTGGACATTGGTCGGATGGAAAAAATGAGGTCGGCTATTCTATGTTGCTTGCTAACTGTTTTGCATTTATTTAATGGGTTTTCGTTAGCCTCGGCCGAGAATTTTAGCTCAATTCGGAAGTTCCACTCATAATTTTAGGCCTTTCAAACGTCAGAGAAGATTTTTCCCATAGATCTTAAAACCTGAAATTCAAGTCTTGTGAATCTATTGTTTAGTTATATGGGAGGGGATTTTCTCGGGAGAAATCCCATCGTACAAATTGAATTCTAATCAAACAGATGTAGCTTGCACATTATCTTCTATTGAGAGTTTTTATCGTTCGTGAGATAATGAGTGCACCGATAAGCGCAATGATATTACGAGATCTCTTCATTGTTTATGTTTGACTTAAGCATAGTTTCGTTGATTGCGATAGTCGAAATGAAGGGGAATTTGAAAGAAATCCGTTTCACAAATCGATTTTTTCTGAGGGAGTCGTGATTTTTGCGAAGCTTATCTATGAAGAGCTAAGCTATCTTTTATCATCACTTATGATAGCGGGACGCGTTTATGCCTCCTGTATTTGTCGCATTTCGTCACAGCTGCCCTCTCCAAGTCTCGAGTTTTCATCCTTTAATCTAATCTATACCCCTTTCTTCGATATAGGACGAGCGTCTCGCTGGTGGCTATGAGAATGTGCCAACAATTGATATTCATATGAATCAAATCGATTTTCAACGCGAGTGGTTATATTTTCTCGACGAATATGTGCGTCCAATGCAAGAAAAGCTTTTCATCGGATATTACCAAAAGGTAAACGTAATATTCAGCAATCGTACGGCAATCGATCGGCGCTACAAAAAAATATCTCTTTAGATGCTTTATTGAGGTCTTTTCGCATTTTCAACGATCCATTCACATTTATTGGTAATTTTTATTTGCAATAATATTGGTGCCTATAGTTAAATGCGACGTAAGCCCTCTCATTCCATTACCACCATTTCAGATAGATTCGCGTTTAGTTTAATCTACCCGTTTAAAGTTGTGGAAATATCAAAATAACCAACGGTTTATGAGGGTTTTAATTTGCTATTTTATTTAATTAGTGATGCATCGTAGCGATTACCATTATTGGTGCAGGATGGATGACTATAAGGATTAATGACCTATTTAGCAATTTTATTTTCATGCTCTAGTTTGTTTCACTATACTTTTATAGTCGATTGCCTCCTTGTCACAAATATGTTTAGCCTGTCGAAGCGTTAATGATGTTCGTAGTTCGCTACAAACCTGGCGAACAGCCTTCTCTAAGAGCTCATCATGATGCGTCCACCTATACAATCGATGTGCCTCTGAATAAGCGAGGTCGTGATTATGAAGGTGGTGGTGTTCGATACGTTAGATATAATTGTACGGTGGATGCTGATCAAGTTGGTTAGTGTTCATTGACATTTACTATCTAAATGAGTGGGATTTATATGCACCCGTAATGATTTAATTGGCGCAAATTTATAAATAATCGTTATTCATTAAAACGCTTTTGCGTGCTTCGCTTATGCTTTTGTGATTATTTCACAGGCCATGCATCACCCCATTCTTATGTATTTATTCGTACACTATTCAAACTTGAACTTCCGTCTTGTATATCATACACCTCATAGTTCCAATGATAGATCTGTGGAATTTTTCTCGTTTAAGTCGGCCACATTCTTCAACTTCCTTAAATTCTAGTGATCGTTATTTGTCCATCTATGATATAGAAGTTGTGGCGTAAAGAAGTTTTGCAAGAGCGATTATTTCGAATTATGCCTTCATCTTTGCACAGCTGATATGCGAAGAGTTCTTTAATGATGGCACTAAGATTAGGAAGATGGTCATCGTTGTATCGTGCGGGAATGTTGTTCGATATAGAACGCTCTATTTCTCTCGGGTGCGTAACGTTTAACGAAGCATCTACATAATTTAATATTTTGGATGTTTGTGTTAGTATCGTCTCATATATGTCGATCTTTGAGGAATAATTTTATTAGCATCGAGAACCTCCTGAGAGGAATTTTTGTGGGGCACATCGTCCGATTCCAGCAATTGAGGCTACATCAGCTTACGGCTCATTCTCTCGTCCCTTTGCTTTCAGTTTCTCTTTCTCGTTACATCGCCGCTTGCAGATTCTTTTTAATCGTTTTGCTGATTTTGCATTCCTTGCAAGAAACAGTTGTTTGATATGAGAGTGAAATGTTTTGCAGGCTACGCTGCAATGTTTCCCGGTCGCCTTACGCACCTTCACGAAGGATTGCCGGTTACAAAAGGAACACGTTACATCGCTGTATCGTTCTTAAATCCTTGAATCATAGTGTGTTCATTCACTAAATAAGTATATCGCTCAACAATTTTTGATCTTGGGCATTCACTGTTTATCGGTCAGATGCGCCGTTTGTTTACTTTTGAGCACTTAAATCCATCTGTTATTAGGTTTTGTTGAATCTTCCTGTTATCTTTTGTCAATGTAAACGGGTGCTCCCCGAATTTTAAGCATAAATTGTTAAGGAAATAGAAGTTCTTTGTGCATCTAACAACGTACACGATGAATTTGTAGACGATAATTTAGTGTAATTAGCACGCTGATTTCAGTCATTAATTAAGGGCAGTTACTAATTGCTTACTGCGATCATTTAAATATCGGTATCATTAATGAAATAATATTATTAATTATGTGGCGAGGGAGGAGAGTGGGCCAGAAAAAGTAATCGAAAAAGCCCGGGTGGAGGTTTCTCTTCTTTGAGAAAGAGGTGGAGGTTCTTCTATAATTTTGGTGTTAAAGAAAGAAAATGCTGTAATTTTTCTCTCATTACTTTCATTCGCCTAATAGAGTCACTAGAATCGGAATAAGTTATTGCTTAGGGAATGAGAGCAAAACGATGGTGTATTTCTAGCCTCTTCTCTTTATTTATTCGTAGCTATTCGACTTATATTATCAGTGGCCTATTTCTGATTGTTTTTTATCTTCTTCTGTTAATTAGCTTAACACCTTTAAAAGGTGAAGTCTGTTCTCGCAGCAGTATTCTTTCTCTGCCAATCTCGGTCCATCTATCTCTTCGACTACTCGTTTATTGATATATCCGTGTGGATATGTGGTGCTCAGTCAGTGGCTTTAGCTGCCGTTTGTCTCTTATTCCGATGAATAAACTATCGATATTCGGCATATGTTGGTTTTCTAATGGCATTTGGTGTCATTACCACGTATCGTCGTTATATTCGGGTCGAGAGGAGCAATTCTTAGCTATGGCAATTTACTAAGAAGGCATAGAAGCAGTTTTTGTCACTCAATCGCCAGCAAATTCAGCTCAATATGGAAAGAAATTAAATGATCAATGGCATTGAAAGCTTTAGAAGTTATTCGTTCAGCGTACTGCACTTGTGAGTGAGCGCTGTTGACGTCATTTTACGTCATTCATGACGTCCATCATTCATATGTGGAGGATATTCGCTAAGCTGTATTGTAACGGAAGCTTCAACGGATCGGCGAAGTGGGAGAGAGGTTATCTGTTGTTCAAGTAGAGGAGGGTTCAAGTAAACGTGAATGGAGTAGAGAGTAGAGATGAGGAGATTTTCGTTTTTATGCTTTTTATTTCCCTATAAAGTGAAATTAGCCGTTGAGCGCTATATTGGTACTCTTGAGATATTAAGGAAGAGGATCGGAGATGTATTGCGGTTCGAAAATGATTGGAAGATCAACTGCGAGATTTATCAGTAAGTGTGATGTGGCAATTTCAAAGTAAGCTGCAATTTCCACATATATTATTGGAGACGTTGATCGCTATTTCTTTGAAATATTTACATAGACGCAGTTATCGAGGTAATAAGAGGTATTTTTTAGATGAACAAACTATGCATCGATTGTTGAGGAACATTGCAAGGAAGCTGAGTGGGAAGGCGATATGCGCTAGTGATGTGCTCGTCGTCGGAGGTGGACATGCGGGATGTGAGGCGGCCACTGCTGCGGCTCGAACAGGCGTCTCCACTGTGTTGCTCACTCATCGAGAGGACACCATCGGTGAAATGTCCTGTAACCCGAGCTTCGGAGGCATTGGAAAAGGTTAACGTGTGTTATTTGGGGAAGTTAGAGGATGAAGATGAGGTAGGAGTGCTCTCTCAAACGTGGATTACTTCGAAGGGAGAATGATGGAGTTATTTACTGACTTGCGTTGCAACTATTCCATCCTTATCGTTCAGACTAAACTTATCAGAGGTTTGATTTTATAATGAGGAATTGTTCGTATAAGAGCATTTGCACGCCAGGTGGGAGGGACGTTTTATGTTACCCACAAGAAGACTGCCCTATGAAGTAGGGCTAGATCCGTCAGTAAGGGACACCTGTCCGAAGAGGTACTGAATTTAGAGGCTAACTGGAATCCGCTCCATTTTTTTCAAATATTGATTTCAGGACATCTAATTAGAGAAGTGGACGCCATGGATGGAGTATGTGGACGTATATGTGACCAAGCAGCGATTACGTATCAAGCTCTTAATGTTGGGCAAGGACCGGCTGTATTGGGCCTTAGAGCACAAATCGACAGATCGCTTTATAAGCGCCATATGCGAAAGGTGACCGTTATATAGAAAGAATAAGGGATCGTTGCAAGATTGTTGAACAGAAACGCATTTACCTATCAAAATTTCTAGGCAGATACCGCTCCTTCGACGCTTTATCTATTTGCATTCCTTTGTCGCAATGGGATTCAGAGGGATGAGATTTTCAATTTCAATCTCGATTTAAACGTTTCGTTTACTTTATTTCGTTAGTTTCGTGGGATTTAATTTCCCCTTGCCTTTTGTCATATCGAGGACACCTCTGTTGTCGCCAGCTTTTGGTGGTTTCATCGAATGTTCCCCTTTCGTTTTATTCCTCTCCCATGGAATAGATTTCTTCTCTTGAATAGGGCTCATTTATTTGCACAGTTGTATATTTTTTGTCGCCATTTATTGCAGCTCAACGCATCTGAAGATTGCAGGAAATCGTGGAAAATACACCGAATTTACGAGTAATTGAAGGATCTGTCGAAGATCTTGCCATAGAACGTGCTGAGGATGGCTCGTTGTGTGTGGCTGGTGTGCGATTAGAGGATGGAAGGGTTGGCTCAATGTTTTAATGTTTGTTTATGATCTTGGCGTGATGTTAATGAGAGGACGTATCGAGGTCATCGGTGGAGGCAACAGAAATCCGGCTGCTTCCTATTTTCGAAAAAAATCTGGGGTCGATAGTGATAATAATTGAGAATTTTTCGACATAGCTAAATGTGGGGATCCTTTCCCCCTCCATCTCAGGACGAAAATATCAATTCGAGGATCTGCAGTCTGTGTCAGTGACCTTGAGCGGAGAATTTTGCGGCCACTCATCGGAGAATCTCTTTGTTCTTTTGTTCGCCGCATATCATCAATTTATAACCGTGATAGGCAGAAGTTATTCATCAATTCCTCTGTCGTTTCCTCTCATTTTTTCCCTAACTGGGTCGTTTTTAAATTCGTTGAGTTGTGTTTACTCAAGTTTGCTTTATTCCCTGAGGAAGGCCATAACCTCTGCTTTGAAGTATATAGGAAATTTTTCATCCAAACGCTGCAGTTATTATTCCTGTGATCTCTTTCCGTTCTTTTATTGCGATCAGTTCCGATTATTAGTAATTGCTTCATTAACGTTATCAGCATTGTTGATTCGGTCGAATTCTGTTTTCTGCTAACGAATATACTTAACATTTTTGAATTCATGGTACCACTTAAGGTGTGGTTGAGTTCCAATATACTGAGTCGCTACTTAGTAATCTGTGGAGAATTATGAGTTCTTATTGTTTCAGATATTGCTGTCGAAATCGGTTGTGATAACAACGGGCACTTTCTTAGGGGGGCAGGTATTTCGAGGTATGAAGAAATACCCCGCTGGACGTATCGGCGAAAAGGTTCGTGTTACAGATATAGCTTCCACTTCTATATACTTATATCATAATTCCTTCTTTATAATGCACTTGGCTTACAATTCTTCCAACCCTACGGATTTTGCATATACTCGATCGTGAGAGAGCTCGTCATGCGTGAAATTTTTCAGATATACATAGTTTCAAGGAGGAATTGGGAAGCACTTTTGTAATGTTCGACTTCGGGAACCATTTTCTGACATGAAACCACGAGAACTTGAAAGGAAGAGAGCTTATTTGTAGAGGATCTTGTGCCGCTCAAAACGCTTCGAAATAGGGGCGAGAATCGAAGAGTATGAGGAGTGCGCTTTGAAAAGAGGACTCGTGAATAGGAAATTCGAGGATATCTCGAATGTTTTCGACAATCATATTTCCATCTTACACAGACACACTGCATTCCAAATTTTGCACGATAACTCATTCTTAAATAGTTAATTCGGCGATTGAGAAAACGTTTCCATATGTCCATTGATTGCAGTTCGTTGAACAAGACGAACTGTCTGCATTACATTTTGCATCTTGTCCAGCTACTCGTGCAGGTGTTTAAACGGAAATTGCCGTTTATGATCGGTCATGTGATTCGCTGTAAGAGAAATCTGAGTGTGATAGGTATTCTATCACCTTAAGATCCGTAATTCTTATAGAAAGCGATCAACTATACGAAGGTGTTGTCTTAGCGGATGGAGGGTCTAGACTAGAATCGTTATCTTCCATCGTTGTAATTTCAAGAACGCATGACTTCCAGCCAGGCTGCTCTTTCTGTGAAAGGACGCAAAGTACATAATCAAATGGAGACACTCGTTTTCTTGTCCAATATCGTCTTTTTCAGTAGAATGTTTGTTACGCTTTTGGATTATCCCGACTTTGTGATTTGATGCAAATTGCTGTAATTGTAGAAAATTATCTATCTGTGTAAGTGGTTATATTATGGACTTGTGAAGTGAACCTAAAATAAGACATTTTTAGTCATCAACAGGTCTCTCAAAAACCCTCAATGAGCTCGGCTTCAAGTTGGGTCGCCTACGAACCGGCACACCACCACGGCTTTTGAAACGAACAATCGACTTTAATAAATTTACGACAATGCCTCCTGATCGGAAACCAATTCCGTTCTCTTTTCTAACCGATCGGGTCTGGTTGGATCCGTCCGAGCAGGTGATGGTGTCATTGACTTTGTGCTGAAGGGTTAGTTTAGGTGGATGGAGTCTGCTTAACTCCTACAAGAAATATGTTATCAATTTATTTTTCGAAAAAGGAAGGGTAGTAACAATTTTTCATTTGCTTTTAATTGTTTATAACTTAATACTTCTAATGTTTTATTTTTTATTTCTTGAATATATCTGCGCTATGTTCGAAGTAAGTTAATTGTTTTCATGATAAAATTTGGGATTGAGCTTTCGTTGATTTAAAAGTGGTTGATGGTCGCCCAATCAATGAGTGGATCAGTATAATTTCTTCTTATTTGCTGTTATAGCCAATAGATTTGGTGGTTTGATGGATGAGATTTTAAGTTCCATTTTGCCATTATGGCCGGAAATTGAGCACATTTTCTAGATCGAGTGAATGTATTCTTCTTTCTTTTGCAGTTGCCAACATACCTTTCGTATACGAATGATCGAGTGGCACAGTTGGTGCACGATAATTTCCACAACAACGAATATATAAGAAGTGAAGCGAATGGTCCTCGTTATTGTCCATCACTGGAGGCAAAAATTCTCAAATTCGCCAATATGCATCATAGGGTACGTTGTTTTTCGCCATCAAACGCTGAAATTATAGTTGAATAATTGAGCGTGGCAGTTGCATGTGCTTATGGAGATTGTATGCAGATGACCTATAATTTTTTTTCTCATGTTTTAATTCATTAAGTGAATAAATATTCACATCGATATACGTGCCTCTTTCTACGTGAAGTGTTGAATTCAAACAGAGTTTAGTTTCCATTGTTTTGCGGAGAACTCGGGTATCTTTTTGTTTTTGCCGTCAAAGAAGCAAGTTTAGAGTTCACATAGAGGTCCTCTTGAGAAGGGAATTTCCCATGTAGTGCTGGGAAGCAGGTGAATAGCGGATTGCCACTAATGTTTGCTATTTACGGTTGATGGTGAATTACTTCACGAGGAACTCATAGATTAGAAATGAAACACCATTTGAGTGTATTATCTCTCGCAGTTCAATACATTAACTCTGAATAAGGAGGGGAATTCTGTTTCACCTTCTTCATCTTTTATTTTAGAAGCATAAATAGCAGAATAACAAATGAAAGTTTGGAATTTATCTATGCAGCGAAGAATTAATGAAGCTTGATTGTCTTGAAAATTGACTAGAAATAAGTTAATTGAGCCCTTTCGTTTGCAGGTATTTCTCGAGCATGAAGGACTGGAATCCGAATTGATCTATCCACAGGGGATGTCAATGACTTTTCAACCGGAAGTGCAATTACAGATTATGCGAGCGATTCCCGGCTTGGAGAACGTTGAAATTACAGAGGCTGGTTATGGAGTGGAATATGATTTCGTGAATCCGCAACAGTTGCATCCTAGTCTTGAGACAAAAATTGTTAAGAGGCTGCTCTTTGCAGGGCAGATCAACGGTACCACTGGATACGAAGAAGCAGCTGCACAAGGTCAGTAATTCTTCTAGCAGAACTGGTTAGTTTATTTCAAGGGTGCGCCAGATTTGCAACAATGATAATTGAGAGGTGCCAACTCGTAGAGGTGGAGGGTGAACTCGTGCAAGGAAAACGAAAGGCTGACATGTATTCTAATGGAAACAATGGTTTTGCTGAATTTTCAAACACACTGAATGTGGAGTTTCTAATTTTAAATAAGATTTTGAACGTTTTATTGAATATTCTTCTAATATAGTTGTCATAATTAAATGCACGACGTGTAAGAAAGTGGGATTTTCGTTGGAAATTTGCACATAAAAATTCATGTTTGAACTTCCTCCAATACTTCCCTTTGTGGGAAACTCGTATTGGAAGTAAATTTTCGATGTTGGGAATAACCTAAGAAATTTTGGAAAGAAACTTCTCGAGTAGGAAAAGATTTGCAAGGTGGCAGGTACAGTTCAGTTCTTAAATAATATGGGTTGTCTTCAAATTTCGAAGGTAGGTAATATGAGACGGAAAAGTGCTTTATGGAGCGAAACAAACAGTGATACTTTAGTGGTGATTGTGATATCCGTCATTTTATCGAATGGCGATTAGTTTTGGTCTAAATGGGTTCATTAGCATAAATTGTGGTATATAATCATTTTATTGTTAATCATAGTTTGCACAAATTACAGAGTGAAATTACCGAACAGTTCACTTCGTTTAAATGAGAACTTTTGGTGATGCTGTGAAAAATTTTTGGAAAACACCTCAATGATTTTGAGGGGAAAAAATTGAGCCATTATCGAATATATGGTGGAAAATTGCCTCTAAGGTACACCCGCACTGCAGTTTTTACTCTTTATTTCGGTTGAGGTGTTGTGGCGGGCATAAACGCATCAGCGTTGAGTCGTGGCAAAGAATGTCTACTAATTGATCGGACGGAAGGATATATTGGCGTATTAATTGATGACCTCACAAGTTTGGGCACTAGTGAACCCTATAGAATGTTCACATCGCGTGCTGAATTTCGACTTCATTTAAGGTTTGTTGTTTGAACAATTCTCGGAAGACGTTAGAGTTTACTTTGATATTACAAACGATATGAGAATTCATTGAATGATATGTGCATCATTCGTCTGGTACCAATTGAGCGCTCACTAAATGCTGACGTGAGTATAATTAAAGAGGAAAAGGTGTGTACGTACGGGTTGATAGTTGGAATTCATAGTCGAATGAATTTTTGCAAGAAAATATCGGAAATACTGCAATATTGGCTAAGCTTCAGTAATTGATAAACTTAGGGCAACTGTTTACTACTTTCAGATTTAACTGTCTAAGTTATACTGCAGGTAGTTACCTTGCTATATTTTATATTATATTGTTATCGGGATAGCCGACGTCATTATTGTTAAACGAAACTGCTTCTGTTAAGTAATAATGCTGCAAAAAAGTGTTTCCATCAGTAGGCTGTGTAAAAGATTCTAAGGGGAAGTGATATGAGGAATAGAGATGACTATAGATCCGACCAACCAATTAGTTTATTTATCGACTGTTTAATATAGTATAGTGGATGAGTACGTTACGATGTTGAAATGTACAAATTTGTTGTGTGATAGCGTCAAGTTATCGTCTTGTTAACTTATCATATCATCATAAGATTGGTTTGGTTTCAGGCCTGATAACGCAGATATGCGTCTAACGGAAAAAGCATATCGTGCGGGTGCCGTATCGGAGCACCGATACGCACGATTCTGTACAATGAGGAGAAAATTTAACGATGCAGTAGCTTTGCTCAAGTCAATAGAAATGCCTATAAGTAGGTGGAAACAATCGCTCCCCGGATTTACAACGAAAAAAGGAGGCGGTAAAGGTCAGTTTCCTTCTGTGTAGAGGTCAAGTTGCACTTCAGAAAAGGTTGAAAAGTTGAACCTGAGGAAATGCAGAGGGCGATCGAGATGTGCTTAGGTATATCAATTGAGGTCATTGCTTTAGATCGTTGGTTTTTTTCCCCGAATTTAGTTTTATTTTTCACATTTGTTGCCAATATTCATAATCTTTTCAGTGAGCAGGAAGGGGAAGAGGGAAGCCTATTTTTGTTCTTTAATAAGATTTTAATTTTGCGATAGGCTTGTTCGGCTCATAAAGTAATGAGGAGAAATCGCCTCGTCCTATGGCATGAGTGGAATTTTGTTAGTTTCGAACTCTGCCTAACTCGTAACGTTGCGATGAGCCGTTTTGCGCAACAGATCTCTTTGAATTAAACAAATAAATCTTATTTCAGTATTAAGTGCGTATGAGATGCTTCATCGTTTCGATATTTCTATGGAGCAATTGGCTATCGCATTCCCGAATGAACTGAATAAATTTGTTGGTGATGAGCAACTGGAATCGCGAATCAGGAATGAGGGTATCTATGCACAACAACACGGACGTCTTACTGCTAGGGTAAGCCCTCTTAATTTCCAGCCTCAAGTTCGTAGATTTCCTCCAACGTTAGAAGAGATAGAATTGTGTGTTTATTTTTAAATTAGCGTTTTATTTTCCGCTCATTAATTGCTTATTTTCCTTAAGTTCATTTAATTCGAATTTTATGTTTTTAATAAATCCTTTCAAAGTTCATTGTAACAGTATAATGCTATCGGCTTGTATATATCTCTTTATATATATTTATTTAGTAGTTTCAGATTATAATTTAGAGCAATTATGTAATTGGAAGGAACTTAATGAGCATAGTCAGAGTATGTGTCTTCAAGTCTATGATCCTTATACATATTTTCCTACCCTTCCGTCATTTCTTTCTCGTTTTTGTGATAGTAGCGAACTTGCTTGTGCAGGTATTTTTGCAAACAATCAAATGCGGAAAAGTCGTTCTCAAACGGAACGATTCGCCTGGTGGTTGTAGTTTAATTACATCGTCTCGGAAGGAGCAAGTGAATACGAAGAAGATTATTAAATTGCTTGAAGTTCGAGCTGATAGATTCAGATGGAGGAAGTGCGTCGTGAATGTGCTACTCTGATACCAGAGAATACGGATTATGCGACAATGGACGGTCTGTCTTTCGAGTGTAAGGAAAAATTCGAGACGTGGAGGCCACAGAATCTAGCTGCAGCTTCAAGGCATCTTTTTCTCTGCTAATAGGATAATGTTCATGAAACAGTGATGACGTCTGTAATATGTAGCCTGTCTTAGCTACCTTCGAAGTGGAACGTGATTTCGCTGTTTTGAGAGCTCATGAATCTTCTTTCTTCGACTTCGAAATTTTTTCACTTTTCACCCTTCAAATAAATTGCATAATTGAGTATTGTATCCCGTGCAATGAGTTTGAAATTTTGCTGTCCTCTTTTGAAGTTTCAGTTAGTTAAAATAGATAAAATTTCTTTTAAAGTTAGCTTCTAATAATTACTAGTTCTTGCACGTGTTCATCCATTGGCTTCTTGTGGATTGTGAATGTGTGGCTCTCCAGTCTGTCGAAATGTCCGCAAAAAAAGTTCCCATGGCGCAACTGTCACGCCATGATTACATGGCACGAAGGCGTTTTATGCCATTTGTGTTATTATGAACTGACACATGAACAAATTTAGACATCTGATCTGTGCGAATTTCTGCGAGCATACGATATTCATTAAATTTGAAAAATCGGCCATTCTTTTATGCTCATATTCTAGAGAAATATGTTTCAGGATACCTGGTATAACTCCTGAGGCACTCTGCGTCTTGCTGAGATATCTTAAAACCCCAACGAGATCATCATTGTCTGCAGCGTTTGATCGAGGAACAAACGTGTTGTGATATTTCAAGTGGTGGTTGAATGGCTGTAGGATTTGTGTTATGTCGCCGAGCAAGTAGACCTATCTATCCAGCAGCAAGGAGGTTAGCAGCAAAAGGTCGATTAAGCTTGTACCGTTCATTTAACTCTTTCATATTCAGTGAAAGGCTTATTTGAGTACGATTTCGAAGCCATTACAACTACTGCTTTACCTCCTTGATTTTGACATTGTAAAATATAATCTCACTTATTTATATCATTGAAATTTTGTTTATTCTTGTCGTTTTTGGGTCAGCTAAATAATAATAATGAAATATTGACTCTTGTTCTTTATCAATGAGCTCCTCGTACACACATCAGATATAAGGGGAATGTCAGATAGCAAAGATCCTAGAGTATGCTAGAAATGAAGTGTGGCAGATAGCGTTATAGATGGGCCAATATGCAGAATATGCGGAAGAGATCACAAAAGCTGAATGTGAGAGTGAAAGAAAATGTAATAAGACATCAAAATTCAACAATGGACCTATAGTTGAGGTCCTCATTTTATTATCGATTGTTAATTTGCACAGTTTGATGCGCCATCTCTGTGATGTGTTTTGTGTTGCTCATTGTTATAAAATATCTCACCGGATCTCTTTGATGTGGAAATGGTTCTCTAATTATTTTTGAGTCGTTTCTATACTAAGAGAGGAGTGGGGAGGAGAATTTGAGGTATTCTGTATGTGAAAAGCGCAAATGTTATGACACAATCAGCACACATACCGGTCATTAATATCGAAAAGCTGATGTTACTCCGTATGGCATAACTTATTAATGGTCAAAGCACATGAGTTGAAGTAACACAGTTCCATTTCTAGTTTTGCATTTAATCATTTAATATCATCTTTATTCTCATTTATAACAGTGATAACTCGCTAAAGTCACATATTAATGTAAATTATTGAATCATGAAATGCGGAAGATCAATGGCGCAAATGTCATCTCGGCTGCAGAGTGTAGAAACACCCCAAATGAAGCAGCTGTGACAGTAGTCGAATCTCTTGAACGTTCTACAAATTACTGCGTAATGTTTCTCTTTTTAATGAACGTTTTGAGCCAATGAAAATTATCGATGAAATATTCTTTGAAAAATTCCACCGAAAACAAATTTTGGATCTCCTAGAGATTTAAACGACTTTAGAATGGCGTCTATGAGATATTCTATATCTCATTACTGTAGGGTGTTGTGTACTGTAGATTGCTACCGTAAAGCAGCTCAATACACGTAATCATGCTTATCGTTGTTCCAATTTTTTACAACTAAATAAGAGCTGTAATGTTACTCAGATGTTTTTTTGCAGTCCAAAGACAAGTGAAGCGGAAATAAGCAATCATATTTTCACTTTTGATGAAGTGGTGGAGACAAATTTGGAAAGAATAACGATTGCAATGGGCAAAATTGATCGACATTCAAGAAATGTTCGCCATTTCTGTTGCTATGAAAGTATTCACGATATCGATAAATTCTTAGCTCTAACGACTTAGGAAGCGCAATTTGAAGTGAATCCAGAAAGAAGGTGTGGAAGTTTTATGGTTGAGAATTGTTACTATCCATTGCATTCGATAGAAACGCCTCTAAAAAAATATCCGAAGCTTAGCAAGAACGAATTTGAGTTGAGACTTTTTCTTATTCAGCATTCAATTCATTGCCGACATAAATGAACTGAAAATTTGAGTTCAAACGTGCAAACGTTGGCGTCGTATGCGAACATTTATTTCTTCAGCATCATCGTTGCGATCAGTCGTTGTTTTCCAATCGATATGGGATCTTAGCTGAAATCCTTTCTGCCGTATCGCAAATGGGCTTCCGCTATTCACCTCTTCCATAAAATAAACCCCAACAAAGAAGAAGCTAAAACCAAACGAGAACAAATCCCATTCAGAGTGATTAACGTTGCAATTACGCTTCACTCGAATTGACTCTAATATAACATAAAATATGAATTCGCTTTATCTCGTTTTACTATTCAATCGGACGTAAATCATTCCATCAATGCGCACATTTAAAGCAGACAAAATCGCCTATGCTTCCTAAGTGGCGAAGGTTTTCGACTTTTGCTGAGTACAAATTCATCGTGAACTGCTTCATGAATGGAGACTTAGAAAGGTGCTTATTTTAATCGAAGACAATGCATCATGAGGTAACGTAAAGTAGACAAAGTAAGCACTCCTAAACCTCAAATATTCATTTATGAACCTCAAAAAATATTCACTTTTGGAAATTTTTGGCCGTATATTATCGATTTTCTCTTAATCTCGTTTAAAGCGCTGCATTCGTGCAGCAAATTCTTAATTCTGAGGAACTCCAACGCAAACTACACGGAGATGTTTAACTTGTACAAATGCGGTCCCGTAGGCCGATTGATTTATGCGGTTCCAATCCCATCAAAATTCCACATTTGAATCTTGCTCATTTCATGATGTCGTTGAGGTGGTGTTCATTAAAATGAGTAGAGGAATTTCAAGCGTTTATTATGAATTATGGAGCAACTCTAAGCTCTAAACGCCCTCTTTTTAGTGGCACTGAATAAGGCAAGAACGAGGAAAGGACGTAGTGCATGTGAGATGCACCACTTATGCTCGTCGCATGATTGCAACTCTCACGGATAACAATGATCAACAACTGCAGAAAGTACTAGGAGTATCTCCATTGGATAGCAATGCTCAATAACAGTGATCGATTCATTGACTTACTGGCAGTTAACCGAAGTTCCAGCCTTCTAGTTAAGACCAATCTGATCTCATTTTCTTAAAATTAATTCGGCTGTTCGATGATCTTCGGCCTTAATGTTCTTGTAATTCCACATGGTCAGTGCCCTTTTCTCAACTGTTTTAAACATGTGACGCCCTCAAGTCTCCTGACTTCTCTCGCCTCATCCTTTCCAGATCCTGAACTCCGCTCGCCTTGTCGGCAAAATTTTCAGATGCTAACCCTTCTGCTCCGAAGATTCCACAAGAGCATTATCAAATCAGCTTTACGCCGACAATACGCTTGAAAGTGCACCGCGCAAAATGATCTTCGACAACTCTGCACTCGAAGCCCTCAAAATTCGCCAAACAACGGCGCCCACCACCTTCGGATTCCCAACTGATATCACATTCTCACACATCTATAAAAACCTAACAGAACCAAATACTACCACTCCCCAATTTGGTAAAATGACAATAACTGATGGATGGGAAGGAGGAACTGAAGAAAATGGGAAAGAGGAGTTGAATGTGAAGGAAGAGAAATGGTGGGCAATCCGCACTATCCATCCATCAATTACTAATCATGCTACTCTCGTATGCAGTATACATAGATCAAGTTGATAATTGCATAATGGTAATTTATTGAAAAGCAAATCGAAGCGCTATTTAAAGCAATCATTAGATAAGAAATTAAAAACAACTCCATAATATTACGCTTCAAACGCTCAAATAAAATCCACCGAAAACGTAGTGAAGATCATCCCAATACCCATAATAATAACCGAACTTCACTCAACAACAAATACAACACAATCCATATAGTCAACATGATAAAGTAGGGAATAAATCCCGTAAAAAAAACCCGATGGGAATAAAAAAAGAGCGAACAATATAAGTGAGCAAATGCCTAACAATCGACCACCGAAGGCAATTAACACTCCAAATACTTAACAACTATAAACAAATATAACGCTAACTAAATTAAATATTGAATATTTATTAAAGAAACGAATGGGTAACAAAATAACGAATTTCGGAATCAATTCCTCCTCTTCACTCCTCCGTTATTCTTTCTCATTTCACTCCTCCAAGATCCACAACAATGAATTGATTCCAATATAATCTTCTAAAAAGAACAAAATATATTACTATTATTATTATATACATAATTCGCCACAATTGTGCATCTAACATTCAACCTACATCCTCTTGTCACCTTCTTACACAAGGAAATGCTTCGAATCCCTGCAAAGTAAATGCATTTTTCAAGCGCCCCTCCCTCCAGCTCTTTCCACAATTGCCCATTTTTCAACGCTTTTATTATCCCACCCCTTCTAAACTCTTTAATTCAGAACGGTGCACAATGTCGAAAATGCATTCAAGTACGTCTTGAGATCACTTACAAAATATATGTTTACAATACTTCTTCGTTGCCAGTATAAATAAAAACGTTAAATGATAAATATGTCATAATAAACAATTCGTTGTTAAATGTTAATAAACGCTCGTTGTCCGATCCAGAATCCTTCGAATACATTGCTTCCGCTGAGAATCGGCCACCTTTCATCAGTTAGAAGTACGAGGAAGGTTTCCATAGGAAATTTTCCAGTCCGTCAAGTGCTTCAAATTTCGGGAACTCAATAGTTGCTTTGCCGGAATCCTCTGTCATGAATGGATCGTTCGAAATTGGAGTAGATGTCATTGTTCTGCACCATTCATCGCCGGTGCTACTGCAATGCTCACTTCTGTGTCAAAAAACTAGGCCATCAGAGAGTGCATAAATAAATTATTTAAAATTTCACATATAACTTATATGAATTCGCCTTTCCACTCTCCCTAACTCATCCAGTACTTCAGAACGCATACCCATTTTCGATGTTATGACTAACTCGAGATCCGGAAACGATCGGCATGATTCCTTCCTCCCTCCTTTCGCCATTAAAAAAAAAAAAAAACTCGAACATGATTCACTCAAATAAATCAGTTATTCTCCAAAGAGAAAGAACGACGCTCCAACTATTCCATTTCTCTTTTCAACCTCCCTCTCTTTCACGGCCGCATTTAAAATAACAATTCACAAGGTGGGTGGAATAAATGTAATAATCCGAACTTGAAATAACCTAGAAAACTTGCACTTGACTCTCAAACAGAGGCATCTGATAAAATTCCAGAACTGAGGTCAGCATACACAGTTCTCTGGCTCGAATTGTCGAATGCGCCTTATGGACGTAGCCAACATCACATAAAGCTACGTAATAGTGAAACCCGACTCGAATCGTAACCCAGTTTGATTTATATCGTACCACAGCAGGCAAAAAGCATCCCCTCCTATAAAATCAATCATAACAAAGCATAAAAGGGCCGGTACTTACTCGGTATCAATACTGTGCGTCGGTGAAGATGGCGGAGAAAGTTGCTCCAGGCAGCGTTCGATGTCGACTTTTGGCACCGGTTCATGAATGTAAGAGCAACGATCACCATACGGGCATGAACCCAAGAGACGGTACTTAAGACACGGTGCAGTTCGATAGCGCGGATTATTGTACACCTTCTGAAACGGTGTTTCATTCAGAAACAATTCATAACCGATGATGAGAAAAACTGCAAATAATAGCAGCTTCGGAATGAATTTATGAATATAAAATTAGATACTTCTCTTTCGATAGCGTTTTTGAATACTCGAAACAACTTCACATATATGTTTCAACTCACGCTAGATGCACTGAGAACACATTTCTTTGCAATCTTCTGATTTATGACATTTGTTCAAGAAAAATCTGCCCCTACAGATTTCAAAAAATGAACACCGCAGGTATATATGGTGCAACATAGAGGCCTAACTAATAGAAACGGAGAAAGTGGGCAAAGTTGTAAAATTTCGTTGAAATTAAAGATTAATTCTCATGCAAGAATCGATTTGCCCATAGAGAGATTTAAAAAGTTCACGCAGAAGTTAATGAAAAATACCATGAAGTTAAGACAACAAAAAACTCAAAAAATATTAACATCCGTGAATAATTTCAACGGCGATAAACTCACAACGGGTTCCGGTGGCAATTTTCTCAGATCTTCTTCGCCGTGTGCGAATTTGCATTTATTGCCATAGTTGCAGCGGCCGGTATCTGTCCACGCACGACACGGAATCGTCTTCAGATATAAGAATATATTCATTAGGAGCACTCTTCCACTAAAACTACCAATAAGCCACCTCGTTCGACCAGATAGGATGTGTCCTCAATAACCGACCACATAAGTCCCCAAGGGTTGATACATTTCTTTAGGTAATTTTCGAATATTTTAGCAGAAGCCACAAACCACAATAAAGCGCTGACCTTACGATTCCATTCTCGATAATTTCAATTTCATGTAGGGTTTAAGCAATCATACGAGAGACTTCTCGACGATATTTTATACAATCAGACCAAAGATCTACACATTTAACACGACATTTCAAAGAACTATAAATGCAATGTGATAAAAAAGTTTTATCAGATAAGCGAGCGACTGACTCTTTCACACCTCTGACGATTGATTAACAAACATCATTATCATTTTGCATTCACTAAGAAGAGGCGCTTATTCCTTGAAAAAACAACAAAATTCATTACTACACACAAAAAACTCCCCCAACTCTCTCTCTTTCGGAAATATAATTTTGGCCATCTGATATCTTCACATTCCTTCGGATCGAAGCGCAATTTGGCGGTCGCAGTAACAACACTTGCAAATTCCTTACATCCCACAGCAATCCTTCGAAAACCACATTTCATTTTCCTTATCGAAGCCATACCGAAGCTTGTATGCAATCCAGTTCCTGATCTGCTGTATTTTTAAACAGCAAGTGCACTGGACTCCATTCGGGTGATCACGAGCGTTATTTACACCTGTCCACATAATCTCACAAATCCTCGTTGCCTACGACGACGTGCAAACAAGGAGAGAAATAAGTAACCCTCAAATATGGACGCACGATCTAGTGAAAAAAAAGAATGCTGACATTGAGTAACAAAAGATCACCTTATGAGTTTCCGCCTTTCGACGCATTTTTCTGTCCAACATAGAGCGTCGATTCGAACTGATAATAGCAGGTATTATTGGAGGTGGAATGGCAAGCAATGGGGTATTGCCATTTGGTGGATAAAACATGAACGGCATTTGTGGCCAACCCTTCGCCTCATACATCTCGGATATCTTTCCCATCTGAATCCCTGGAAAGCGTTATGCAAATCTAACGATTCAATCAAAACAGCTCGAGACGATCATCCTTTAAAGTATATCACGAAAACACTAGTACTTGAATCGCCTTTACAGTTTACAACTTTATGGAAATCTCGCAGTTTATGAAGTTGGCAACTCCTCAAGACGAAGAAATAATATCCATGAAAAGCAGACGAGGAAAATTTACCGACGCGTTACACCTCTCATTTTCGTTTCTAAAAGCGCTTCTGTACCTCAATCATGCTGAGGATCGACCGAATTCGGTGTACTGCCAACACTGGATGCCATTCCTTACGCTGGGAATCGGAAGAAATTTTATATTTACGGGAAGTAAGCCTTAAAATTTGCGCGCGTTGTAACCGCTACAGTCACCGATCACACGGAAATAGCGCTGAATTAATCATCGTGTCGTGCACGAAGCACGACGAGTTATGCCAGCGACATTTCCGCCATTCATGCATTGCACTATAGCAGTCTTCCCCACGACGGTCGAGAAACAAGGCACATGTAGTACCAAATTGAAAGCTTCCTCGCCCACCACCAATTAGTGAAAAAAAAAAAAAAAAAAACAAGTGATCGAATGGAGAAATACAACAACGGTCCCCACCTACCTCCAACAGAATAAAACAACCGCTCGCTCGCTTAGACAACACTAACACTGCTCTTTTGCTCTCCAAATTAGAATAACGTCGAGCGATTTGTTCTACAGAAGTTTCTAGATGATCTACAGAAACATCTTTGCAGCGCAATATCGCTTCGACTGGTTACAAACGATATGTGTTGAGGAATAAATCCTTTATTCAAGTTGATGCAGATCAAAACTACAGTGCTATCGTCATTAGCGAGAGAACGATGACAGATTATTATGATATGAGAACAATTACAAGTTTTACTAATCATTCGTGGTATTAATTAGGAACTACGCGTTAACCCGACTCAACTATCCGCCTAAGTCAACAATTTACGAACACAATCTTAAAGTATAACCTCTGATTATTAGCTATAGTGTAAGTTACAAATTATACGTATCACCTATCCTTTGTGGTATTCACAGTAGACCAGACAAGTATAATATCGAAAATATTGCAGCACTTGTTCAGTATTCTTGCTCACCCCATTCGAATATGTAGATAAATAATCCCATAAACTGCGGTGCTTCCTAAGCCTTTTTGTAGGCGAACATAGAATATTTCACTCAACAATAATGGAAATTTCGCTAATGTATGATGCTTTATAGGACAGTTATAATTTAATTACAGCTCATTAGAGCACGATGTGATGACGCAATCATGTCCATAACTTCCTCGATGAGAACTGCCTTATGATATCCGCTGAAATTAGATTCAGGCAAGACTCGTAAGAGAGGAAAGTGAAAAAGTAGTGGAATATTTGGCAGCATTAGTCAGGAAATGAAATTCTGAGTGAACTTGTCCACTACCCATCCCGAAACCCCAACGTTCTTCTTTCAATCATCACTCAACGATCTCGACTATCGTAAATGGCTTTCCATATTAAGGTAATTGCTGACAATAAAACATGTTATGATGAGATTCTCAAATGGTTACTCTTCGTTTGAGATGGGTAAACAATTTGACGCTAATGAAATATTGAAAGCTTTCTTACGAATTTGAAATGAGCTATTAAACACGATAGAGAGGACTTTTCGATCTTTATTGAGCACGTTTTTTTAAAGATTACAATGCGCTCTCATTTTGTGGTATGCATTTGACAAACGAGCTGAAGGGGGAAGTTTTTTCGTTTAATTCCTAAAGTGGTGATATTTTATTATAACCATTTTCGTACTCTACTGATCGATTGGCCACTGAGTGAGCATTCCAGGAAATTTTCAAATTTCCATGATATATTAACTGAAATAAAAAAATTTCAAATGGTTGGGAGAAAAAATTGAATAAGCGAACAAATTAGCGAACACAAAAATTACTCATTGGAGAAATTATGAGCGCAATTCTGCAGATAAACTGATTACTTTACATATTAACGATAAATTCATAGGCATTGAATGAATATATGAACAAATAAATCAGTAAATATATGATGCGAATAATGAAAATTCTTCATGGCATCACTATCACTATATAGCATACGTTCACTTCTATTCCCTTAGTAAAACTCATAGAACAATACGCTCATATAACCACATAAGCTGACGTATGCAGTCAGAACTACATTAAGAAATGAGTGACGCGTTCACATCAAACAACGCATTTATGCGATCACCAAAAGGTTTCATGAAGCACGCAAAGAACGAGTAGTGCAAAGAACGAACGGCCATGAAAGCAACAAAGCCGATCGGTACTGATGGCCGATTCTTATATGACTCGCATAAATCGACGGCCGGTACGCCTGAGGGTAATTACGACACTGATCGTGCCCTTTTCTTTCCTCTTCCTGACCTGGACGAGTGCTTACTGACCATCGACTTCGTTCATTACAATAAACGTTCGGTAAACGATCGTTGCAATCAACTGTATCAACGGTTGTGAAATTCCTTATACCTTACTTTTAATCAAACATTCCACGAAATGGCTCGTTTTCTATCGGAGCGGAAGAGGAAGTCGAAAATAATTGCATTGTCACATTTACAAGCACGTTCTCTTTCTTTCATCGTTTCTTTGTAGAATAAATAAGTAAGTAAATAAATATAAATATCTAAATATAAAAATAAATACGTTAATAAACAAGTATATTTATATCAGTTCCCTAAATCTACATTAACAAGAGTTCCCAATCCTAGCACAGACCCCGCGTGGGCTGTTCTCATCACACTTGCTGCCCACGAATACGTGCCGGTTTTTGAGGAGGGTGTGAACGACATAACCCCGGGGATTAAAAAGCTGGGAAATATTGATACTATACATGAAGTGATGTACCGAAGAGGATGTCGGCAAAACAGTGATTATCTCCACAGTGATAAAAAATGCAGATCGGCTTTGGTTTCAAGAATTTAATAACTGCTCAGCCGTCAACTGCAAAATGTGCTTTGCTGGGGTCGTACTGGTTAGAACAGTAAGTGACAATGACAGTCCGCATGGAAAATTATCGATAAAGTGTGGATGCGAGCTTCCTTCGAATGCCATCCCCGAATACGTCCTTCGAATTCTAGTGTTCCCTCTACCTCAATCTTTCCTCTTCCCCTTCCCCGGTTATCTATTCAACAAACAGGTCCATCGACATTTGGCCAACGGATAACTTCCGGACGTCTTACGCCCTAGTCCATAGAAACATATTGACGCTTACAATGAACGACCTGCTGTCGTCAATCCTTCTGGGAAATATCAGAAAGACCTCACTGCTTAAAAACTTTATTGGTTACAATGGTAATTAATTTATTCTGCATTCCAGCTGGCCCAATAACATAAACGTTAACGGCAAATGGACCACTGATGACCACTATTGGTTACTGAATCACTGTTTAATAACCGAGATCGATTATTTAAAGTGCATTGGGAAAACACTGGAATTAAATATATTTTATCCATGAGAGAAATCAACGACTTTAAAAGTTATAAGATACCTCTTCTATTGGAAACAATTCGCATTGATGGCCACAAATTTAGCACCTTCGTATCACTCAAACATATAATTGGAAGCGACTGATTAAAGCAGTAATGGGAGAGAAGAAGAGCGCTAAAAAGCAAAAGCGACAGCAAAATTTATGTATGAGAGAGCTTAATGAAAGAATAATAAGTCAGATCTCATAGCTACACATTCCCTTCGAATATTCACTGCTCTCGTCGAATGACATGCCGAACCGCTTGTAGCAACGGTGACCGATGCATTTCCCGTATTATCCTCAGTGATGTCATCCGACGTCATCGATCTGTGCGATAATAATAACAGGAGGGAGGCTGAACGTTTTCAACACTTTCGCATCTTTATAAATAGAGCGGTTTTCTATTCGCGAGCGGCTCCATTAAATGACGTATTGCGATATAAAATACGAGGCCATGTATTACTGCATAGTGAGTAAATTCCTTGAGCTATCAATACTGACCGCAACCAGTGGCAACTGCCTAGTTTTCTGACCCGAAATATGAAGATACATACTTCAATATACTAAGGGAAACTATTGTGACAAATACGAATAGACAAGCAAAGAGCGCTCAAACCATTTGAAGTATGGAATGATTCGCCTGTAATTATGCGGACTTTGTGGATTTTGCATAGTTGCACTAAACATAGATCGTCTAACAATATAGTATCACTCTGTAAAGTAATTGCGATTCAGATAAAGGATATCATACCTTTGTAAATGAATGAATAGATAAATGGTTGAATAAACAAGGCATATATGCATATACTCTCTCTCTGATAGTCGGTTTTTTCCTGCTTAAAGCGATTCTCGTTTCATTCGTTTATTGCATTTTCACTCTCCTAACGGTTTTTGCATTTTAGGCGCTATTCTGAAATAAAATGAAGAACACCACGTCGAAAAAACCCCCAATGAATATTCAAACAGTTTTCTTTTGCTTATTAATTAGCAAACTAGAATTTAAAAGTAAGTTATTTGTCACTGTAAACGGCTGCAGCTTACATTTATCGTCTTTCTCTTCCTTTGTGAATGAAATGACAACAAAGAGCTGCAATATCCCTATCCATTAACACAGCAGTATCTTGAGCTTTTTTGTCAACTTCCCTATTTAAAGCAATTTGCATTAACTGCTGTCATTATGAATAAATGTGTCATAGTACCACTGAGGTAAAATAGGTGGTTTCTTCACACGGATCAATATAACACAGGAATTATATTCTCTTGCTCATTTACTCGTATTTCTCATTCAGCTAAACGTATTATTTTAGCACTGAAAGAAAATACTACTCCATATTAGCGCTAATCATTTGAAGCTTTCATTCCAATAGTTCTAAGTACGAGCAAGTCTTGAGCAAGAAAACATGCTTTACACTTATCTTTCCACTCCTCTTTCATCCCTTCCTTCCTTTCTGCCCATGAGTGTTCATCCAGTCAGAAGAAAGAATTCGAAATAAAAATTCATGACAGTGCGTGTATCATTGAACTGCGTTACTGGAGTCCTTTGCCATAATGGCGGACAATCAAGCGCATATTTGTCATTTGACGCCATTCCTTCCGTTTCCAAGGAAACCAAATCGAGAACAGCAGATTCCTTTGGCCTCATTTTGAGTGATTATTGCTTGATGTCCGTATCGCTACAGGCCATCATGTTCACATTATTTTTGGACCATTTCGTGGATTTTGCTGGCATCTTATACGCATATTTTCTGAAAAAGTAGTCAACTTCTCATGTAAGATATTAGAATAGAAAATTTCTATTAATGTTGGGGATGTTCACGATAAATGCTTTCGCTGTGCGACAGTTGCGCCGCAAGTTTTTGCAGCTGGATCTCTAGCTGCTGACTCCAGTTTATCGATATTAAATTGTGTTGATTCGTTGGACTGTAATTCTTTACATCAATTGATGAAGTGATATGCTTTTCTGAGCAGATTACGAGGGCAAAAAATTGCGACTAAATGATGTTTCTATGATAAGAGTTAGTCGTCATAGAGAATCTTAATTACTGCAAGCTTCAAAAATAACAGCTCTGCTGTGGAATATATACAAACAACGTCAGTGCCTAAACCAGAAAGCTTGCATTTATCAGTTAGAGTTGTTCTTCGAAGTGCTCATAAGCAGGCATGAAAAAGCTAAATGAAGGAGGGCGGCGTTGATTTATACAGCAGCCGTTTTATGCATTAGGCAAAGAATTCCTTCATTAGATAGAAACCCACTCAAGAATAAATTAGAATTTGGCCGTATCATTCTCGATTTGTCTTAAACATTTTGTCTTCATACCTAATAATTTGCTATTTATGAAAAAGAAAAGATGAGAAAATAAAACAAAGTCGATTTTATTTGAGAAAATGAATGGAATATTGAGAAAGAGAAAATGCTTTATGTCAATTTCAGTTGAGTTTTATCTAAGCGATTATTTATTTAACTAATTTATTCGATGTAACAAAGTTTAGTTCTTTCCACAACGATAGTCGCTGAAATTGATTGCTTTCATTAGCCGAAATTCGTATAGAAAATATTTTCTTCGTCATTTTCTTAATTTTATTTTCTCTCTTTGTAAAGAATATGAATGCGAAAATACAGTAAGAATGAGAAAGTCGTTTTGAAGAAGGAGAAAAGAAATTAATGGATAGAAAGATCTTTGCAGTTGAATACCTCAATAGTAGAATATTTTTAAGTAAAGGCGTCTCAATCGACAACGCACCTAAATATTTGTTTCCACTAACCAGTTTTCCACGTAATACTTAAAAAGGTACCTATCCTTGCCATACAAAATTTCATTCGTCCACCTCACAGTGCTGCAAAGCTTGTGGTGGAGATAAAATAGTGGTGAGACGTTTTTGTTCGATATCGTTGAGCTAAAAACTTCGGGAAGTTTACTGAACGAGTGGTTGTGTTGTTAAAATAAATCGCTTCTCGAAAAGTGTTTCAAAATTTGCCAATCAGTGGCACCTCGGTGGCGGAATAGCTTGCGACATGTTTAATTTTGGCGTGCACTATGCGCCGACAGAGATTGCTGGTGTCCATTGTGAGGAACGGAGCGAGAGTAAATGAAACCTCATAAAAGAGGCATGAACCACTCGACGGTTGACTAGTGAGTACTACACTCACTGAGATAAAAAGTTATACTTTTAAGTTGCTAGGCGGTGAAGGTTTATTAGCTACAGGACATTAAAGCACTTTCTTGCGCTTGGTCATGTAGTGTACCTCCAAGCACTTTTTTACTCCTCCATACTTTCACATATCTCTCTGTTTCTTTCAAAAATGCCCTCATCGGCTTTTTCTCCTCCCGCGCTAAGGATACCCCTACCATTTTCATACCCAAATCGGCTCTTTTGTAAACGTCCTAAATAAATTCAAATTATTTTTTAAGCGGTGGAAAAACGTCGCGACATTCTCACGATTTGTTCACATATCGAGCTTATCCGTTCGGTTATTGGGGAAAACGCTTATGCTTTATCGCCAACGATTCTCCCACCTTCAATGTTTCAGTAGATGAAAATTTGCGTCGCATATGGTGATGAGTTGTTTGAATTATTCTCCTCTCCAATTATATGAATAGATCGCAATATTAATTTTTTATATGTAAATTAGTGAGATAGCTGTTTCGAAGATTCGTTTATGGTCGTAAAATGATTACTTTAACAGTTACTCGTTCTTTTTGTTCTTCACTGGTTGAATCGAAATGGTTTTTTTAGTGGCGATATTTGCCAACTGACGTCAAATTTTTTATCGGCGAGAATATTTCCTTCAGATCATTTTCATTTTCACTTAGAATATTTCATTCTCACTAATAATTAAAGAATGAAGAGGAAATATAGGATTTTCTCTGGATAATATTTTGGTGGGTTAGGTAAATAAATCGTTTATGTAATAGCATAGTGAGTCTGGTCCTTCGAAAATTCCTCGTTCACAGTTACAGTTAACGTTCTCAGGTATAAACACGAAGAAGGAGTCTCTTATTCGCGCTGATAATTAAGAGGGTACAAATCTTGCCTTAGAAGTCGAGTAGTAAATGAGATTAACAGTAAAAAAGGTAGAATTGATGTGCTTGCATCCGCACTGGCAGTTGAGAGAGAAGAGAGCTTGTTGTGCATTTTGAACATATACATAATCAAGCAAGTTTTATCCTGAAAATGATGTACACTGTGATCAAAAAGACCCACCCAAGTTCTTTGCCTAAATATTGTTCTTTGTATTACTCTTCTTTCGTTATGATAAGCAGCATTGCTAAGAACTTATCTTTCAATCTGAAATATTCCTTATACTAGGTAGAAGTAGACTTTAGCATATTAGAAACGACCTGAGGTTAACACCATTGCTCTGATTTTCTTACAACGCCTTGATGATCCCTCAGCAAATCTCTCCTTCATCATCAACATTCTCACCTCATGGCTGTCTTTTGAGTAATGTTACTCGTTCACCTCAGTCGGTCATCTTATTATTGATAGCAGGAATTTATGAAGCGCATTTTGTTGAAATTTGTAAATGTCTGTATTCATCTACATATGTACAGTTTCTTACACTTTTCTGAATTCTAAGGTGCCAGCGTTGCGGAACGCATAAGAAGAACGAAAACATTTTGATGCCGATTTAGATAGTGGAGGTGAGTTGATCTGTTTAACGATACCTTACACCTATTGCCTTATCGTGCAATATATGTCCATAATAAACTTCAACTAAATTCATTTCTTCGTCGATTTATTTTATTCAGGTTATCATTTTTACGGCGGTATGTTACGTTTTATGAGTACACGCTGAAAAGTACGCAAAGAGTTTGGCGGTTCGATTTCACTTTACCTTTCACATCCCATACGCAACAAGGTGAGGACAAAAATCTCTATTACAGACAGATAATCCTTCTCTAATCGCTATAGAGTGAGCGATGTCGCATTTTCGGAGGGTTCGGATTTAGTACGAAGCGCTAATAGTTACAACAAAACACGATTACAATTTATATCTTTCGTATTTCCCAAAAAAGTTGAAGTTGACCTGAAAGGTCTTTAAGAAGGGCTTCAGAACTGTCGAGAGAATGTGCAAAGAAAATTTTAAAGGCTGTTCTCTCTTCTCTTCTTTCCCATTCTCCACTGTTTTGCAATCGCCAATTGCCGTAACAGAGTTTCAATATCCAAAGCTCACTGGTTTCGTCAAACACATAGTCCAACGCTTATTACTAATTTATTTTCGAGAAAATTTGCTTTTTTCGCTGCGTACCATTAGGCACTCGGCCACATTCGCTTCTCTGTCCTCAGAGTGTTCTTGGCTGGAAGGAATTACTGTATAAACTTGCTCAGATTGGTCTGACATTCACAAATGCCTATTGGTGCTTTTTTTTGAGATGAGAGCGTTTGCCTGAAGACAAAAGAGTTGAGGATATCCGAAGATGGGTCTTCGCTGCTTTCGTGCTACGAATGCTTCATTGACGTGTCACAGTCAAGAAAGGAAGCGATTTTTCACTTACAGAAATTTTTCATATCAGCTTTTTTGATAGTTTCACTCATTCATTGATAAAATAAGTGTCTAATGGAGGTTAAATTCCGCTCAGTAACTGCTCTATTGATTATAAATAGTAATGATGCATAATATTAGTAATTTGGCATTTGATCCCTTATTGCATACGATTATGAAGCGAGCAGTTGGCAGCGCAATACTTGCAAGAAGCTATATGAAGTTCAACTTTATTGAAAAATGATTTATGCGTTACAGTATAGTGAAATAATTTCACCTGTTGTATGCGTGCAGCAAATTTATTTACTGCGACAAATTTCTGTTAGCATGAACAGTTCCTATAGAAAAACTTCAATTGATATGGAAATTAATTTCAGGAAGATATTTCAAAGTGGCACTGGATTACTTTTCTTCTTTAACGATAGCCGGAATGATAACTCTTTAGATATCATTTAAGAATGCAGTTTTCTGAAGTTTTTCGCATTTCTGTGAATATGTCGATAAAAGGTGGTCTATCATTAAAATGATGGCACCAGCCGGCTGGCTTATTGCAAATTGTGCCGACAATCTGCTCGTCTTTATGTATTTTCCTCTCTCGCAATGTCAGTGTTCATTGTGATCGTTGTTAGTATGCCTCATATTCGCATTGTGTCACTGTTGATCGTCGATGATGACAATGATGAAATTCGTCGCACAAATCGATTTTATTTTTATTACGAACATCTCTCAACAAATATAAATATTATTTTTCTCATTTATTCATTTTTTTTTTTCATTTATTATTTGATTCATATAGGGAAATTGTAGCTAGTTTATCGTTCATTTTAAATGGAATTTCTCTCTTCAGTATAATTCAGTCCTATTCAACAAACTCTTACGAAGAGATGTGGAAATGAGAAATGCGAGGCGCAGGGAAACCTTCACTTCAGTTTCTTATCAGTGATGCTATCGTGCAATTTTCGAGCCGTATTATTAAAACCTTTTCATGTCATGAGGCATAAAATCACATGTGAACCGTTTCAAAAAATATGCCTAGCGAAGGCGAATAAAGTTCCGCTGAGAGTGAGGGAATGAGTGTGTTTCGTCGATCAGTGAAAGAGAACCTGATCAGCGGACGAGAGCTACTTCACAAAAGGGGATTTCCTTAAAAAAAACGGAAATGAGCTCATGCAAATGATATAAAATATTGCCTCGAAAATTTCACTGCCGTCGTCGTTATCTTTTGACTATATGCTATAAACATGAATTAACTCCATTCGTTGAATTCAGAGGACAAGTTAACTATTTATAATATAATGTTGAGATTTTCAAATTATTATATTTATGAAATGAAATAACGATAATCAACCGTTAAAAAAAATTAAATATGGCCCTAAATTATGCTTCGCTTTGCGATACGCAACTGATTTCCGCGAATGTCAACTCGTTCAATGTGAACAGGAGCTAAATTGCGGGGGGCAGACGCCATCGTTTGAAAGTTTCATAGACAAGTTTCAAAACTTCGAAAATATCAAAATAATACTCTATTTAGTTGGGAGTTTCAGCGAAAACTTTTTTAATTTACTTTATTTCATCATATTTTCCCTCTGAAAACCTCGTAAAACATTAATTTTTTTGATCGATTCATCTCCGTTCGGTTTACTTTGTTGTGATTCATTCAATAACTGTTTATCCATGCTGATTCATTCAACCCGGCAATTCATTCACTCGGTTTGTTGATCGACGGCCGTGAAACTACAAGGCGTCTGCTTCGGGTACCTTATTCGCATTCTTGTTGCCCTACTCTTCCTACTTCCTCTCCTCCTTTCTTCCCTGCATACCCCTCCCTACCTCTTCTTCCCTCTTGGCTGCATTCGAAGTACGATTAGCACTGCGGCAACAAAAAGTACTTGTAAAAGCTTTTTCCGAATTTGTAAATATAGGGACTGCGAAAAGAATGAATCGGATTACTGCATAGTTGCGCCAAGAGTTTTTTTTTTCATTCACTGATAGCCGAAATATTGCAAAAAGTAGTTTCTGATTCTCTCATTTAAAAAACTACATTTGAGACAATAACAAACCTCAATTATGACCACTAAAAGTGGAAAAATTCCATAACTGAAGATCGGCTCATAATAGTTTTGCACACGAAACATCAGTAAAGGCTTGTTAACATTTAATGCCCATCTATTTATGTTAATTTTCACGATATTAATCTCTTCGCTAAAGAGAAGCAATGCACGTTTATGCGCTTTCACAAAGTTGCACATGAAAAATGTGTGATAGCAGCATCGTAATTGCCACGAGTGGATGTCTGCTTGTCCGTCTGGCAATTTCAAATGAGACAACTACTGAAGACAGTGCACAGCATTTGTTGGATGTGATATTACGTGATCGCAAAGTTATGTATCATCCTTCACGCTGATCTATCAATTTCAAAGAACCATAGACGCTTAAAAGTAAAAGAAATTTGATAGAGGCAAAGAATTCTATGCCATCGGTTCTTTTTTGTTACGCTCTCGGGAAACGAATTTTTTCAATGATGGTTTATACAAGGAGGTTGAAACCAACTGCAATGCGCGATACATATTTGTGAAGACCGATTAAACTATTAGTAATTGGTTAATCATAAAACTAGTTCTTTCATCAACATCAAAAACGCAAACTACATCAGCTCATCCAGCGCACTTTTCAATTTCTTTAAACCCATACTTGTAGGTGTTGACATAGGTGAGCTTTTTGAACCTCGTTTTGCTTCTCTGCTGTCCATTCACTTCCACTCAGCACACAAAGAGAGGGAGAACCTATTTGAGCATATTCACTTCGACAATTCCCTTGTGTTCACAAGACAAAAGCGCCAATTTTTTTTAGTTCTTTTCTCACATTCTATGTAAAAAGTTTACACATACTATCATGAAAAAATTGAGCTGTCAGGTCATTAGGGTACTGTTTCCGACTCTAAAATGCGTTGGTGAAATACATTTGAACAAAATGATTATCAATCATTTATTGTTACCTCCATTGGCAATGCGACAGCCATAAGTAAATTAGTAAAAAAACGTCGTTTATTTATTTTCAAGAAATTCAGTCGATGTTTTCAACACTACTGAGTGCTTCAACCATTCAATGGTGATAAGTAATCATTGAGCACCCTAGCTATCAGCTATCGGCTATTTATGACATTAAATGAAACGTAGCCAACTAAGTCATGCATCGTTGATGGTGGAGTCACGACATCGTTGAGATTTCTATACTTATTGTACTTAATTTTGTGGCATATAATTAAGCTGGTTTACTTAATTCCTGAAATTTGAGAACTGTTCACTGATAATTCAGTGAGTCGAAACATTGGCTTAGACGTATGAAGTTTCATGAAATTATGCATAAAGCAGTGCAAATTCAACTCTATATATCTGAATTTGCACCGCGTCTGAGTCTTGAAACATTAATTTAGATTATATTTCTAAGCAACGAGGTGAATGCAAATCAAGCGAGCAGTAAAATGGTAACTGAAGGTAAGATTTATCATCGATTATCAGCAGTGTGAAGTAAGTGGAAATTTACATAACTGGTATCAAACGTTAACTTCATATGAATACTTGTATTGCCACGAAACTTGAAAGTTCAAGTTCAACCAGTGGTTCGTTAGAATGAACTCAAACTTCAGGTGTTATGTTGAATGGCGAACAATGTTCAGGCGCCACTGGCCAGCGCAGAGGCGTCAGCAGTCGAGCATCAAGAGGGAGCACATCTTTCACCTCTTATCCTCCATTACAGTACTATCGCTTATGCACTTGTAGTCGGCGCAGTAAGTCAATTTCTTTAAGTCCTTTGCTCACATACGAGTCTCGCGGTTGCATGTTTTAAAGGTGAAATAAAATGAAGTTAATCTGCAATCTGCAATTTCCGCTTTATAGCATTTTATATTCGTCTACTGCGAAAAAGCACGGCAAAACATTTTAAAGCTCTCCCACTTATCTATTTTCGAATGCTGTTCCTTTGCTTTGTCAAAAAAAGCGTTATGTTCAACTTTATATGATGTGCACTTTTTGGAAACCCAATTAAGGTCGAATTAACATCTGCAGGTAATTTAATTCTCGAAAAAAATGGAATCTATTCTTGAAGAACCATACTTTTTGAAGTTCGAGGTGACAAATGCGCCCTCTTCAAAAGCATCAATTATATTTTTACAGTATGTGAAACATAAATTTACATTATATGTTCGCATTAAGCCGATTTTAGATCGAATATATTATTCTATTATATTTTTTTACGTTACAGTATACATTTGCTTTCGGGGAATATCTATATTTTCGCTTAACCTCACTCTTCTTCCCTGAGAAGGTGATCTATCGGTCGATATGTGAGAGGAGGTCCGCGGAGATCGTTGGCAAGAATGCGCTCCACTATGCAACAATTATCGTCGCCTTCTGTTTTGTTGCTCTATTTCAAATTATAGTTGGTTCTTATTTATTTACTGAGACCGATCTTCACCTTCTTTTCACCTCAAAGAATGTAATGAAGTAACATCGAGTGTGGTGAGCGAAAATTTTAAAGATGGGGAAACGGAGAATCCTTTTCGAATCCGAACGAAACTATCTGTTGACAAAGGAACCCTCTGAAAGTTGGAAGAGTGTGTCAGAAAGGAGGGACACGCCCACGTACTCTTCATAACGTCTCGTCAAAAACTTCTTCCGCATTCAGCTACAACTGTATATTTAGGTGTTAAACTTCTACTTTAAAGCCCATTCCTAATGTTTATTTGCGTAATTAAATTGGAATAAATGTGTACATTTAATCAGATACATCATCAAAACTGATAGCAATATATTATTCTTTCGAAAATTGATTTCGTACATTCCAATTATAATTTAGAAGAAAGTGGAACTCAAATTTGCTTCAAATATTTTCCACATCCAAACATTTAAGGAGCGTGAAGTTTCTGCATGGTACCCATTTATTTGTGAGATGATCATATTTTGGTGGCATTTTCCCACTCCTATGGATATTTTCATGAGAACATCAGGCTGCATTTTAGATCCTTCACAAGCAATAAGATGAGAAGAATATGTGATATTATTGTTGTTGTAAAAGCGATAAAAGCGATAAAATGCCTACAAATTTCTTTATGAATTGGTTACCTAGATGAACGGAACTGAGTGGGGTGATATCTCCACATCTCGCTTTCCTTCGCAAAGTTGAGGTTTGTAACTAAGGAGGGCATCCTTTTCATCGATTATTTAAATATTCACCAACGAATTTCAGCGTTCTAATTGATTTTGCAGTGTTTTTTTGGACTAACGATCTCGGGGAAGTGGATCAACTGTACGCTTCGAGAGAATGATCGAATGGCACAAAAGAGACACGCTCTTGCCACTCATATCATGAACACAGTGAATGCAACAGTATACCCTACCTTCAGTCAGCTAATTTCAATCATTTCGCGAATCCTATCGCTTAGCCGCAAACTTCTATTTTAACTTCACCCTTCCGCTCCCTTATTATCGTCTCCCCTTTCGTCACTGTTCTCAGGTCGCTGATGAATTTTTTTTTTTTTTTTTGGAAAACTGCCGACCATCTTAACGATGGACCTTATTATTCATTTTGCGTAATTTCGTGCGTTTGATCGATTGCGGTCACCGCGATCGGTGCAGTGGAGAATCCTTGAAGTGTGAAAAAACCGTTCAAAAAGTTTGAGCAGCCGGCTCATTGATTAAGTTTCTAGACCTTTATATCTTATACAGATCATCTTCCTCATTTCGCATCTACGGATGAAGACAAACGTTTCGTATACAAAAGTGACATATTAAATAACAATGCTTTAAATGAACATTTTAAAAGGAAGTGTTTTCGCTTAGGTAGGCTCTTCATCTCAGCTGATTTAAATGGTCATGGTTTATTAAATTGGCATATCAGCAGGCGAAATCATTGAAACTAAAGCAATGAGCTTTAAGCGTGGCTGAACTTCTTCCACGACCTTTCAAGTTTTAATAAGCATACAAACGTAAATTTCAGTTTGTTATATAATCAGTTCGGTGACTGTGTGGGGTGTTATCTTTTACATGATTGGCGTACACGATTCAATAGACGAAATTCCCTCCTCGATATCATTGTATATCTTCGATGTTGCTGTGCTCATTTATTTTCTCGCCTTTCCCACTATTGTCTTTATCTATCATCCATTCGTTCGTAAAAGGTATGTTTTTTTCCTGCAGGTGTTACAGTGTTGGAATTTACCTGGAACAATTACAGTCTAATAAGCGGATGCACTATAAATCTATGAATTGCCTCTTCGTTCATTACGATATACGAATATTGAGTGGTGAATTTTGTAACAATAAGTTTTTCCGAACACTGCTGGTGGAAAACAAAAAAATCAAACTATCCACTTTCCTCTAGAGAAACTTTTTCAGCTGCCTCGAACTTCCAATTTGCACTGAACAGAGTGCATCGTCACCCATTCCCAAATCTTTGATGTACTGTAATCGAAACATTCCGTCCATGAAATTGCAAATACGTTATCGCAATTTGCTTTACTCTGATCCGAGCTTTTCCCATGTATTACATTTCGAGTACCGCTTTCCTACAACACTGAAAGGAGTTCGTAAGTTTGCAAATGAGGAATTTAATTTCAGTGCTGCATTACGAATAGCTCATATGCGCGATGCAGCTTCACATTCAGGTGGATCTGCGGTGCAGGAGTTACGTGCTGAACGAACGATAGCTTTGGCAACCGATGGATCACCACCACTTACAAATGCCGAAATGTCGTGTTCATCAATGCCTCGATGGTTCGCGTTTCCTATTTCCGACAGTCTTATTCCTCTTTCAGCATGCTCCGATAAATGGTATTCACCACAGCAACACTTTCACCGTAATGTTCGACACACGACGACGGTCTAGCAAAAGCAAAGAACGGTCACAGCGATTCGCACATAGTGTCTGCTATATAGGTCTCCAAAATGTTATCAAAAAATGTGTGTAAGCGTTATAATTTATAGGTGATATCGCAACGTGCTCGTATTTTACTCTTCAAGTCTAAAGTATGCACAAAATTAACCGTTGCATTTTCTTTGATTTTATTTGAGCCCACTAACTGTAGATATGAAGAGTATAAAAGTTAATTTAGGCTCCAAATTCATAAGAATTTGTGAATTTTTAGGATTTGAGATTGATATTGTTAGAACTAAAATGCGGTCTCTCTCAATCCTTTCACTGTTTTCCGCTTTAGCAGCTAGCTGGACAGATGAGAAATCATCAGTGATATTGTATAACTTCCTTCCTATTAAGGGAAGAAATCACATTGAGTATTGAGCGTTTTTTCAGCACTGAAAATATCGAGAAGTGAATGCAAAATCGAGCTTCACTTCCTAAATATCTCAACAACGCTTCTACCCAATGTTTCATTAAAATCCTCTGAATAAGTTAAAGAACTCTTCAAATTTTTGTGCCTGTTTTTTATTCACAATATTAAATTGCAACCGAAGCATTGCCGTAATTTTTTTTGTGTGCATGATAGTTGTTTCGAAGATTCTGTGATCTCACTGCAGCCAAATTTTTTCCTCACTTGTATACAACTGCTGCATGTAATAAATATATTCGTACATGGATAACCGTATAGGGCAATCCATCCAATAGGTGGATTTGATTCCCATTTTACTTAATTACATCACCGTCAAATATAACAAATAACCGTTCACATTTCTTTTCCTTTTCCTTCTTTTAAAATATAGATTTCTGCACTTTTACTTTAATGAGTTAAATTACAATAAGACTATGTCGTTGAACATGTATGGATGCGGTCTATATCTCTATCCGTCCAGCAGACGCAATTCCGCGATCGCGGAGATCACAGTTACAAAATCTCGAATGCACAGAACTATATGGAAGAATACAACTTTTCCGAACATCCCATCAACGATTTACACACATTTAAAGATATGAAAGAAATTTCTATGCACTCGAAGTCGGTGAATTCCTCACTTTACACTCTTGGGATAAGAAAGAAGACGAATCTAGTGCAGATAATTTCTGCAAGTGAAGCAGGTTGCGTGAAATATGAATACACGATTCAAAACGTCATTGTTTTTTTGTGCAAATTGCGAGACTAACTGACGAAATGAGGAGAGCTTGGAGCAACATACTCTACTACCTCTACTGATACGCTTTTCCTCTTTATCAGTAGTGTGAATTTCCACGTTCAGTTGTCAGTCGGCCCGTCGCACTCTGCCATTTTTTCAGTTAACATGCACACTTTTATTTTTCGATCTTATCGATGAACCTTTTATTTTAGCAAAGAAATTTACATATACCCATACGCTGCTGTCTTTGAATATCTAGATGGTATACAGTCGTTATGTCTTTCGTTGAGGATCCGATAAAATGAACACCGAATTAACAACTATCTCAGTCTCATTGCTGTGCACGAGCAACAAAGCAATGAAGTCGAAAAGTTTATACGAAAAGTTCTTTTCCACGAAATACCACACAAAAAAACGGGCAAAAATTGTCGAAATATTCGCCATTCAAAATTGCTTAAAATTAAACGTTGGAAAATGTCGAAAGCAGTTGAAAACAAGTACCAAAATTATATCCGATATATTGATGCAATGATGTTGGCGTCTAAATATGAATCCCCTATGAAACCTTTGATAGCAATTAAGCTTATTAGGTGTTGGAAAAATTGACATTTTACTCGATTCCCATGGTGGGAAATTTCTGAATAATGTTTAATTTCACGGAACCGATTTGCATTTTTTGCTCCCAAAGGTGCACTTAAATGAATCTTACTTTTTTTGGGGATAAAGGAGGAAATGGAATTTCATAAAAATAAAGTTTTCTGCAATAAATATTTTCCATAATGTTCATATTTTCTCGCAATTTTTAATTCTTTGAGGGAATAAATCTAACTTGAAAACTTTGAGAAAAAATTCCTCGTTGCTCTCAAGGGGTTCATGGTTAATGAGAGAAAATGAGGATTATAGATTGGCACGAGAACACTCCTAAATTTGGAGCGTTTTTCGTTTCGATGCACATGCTTATACTTGGCTTCTTAAGGTCACTAGACTCCTCATATCTATAAGAATTCGTTAATAAATTTGCTGTTAGGAGAAAATGGAATATTAAATTGAAAAATTCTATATTAACGAGATAGAATTATGAAAAATTGTGATATCGGGGATGAAATGTTTGAAATTCAACTTATCTCTCAAATATATTCTCACAATAACATTAAAGATGAGTGGAGAAAATAAGAAAACCTCAAAATAATAAATATTGTAAAATAATTCAAAACGAAATAAATAAATAAATGAATAAAATATATCGATGATTATAATAATAAAAATAAAATATGACTTCTAAATTTTTCGAAAACCCTCAATGAATGAGGTAAAGCGGCATTTTAGATTATTGAAAGGCGATAGCGAGCGAAAGAGAAAACGAATGGGCCGGACGATTGATGTCGAACGGTAATTGCACATTGCGACCTGCAGCACCAAATATATTCAAAACTAAAATAAACATGCAAAATAACAGTTTAAAATGCAACACTAATCTTATGATGAAAACTAATAATGATCCTTACTCTTCCTCTCCGTCCTCAGATTTCCTATAAAACTGGTGAAATATTTTGCCCTATTATATAACTGAAACGTTGTTGATACTTCGATACTTATTTCGTCCATCATCTACAGTATTGCATAACTCGTCCAATAGCGTAATTGCACATTTTTTGTGAAAATATGACTGATTTGCTGTTTTCTCCTTCTCTTGAATACATTCTGATTTCATATACTTGTAAAGAAGAGCTCAGTTTTTGATTGAATTAAAAATCAAGAAAACTCCTCGAAAGAACTCATCCAACCATTCATTGTTTGCGAAATGTTTGTCAGCATAGGTGCTGCTGTGATGCTTGCTGTAATGATGCTTAACTGAATATCAGAACAGTATCAAGAACAAATGTGTGGACTTGTGTGTACGTATGAGTGCCTCTGCATGTTAAGAGTTGGAAAATATATTATATATATATATACATATATATACATACATATATATACATATATATATACATATATACATATATATATGTATATATATATAATCATTCAGAAGTTTCTGAGAGGAAAAAGTAAAATTCTTAACAATTCAGAAAAGCTATGTACACTTTTGGCACAAAACCTGCGATGCGGAGAAAACGAGAACAAAAAAAAAATGAAGATAAGAGCAAAGGTTGCGATAATTGTAAGAACTAAAAACATCGAATGCCTGAAATGGGCACGGAAAGTCAATTCTATTTGCTAATCTAAACGTAAACTTTATTGAATGATAAATTAAATAAACACTCTAAAAAAAATTAAACCAACCTTTGGTTTGGACAACTTAGAATATAAGAAGGGCACATCTATAGTGACCTCATGGGCCTATTATGAGGCAGTCATTTTTTCTGCAAAGATGGGGCTCGAGATTTTTTTTTCTTCTGTAGATCTAAAGTTCTGGGATTTACTTTTGTGGAAAAATGATGCTGAGACTTCGTTGACACTTTTGAGGTACTCTAAAGGCGAACAAACATATCGGGTGTCAACCCAATTAAATAGGCGATTGTATTTATGGCCCTACCTACTTGCGCAGTATTCTTCGATCAACGCTCCATTATTGAGTTCCCTGAAACCGCTTTACAAGACGAGCCTAATACCTCTCTCGGCCGCAAAGAGCATATGCTTTTTGAAATTCGTGCATGTTTCAAATTATGGCTGCGAGGTTAGAGTGGCGTTATGTTTTCTTTCATAAAGGCGGTTGGTGTGAATTTACTTGAAATTGCCCACCTAACTTCATCCAGCAAATCAACACAAACCGAATGTTGCCATTCCGGACAAACAACTTCTCCCCTCTCCCACAGTCCTCTCATTCGAGCGCTGAAAGTGGGTGGTTCCAACAATATCGATAAAAAGCCAGCATCGTTTGCACCTCACTTCATTGGAATATTGCAATCAGTCCTCCAACAGTTATATATTGCTGAACTCTGAAAACCCATTTGCATGTGAGCTGTAATTCCATCAATAATTATGAATTAAAAATCGCTCACCTGGAATGCTGAAGATTACAATTTTTAAACTTACGGGAGGAAGATCATGTGAAGTGCGTCAACATTTTTCGGATTAAGGAAGTAATTTTTTAGGTGTTTAACAACCGTTCTCATTTGATGGATATTCATGAGCAGACGTGGCCATCGTGTTGAATCAGGTGAATCAGATGACGATTCACTGATGCTTTGGAGACAAGACCATAGCTCGTTGTGCATCGTTTCCACGACCTCATTCTGAAAATGACATCTTGAAATGGACTATCTATGATGGCAAGAGAGCTAAGAAGGAGGGAGGATGGGGAGTAGGAGGAAATACTGCCTAAAGAACCGGTCGATTCCGACAGAGGGGATAACTTTATGTTTTGAATGAACTTGTCGAAGCAGCTTCATATAGTGCCATGAAAACACACAGAAGAGTGCATCATTAGCTGCTGACAGCGTCGGTTCTGACAAAAAGACTTAACAAATATTCCCTCGTTTGTAGTGTGGTGATATGAGAAACTTGACCTATGCAGGGCAACTTCTGCAAGCATTTTCTAGGTGCAACATGCGTTCAATCTTTTTAGCATGCCAAGTAAATAAGAGATCAAACTTTGAAGGGTTCTTACACTTTCCAGGTGGTCTGGATTGTAGATAAAAAGCGCCGAAATTAATGCCAATTGTCTGTTGTCAAGCTGTAATGTGCTAAAGGACTTAGCAACTCCAAGCAGATCGAGAAGCGTCTTCGATAGTTCAGCATCAATGGATGCATTAGACTGTGATTGCCCGTCGAAGAGAATGCCACCAGAAAGAAGAAGGCATGAATCGATGGGATCATATTGATGTACGAAACGTAATAATTGCACTTCCAACCAACTCTCGTTCCCAATAAGACTTTGCTGTTCGTGATCCATTAACTTAAACGGTAACATTACATTCAGTTGTATCGCCAGCTAATTTTTTACTTATTTTCCTGTTCGCTTTCTCATAATTGAGAAAGCTTTCAAGTTTCACTATTAAAGGAATCAAATTTTTATAGGCTCAGTGATGAGAATTCCTCATGGTCTCGGCAGGTTTAAACAAAAAATCAAAAAGTGGTAATTCAGCGAGTTGGAAAGCATACTAAATGGCGTATAATCTTTACCCATTACAGATGCTTTTGGAAGTGTTCTCATTATAGATTAGACCCCAGTCGGTTTAACAAGCTTCTGCCACAGACAGGTTTCACTAAACGATAAATTCCATGCGCATCCTCTCACTACTACTATTATTGGCACAGAAATGTTATTTATCGCCTCATATCATTGAATTACTCTCATCCCTTTCAGAAAGGAATGTATATGATGAAAGCGCGATACTGTTCTGCACTCAATAGCACAGCGGGGATCATTGGATATGTAACTGAACATAACGGTCAATAAGGTCAGTCTATTCAACTGAATAAGTGTATTCTCCGTGACATCGATGAAAACGTGAAGAAAACTTCAAAAAAAGGAAAAAACTGGTGTCGTTCTCAAATGTAAAAACTTGAAACACAAAGATAACGTGAGAAATTCGCTAACCTTTTCATAGGCACTTATACTACGAGCGAAATCGAGAACTTGTCGGACGAGGGTTGAAGTGAGTGCACTCCATCGCTCGATATTATCACTATTTGAATCCGATAGCAACTGAAGTTTCAAAAAATGTTCTCTGAAGCAAAAACTTGCAACTATCATTTCCTTTCCCACTTATCATCTATAAAAAATATTGCATGGTAATCAATGTTAACGCATTTTGAAGTGCTCATTAGAATAGGCGAGAAAATAGAAACTAAATTTTTCCATCACCACTATGCTTTCTTTTTCTTTCAGTTTCTTGAGAACATATTTGAGTATTTGATTTTACATATCTAAAATTATTTCTCCCATTTTCCACTTTTTTACTCATATGAGACTAATAAACAAACAAGCAACGATCATTGGACTTGTCGAAATAGCCTTATAAATTAAGGTAACAAATTTCTTAAAAAAGGATGAAAATGAATGGAAAGTGATTGTTGTATTCTGCATCCACAAGATTTCCTCTAAGACATGGTAGATAGATTAAAGGGGAGCCGGAATTCCGTTACTAAAAGCTCCAACACAAAATTCGATCGTCTTTTTTGGTGTCTTAATTTGAAGAAGAATATCTCTTCGTGTCCACATAGGTTTTTCGACCGCTGAAAAACGAAATTCAATCTTCTTAACAATGGAATATGTACGGAGAAAAATTTTTATGCATGTTATATTGTTCATGAATTTTTCTGCATTGAAATTTTGCGTTCCTTTCCCCAATTAGGTAATGGCGGAGATTGGAAGTAAAGGCGGAGGAGAAGAAGATAGGGAGGGAGCTGCAAAATTTGAGGGACCTGAATTGGCACGTCGATGTGCATGCAATAGCTGGCAGTGATCGGGTCAATAATGGCACGAAATTGATCCTGTTGTTCGGAGAGCGAACTCGCTTTGATCAATTGGCGGATATTCTCCAATTCGCGTTTTTCTCGATTTTCACGGATTAATACCCTCTTAGCTGATCGTTCGCTCTCATTCAACACCACTTAAGCGAACAGTTTTCCTAACGTTGATGTTATGCTCAATAACTCATTAAATAAATTAGAGTAGATTTAATTAGCTGCTCTCTTAATTCAAATCAAATAAAGTGAAAGTAAAAAAAGCAGAATTTCGACATGAGGAAGCAAAATGTCCAAGAACTCCGAAAAGAACTTTTAGCGTTTTGAGGTAACAAAACTTGATCATGATGTGATGAATTCGTTAATTTTATGAATAATCGAAGAAAATGAAAGAGCGTAATGCCTAAAATTGCTTGAAATGAATAAATTCTGAGGTCAGTATTGATATCTCATCAATTAAAATGAATAAATGAACAACGAATATGGAAATAAGTAAGCGGAAATTGAAACTAACGATCGGTTGACATGCCATTTTTGATACATTTTAAGAAGCGACATCGTTGACAAACGTTTCGAGTTGTTTTGTTGATTTCACATTGCTCTTTCTCCTTACACGTGTATTCGATTTTCTTCTGTAGTAATATTTTTCAATGTAAAAATTCAGCTTTCGCTCTTTTTCGTAAGAGAGAATTGCTATTCGACCATGAAATGGAAAAAATATATAAGAAAAATTACACAGAATTACAACGAAACTATTTCGATCGGAATCTCTAATCTCAGCTTCATACTGTAAAGAGATATTCTTTTTGAGCAGTTGAACCGCTAGCGATGAGACTAAGAAAGAAGGAATTCCTTCATTATTACCTCATTTGGTCAGAGAATAGGTGATTCGCTGGTGTCATTTGTAAAATTAACTTCAAATAGGCTAAAAAAATACCTTCAATATATTCAAAGCTTAACATCTCTCTGATTTACCTGAGCAGTTCGTCTGAAGAAACCTTTGCATCCTTCACAGGTAATCGCCCTGAAAACATCTAATTAGTTTGTGGGTAGAGAGGATACCAGTTATCGTTGATTTATCCTGCTGCATAGTTTTTTTTGCAGCAAATAATAATCTAGGTCAAATCTCTGACATATGGTTATCTTTCTGTTCTTTCAGTCAATTCGTTTCCATCGTTTTTGCAAATATACAATTAACTTTTAATTGAATCTCCAGTTTCTTTGCACGGAGGTTTCATTAGAAAATTCATTGATGATTGCTTCCGTAGATACATACTGATGAAATAACTATTTGCTTCCTATCAGCTTCTAACTAATTTCAGGTAAAATATACGTGAGAATAATTAAATTTTCTGGGCAAGTGATGCAAAATTGCGTGAACCTTATGGTGATCGCTCACATTCTGTGCATTATTCGTTCCGTTTTTGAACAGTGAACTCGTTCGTAATTTTCCTTAAGTAATCTGTGGATAATAGTCATTTGATGCTCACTGCCAATATTTATGGTGTTTCAGATGAGTGGATGAACGAGGCGCATTCTTTTCCGTGAAAAAAGTTCGATCAATTCAGAAATACTTTGTGCTGAATACAAGTGTTATGAATTATGTTTGGAAAGAAAGATGTTGTTGGGACCTGTAATGTAAGCCGGTCGCATCGTCACCGCAAACAACGCACAACTGACCTTGTTCCATATAGCTTGGCATATACGGCTGCCCTGAAGTGTAGAGCCATTTGAAGACAGCACCAATGAAATCTAGTACATTTAAAATAGTGAACAGACCTGATTTGGTGAACGAAAACGATATTTTAAGAATTGAAACACTAGTGAGAAGGGTAGAAGGGGTGCGTTTACAAGACATTCCTCATCAACAAGAAGGCCTCAGAAAAAGCCAAAATTACGTAGCTAAAGATCATCATTTCCGCCTCATTTGCTCTGTGTAGTTTGTAGAAAATTATTGGCTCTAGACGAATTTCTTCCGACCGAATGCCCTTTAGATCATAGCCATTTCAGTAAGAATATAGAAAACTATTACTTGGTTATTCGGTTAACGCAAATAAATTAATTACAAGTCGTTTCTTTCACTATTTTTGCATTTATCTCCATCTATTTATTGCCAGCAAAATTTGCATCCAAACAAGGCGCTAATTCTTCTTTCGTTTGTTGTTGTGGAAGGTGGTTTCTTTTGAAGGCATTACGGTAGCTAAATAAATGAGTAACGCCGTTGAAAGCGAACGACCTCAGGAATGTTACGTGGTCAGCTTTACGCAACAGGACGCATTCTGCTGACCCGACGATGCACAAGACAAGCGAGCGTGACGCAATCTTCAGCCTAGCAATAAACAACGTCCGTCGATGCAGATGCTCCCACCACGTCCTTTAGATTGATGCGAGCATTTTTATGATGCTCATTTTTGGGTGTAATCAAACCTCACTGCATACTCTAGGCTCATTTTATACACAAATCTCATAAATAATGGTACTTTCGTTTGCTTTCAACCGACTATTTGAATAGCTTCATCTAATGCACGAAACAATTGTAGAAGATAATAAATAAAATTTCGTTCTCATACATCTTTTAAAGAAGATATTTTCCACTGAAAACTGATCCACCTGACATCCCAAACAGCGAGTGCGCTACACCAACTGCACTGAAGAGGGAATTAATAAGCTGGATTTTTTCTTGTAAACTCCTATTTGCAGCATCGATATTTTCATCTGTTTGGACTAAAATATGAAAGGCTATTATGATGACTGCAAAGACTTTACGAAAATGTTGTTTTAGCAAATTAATCAGCTAAAAAATGGTTTTAATGAGACATACCTACTTTTCTTTGTATTGTTTAGTTTCATTTACTCACTTAGATGCCATTCGTGCACTCCAAATTTAAGAAAATGCCGAATACAAATATTGGGACCACTGATAATGTTTGAAGGCGATGTGTAGTCCATATAAAAATTATCAACAAATCATGGAACAGGCATATACAGAAAATGTAATCCGATTGTCATATTCAAGTTATTAAGCTATCTTCCCTTATTCTGCAAATGCCTCAGATAATCCACCAGCAAATGTTTCAGATGCTTTATGTACACGATATGCGCGTATATCTCATGAATATTTTCCGGGTTTTCTTGTTCACACACCTGAAGTTGGTTATTATCTCAGCAGAAAATATAGATGCATGAAGATTACTGCATGGAAAACAAATCGTTACTACTACATGTATCACAGACAGTTGTCTTTGATGATAATAATCACCGACAAGGTTCATGTTTTTAGAGTGGATTTTATGACCGTAATAAACATTCGCTCAGTGGCCAACCTTCATTTATTATGCCGCCCTATTTTTTCCACAAAAAAAGAGCAAAGCATTGAAGCAATGAGCAGTTTGATTAAATAAACTTTACTCTTTCGTTTGAAACTTTTGGTGCAAATTCATTTAGTAATTTAGGGTGAACGAATTTTCAGTAAAATTTCCACAAGGATACTTCTTCTAGCGCAGGTAGTTTGCGCACATACTGTTAAAATTCAGTGTGCAAATAGCAACGAGCTGTTAGATCTATATTCGTTTATTCCCGAATCGTTTGCGTTCTGTTATCTTTTCCCTAGGACTCGTCGAAAATTAACCGGAGAGATTTGGAATTGGAAGAATACTTTACGGCAATAACATGAAAGCCGAACTACTGTAGAGCCGTTGTCTCGTAGCTGCTAGTTGTTGGGTGAAAACTGAAAACAGAAATGCTAACATTGACATATATTTTTGTGCCTAATAGTTGCTGCGGGCACTGGTATGTGCTGTTTGGGCATTTATCGGCCACTGCTGACACTGATCCCGTCGGGTCAGAACGTCTATCATCATTGCTGCTTTTGCAGTTCTGTGAAAGGTCTAGAGAAAGGTCCAGTTCTGTGAAAGGTCTAGGAAATCTTTACTAATTCTGAGCAAAGGTCTGATGCGAAGAACTCATTTTTATGCAAACTTATTCGGCGCTTAAGGCTTTTGTGACCTAAAACGCACTTGCTCGTTTGCGTGTTCGGCCTGTCTGTATACGTGCTACTTCCTCTGTCCAAAACTTGAATATAGCGAATCAGGGGAAACAAAAAATACGTTGGATGAATGTGCTGAATATATTTTACGCGAAATTTAATTTTACTGAGATCGAATCCCATTTTATACCTAAAAGTGAGCTTAACGCATTATAAAGTCCACTGTCGAGTGCCGCAGACGTTCTAGGAATTATCAACAAAGAAAAAAGCGCTCTGAGGGCGTTTTTTCTATCAAGCGACCGTCGACAGCTATGGAGACCCAGTTAAAAATTACCGTATGCTGTCACAAACGACTTCTGCCACTTACCGTAAACCATGCTGCCAACAGAAGTTCTCAACAAAAACAATGTCATACAACAAAATATAAAGAAATGGTTTTAAATTTAGAATTGATTTCTCTTATCTAAATATATTCGTTACATCGTTTCAATGAAACAACGAATGCACGAGTAATCTTAACAATCATTAATGACAAACCGCATTAATATCACTTAAGGTGTTCACTCCTCCTCCTCTCCTCCCTTCCTGTCCCTCCACCCTTCCACATATAGCATCTGTGTAATGTGCAGATTATCATCTCTAATAGAGAGCGACAACATATGTGATACCTTTTCGAAAATTATTCACCTGAATCATCAGTAGGCATGCGGCTTCCTCAAAAACACACATGACTGCCAAATTACAATATTCTCAAAAACAACTGAGGATTCGTAAAACAGGAACTGATCAACTCGAATCTTCTTCAGAATGCGCCAGTGGCTTTGTTGCAGTATTAAGGTGGCATATGCGTTCTCCACGGGCAGTACTTCACGTTCGAGGCACTCAAAACGTAAATGTCCGGCTAACTTACACCGAGACGCAATTGTCCAGTAGCGTCAATACATCGTTCGAAATATTAATTGAAGCAGACGATAAACGAGGCGGAAGGTAAAACAAGTGATCCATCCTATTTCTTCTTTACTAATTTTATTACCGATGCATTTGCTAAACCGCTCAACCGACGTGAGTGCACAATCGACCAACTGCATTTCTACAGATTTATCCACTGTTGACAGCTGGCTATTGCAACAAGAATCTCCACGCCGAAGTTCACGAAGCTGTCGTCAGGAGATGAAGGCGACTAAGTTTTTTCTTAAAAATACTGAAGCTTTCAAAGATATAATAAAATAGCCTTATCTCCTCCCCATCAAAACTAAAACGAAGCTTTTAAGCTAAAACGTTTTAATTATTTCCCCTCCCCTCCCCCCATACAGCAAATGGAATTATGGATGAAAGGAAAAAGGGTCTGATGATGAATTCCCTAGCCCTTGTTATTAACTACTGCAGTGCATAAATTTTCACTGTTTTTAAAAGCTACGTCATTTGAAAAGAGAGAAAGAGGAAGTAATGAGGATCCGGGAAGGATTTACTGTTAAAGTAGATAACATGAAGTGAAATTAGCCGACGAATTAGGCAGAACATTAAGCCAAGTTCTTTTAAAATTTCGCTTAAACAGATACAAATAAAAATTCTAGGCAGCACTATTGCTCAAAACAGTTCATCGCCTACGGGTATCCTGATCGATCTCGCAGTACAAAATATACGATAAAATCGTTCTTTTGCCGCAAGGATCAGGCAGTTATTCAATCATTTCAGTAATGCACATATTCATGAATTCAATAATTTCATCTTATAAAAGCTTTATGGAAAGCTATAAGGATGAGCGGAGAGTGGAGGATAATAACATAATGGCAGCGATCTTAAACCGTATTGATGTAAAACTTAAAATGGCATAAACAATGATATAATAATATTCACAAAAGTGGGGTTTAAAAACTGCGGTTTACCTACCTTTGTTACGTGTTCGCAATGGTGTCGTCATTCGAAAGAAATTTTACTTTGATTTGATGAGATTCGATAGAAGTGAAGAATTCGAGATTCCTCACAAGGACGAAAGCTCAAAAACTGTTAGTGGCTTCATGAATGCCAATCCATAAAAGGGGTGGAGATGGGGGAGCGTCCCTAGCCACACCCACTTTCACCTCATAGAAGTCGACGCAAAAAACAATCGCTTTCAGGTCAGTATTGCGTAACAGGCGCATCTTGTCAACAATTAACGAACTCATCATTGCTCCTGCTTTGCTCACTTATTTTTTAACAAACAGAGGGTTCTATTCTTCGAGATGGAAACTCGAACTGCCTCTCCTGAAAAAGTTTGGTACGACATCTAGGTAACTAATTAATATAAAACATAATAGTAGGATATCAAAACTGAGGGTATTTACTTATCTCGCAGAAATAAGTAAATATATCACTGTTAGTTGATAGGATTTCTTTGCTCTTTTACACTGCGGAGCGAAAACTGCTAATATAGCGCCTCCTGATATCATTCATCAGAAGTGGCAAAAGAAATAAAGGATAGAAACAGAATGAACTACCATGTTCGCAAAGCTGTTCTCCTTTAACACCTCAGACTGGTTCCCGTAATTCAGCGCGCACTTGTAAAGATATAAATTTAAACATAAACATATATATATATATATATATATATATATATATATATATATATATATATATATATATGGGATGCATTCAAAGAAAGCCTCGAGCAAACTGAAAGCTTCATTCAGCTTTTCAGGATAACGAAAATGAGATCTGAGGAGAAGAAATAAACTGATAACCGTGCGTAGAAATTTTTGATTGCCGAAAATCGCTTAGAGTATATCCATTTCACTCGCCGGCGGTTGACTAAATTATAAGTTCACCAAAAGTCGCAAGTAATTTATTTTGTCCGCATTTCCTCAAATTTGTTACTTCCAAGCGTTCGTGCATATGATGCGAATAATAATTACCACAACGTCGTAAACAGAACTGCATCGAATTTAAGTGCCATCACTTAGAAAACCTTGAATCAGACCTATCTAAGTTCCCAACCAAACTCTTATTGTGAACAGAAATTTTTGAGAAATGAAAAGGAAATAGAAAAATCAAGAGAAGAAGAATGAGAAACTTGATAAGAATGAAATAACAAAGTGAAAACCCTCTTCGAAAATATTTGGAACAACATATACATATATTTGGAACGTATTTGGAACTCAGTAACAAGAAAATGTGACAATGAATGTAAAGAAAATTTGGCATCATATATGTTTTCCCTCTTCAAAATACCGCTATCTTTCAATATCTCATTTCTTGTCATTAAGGAATTCCTTAACAATAAATCACTTAACCCTTTTATGACGGATGTCTTCAAAACAGTTCCACGCAGCAGTAAAAGCAACTGTGAAACGATTAAGCGAGTCTTTGCGTAAGCTTAACGAATAAGTCGATATACAAATTTTTCTCGCATCAACACAACTAAGGAATCAGCCATCAACCCTCTAGCCATTAAATTTCATTGCCACCATTGAAGGGTGGCGTAATGGCTTGCGTTATTCATTTTAAGGGTGAGACTGGAAAGACAAGACGAAAATTTTCGGGTTATATGAGCAAATGCTCGACCCTCTAGCCATTAAATTTCCTTGCGTAAGCACGTGAATACCGAAAGAGTCAACGCTTGCGCAATGCAGTACGATAAGCGCCAAGTCATCCATCTGTCCTGCGAATGTCTGCGCATTCGCCGCTCATTGCTGTACCATTGCCAAGCTCCAGGATGTCCGAATGTTAAGCATCAGCAGTAAAACATATCAGCAGTAAGACTACAAATATATCGTCTCGCAAGCCTTTTGCACTATCGTGTGCTCTTAGGCCCAGAATCTTGATGCAGACTTTTTCATTTTGCAACCGGGATAAACTTACCATTAAAACATCCGTAAGGATAATCCCCCAACGACCTTACGGTGGTTTGAAAATTCAATTGCTCATCGCGCAGTGGGCTGCCTCGTGTTGACAAAAACTTTTAATCCACTGCTTTGGGCCTTGTGTTTACTCTGTGGGAGGGGACTGAGATTAACTAACTGGCTTGTTGTCAAGTACCATCTATTGGATCAGGCAAGAAATTTCAGTTACAAATTACTTGAAACTACTACGATGGAGTAATGACGTTAATTCACGTGAGAAAGATCGTCGGCACTGAAATCTTCGCGTTTCTAAGCGACCACTCTTCGATAAATCACTAACGAAGGGGAGTAACCTTTTTATGGGAAGAAGAGAATGGATAAATATTCCAAAAATAAGTAAGCTGAGGATAAAGAAAAACCTAAGAGCAAATAAGTGAAACTCAAGTCAGCATTCAGTAAATTATGATAAAAGTTAGTGGCTAGCAAAATGCGACTAAAAATAATACCATAAGAGATATTCTAAAAATTGCCTAAAAAAGGTTTATCGGCATAACCAAGTACGACTAAGTTTCTTGCTTTAAAAAATGCAGATGTTCTAAAGCAATGCGTCGAATAAATGGTGCAGTCTCCAAACGTTCGTCACCTAAATGAAACACTTGCCTAACAGCAGAAATGAAAGACGTAAAGTATACTTTGAAAAGAATGTAAGAATAAACCGACGTTGCTGAGCGCTAGAACGAATCATTTTCAGGTCATGACTAAACGACGTGATTTTGACCCAACGTGACGTGCATGAAGGGGATGGATATTCATAGGCTCAGAGAAATAATTTAATAACGCTTACTTACTCTTGAGCAACTAAGGACAGTTTTAGTCGATGATGGAATCCATAGCGGAATGTCAATTGTAATCGATTTATGAATACTGATAAACTCTTAGAGGTTTCATTTATTTTGGACTTGGATTACTGAAAACAGTCCAAGAAGAAGCTCTTATATATATCTGTTTCTTAAAAAAAAATATTGCTGTCCTTCGCGTATAAAAAAAAATTTCAAGTTGTCTTATGAAATGTATTTTGTTGCAGACGTTCTTTGAAGACTGCCATATGGAGTTTTTTTTCTGCTGTATTGTGTCACTGCTTAATGATCGCAATAAACTCTTAAGTGCGGAAATGACAGACCAACCATCGCTACCAACCATGCAGCAGAACACTTTTGTGGTGCACTTTAATGTGACGATATTTGTTTGTGTTTGTCTGCGTGTAACGCGTCCATACAAACCATAAGCCCATGGCTGTAATATATGAAATTATTCCAGGATATAGAACGACTGCATCTATTTTCATCGACTGCATCTATTTTTTCACCTATCATCTTGAGTTAATTTGCACTTCAGGGCGCAAAAAAAGACTTCGCAACTCAGTTCTACGCCCACTCGAATGAACCGTTAAAGTGATTTTTTTTCAACTTTCGCTCTCTGCAATGAGTGCATTTTACTGAAATGGTGTAGAGGTAATCTATACACGTTTGTAAAGTTGCATGGTGTGATGTTCATGAAGAAATGCATAATATCCCACACTTCCACTCTATGCTTTGTCGTTTATCGAAGTTCTCTTTATTCCGAGCCAGTTAGCTCTAAGACATACAAAAAAGGTCCAAAATTTTTATCTCCAGGCTACGGTTGCATTCAGCGGCTCCAGCGTCTGTCAACGTTGCTGAAGTCGAGAGGAGATCAAATCCAGGGGATCACAAGTTCCCGATTTATCTGCTTAATTTCATTTCTCACTTTCCAACTGAAAATACTGCCAGATGAAGACGAATATATATATATGTAAACATAGGCGAAGTCTCATTATTTGCCTGTTCCCGACTGGTGAAACATTCTCGGCTTCACGCCGATTTTATTTCAGAAGAAGCATATCATTAACTGTCGACACAGCAAAGACAGTCGGCCAGCCTTCTACTAAATTCTGCTTTAAAGAGACGTGAAATTTTTTGAAGACGAGAAATAAAACTTTTTTGTCATTAACGGGGAATTGGGGAGTTAGGTCAAACCACACTAATGAGTTGCTTGTCTTTTTTTGCACAGTTAAGCTCCCATAGATGACCTAATATACTCGAATTTAAAAGCGCACATTGTACTAATTAATGCCTTTGTTTTCATTTCTAATACTAATCAAGTTTTCTGTTCTTGTAACTGCTATGTCGATAACTTTCGTGGAAATGCCATTCAGTAGCATTTTTTGTTGAGGAATACCTGAGCTGAAGCGACTGTGTTAACTGAGCGCAGAATAGAAAATAGAATTCACCGACCAAGAAAGTGAGTACAGAATTGGAAACGGTATGCGGCTTTAAATCAGGTTTGAACGTATATCAACTCTGTTTTTGCCATATCAGCTCTGTTTTTTTCAGCCAGCTATGTCATATGCAACAGCATATTTCTCTGCCAGTCGAAGATTCAGCACAGTTGCTTCCATCGAATATTTCACCACAGCTGATATTAATGGTTTCCCGAGGAGTGGGTGTCAGTAAGAATCTGCGAAGGGCGTGTTCAAATTTGACCTGAATGAGTGCACAAATTAGCGTGATGAAATTAAATACGTGATAGCTGCTAAATGAACTTTTATTTCAGTTCGCCTTCAACGTTTATTGAGACGGAATTTTTCAACTGAATTTTATTGTTAAGGATGACGAGTAATAGAAGTAGCTGTTTAAAATGCGCACCTTCGTACTGTAATATTTCCGGCGCATCCATTAAGTTCTATAAAAACATATTTGAAAGGAAAAAAGAGAGGACAAGGAGAGGGATAGGTTCGGTCTTTTTGTTACTGCGAGCATCGTGTAGCACTCAGCAACGGAATGCGCAAGTCTATGCTTAGCAGTTTCGTTTCGCATTTAAATTATAGAAGCATTGAAAAAAATATGAGTGAAAAGAATTTGCCTATGTCTCACTTATTTATTGCTTTTTTAAAATTCAGTTTGGGAATGTTTCATGCGTTTTTGAAGTTACACATTTTATGGTGTATTTCCTTTGCTCCCCAACTTGTATATGTTCAATAAATTTTTCTTTTAATATGCTTATTAATAGGATATTACTGTCATATAGCCTACCACTACCTTCACTAAAAACTTTGGGAGACCTATTCTTCCCACTGATGAATTGTGTGTTGAGCGTCTGATGGGACACATTCAGACGAATAATTCTGATTAGTTTCGGCAGCAATTTTTTTAGTTCAATAAAGTGAGCTATGAGCAGTTGAAATGCTACTTAAAATCATTGCTGCACTTATTCTTATTACGTTATCAGCCAATATATCTCACTAATTGTCTTATTCGACCATTTCTCTATCCGTTTCGAGAAAGATGATTTCCTCCCTTCATTTGGAATAACACTACTTCATACTGTATCAACTGCTCATTAATGTGTCCATATCGACATAGAAGTTACCGACGTATAAAGAAACACATTGTACTCTATGTTTATAGGCGATGGCTTCTGATATGAGATTATAAATATTCATAAATACCAGCGGAAGTTTTGCATTAGCGAGAAGTGGCTAATGACATTCGTATATGGCTAAGATTACAGGTCATCTTTTTACTATGCGTATGCATAATGGTACTTCCTTTATTTGTTAGTATTGATAGAGTTAATTTAGTCTACCAGCAGGCAGATATTTGCAGCAAATGCACTTTAAATTGTTGTTGACTTTTTTGCTTTGAGCAGAAACATATATGATTTAATTCAACGCGTCAGTTTATAAAATATTTTGTGGACTTTTTATTCAGTTGGAATTTTTGCAGTTTTTAAGTCTTTTTTTGTTTTCCAATTCCACGACAATACTTTTTTTCTATAGTTCTATCGTCAAATTCTTAAACATATATTCAATTTTCTCTTCAGTGGCGGATGACAGCAGCATTCTGTTCATCGATCATCTCTGAATCTATGGAAATATACGGTTATTTAAGAGAAATCTAAAAAGCAGTCTAGCTATGTTTATCATTTGTTAGGTGGCCGAGTGTTTTCGAGGTGTAAGTGAATTGAATATTCGGGCTGCGAACATGTGGAATGTAATTTTGGGTTATTGAACTAAGCTGAAATCGCCATTGAGCCGGTAATAGAGATGAAGCTTTCAGTCTCTGAAAAGCGTTTTAACGAAATTTCCCTAATCACTTGGAGCAACACATGCTTTTTCAATTATTTACCACCTCATATAACTACTGTACTGCTTTTATTTTCATTATTTTTGTATATTGCATTCCTTTCATCTTTCCTCTGCCCCACCAATCATGCATTAGATCACTTTTGACGCTCATACGCGATAGATAGAGATGTGAATAGATTGGTGCATTATATGAGTAAGGCAGGGATATAGATGAGGAGGAGGTAGGTATAGATGGATAAAAAATGGATTTAGACAGACCGGGGAAGGAATTAGGTGGGAGGAGTGGATTTAGGAGGCCAGAAAAGGGATTTTCGAATGGCACGTTGTAAACATGCAAAAAATCCCTCAGCTCTGCTAGCACTTTTTTTCACAAGCCGCGCACGATCACGTCACTTTATATATTTCGTTGTGATTTATAGAAATGAGTGAGAGATGAGTTTTTTCGTTCCAGAAATTCATAGCTTCTCAAAACGCCTTTATAAAAATCTACGAAAATCTAGAGCCAGTGATCTTCCAGAGAAATTCGTCAGTTGAACTCTTATCTTTTTTTGGCAATTTCAGAGAGAATTTTTTCGACGGTTTCATCAGGAGCCATTTTTCCCTTATGATTTATATTAACATCCAGTATTTCAAAGAAATCTTTATTGAGTAATATTTGAATAATTCTGATCGATCACTTAGCTGACTCAAAATCGCACTTTTATGTAACTAAACTACAATATATTCAGCATTTGTATATTTTATTTAGTGTAAATTTATCCAATTGAAACTGATGAATTCCCATCTATGGCGATTTGCGTTAACTTAGTAATCACTTTCGAGTGTGTGTCAGATTACAAGAAAACAATTAAATTAACATTCAATTTGTGAAAGCATTTTTTTCTTCCAGAAGAAGACAAAATTCCTGTGGAGAAAGCTAACGTTCGACGAAACAGTTCTTGGGAAGCCAATGAAATTATAGAAAAATGAAGTGCCATAAATGTGCTTTTATGTAGACGATAACATAATTCAAAGAAAAATATTAAGGATAATTTAGAGCACTGAACTGGATTTCACTTTGTTAGATACTTGAAGAGTTAGCACAGATCGCTACAAAAAGCTCCAGTTGTAGGATGAATTTCATTCGCGTATATGAGATATTGAAAGTTTCTGGATAAGTTTAAAGAACAGAAAGCAAATTTTTGGGGAGAAAAATTGTCTCTTATTGGTGGTCGATTTTCACTATCAAAACTGCGGGAAAATTAGCATTTCTGTTGGATACAGATTAGTTATATATAAATATTAGTTATATATAAATATCTTACTTCCTTTGAAATTTTCTCAAATAATTTCGTTATCAACAAAAAGCGCAATTCTGCTAATTATGCCTTTTCACTCATCCTTGGTATTTCTTCTTGAAGGAGAAAACAAAAAAATAATGCATTCCTGAAAACCGAGGCAGTATGGCATAAACGATGCATTCCACGTGCAGCAACTGATTCATCTGGCGGACGTACATCGTCGAAAACTGTACCGGCTGAATGGCACAGTTCTATGCCCAGATTTAAACGGTAGCTGACTATGAGAAATTGGAAACCTCGAGTCGTTAGTTGCTGTTTTTTCACGAAATACTAAACGGTTCAGTAGTGTTTAGCTGACGCACAACGACTGTCATAACCAACAGTAAGGAAATCTCTATGTTGTATATAGCAACCGTCCGAGGTGGTACTGATAAATAGGAAAGCTGAGGTAAACAGTAACGCCTCATGAATTCTTGTGGAGAAACCCTTTGAGTGAGTTGAACAAATGGTACAACCGATGCGTTGGCACCGTAATTTTGTGGTAATAAAGGAGGCCACGCCTTCATTTTAGTTCCTCCCAACTCCACCAATGGGTCAGCGATTTCGCGATGACGTGACCCAATAACGGAAGACCGCCCGCTGGCTTCGACTATAAATGCTGTCGACTTGATGCACATACTGCAGAGTGATTCATTTACAGCGTTAATCAAGTCGACCAGGTCCACTCGATCAAGTCACCGTAGCCTTTGCTACGAGTTTCCACTTAGAGAACCTCGTTTTGTTGTTGACTAACGAGGGTGCGCAAATCCGCATCACAGCAATGGATGCCTGCCTTCCTCCTTGGCGCTATTCTATTGACGATTGCGCCGATCTGATATAAATAGCCCGCAGTCGCAGCGCTTCGTCATTCAACTCACTTTAGATACAGCAATCACAGAATATACGTCTGATTCCACTATTCTATTCACTAGAAGCACTCAGACGTACTACGTGCACTCGCACATTTCCCCAGTCCTAATCTATATCTTCAGTGCTGATTGTTGGAACGAGAAACAATATACGGTAGATCGATACGGCAATGGAGCGAGTTCCGCGTAAGACCGACAACGGTGCAACAACAGTTATACGTTTGGCGATCTTTCGTAGATTAGCTGGACAATCCACGTCAGTTATCGTGCACTAGGTTTATTGATTGGTGTAGCTTTACTGTTTTATTGATTCCCTTCGGGGCCTTCTTCAAGTAGAAGTTGCGAGGATGAACTGTTGAGATTCCAAAGTAGCGGATTTTTCGAATTCTTCGTTCGTATAAAGATCTGTCTATAAGAACAACTGAAGCACATTAAAATTTCTTAGCAAATTTGTAAACTGTATTATTTTTTAAAGTCACCGATCAAGGCGGCAATTATCGTCAGAAATGTTCGTACATTTATTTTTTTAAAGGCAAAAATTGCAACGTTATGAAGAAGGTCCAAAGTTTCGTTGCATTGTTTAGCCTCATGATCAACCCATAAAATCTTAGTTCGTTAATTTGAAGTCTTTTTTTCCATTTCACATTTCTCTTAATAATCGAAAGAAATCATCCCTAACCATCTTCCGGAAGTGTGAATAAAATTATTTACGTTTTCTGAAATTTTGCACATTTTTCTGTCCGTAAGAGATCTTGCAACCTTTGTGGTTTGTGTTATCGGTGAGAGCGACAACGGCAACGGGTTGAGAGCACTAAGCGGGTGCTGCATGTTCGCTGCATTTTCGTTTCGCTACTTGCGCTCAATTTTGACTAAAATTCTCATCAGGTTTTTCAATTGCTGACGGCGAAGATGAAGCGAAACGAATGGCATGCGAATGTCAGAGAGCCAACAGTCAATCAGCAGTATGCAAGGAGACCGTGCGCACAGACTGCACAAGGAATGCAGTGATAATAAAAACAATTTGTAGGAATCACTATATTTCCCCGTAACAACAACACCACGTTATCACGACTTTGATAGCTCTGTGCCTACGGACTGTCTGCATTCTCTGATTTCACTAAGCTGTCCGTATCAACGTGAATCCATTCGCTCACTATTTAAGTAATCAGAATCTGATTGTTGTAAATAGATGAACGCGTTTGATAAAAACGCATCCAACGTTGGTTGCATTAAGATCAACTTCTATTTATTATTTGTTTTTTTTTTTTGTGTATTTGGTCTCGTATTTCGAATATCTCTGCGCTTATGTGTCTGATGTACACGTGTGCATATGTGCGCTTACGACAACGATCTCGTACCCCGTTCTGCTTCTTCTCTGTTCACACGCCAAAATAAAAATTTTACTGCAAGTTGATTTCTCGTAACGGTATTATGTGCTCGTTCTGTGTGAATTAAACAACACGAGAACAGTCACCGTTCGTTATATATTATATAGTTTTATAATAAATTAATGCCTTTAGTAAATTGCTAAAGATATGCACAAAGGTCGAGCTGAGGTTAAGATTCAGTGCAGCAAAGAGGCGCATGCCTACTGTAAATTAAGAAAGCTGTGAAACACGCAGTTGAAGTCGGAAGTACAAGAGATTTATGGCGATTGATGAAAATTTTTCTCTGGGCTTACAAAAATTGTTGTAGTGTCCTAGCTACTAGAAAGTCAGGCATGTAATTTGCTATGTCCCGAATTCAGTTCACATCGCCAGCCACAAGTCTGCCATTGCTTGCACTCCTTTGATTAAAAACTTATCAAATGCTATCACCTTGCTTCTTTTGAATTCCACCCGCATCTGATTATCTCATACTCGTACATTATTTCCTTGCAGAAAATTTTTCGTAGAAAGAACAATAGAGGCAAATGGGGCGAATCTCTTACAAAACGTTCATGCAAATGTGTCCACTCACTAAAGAAATTTCCTTTCTACATCGTTGACGTCGCAAACGCTTGTGTCACTGAATGGGAGAAATGATGGGAAACTTATCATCCATCGCCAAAATTTTGGCACCTAGATTACCTCCTTCAGCTTCCTACTCTTCTGTTGCCTTTACCTCTCGCCAATCTCCCTCTCTCCATCCTCTCCTGATTCCTCTCATCCTGATGACAACAAGCATCACATTAGCTTTTGGAGAGTCCTCTGAGAATTTCGTCGGAGGTGAGCGAAGTGAGCCCACCTGAAATTTTAGACCTTCTTCGAGATGTTACAGTCTGCATACTGTAGTCGCAGTTTATACGCATAACGTAGATCTTACAAAGACGTGCGGCATATCGCTGACAGCCATTACTGAAAATTCCCAGTGGGCATATTATTGGATTGTTGAGGCAACGTACTACTGCTAAAATGAAATGGATTTGAATAGCGTATAACGAACTGGCTGCTATTACAAGTGCATCAGTGAGGAATTATACTAAAGTCTATACGTAAAAATACAACAGCCAGAGCAGAGGCGAAGCTTAAAGTGCGCTGTAGGTGATGCTTACCTTTCTGCCAAAGTCTATAAATCGCAATATTCAAAATTACGCAAGAACGGAAAATGTGCAGTCAAATAAACCATAAAACTCAGAAAAAAGTGAGGAGAATTTCTGCGCCAATTCATTCGAATACATAGAAGTACTATATTTGTTGAGTTATTCACAAATTTATTTCGAATTCCAATTCGAATTCCAAGTTATAAATTTTCATAGACGTTGTTTTCTTTCCATATTATGTAGTTCTGCAACCCATCATGAATAGTAACAGCCCTCACCAATGATTTAGTAATCAATGGATACGTGTTATGCAACTGCAGCTGCAGCTTGAAGCTATCATGATTGGTGGAATATTTTGAGACGTTCCAGCTAGCTATCAAGAGGAAAATTTGCAGTTATTTCTCATGATATGTGTCTCTTCTCTCATTAAAAAATCAAACCGCAAACGTGATTATTCAAATGCAAATCGATGCTGTCAATCATCAACACTGCACTTGATGTGTGTATAAGTTGTTTCAACGTTACTGACAGCCAGCTGCCACGAATGATGTCATAGCTGAAAATATCACAGATACATTTGTTCGAAGAGAAAGCTGCATTACCTCATAGAAAATTGATGTGGCGGAACTGTCATTGCTCTTCATTTACAAGGAACATTGGATAAGTGACAATATTTCCGCCGATTCGCATAATTGCTTCTCCGGAAATTGTTAGTCCAAAAAAAAGCAAGTTCCAAAGAACATCATACGAGATAAATGTGGAGGAACTTGTCAGGTTTCGAGTTTTTTAGGATGTGAAAGCTACTACTTACAATAGCGCGCAAATTTTGAGCATTAAAAAATCGTCGTTGCTCTTCAGGTAGGTGAATTGAGAAATCGACATGAATTACGTTGAAGAGATGAATGATTCCATGACTAAATCGTACTTAATAAATTTTACGAGTGTTTAAAGCAATGGCTGACGATTTGTGGCTTCGGAGGGACGGACAGACACCAACACTAAAATATATCTGCGCAGATACGCAATATGCACCCGCAAATCAAGTTTTCATTGACGTATAATAAATTAAACTTTGTGGGGTTTCTTGGAGCAATGAAACAATGAGGAGCAGAAGTGCTGAATTTTAATATTCGAATTTCTTCAACATGATTCCTTATCTCTAAAATTCCGCATTTTTGCAAAAAGTTTTCTTTTTTTTCTGCCAGCAAAATTTTCTTGGCTTCTTTTCAAAAAGCCAATCGAATTTTGAAATTTGAATGCTTTATCGAGCCTTCGGCAAACCATTATTACAATAGTTACCTCTGCGCTTCACAATCCCTCTCTACGGCTGCTCCTCCCGATCGAAGCTGCAAATGCTAGCTAATGCTGCAAATGCTGCTCCTCCCGATTAGAGCGCTTTCAAGAATATGAGCATTGGTTCAATCTCCATTTTTTCGAAATGTTTTTATGCAGTGCAATGCAGTACGGTAGAACAGCAAAACGGCGGTCATAAAAATTAGTAAGGGTAAGTAATGGTTGCAATTTTGCTCTTTTCAGAGGCCGAGCAAATAAGCAAGCCTGCTTAGTCTCAGGATCCATTTGAGTCGGTGCACCACTTCTATTTTTAGCACTCGGTGTGCCGCTATCGCGTCAGCGCTCTTCAGGCGATCGTTTTTCTTCCGCACGGTAATCGCACGTTTTCCTTATTCAAATATGTTTTGCAAAAATGTGACCTTTTTACAGTTGCTCGAATTTACCGTATTAAACGTCTTTAACTCCGCCACCCTCCTCTTATGAGTGTATAATTTTGTATTTCACATTATTATAGCCATTAATATGAAACTGCTATCAGTTTATCTGTGTCTGTGTGCATCAACCGGTTATAAAGGCTCATCCTTATAGATTGTTTCCTAACAGGTTCTTGATCGTTGAAATATTCACACTCAAGTTGTTGCGTCATAGATGTGCTGTCATAGAACGTAAATGAAGTAACCTCAGGGATTCATTTGAGAAGCGAATTGATTAGAGGAATTTACTCGAATCAATACTAGAGGATAATAGCAGCAATGGGTGAAATGAATTCAAGTACTAAACAAAGTTCTCATTTTTTCCTAAAATATAATTAACTATGCAAAAATTTATAGATGATTGCACTCTGTTGATAACCGAAATTTATGAAGAAAGTGTTTAACGAATACGTAACGAGTATAAGAATAATTAGACTTAATGAATGGCTACATTTTACGAATCTCTATAATCAACGATTGATTATATCATTTAAAATCCCCGAAATCAAATTTAATGTGTTATTATGGTTACATTATTACTGCTGAACGATTATTATCACTGCTTAACAATTACCACGGATCCTGCAAGGATCCTCAATATGACGCGGACCCGAATTGCTCAAAAGCGTGATATCATTTTTCTAGAAATTGCAGCAAACCGCAATTTACGTCTTAATCTGAAAATTTTTGCTTACATTAAAATTTCAATCTAGTTCGAATGGAATCTAGAGAGACTGCAATTCCGGGTCCAATATTCATGCGTCACCACAATGATTTCAGATCGATTCGGCGGATACAATCGTACGACCGTAACTCGCACCCGTTGCTCTTTTTTTTACCTCTGCAACTCGACTGAATGTTAATTTAATTGACGGCCGGTAATAGATGTGGAATGCAAGGAATGTGCCCCTTTAGTCGAAAACTCCTTTTTCTCAACATACATACGTCGAAACTAATGAACGCCTAAAAGAACTGAAGCAACAGTTTGCTTTCGATTTTCGCTCGGTTGACTGATATGGCGAACAAATCCGAGCGTGACACTGCAATATGCTCTTTATCACCTTCACAGAATTCCGCTTAAGACAATTAGAATCAATGCAGCCATTGTTGACCCACCCTCCTTCTCCTCTTTTACCTTTTCTCAAGGTCCTTGTATCTTCTGCAGTCCAAGAGCCTTAGGGAACGTGCGTTTGGGCTTAAATAAAACTTGTAATTAAATATTGCACACTTATCACACAAGGAGGCTTGCTTTCATTAGCAGTGAAATATTGCATAATATGCAGTTATTTTTGTTAATATATATTTTCACAAATGCATGATTAAGTATGACTAATAATAGCACATATCACTGGGTAGAGCTTAGACATATATTGGGTGCCTCAAAGACAGTTTTCCTCGAAGCTTCACTGTATCACATTGATCTAGTCTTCCCACGATTCCACGATCCCATCTCAATGCCTATTAGCTTCCAACCCGCTCCTCCCAGCCATCACCTCATCCACTTCATTCACCATCTAACACTTCTTTGTTGCCGTTAAAACATCACTCTTGATTTGGGATGCATCGCAATGCTCTTACGTAAACAATGTGTAGTTCTTTCAGTAATTTTACCTTCAAATATGTCAAATTACGTTACTATGAGTTGTGCTCAGCAGCAACTGGATGTTGCATAACGTTTATGATGAGCCATTGCGTCCTTGCATATTTCGTGCGCTTTTTCCGTTTTCCTCTTTCTCCCTCTTTCTTTTGATTCGTTGCCCGCTCATGTTCTTTTCTTTCTGCTATAGTCGTTAGTTTCCCTCATTTATATTTCAGACACTATGAGAAACAAGTCAGTGTAAATTAAAAGATCCACTCTCATAATTTATCTACTCCCATAATTTTGATGGAATATAAATATTGGTGCAAGCTTTTTCTTAAGTGAGCGAGTCGATAAGTGAGCAATAACATTGCAGTATATTTTATGATGAATATTTTCTGCTGTAAAGAGGACAAGTTGATGATCGAAAAACTGTGGATCCTTGAGGACGAGAGTTGTTGGGGGAGGAGGGAAAGAGAGGAGGAGGGCGAAAGAAGTCCGAGGAACATACGTGTGTCACCGTTGTGCAAATTACAACAAGCTTTAAAGTTCATTCGGAGCTTGAACTTTGCTCTAAAGCTCTAATCATTGCAACTCATCTTCGTGCCACTATGTTTTGCTATTTTGAAAATTATTTCATTATTCGGTTGTCGTCTTAAGCATTTTAATCGACAAAATCAGTTGTTTCGATGGTAATGAAGACTTATGTGAATTTTCAATATATAGGGTAACTGATAAGATGTCAAACTGAGCCAGCGGTTTTAGTAAACAGATCAGAGTGCAGTTTCAATTTTGTATCGATGCGTCGAATGCAACGTTTAGGGTAAGAGAGGAGTGACAAATGAAGAGAGCAATATTGTAGTAAACATTGAATTGAACAAAAGAATGTGACAGACGCTGAATACTATGACAAATTGCCTTTTTAACTATGAGTGGAGAGCTCGGTAAATACATAAATTGTTGTCCTAGTAGCACTCAATCATCAAATCAGAAATTTATTAAGTGACATCTTCAATTAAGTGAATTATATAAAATGTGTAAGTTCTAAAAAGCAGTATTCATTGCCCTATTAATGGATAAAACCATTGTTAGGAAGAAATACAGTTGAAATTTTAGCTAACTTTGCAAATCCTCCACATAACTTCCATTCTCCGGAAATGGTCATTGAGATATTGTTTCAACGAAGAGAAAGAAAATTCTCCGTATAACTTAAGAGTCACTTTCTCACTTCTATTTGCATACTGCTGAATCTTCAAATGAGTTGATAGACAAGTATGTTAGCTATTAGTGTATAAGCTGTAGCTTGTGGAGGCAACTTTTCAAGTAGAAGTTGGAAGTGAAGTTTACACACATAAAATATAACAGCGTTTAAACTATTATGTAAGATGTTTTAGAAGAATAACACATTGATTGCGCTCAGTGAGGCGAAAGGAACATTTGCAACTGTTGGACGATGGCTCATGTGCTCAGTAGAACGGCTCATAAGGTCCTTTGATGGGATTCGCCCTAAGCAGTCAACTTTGTATTTCGATTTGCATTTTGTTCCATTATTTATCTGATCGAAAAGTGATGACTTTTTGAGAATTTGAAGCAGAAACCGATAATTTATAAAGAGTATTTAAATGTTTACTTAAGTAATAAACATTTCATGATAATACATTCAATGTCTATAGCAAAACATATTGTTTATTCTACACTTTGAAAAAGTTCGAAGAAGAAACAAGTATATGCTTTTTTGCAATCGATACATCACCTTCATTGCACGTTCCATCCGATTGCTTACAAATGTTTTATCCTTCTTCTCTAAAAGTCGTCTAAAATGCTGATTAATGACTGCACCTTTCTTGGCTTATCCTTCACTATTCATCTACGATGATACGATACCTCTGAAAGTTCTTTTCAGATGTTTCGTATGGGAGAAAAACAAATTTATTTGTGGAGTTTTGTTAAAATTTGTGGCTTCATAGAGGAAAAAGTAAATATTATGCATTATGTTTTATCTTGTTGAAGTTAGAAGAAGGAAACGCTGTTACACGAAAACCCTTCGATTTTACATTAATAATTCAATAATCCACTGGCTTTTCGATGTACAAAGTGGCAGCGTATTTTTTAACCGATATTTTAGCTGGCAAGAAAAAATATTTAGAGGAACAGGTACATGTGTTGCAAGGTATTCAGCTGTAAAAAGTAAGTACGAAATTAAGCGTTTCTTAGAATGTTTACGGCTTATTCATCCTGCAGAATGAGGCAAAGAGCGTGAAAATCTAATGTTGTATCCGCTTTGTGATCGGAAGAGATATGAGCTTTAGATCGAAGCACTTCACCGTCATTCTTCCGCTGCTTTACGTCATTTTTCAATCCATTGCAAATGCCATATGTTGAGGTGGAGAAGAAAATCTTCATGACATATGCGAGCGATTACAAATATGACAGCATCCAGCTTTAACCACTTGTGTGACGTCAATATTCAGCAGTTCAAAAAGTCATAAATAAAAAGTTTTAAGTGGTATAAAGCTAAGAAAAGCATCATGACGCCCTGGCTCAAAGTGTCGGAATGCCGAGATCGAATTTCATGCCCATCCAGATGACTGTGAATGAAAAACAGCTCGAAGAAACATTAAAGAAAATACTGCGAACTCCAAATAAAGTATCGCGATGGAGTCATTATTTTCAAGGCATGCGTTATCGAGTGGACAATGAAAAGTTACATTTAGAAGAAATGGAGTTTCAAAAATGCTTTTCACATATGAAACAAAAGAGTGCTGTCACTTTTACCTAACAAAAGATGTGTTTTATTTTGCTGTGCAGTAACGATTATCAAGACCGAGTTAAATGCGCACAATATTAACGATTAGAAGAGTTTGATATCGTTGTTGGATTCATTAGAGGATCCATAATCATATTTGTTCGTACGTTTGTGAAATTCGTTGATCGCTTTGGCTTATTTTAAGCGAGACTACTATATGAGTTGACATAAATCTGCACTTAGAATTTTGCCTTTAAGGACATTTCATCTTTTCTACTCATCCACCCATTAATACCATGAAAATAAATTTCATGTACTGAATTGTTAAATCAAATCGGCGCAGCAGGTGATCAATTAAAATGAATTAAAATTAGGAAAAATTCGCATGTGTAAATGACCTGAGACATTCTTTTATAAGTTGGACAGTTTCAGTGAATTTGAATACAAATGGGGTCTTCCCCCTAGCAAGTGCTTGCATGCTGATCGAACCGAGCGCTGATCGCCAGACTATGAATGTGCGATCTCCGCGTCATCATTTGATGGTGCAAGTAGTCAACAAACAACATTTAATCGCACAGGTTGCCAAACATTGCAGCGTAATAGAGTAAAGGCAGTTTCACATATATTGTTAAGTGCTCATTTTCCATTGAACTGCGTCAAGATATTCCTTTTTGTGAGAGATCTATTCCCATTTTTCAGCGTGTCAAATATGCATATTTTATCGATTTCATTTCGTCTTTATCGATTTTTTGCAGTAAACACTTTCTTATGCTGTGGATCATTTAAACTTTAGTGCCTTATACTCTATGAGATTTCGGAAAATGCACGATATTTGCAAATGATGTCAACATCCTCGCACTGAAAACATATCGACGAAATTTTCTCGCACTACACATTGCTGAAGTTGTCCTAAGTAATATCAGGTACACCATTTCAGCACCAGGTAAGGTCAGGTGAGCGTTATGTCGTTTTGGAATGAGAATGTACTTGTAGGTGAGAAGATTGATGCACAGACAGGTTCAGACCAACTGGCTCGCAGTATAACATTTACTTCACCTCTTAGATTGCAAACAACTCATTGCTTATTGCGCAACGAAAACAGCTGTCTTTCTGCTCACGTCTAAAGACTTAAATTTAGGCCGCATTTGAAGTGAGACGATCAGTGCGCCGTTTACCATCATATTACGTTAGAATGATTACCTAATTGCCATAGACTATGAGGAAAGTGCTCGAAATTTTATAATCGAAGTAGAGGAGACGACGAAAAAATTCTCAGCAATTTGCCATTCGCTGGAACGCATTATGCATTTGGGCAAAAAGCATTTCGAGGAGGTGAAAACTTACTTTCAGCTTTTTGAATGCACTAAAAAACGAATTAAAAATGACATTTGGCTAAACCACACACTTGAAAGTATTAGACTATTTCAGCCAAGCTCGATTAGAGGGAGCGAAGTGAAGAATTTGGGACAGACATTTGCGGTATCGCAGAGTGGTCATCGGTACAACAGCCAGAATGCAGACACGGATAACCTCACCGTTTCACTCGAAATAACTAATTAAGTACTCGTCACTGGTCACATCTTATCGAGAAAAATTACCTCTAACGGGTTTTTCCCCCTCTACGATCGGTGTTTTCACTCGACATTTAAAACAGCTGATCAGAATCGGTTCATCGCACGCCCACGTAGCTGGAGCGAAAACTAAATAGACTAAGTGCACTTGGTTCCATATCTGTGCGCTTACGCCAAAGCACCTATCAGATGCAGCCGTTTTTGACAAGCCTACGTTGGCGCATTTATAAGAGTTGACGGAACTTTTTTTCAAAAACATTCTTCCTCACGCATATTTTGCAAAGCAACCGGTTCTGAAACGAACATTTCATTGCACATCTTTGCGCTCTCTCTAAATTTCTCAAATATTCAAGGGAGACATTGAAATTCGTTCACTTCGCACGTAAATTCTCGAAATTAATTTAACACATTTTAGTATTTTCTCATTTGAAACATCCAACCAAACAAACGCACAGACATATGCCAACATAGAAATACAACACCGTCGCAATTTGCTTCAGTAATGAAGATTTCTAAAAAAAAGACAACTGATAATTCAACAGCTAGCAATATGATAACCTGAAAAATGTCCTTTGCCGTTACAAATTAATGATAGAAAGGCTCATTTTTATGTCCTCATTTGATTTGTCGGAATATTTCTTTACCATAAGCAGCTCAAGATATACTGCACCAATTCCAAGGAAATTTGCATGCGAATATATTGTGGGCAGCTCTAAATCTAGGTTCGAAAAAGGCGTACGGTACCAAGATATTTCATTGGCCTGCAAATCCTTCTTCGTTAGCATCTCTCATCTCAAAGCCACAGCTAAAGTTTTTGCAACTAGGTAGGAGGCACAGATTAGGTTCATCAAAATGGCAACAACTTGCATAAGTTAGGTTGCAGAAATATACAGCTTTTAACTTATTGCTTACGGTGAATTTTTCAATCTCACGATCTACTGGAGACAGACAACGGATTTTCGGCGTGCTTATTATGAATCTGAACTGTTGGCACCCTGATAGAGTGATTTTGCACTATGAACTTCTTTGCTTTGACCTACCATAGGAGGTTGAAAAACGAGCTGTGGCAGGCATCTTGTTGAGCTCAGAAATATGCATCACACTCATTACAGTATTGACTTTTGAATGCTTTAAAAATTTTTGAAACCTTTATAGTCATGAAATAGTCATAGCAGTCGTAAAATTTGGTTTCGATTGGCAGACAGCTAAGCTTTTGACCACAGAGTCAGACAATCTTCCAGTCTACTGTAACACTGCCAGAATTTTTTTTTTTTTTGAATTTTGGTACCGTTACCTGGCATGGACCTTCTGGCTCGTGGTCCTACGTTTTGAACGACTTTTGTTCTGGGATTGGACGAATTCCGAACTTTAGCCAGTTTCTACTAATAGCGCGAATTGTTGTGAACAAATTTTTCAAAGCATTTCAGACTTACGGCACTTAAACGGCGACGTGTGGACGCGTTAGAGAAATGTTTCCAAAAGCACATAAAACGACCTTAGCACAAAAATGACGGAAATTTCACCAACTACGAAATTCGAATGCTGTAATGTTCGGGAGCAACCATCCGAGAAGTTTTTCACTGTTTTCGCCGAAGAAGGAGTTAGCGAGTTCTTCGACGAATTTCCACATGAACAATCTTGTGCTCTATCAATTCTAAGTTATTTCTGACGTATGGTGAAGTGAGTAAATTGCCAAAACATACAATTCTAGCAGGAAAAGTTGAAAGAATTATTGTTTGGAAGGCTCATCTTCATCATCTCCTGCAACGTCATCTATGTGTATTTAAAAATATCACTGAATAGGCGCTATGCTGAAAAAGTTTGTTTGTGAACATTTCAACACATTTAATGCAAATTCCGGCATTCCTTTCATTTCAATATGTTATTTTGATGGAAGGAAACCACTCAAAATGTTCTCTCGACGCATACTTGTGATAAAAATGTCGTGGGCTTCGTCGCCATCGATGTGCGTCAGTCTCGCAGTGGCCAATTTCGTAAATAATGATTCGATAATGGGTTAACTATATGAATATCGTCAGTACGGTGAGCATGCTGAATTACTGGTACGTATTGCGGAGTGCTTTACGATCACTAAGGTCTTGAACGTTCAAAAGTCATCATAATGCAAGTTGGAAATCATTAACTTCATTTTTTGAGCGTCGAACATCAAAGATTCAATGGTCCTCCGTGTCACCACCGAATATTTATGTAGCCATTATTCTGAGATAACATTTATTTGCAATGAGTGCAACATATGATAGATAAGTTCAGTTAGTTATAGAAATTTGCAAAAAAAATCTTCCTATGCGGTTGCAAAATTTCGAAGACTTCGCTCTATTGCAATTTGAATCTCGTTCGAAGAACTTTTTGGAGCTGAAGCATATATCCAAAATTATTACCTCTGAGTCCGTACTGAAAGTAAGTTATTTGGCTTTTTTCGTCTTGTGGGTTAATAGAGGGTACGTCGTGGAAAATATCGAACAGGTGAAAATTTCTTACACGTCATTCTGTTAATGATAGGTAAAATTACCTTTCCGAAACACTGAATAATAGAACGGATTTTAAAAGGCGCCTTCTGCGGCCTAACAAAATTCTAATTCGGCTTCAATCTAAGCTCAGATGTGAATCGCTCATATACTACGATTTCGTCACTTCAAACATTTCAGCTTCTTAGATATTGCATCATATCGAATTTTATTGACGCGCTGTGCAACCGCTGTTGTTACGTGGGATCTTTCACCGCTTTTTTAAACATTGACTTAGTTTATTTTTATGCATACAATAACTTAAGTTTTGGGGTTCTTCTAACGTTACAGCATTGTTGCTGCATTCGCTGCTATTTCGTTGCAAAGATGCGTTGTCTGTTCCCCTTTTTCTTTCGATATAAAATTAACCGAATGTTTCAAGGTATTTCATCGTAACCGGTTAGCATACTTGAAAGTCACCACTGACCTAAATAAGCTACGAAGAAATTGGCTAAGCTAGCAACTACTTGAGTCGCTGTGTTGATTCTGCAAAATTTGCAAAATTCCTCCAGTGATGTAAAGACGGACAAACATGCCTACAAACAGACCACATATATGCGGAGGTACTCGTGGTGATTGATAGAAATGCTTAATTGTGTTGAGGCTGGCAAAAGAAATCATTGCTATAATGATGGCACATGTCGAGCACCCACTGAAACCGTTATTTTTTACTTGAATATGGTAGATAACTCACAAAGTGCATGAAATATAAACATTTAAAGTAAAACTTCAATACTTTCTTCCCGCTTCCTGACCATCTTCTATTTCATTGCCATTTTCCCCAGCAATAAAGTAGAAGAAATGAATTGGAATGTCACTTGGCTTTTTTTGCACGCATAACTTAAACGATGCTCGTAAAATGTCGTCGATAATGTAATCGACAATGTGCCACACCCAAAAACACTAATGAATTTAAAGTGAAAAACATATGCATTAATTGTGCTCTAATTATGCTTCCATCTTCTTCCGATCTATTCATGATTTTTGTTCCTTTATCCATGAAAATGTAGAATACTTCTTTCCTGGAGTCGGGCAATTTAAAAAGATCAAAGAATCTTTATAATGCTATTAATTGTAGATGAAAATATTCAGACGTTGTCAACAATAATATACAGACATCAGGCCATCTCTAATATGTAGTCTACAGCATCAATATGTAAGTTTTTTCAAGGGAAAAGAATTTTTAACTTTGACGAGAAGATAAAATCGAAAGCAAGAGAGACCAACGGATGACAGAAAACATCTCTTTTATATTCAGAAATGGATTTTCAATAGAATTTTCCACCAGAGATTTTCTGAAATTCCGAGAATTTAGCTTTGGAGAAAAAGCGACGAGCAACTGTAAGATTGGGAAAGACAGTGAATTTATGACCGTTTAAATGCTAGCGACTAAAAAAACGACGAATTCTAATAAAATTATGCTTGAGGTTTGCTCGATACTATAGATTATATTTACAGAATATGACTGGTGCGACTCTTTTTGCCCATAACTTCAAAATACCTATTCAAAACTGCATAGTTTGCGTCACGTATGAATATATCGCCAGCCGCAAGAGAGGAGAATTTGTGAAGACGACGTGAAAGCGCTCATCGTGACCTGTTGGCTGTCTCGAAATTTTCATCGACGAAACGTAATCGCCATTTTGGATTTAAACTCAGCACTTTCATCACTCTCGACAAAACTTTTCGAAAACTTCATATGAACAAAGTATTTCTTACGCCCGAATTGATTTTCTCTTTGAAAGAATTTATACAAAGTTTTCAGAACGACGAGAAACGCGCCTAAATGTCTGCACAGACAAGATGTCGCCGATTATTTGTTAAGGAATTTGCAAAAATGTGCAAACGCTCTGACTTTAAGAGTGTTTGACGTTTGCACGTTGTTAGTTTATAGGCAGTTCTTCGCAAACAAACATGATCGAGTGGAAAGAGAACTATTTGCACTGTCATGGGGATAGAGAAACAGAAGAGCAGCGAGGGGAGAAAGCGAGAAAAAGGGATGGGACGATGCAGACTCAGACCACACCTAGTGCTGGCAGGCGACAAATTTTCTGCAACATTCGAAGAATAAAGTTTTTCCAGCCAACATTATCGGTCCACCATCCCACTACTCTCACTGCAATTCGGTGTTCAGCCTGCTTCAACTTATGCAACTGCGGCGTTTGGATCACCAGATTGACTTACCAACTAAATATTCAGATGGAACATCTATGATAAATTTTAACATAAAAACAAACGCATCATGCATTTTTGAGCGTACCGTCTTGATGTGTATGGAATGTGATCGGGTGGTAGTCGCTGAAAATTTGAACGACCCGTTTATCAGCACAAAAACATCGAAACGTGCCACTCTAACGCACCATTAGTTCACAGACACACATACACTCTTGTATATATATATATACACATATATATATGCACATACATATATACACATATATATATATGCATATGCATATATATATGTGTATACATGCATGTGCATATATGTATATATGCGATCCGCATATATGGCTAATTCAACATCTGTAAGTCCACATTATGAAATCTTTCGCTATGACTTCAGCTTAAATGTGAAGGAAGAAGGAAATCGAGTGGCTCTGATCGCAAATGGGGCAAGAACTCACCAGCGATTGCTGCTATTCAAATGCTTTGGTTGTGAATGCTTTTGTTGCAAAATCCTGCCGCCATGTCTCTTCAATGTCTACATAAAGAGCACCGGTTTACCTGAACCTCATTTAGCGGAATTTGAGGAATTTTTCAGCCGCATTTCTGAGCTGTGTGTGTGGTGAATCAGGTAGCCATGTGGCTTGTGACCTGAACTTTATCTCTTTTGAATTATGTGATTACCTTCATTCGCGCGACAGCGATTTCCCTTAAAAATACATTTACCGTTAATCTTGCTCAAGGTCATGCTCATTCACCTGGTTTTAATAATCGTTCTTCCATGGCTGAGAACTTTTCGATTGCCGATGATGCAAATATCCCCTTAGAGAGTGAAAGTTTTTTCTTCTCCATCCAGAAAATGAAAGAGAGTGAGAAGCAATCATATGCTAGCTCGACATAATTAAAATAAACTTCCTATAAATTCTTCTCATATCATTTTCCGGACTTGATGGTTACCAACATTATCAACGTTATTAAGCTTAATATTATCACGGTGAGTACACATAAGACAAGATCATCACTGCTGAACAAATATTAACAGATCGTTACCGCCACACCTCGAAAGATTGGCTACCAAAAAATTTCCTGTGAGTCGATCGTTTATCTCCAACGGATTTACAATGTTTGACCGCTCGTCTGAGCAATGCCGAATTCATTATTTAGAAAAGTCCTAGAAGCCATGAAGACTTGTGATTTGTGACAGAAATGAGAAATTCGTTCACAAATATGTGAACAATAGGTCGGAATTATTTGTGTGGTGTATGTCCTGGCTAGATGCCACTAATTTCCCGATACCACATGATCGATTATGATGGAACTTTTTTGCTGAATATCTCGCAAACGCTTTAATGAGATACAACGCTACAATGAGTGACTTGCTTGAAGGCTCTAAGAAGCAAGACGTTGTATAAATTTCAGTGCTGGCACAGTTCTCAACGTAACTGATAGTTTCAGCGACTGGATTTCATTCACGCCTGGCCGTTGACGGACCATTTATGTTTCAGAGAACCTCGTCTATTCCTGAAGCCTTCTGAGCCTTGCAGTGTTCAGTTTCGTTCCTCGCCAGTGCAACAGGTCACAATTATTTTTTGCTTAGGCGATTAGTTATCTGCCTTAAAATAAAGTTTCATACTGAAATTGTGCATCTAGATCTTCAAAACGTTTCTGATGTGAACTGACACAAAAATCTAATTGCCTATACAAATAACGTGGCCATCGTTGTTTCATATGCACTTGTGTGTCTTTCTGCTCGTGGAAGAGGTTTTGATTTGCGAACTACAAAAGCTCCGATGGTGGAACGTAGTTGTTCAATTTACCTCATGAAATCAACTATTTTTCCCTAACTTCTCGCGATTCGCCACATTCATCCTGAGCTGTTTTTCGTCATTTAAACGTAAAATGGGATTTCCGCGATAAGTTTGCAAACGACGGTGCTCATACAAGTGGGGAAATGAGCCAGACCAGTTGGCGCTAATTGCGCTTCCTAGTTTCTGATAGCATGCAGTTGAGAATATGCAAAAGCTTTGCATCCTTATTGCTTTTTGCGAATTTATTATGGTCCACATCAATCCAATTCCCGTCCAACATTCAGTTCTCACAAAGATTTCAGTGCACCCTTCCCAGTGGTCGGTCTGGGCATCAATTCCACTTCCTTAAAACAACGCTGCAGCATAGACAATTCTCCGCAAAGCAGAAAAATAGAAAAATTTTTGCTCCTACAGGAATAAACAGGATACATTGCATACAAACATCTATTCAGCCTATACAAATATACATATACCCACTTTTAAACAGCGCTCAATGCAACGAAAATATGGATGCACTAATGCATTACCCTTATTGTTTTTTGACAGTTAGTGGTGGTGGTTAATGTGAAGCGAAATTGCAAAAGCACAAATAGCGCCAACTGATCTGGCGCACTTCCCCACTTGCATGAGCATCGTCTTTAACAAAATTATAGCCAAAATACCATTTTACGTTCAAATGACAAAAAGGAGCTGAGGAAGAATGTGGCGAATCGCGAGATGTTAAGGAAAAACAGTTGATTTCATTATGCAAATTGGACATCTACGTTCCACCGTCGGAGCTTCTGTGGTTCGCAAATCAAAACCTCTTTCACGAGCAGAATGACACACAAATGCACGTGAAATAATGGTGGCCTTAATTATTTGTAGGCAGACAGACATAGACATGCATATGTCAGGCAGGCCCTTGATCCAAACTACTTGGATGATGAGAAGTTATATCATCCAATATCATACATATATCATAAAATACGTGTATCATTAGATCCGCCGTGAAAATTATTTGCTTCACATGATTAGCGCGAAATGGATTAAAAGCGGTAGACTTCACTTAGAACTACAAACTGACTCTCATTATATCTTTCTTAACTGTCACGCCTCTCTTGCAATCTTTTGCAACTCTTTCTCGTTAAGGTAAAACGAATACAACCATTATGTTTTTAAACAGCTAAACAAGCAAATACATTCATGGTTGGATTTTGCTACGAGAAGTGGGGATGGATCAGTTAGCGAGAATTATGACTCACTTCCGAATGTAGGAAAAAAATGAAAAGAATATGAAAAGACTACCTCATTTTTTACGGATAGGGAATTACAGCAATGACGAAGTTCGGTTCATAAAATTCATGCTGATATGCTGAAGCAACAATAAGCTCATAGGCATTTCTATCCAGCTCTCTTACTTCCCGTAACGCTAAATATACGATTCTGGCCTGACTACATAGTCTCAAAATCGTGTGAAATGTGATAATAAGAGCATAGAGAATAGTGTTTAACCAGATCTATCACTTCTTTAAAGAAATACTTGAGCGGATTAAATTCGCAGGTACTCTAACGATGTGAAGATTGTATTGCTAGCAAGAATTACTTCTCTAATTAATATTCGAATTTCATTATATTTTGTGAGTGAGAGAATCATAAAATTTGATTACTGCTTCAATTGCAAATGATATTATAGAAGAGTTCTCAAAGCATTCGAAAATTAAGACGTTTGGCATAATAATGTAAGCAGCTATTATCGGCACTTCTTGATTTTTGAACAGGAATAAGCGCGTTCATCATTCGCCGATGCGTTCGCACAATTATACAATATAACAAGTTTTCGTAAGTATGATTCACAGGAGAATTTTATTTGAAAAGTGATAAGTAATATTGGAACAGTGGATGAATAATGTTAAGATTTCTCGGCTGTTCTTTGCACTCAATGATGCGCAATTAAATCAGTGACGTACCGCATTCCGCATTTTACATGCATGATTGACCAATGAAACAGCGCTCCCAAACAATACGTCGATTGCACTTACCTATCAACCAATCGAGTGCCCCTTAATGAAATACAATAATAAAGAACGGGAAATACCGTTTGGACTTTCAAAATAAACTATATTTATTAGATTACAGCATAGATCGTAGTTAGAAGGGAGAGCATAATTGAAAGGTACGAAAAATAGAAACCATTTTTCTAGTGTAGGCGGCTTCTCCTTGAAATGGTGAATCTTGTTTCTGTGAAAGTTTGCAGAGAAAGGTGCTTGAAAGTGCCAACTAAAAAGTACACGCAACAATTTCGTAGAGCTTATTACACGCTCTACGGAAGAATTACATACGTACATGCTTGTACGATGTCAATTGATATGCTACGATTAGTGGAAGTAGAATCTCAAATGAAGGCGGTCATATATATGGCATTGTGGCAAAGAGGTTCAAAGTGAATCATCGTAACATACTAAATGAGGAGGCGCAGTAAACAGCTAAATGGCCATAAATTAGCTCTCGTTTGAGTTCGAATGGGACTGTCATCTATCTCTACGCATAGGAAGAACACTCAAGTCGGTGACTTTCGTAAGATTTTCTTGGAAAAGCCACAATGTAAAGACAAATGAACTTTTCAACTCCGATCGCAAACGTCAAAAGTTTCTTGGCGAACAACAGCATATATGCTAATTTGTTTTAAGATGCAGTCGTTAGACGTCCACATCAGCTAAAGTACAAACTTTCACTAGACTCACTTTCTAATCGCTGTGAAGACTCATTCATGCTTTCCGCCATCGAGAGGAACTGAATTCAAACAAAAAGGGGCAAACAAGCAGCAGTTGAGGTTCATCGTTGCCTACTCCACCAATGATCTCCATGCATGGGATTGAAAGGGAACCATTCGGTAATAGCTATTGAAAAAACGTCCACTTACACGCAAACCAATTTGTCCAAATTCCATATAAAAACTCTTTACCCTAACTGCCTTATATTGCCATTATAACACAATGAATATTACGGAAATGTTTGTATTTCGCAATCCCAGTTGCTGCTGAATACATTTTCTGTCCCCCTCTGTGTCTCAAGAAAAGAGCTGAACATTCAACATTCACAATCTCGTGATGTAGATTGCGTAGAGGTGATATCTCTATTAAATTCGGTATTTTATTTTACCGGTGCTAAGCAGTGACTTGTGACTACTGATCCCATGACAAAGGTATAAATTTTGCCAATAATAAACGCCCCACTTGTACCGATCTCTGATCGTATGGTACATTCTTTACCCACGGAGCAATGTAACAAATACACTGCGTTCAGGTAGCACTCAGCAGAGAATGAACTTTACTCATTTGGAAACACTTTGCTCACAGTGACGATAACGTATAAGATGAGCCCTTTCAGATAAGCAGGAGGATCTAATTACTCTGGATGCGCATCCAGCTAATAGACATCGAGCATGTTATCAACGAGTCGTTGTTAGTGATACTCTTTTAGTGATCTTGATTCATACACCCAACCACTTCAAATCCAGAGACATCAAGAACGAGGAAGGAGGAATAAAATTATTGGAGGGAAGGAAGAAGCTTCAAAAATAACCGCTCAGGAAATTCTATGAGCAAAAAGCAACTGCATGCTTCTTTGATGGTCGATTATAACTGAATTAACATTGCGCTGCAAAACGGCACACAAATCTTTCTTAATGGACGACAATGAAGACGCAAGGCGTCGTATTACTATTCTTGGAAATGAAGCACTGCCTTCACATTACGCATTCTCATCTGACGCTGGACTCATCCAGCAAGAAATTAAAAATCAACAAAAATTATCACGAAATATGCGAGGCTTGACAACTTATCGATTATAAAAATGTGCAACTGGTGTAAATTTGCGAGATTTCCATTACTAGGGAATCTTAATTTGCTGAGAAAACGCTGCTTTATTCAGTAAAATAGAGCAAGTGATTTTAAATAAACGAAGCAAAAGCTTGAGTTAAACGAGGGAAACAAATTACAATAAAAAACTATGCAGAAATTTTTGAGACTGCACAGCTTAATCAAAATCCGAATTTTATAGGAAAATGCGCAATTTACTTTTTATATGTCAGTTTTTATAAAATTACCACTATCAGGAGCTCCATCATTTTTATGATTTGTGCAGATGGATGTAGATGGTGCAAAATGCAGTCGAGAAGAACGCAGACACCAATAGTTCGTGCGGAATTTTTCCCCAAAAAGACGTGTATTTGAAAAGAATTTCGTAAAAAGAGACAGTAGTTAAAACACAGTAATATTTTCACAGCATCAGCAAGTTTTTGGATGAATTAATGTTATTTAAAAACTACTAGAGCACTGACTGAAATCTTACCTATTCAGCCTGGCCCAACTGAAGTATTTCCATCGTTGGCAAATTCGCCAGCAGCTCGACGCTGTTTCCGAGCTTTCACACATAACATCAGTGTGTTCTTGTACATGAATTGAAAACAATGCTTTACTTTAGATTTTGGAAATTTCCTTTCTTTTCATACAAAAAGGATTTCGTTAAGCTCCCACATTTACTCACTATTTGTGATAAATAGAACGGAAAGTAACGATAAACAAAGACTGTCGTCGAAATCAATGAAAACTTGCATAGAAAAAGATCACGTCAACGGATATTATCGAATTTCATAGTGTTACTTCGAATTTTCCAACGAAAAAAAGCAAATTTTATGATTCAGAAAACAAACAAGAGACGTTAAAACTTGCTTGCAAGCTTTCCAATAAATCGCCTTTTCGTAGTTTAGTGATTTGTTTAAAACCGATGCAAACTTGAGGGAATACATTAAAATTAAGACCGTCATTACGGTTGACATTGTGCATCAAAGGTATTCAGTTTCTCTCATTGCCTTATAACTCAGTTCTGAGACCCGCTTAATAAAGCAACATGAAGTGATGTTAGTCCAATGGGATTGATTTAGTTGATCTGATTGACTCACTGATAATAAAGCAATATGATTTAATTCAATTAAAATCCCGATTTCGTTACAAAAAAGTTAAATGCAAGATTATAAAAAATTTAGCAAAACATTCCTCTTCCAATATGTTTAACGAAGCGGTAAATATTCTCAACTATTTCACCTAACCATCTGTTAATCATCCTGAATACTCAAACTATTCACTAAAACCTTCTAAAGCTTTCAAATCGCAGCAGTATGATATAAATTGCCGTTAAGGAAATGGCGTCGAAGAAAGTCAATCACCTCATTCCTGAATATTAAAGGATGAAATTTTCCTCTGCTCTCCGATGTGAGTTCTGATTCTAGCTGCAGATTTCATGCTTACAAGTGAGCCTACTCAACCATCGGAAGCTTAAGGAGAACGGTATCTTTGCAGTAATTTTTGCAGCACTATAAAAAAAACTCACTAGAAGTGGACCTGAAAGTGCAGCAAATGCTACAGTAACCAATGGAATTTCTTTAAAACCGATCTTCTCCACTTCGGGCGTTTCTTTTTTTTTGCCTTTTTGTTTCTAAGAAATTTGTTGCATTCGATTAGCGACAATTTAAATGCGCGTTTTTCGGCCTCAAATCGAGGATATTTCAAGACTGACCAATCAGTTCATATGTGAATAAATTCTTTGCATTAAGCGGGCAACGCCCTAATTCTCAAACTAGTGTATAATTATTATTACTTTATGGTTAAATTCTTTTATATTTTTGTGACAGCGAAATGATAATTTCAATTTTTCTTTCATGTAAAATATTTTTATGTATATATATTTAGTTGGTTATTGAGTTCATGGAAATGTATAAGGTTGATATTATATTCACTGAAGAGGCTAATTTTTGAATGGTCAATTTGGCGCTGATGAGGAGGATATCCGATAGAAATTTGCTCGATAACATGACATTTCTGAATCGTTCAGTTCTAAATTACTGCCGATAGCTTAGGGGATGTTCAGAAAAAAAACTACAGTTTTTCTGCAGTTCGCTGATGATATTGACGAGTTTCCATCACTCAGCTAAATAGTGGTCAATAACAATGGCTTATAGATACGACGACTGGAACCTCTCAATGCCTAGTTCGCATTCGAAGGCCAATGATATGATCGCAATTTAGAATTTTATGAGATTTTTCTACATTTTCACTGAAGCTATTTTCAGAGTGTTAGCCACTTGAAAAGCATTGCATACAAAAATATCAAGGCCATTTTTGATGTTTTTTAAAGAATTTCCATGCTCCTAAATTTCAGAGCAGCAGGAAAAGGTTGCCTAAGTATATAACAATGCCGTAAATTTTATAAAAGGATTTAGCAATTTTAAACGAAGCAGTATATGGTGCACATGGCGTTCCACTCGGCAGTTATATATCATTCAAGAACAGATCACAAACTGTTGCACTCGCAGAGATCTTTTATTTATGAAGTTCTCAACAATCAGTGGATAGGGACTTGCTTCTATCCGTACTCGCGATTCGCGTTGTTTCGAACTGTGCGAACAACTGATGAGGCTCCTTATTGCGCGATTTTCCTAATATCGCTACAGATTATTTGAGAGTAACGGGATAAATATTGCTCGTTGCGATCGGCGATGTAAAGGTTACAGTGATGAATCACTGAATAAAAAAGGTAGCGGTAATATGCATCAGTCTGTGAAATAGTCAATCTACATTTTGATGCACCTAAGTAAAGTGTACAGTATTCATTCGCAATCATGTGTTCGTTTTTATAAAGTAATAATAAAGGTGAAATCTTGATGTTGAGCTTGCCTAGTAGTGATGAAAAATTTTGGTAGTATATGGTAAAATTTGTTGATAAAAATATAGCAGGTCATGATCGATGAACAAATGAATTGTTCCTGGCCGATGCTGGCTGTTCTTCACTCTTCGTCTTTAGCAGTATCAAGAGCGAAGAAAAAAGAGAATGAATATATCGTATAATATAAAGAATGCAGCAATTCTGGATTATAGGCATCATAATGCGGAAAAATCATCATGATCACCGTAAGGTAGTCTTCACAACTGTTGCAACAAATTTTTACGCAATTTGGCTAATCGTATATTCTTTCTTTGACGTTCTTTTTTTCTGCTTATTCATTGCTGCTGTATTATTGAACCTGCTTGGTGACGTCAGCGTAAGAGTACTTTTGACCTTTGTACGCATGCCGTAAGATTCATTTGTTCGGTAAATGCAGACAAATTGGGTACCTCTTCATCATTACCATCATTTGCACAAATTTAGAAATGCTGTTCCGCATTCTTGTTTAATTCTCGAGTACTTATTAGTATTTTTTAGGGCAAATCAAGTATACGAAGCTTCTTTTCTCTGCTTTGAAATCAACAAAAAAGTGTTACTGATTACCCATCTATCAAACATGTGCACAATACCTTCTGTCTCATAAATAAAATTACTAAAATCGTTGGTTTTTATTTTTCAGAAATTAGGAGATGAGAAATTAATATTTGAATAGACCAAATATGCATTGCCACAGTGGTAACTATAGTGCTGATTATCAGCTAAATGGATGCAAATTGCAATATTAATTGAGCATGAATTTCGTTCTGAATTTACGAAACCTTATATGCAACGGATTTTATCAGCATATATGCTAAATTGCCTTAATTTTACTGACAACGAATGGCCAATCTTGTCACCTGCTGAGTCGAGTAAATCACCAGCATCCAAATATTATTGTATATTCTTGAAGACGATAAAAGTCACCAATTCAGTATTTGCAATGTTCTGCTGGTTGCTTTAGTGAGTACACAGACATAAACAGGCACAAAAAACAAGCACACACAAGCGCATACAGTCATCTAAGCACCCATCGCTAAAGCGACCAGTGAACTGGCAGCAATTTCGTGTTTATGGCGATTCGGCGTATTGAAAGAATGTGGTCGCAAGAAAAGGAATGTTGACTGGGTGTATCCGGAACGCAAAACGTTTGCAAAAGCGTGACGCATATCTGTGCATACTTTCTTTAATGTTTTCATCTATTCTTTACTTATGTATCCGTTATTTATTTGTTAGTGCATCCACTTTTATGGTTGCAGGGAAGTATTTAGGTCTAGTTACGGATACATGTGCTGACGCATTTTCACTCACTTTTGCACTTCCATGCCAGTTTATGCAGAGAGGATAATTTAACACATAACTGGGCAAGGATGAATAGTTAGAAATCGCAGCAAATGTTTGATAAAATGAATATATCAGCACAGAACCTATTTATGCTTAACTAACCTTGAGAGAGTTTCAGTGAAAAGGGAACAGCTGATATCAGTAATGTTGTACACAACAAATATCACTGAAAACCAGCGTGGCTATCGACAAAATGATTGTGTTCGGCGTGTAGAGTTACCACGTACTTCACATTGTTGATTATGTGCACAGCACAAATGACTGTGAAGCTGTGCACGGTTAAAAAGTTATTGTGGTTACGGTAGCAACTAGGATTCTTGCTGTGGTAATTTGTCGTCTAACTACTCGTACATCCAAACGGAATTTTAAACGGATTTCGATCGGAGAAAATAAGTTGTTTCTGCCCTGCCTCAGCTTTGCTCCCTCTTTCAGTATTCTCAGCATTTATTGTAAGAAACTCTTCCCTGGTCCATATATTTATCAATATCTGGATCGTACTGTATACAGTTTCTCATAAAGACTACTTGACATTTTAGATGCAGCATCGCTCACACTGCAATTATATAGCCGTTTTTGGGTGATCAGTCTGAGCTGTAGTTACCTACGATTATTTTTCACTAAGAAACACCAGAGAAGGAAAATATCATCACCTAACAATTCCACGAAAGCAATTTAAAAGCGATCATATGTTTGGCTTAGCAACTCAGCTATTGGTAGTACTAACCTATTTCGCGCATTCGCTTCGATGCAGTTTTTAATGATTCCACATGAAATTTTCTGCCTAGACAATCACCAATTGTACGGGCAACGAAGTATTCATGCTGCATTCGAGTACCAAAAAAAGCACTCTAATTTGGTTCCGAGATCTAATGAGCGCGATTTTCGGCGAACTAGTGATCTCGACGACTCGAATGAATCGCCGCTCATCGACGTATTCGATTTCATCAGATTGCACATTGTTCATGTATGATGAAATACACATATGAATCAATCATAAAATGAATCAAATAGGTATTAAAGAACTCCGCTATCGCAAAAAGTATGCAATTCACATAAAACAGCCATAGTCACATAATCACAATGACGAAATTTTCTACAACCAATCTTCGAAGACAATGTTTGTTGTCGAAAGAAATAGGCGAACCTTCGGCATAACAACTGAATCCATTATTTTTCATCCTTCTCAAATGAATCTATTCTCTTTGCTTATAAGCAAATGAACGCTTTTGACTTGCTGCTTGCTTATCTGCTAATTCAGAAAAAGCAAACAATTAAATTTATTCTACTTAACTCAGCTAATTTATGAATTTACGTACTGCTGTTTTTGCCTGAGTAAATAAATCCTTTAATAGAAACAGTAATCATTTGTAGTATGTGTTGTGGCCTCTTGCAAAATATGAGCTGAAAAAGAAGTATCGTTATGTAGAAAATCGAACATTTATGCAGCTGGTACTTTGCAAATTCAATGATTCGTACTGCAGTGGGCTATTCTAGAAATAAAACTGTTTTTTAACTTGAAGATCTAGGCGGCAATATGCCTCCGTTGTGGCGGATCGTGAGCATTGAAGGACATCGAGCAACGCCACACAAGTGACAGCTCGTCAACATGTGATCGTAATTTGTTGTGAAAGGACGTAGTTGAATTGTTTTTGTCTCATCACAATCAGTATTCAGTCCATCGTAAAATTCAACGAAAAGAATTTCCTCGCTTCGACTGCATATTTTTCATTTTTCTTCTACTTCTTCATGCACTTTTGCAATTTACTTCGCAAAAGTGTCTTACAGTGATCCTGTATGTGAGTATGCGCTCACCTGTAACAAACTTTCAACTAAAGGATGCCGATCTGAGTGTCACTAACAAAATGCCCCTCTTCGTTTTTCACCGATGAACGTGTACATGTTTTGATAAAGGTAGGGGGACGGTCACAGTACTGTGAAATTCTTAGCATCCTTCCCATTGCCGTTTTCCCACGACTGCAGTAATTTATCATCGGGTGGTCGGTCTGCTGGTGATCTCGATGACTGTTTCCTGATTTCTTTTCCTTTTTTCTGGATATCTTTACCGGTTATGTGAGCTTTCAGCCCTCTTGCTTTCGATTCGCATTCATTCTCCCCATGTTCTTCCATCGTCGACATTGCAAATAGAAGGAAGCGCGTCAGAAGGCGATAGTGAAGATATACCCGAGGGAACTAAATCCCAAGTAGAGAGCTAGGCGGATGACCACATGACTCTCCTGAGAAATATTGTTGCCGATAGATGTTGAACAACCTGAAAAGAACCGCATTATCAAGGCCGTTCTAATCCTGTTCTATTTTATTTCAAAATGAACGCAGCTGTATTACTAGAAGGTTGTAGGTTAAACTTCGACTACTACTGCATCGAGATGCGTGCGATACGATACCATTATTCGCCTCCTAGGTGCAACCGCCGTTCATCAAGCAAAATCATTCAATATTTTAAAAACTCATTTCATTCATTGCTAACAGTAAGCCCGCATATTGCCTCTGATCTGCACTAGATAATGATCGCTGATCAGTTAAGGTGAAGTTACTGCACAAATCCAATTGATTTTATGTAACAGTAGCCAATAATCATCCAATAAAATTGGTCACTTGTAGTCTGCAGAGATCTATCACAATTTTTTAGTGCTACGTCCATAATTTTTCGCCTTCTGTTTTAATCTATTCTCTCAGTTCGGCTTTTTTTCTCGCTTGAAAGAAATAGTCTGAAAATGATTCTCTGGCCTATCAGTCAATAAAAATTGATCTGCTTCCTATCATATCATATGTTATCTGTAATTTATTTTGTGCAACGTTTTTATTCAATAAATATTTGAGAGGAAATCAAAAACTATGAGACTTTGCTCAGCACTAACAACAGCGTTCATGCAAATTGAAAGAAAGTGGAGGGTAGCTGATTTGGGAGGACGTGGAGGAGAGAAAAGAGTGATATGGTTGGAGAAATCTTCCGCGTATTCCTCGCCACTTCATCGCATTCGCTTTCTAAAACCTCCTTAACCTCTCTTCCGAACCATTTTATAGGCACAACAAACAACACCGTCTTGTTGATCCAAATCTCATAACTTTCCCCCTCCCCCGTCCCAGTCCGTCACATTTTTTAGCCCACACTCTTTTTTCTCAAAAGAAATGACCTTTTGTATTAGCAGTCTGATGCTTTCAGATGGAAGTTGAGGGTACATTGTAGGATGGAACAAACATTTTAAAGGTGCAGATGAAAATACTGCAACATGCAATCGCAGCCATTGAATTGTGCTGTCTTGTTCTGCACTCCACGGTTGACTACCGTACAAAATGCTCTCTTGAGCATCAAAAGCAAACGCCTCTTAATGACTAATGAAACAAATCGGCATCTTTCGTTGTAAGAAGTGAAAGTTTATCACATCGAGCTCATTGAAATTTATATTTCGCTTTGCAGCTTCCTCTGAATATTCGGAATCGATATGGAGTAAAAATTCGCGAGAACTTTCCAAGATCGACTTATAAAATTTTTCTTCCGCATAGTGAATTTTTCTTTGCGAAAGGCGGCCTCGCAGTAGAAACTTCTCAAAAACTCCTTTAATCCATTTTATTATTCGATGTTCTCACACATTTGCATTTGTCCGGGTTTCCTCTTCTGATAATTGCTTTTTTTCCGGATCATCATAAAGCAAACGATTCCATGAATTCCTATTCATTTTTAGTAAACTTTGTGCATGATCATGAAAAGTAACGACTGCTACAAACAGTTTCATTTCATTTAGAAGAAAGAAATATCATTTGAAGGGAGACAAAAATTACTAAGAAAAAGATCGCCGAATAAAGGAAATTAAAAGGCGAAACTCTCCTACGATCATCAGCTCTTATTGTGCGCATATATATATTCAAAAGAAATTGAATAAGCAAAATGATAGCTTAACTGATAGGCTAGTTGCTTGGAAAATGAAACATAAAAAGACGGAGTTCTCTAGATCATGGTTCTCTAGTCGCAGTTATTTTAGTAATTCTGATAATTTAAATGAAACTTTGACTGCAACAAATCGCTCTACCTTATAAACTTACGCGTGAGATTCACTGCCCTGCAACATTTCAAGATTCTTACTGGTAACTGTATGATGAGAAAATAAGCTGTACAACTGCCGAATATAAACAATTTCTTACAAATAATCAACAAATAATTAGACGAAAACTTTGTATTTATGAACTCTACTCACTAAAATAGAAGGTTTTCAAGGTGAAAATCTCTCTGGAATGAAAGACAGAGTGGTGACTTATAACGAAATATGAAACGCCTTATAAAACGGCTGATTACTATTATTACTAAGCGTTTGGTGAGCGACTGATTATTACTAACAAATGGGTATCTCTATTCAGGTTCTCGGTGTTCCTTGCCATCACCAGATTGAGGGCAATCCAACTGGGTAGCGACGCAGTGAAACCTCTAAGCTATGTGATGATCCATGGAATACTTCATCACTGAAATCAGCTTCTAAAGTAATGTATACTCATTCAGCTTTATTGAACAGCAAGTTGCTATCGGCTCCATTTGTAATCAAATCCCTTATCATTATAATCAACTTTCAGTGGCAGAGTAAGGAAAACAACGCTAAAAATGAAAAAGTTCATATTTTTCAAAAAATTCAAAAACACAATGCGTTTGTCCCTCATACCACAAACATTGGAACGTTGCGACTAGGCGAAGACCCTTGGAAATTTCAGCGTGGTCCCCACAACGAATATTGCAATATCTTTTCATTTCTGACTATATCAAATAACGTTTCAAAATGTCCAACACGCCACCTCCCTGTGATCGCATAATGTTTGGTTCTTGTCGCTCTCGCATTTAGCTTAGCAAAGCTTCTACGAATCGTTCAATGCTTAGAAGCAGCTCAGAATATGTTGTGGATCTGCTCTCAGCTGCTTCCATTATCAAAACTCCCTTTTCATCTTCTAGTGTTAAGATCTTTTTAAATAAACTCCGAATATGTGTTGAGCAGGCTCCGCTTTTCCTTCTCCTAGAGCCATCCTTTGCGCTGCAGTGTGTTACGTCTCTTTTGCTAAGGAATATGCATGCCGTACTCAGTTGTGTGATGATTACAACAACGGATAGTCGAGTACCACCAGTAAAGTGCACTTACTATGATCAATTGTCGCAGCCGAACTCACCGCTTACACTCAAATTCTCACTGCGAGATATAGCACACTCTCGAGTTCCAGGCTAATCTCTCCACGTTTCCCACTGCCGAAGTATTAAGACCGTTCTCATCTCCAAAGGCTGAATATGGAATTTAATCATATGCTTGTTTAATATCGGTCTTCATACAGAACTGATAAAAAATGAGTATTTTCACACCATTTATAGGGGGAAATAATATTTATCGTCGAACATTTTTGCGCAACGCAAACCTTAATTACTTGTAACATTCTTTTCGCTGCTGTTTAATTTCCCAGTCACATGTATCAAGTAACTCCAGTCATTCTCTATCCAAAAACCCTTCTCTATTCCTTGAAATTCCTTTCTTAGTTATGCGAATGATGGAGATATTGACGCGATGCATTTCATAAACACTGATTTGTTTTTCTTTCAATTAATAGCTTGAAATTCCTTGAAAAAGTATATTTATTTGTTTATTCTTTGAAATTTTGAGCATGTTCTCACCTTCCCGAGTATGTCACCAGTATTTTAATTAACAAAAATAATTAGAACACGCACCTATTGTCTTGGGGACTGTAGGTCCTTTCCGACTTAACGGAATTCCTATGCACCAATATGGACCCATTTACCTGCGTTGGTGCATATGAAATGAAACTTGCAAATAAGCAGTGCTGCAAGAGAAGGGGCAATGAAACAGCCTGTTTGTTCATTCGTTGTACACTGTATTGCTCCAAATGCGGCAGCCCCACCCCTCAAACGAGCTCGTTTGAAACATTGCAAGCAAATTTCTGCAATAAAGAAGCTATCTTTCTTAATAAGCCTTTCCTTTCCTCCCTCCGAATTAATTGTTCTCAGCTGTTAAATTTGAGCATTAAACTTCCTTAATAACTTTATTCACAATATTGCTTTCATTTTTATGAATATTATCTTCTATGTTCTTTATTGCTTTCTCATTTCTGTTGATGAAAAAGTTTCGAATTACTTCATAAATCTGCGGGTTGGAGGAAGAGCGCAGTAATGAAAGAAAAATGGAAGATGGCAACCTGTAGTTGAAGCAAGTGATGCGAGAAGACCATCAATAAGTAAATCAATCAGACATTTTTTAGTAGCTGTCATTGATATTATAAGTGATGTATATCCACCGTCCACCGAACGTAATATTGCCGCAACAGCCAACCTCAAAAAACTTCTTCATTCCCAGATTTTTTTTTCCATTCAATAAGGGGCAAATGAAGAGATTCCTAGCCTAACAGTGCAAAGAGAAGTCCTACTTTTAAATCTATCCATAAAGAAAAATTCAAGGAAATACTGAATCATTTTTATAAAAATAATTACAAAAATTGTTGCTTATCTAATCTCAAATTCGGTACATCCACACACGTACATAACTTCCAGGATGCATTTGTCTACTCAGGCCTTCCAATCGCCGCTCCTCTGCTGTTCTGAAAAATAACAGACGAGAGCATTAAGTGGAAGCATCTTTGAGCAAGTAGTACGTTAAAAGGCATGCGTACACATGTTTGCATACAGCTGAGAGAGGAACATGCCAGATTATTTCCACCGACATCCATAGGCAGATTACTTCATGTCATTCACTAATACAGTATGTGGGAACCCGTATTAAATGCAAGCCAACCCCACCACAGCAAAAATGTACGCAATACTGCACGTGTTGGTTTACTCATTTGTTTAGAGCTCTTCTCACCAAAGCGATTCAATCGCGGATCCAAATAGTATGCTGCTGATGATCCCGCAGTACTATGGATGAGGTGAACCTGAAAATGCTGGCCGACTGCGGTCCCAGCGCTACAGTCTCTAAATTTTAAAATTTCGACGGTAGTTTCTGTGTTCTGTGCTCGAAGCCACAAAAAAAGACTTACTTCGTTTCAGAAATGGTATGTAAAATCACGTTGTGTTTTGGTTCATGGTTGGACTTCACTAAATATCCTGTGTACGGATGCGTACAGAATATATGAAATCCCAGGTGAAGGAATGATTTGGTTGTTCTACTATGGATTTTTGTGGAAGAAAAAATCGGTCGGTTCTGTAGTAGAATCAGGCACTATCATTTTTTTAGTAAGCAGCCGGCCCTACTACTGCACATATCCTGCAGTAAACAAGAATTTCTACATATAACGATATAAGCTATTAAAAGTTGGAGTCAATGAAGATGCTCACGATGATTTCGCTGTATAAAGTGAACGTTTAAAAGCAAAAATTTATCAAAGTGCACGTAAAATTTTACATAAGTGAAGCACATGCCGTCGGAAGATTGCACCAGGACGCGAAGGCACCCACGTGTGCTTATATGAATATATGGCCACATGTGTGATATGAGTAGACCTATGCGCACATGTAGGTGAATTTATCTCCAACGGATACATGAAAACGCCTATTTTGTAGATAGCAATGTGAAGATGGGAACTGTACTTATTTGTTATTTATTGAATTTTTGTATAATACTTCTTTAGGTGACGAAAGGTTTAATAAGATGAAACATATTATAGAAATAAATTTCAGTGGTTTTGAATTGTATGAAATGCTGTTCAATAAAGCTCCCCTTCATGTTTCGGGTGAAGCAGTTATGAACTGTTCGTGAATTATAGAAAGGGCACTTATAACGCATCTGTCATCGTTTCGACAAAAACACTGAAAAAAAAGAGAAGTACTGCATTACATTTTTAAACGAGTCATATTGCAATGTGACCAATTCGTTTTTGAAATCCACTCTGGAGAATTCTATTCTAGAAGCGAACAAATTTCTACACTACTAAACCCTAGAACAGTGTTCTCATTGTCGGATATCCGACCATTAAAACACCAAATATCACCCATAATGTTAACGCTGGCGATGAAACTTCACCACCTCATGAAAAATGCTTTTCAAGAATCCTATGAAAATAAGAGAAATCGCAAAACAGTACCCCAGAAACAATCGAAACTTGAATAAGTAAGTCATAGAAAATGAAGTTGTTTATTTGGAATGGCATGAATTTTGGTTTAACGAGCACATTACAATTTGGAGAGGAAGTGAAACAACTCTGCATATAAAAAAGGACCCTATCCAACTGAAATTCATCATGGGACTTTGTAGCCTTGGAACCTACGAAATAAAGTGAGTGGAACAAAAAAGCGTGGTTAAAAAGTTACGAGCGCTTTTTAAGTAACAGGACCCCTACTATCCTCAGAAGGCAAGGACCTTGCAACTACTTATGCTTAAAAATCAGAAACTACATATGAAAAACTGTGTCTTGGAAACGTCATTAAGCAACATCCAAAATGGCGAGACGAAGAACCTCAGTTTATCGGCAACTTCATCATTAGCAATCAGGGGAACACGAAAAAGAATGGACAAAGAAGCCGCTGAAACGAAGCACAAAAGATGCATGCAAAAGCTGTGGGCAACTGAAGAAGGTGATGGATCGCAATCAAAAACGTCGAAAGCGTGGAAATGTGGTCAAAAAAAAACTAATAGTTATGTTAATGGTCAACGATGCCTCAAATGAGATAGCAAACCGAGTGGATTCGATCCGAAGCATCAAACCATTCTTGCAGAGGACAAAAATAGTGAAGATTCAACAAGCATGACGGATGGGTAAGCTGACACTACTAATGGTGTTTTCAGTTATGCTCGAATAGAAGAGGGCTTGCAAAATGACAGTGCATACAGCACACGTCTAAATTAGATGTACGGCTAAGCCATCCGACATGACCACCTATACCGAGACGGAGCGTTCACGGAAAGTTTGGTTTTTTTGTCGGCCTTCTGCTTGTTCCTCATTGTATACAAACTGAGGCAAAAAAATTTGTGCCCTCCTTCGTTATGCAGCCAAGCGATCCAGTCCGCAATTTTGTGGCTTTATTGTAATTTCGACCATGAATAGTTGTTCTGTATCAATTACCATCTGATATTTTCACTATAATAAAGTTATATGAAGTGTAATAATATTGATCAAGCATGATTCCATGTTATCTTTGTGACAAATATCTTTCAAGAGAACTTCGGTTGAAGAGTGAAATTTGATGAGACTTTCCCCAGCCGAAATATATTCTGTCATTGGTTTTTACCTTACAACTAGAAATCGGTTCCGATCGAATGCATTCGACCAGTAGTTGCGAAAAATTCACTCGTTCCAAGCAACTTTCGGCTACTACCTAATGCCTTTAATCAACTACGAGGTGAAACAAATTTGAATCGAATACCATGCCAAACTCACGTATTCTTCTTAATTGCACAATCGTGCGATTTAGCAGCTCAGAATGAATACACTAAAAAAGCATTGATTTCATTAGTACATACTTGGAGAGGCTTCTCGCGATAGCGTTTGAAACACCTCGATATTGTTCACAATTTATCGACGAACGCTCTTATACGCACTCAACTCTTTTGTAATTTGATTTACTTTGCATTAGTTGAATGCAATTTTTATTGCAATTGGCTTCATCTATTTCGTCGTTCTTCTCATTTCAGTCAACGTTCATTTCATTCAGAAATCAAATTGTCACATTTGGTTCCTCACTCCGTAATCAATACCATCTTCCCTTCATTGTCATTCCTGCACACAATTCTAGCCTACCGCCTTCATTAAAGAGCAGTTATGTGTAGAATCATTGCAATTAATAGAAGGTTGACTGAATACAGAAGTATGCCTGAATGTCACAAGATATGCTCACTGAATAGCAAGCTTAACATTGCTAGCACATTACAGTGTGACTGTATTCTACTGTATTCTATAAGATGACCATTAGACATTGGTTTGAATAAGAAATCGGATGATCTAATCAGAAGTGAAAGTGATAAGAAATATAAGTTCCTGCACATATTTGACGAAGAAATATGAACAACGAGGAAATGAATAAGGGCCTCACAAACGTTTTTTAAAAGGCTTTAGAGAAGGTTTCAAATAACAACCAGAATTCGGCCGAAGATGATAGCTAGTAACATAGATTTTTGGAATGTTTCTTGGAAGATTGTTTTCATTAATCTGCACACAGAAATTTTTTTTAGGGAAGGGGAGGGGGCGCATAATCGCTGGCTATCTGATCCGGAGAGAAACGGAAAGGCATCACGAAGAAAATTCGATCATAGGAGGGGGCGGAAGGACGAGAAAGTCGAAAACACGACACAATACAATGATATATTTTCCTGAATCAATTTTGAAAAAGCCTAAAAGAAACCGGAAGAATTTCAGGCAAACCAATTTATTAAGTTAACGATTTTTTAACACTCCATAATATAGAAGCATGCTCTATAGATTAAAGCAATGCAGATTTCAGCATCCGACGGAAGCGTGTTCGAATGAGCAAATTTTGTCAAAAACTTCCGAGCAAAACATCAAACTTATCGCGAACGAACATATTTCAGTTATTCTTATTTCTTCGAAACTTCAGTCTGACGATCTTAAAGAGGTCGAGAAGGGTAAGCAGAAAAGTGGCATAGCACGGTATTGAGATGAGCTAACAGCGGAAGAGGAATTCTCATGCCTGATTGATTGCACATAACCTTAGGAAGTTATATCTAGAACTTAGCGAAGTTGAAAATTTCGAATGAAAAAGTGTTAACTTTTATTCTGGTAACTTCCTCTTTTTTGTCGAGGCTTCATTCCCAATATACTGAATCGATAGTTTCCAGTCGAGATTAAGCGCAAAAAAGTGAGGAGAACAAAACACCTTTCCACAACAGAACTGCCTCACTCAAGAAATTATTCAGTCAATAAAATCTCAGTTATAAATCATCAGAATTGAAAAACCATTCCATAGTCAACATCAAGAAAGCATTGCTCACGCGGACATTACCTTCAACACCATGCAAGAAAATGAAGAATTATGAGATTGATCAAGGGGTTCCATAGCGACGCAGGCCACTACAGTGTCCTTAATAATGAATTAATAACGATTCAACTCAGCATTGGAGAGAATAAAGATGAAGAACACCAGATAAGTGAAATAAGCAAAAAGCTATTCAATTTATTATTTCGAAAGGTACGCCGAGTGTTGAGGGTAAACTTGAAGCATTATCGATGGGAATTCAAAGCATGAATTGAGTTTTGTTTTCAAAGCAACTCCGATACTCAAAGCATTCAAAGCATTGAGTGTCGGAGTTTTCAAGTTTTCACCTCGTCATTTTGAAGTCCTCAACTTTCTATCCCTCAAAAATGCACAGAGATCATCAAATCTAAATAAGAGATAAACTGATGTCCGAAATCCATTTTTCAAACGCTTCAATAATACCTTAAAGATTTCGCCCACAAACATTTTCCATTTCAAACTGTGAGAGGAAAAATCGATGAATTTCAAAATTGCAGAATGAATTTCCTCCAAAGGAAAAGCATTTCTTTGTTCCATTCGTTAGATAGGAGTTGAAGCTTCATTGTAATAAGAGAGAAATACTGCGTAGCCATAAAATTTCCCTCCACAATTCTATCGATTATGTATTTCCTGCGCCTCCTCATATGAAATCACGTTGCTGTGATTCTAGAGGAGGAGAATGATCCAACCAAAGAGGCGTTAACTGTTGCGCGATTTCATTCTCATGATAATTCTTTAAAAAAGAAAATTCTGCATTAAATTTTGAGAAATTGCAAAACACTTTCGCAGTTGGTGAAGTGTGTGTCTTAATAACAATATGCGAATTTGCAATGACCACAACAATCAATTCATTCTATTATACTCTACACTCTCGAATAAGCAATAATAAATTTTATCAATGAAAACAGCACTGAAACTCACTCACTAGCGATGAAAGAATATGGAGACACGAACGTGAGACTTTATCGACACGAGAAATGCCCCAATTATTAAGACCGTGAAAATCAATGACTGAAATTCCATTACCACGTGAAAATTTGGATCCTAATTAAGACAAGCGACAGCCGCATAGGTTATTATGGCCAAAAAATATTCACATATTGCCATTATGGATTACTTTCATAGATACTTTTATAGACTTCAGCAGTGACGTTAAGACTTGGTATCGTTTTATCAGCATCGTAATATTCCTTCAAAATAAAATTAAGAAAGCGGATATATTCGTGAAAAAACCCTCTATGCAAACCTAAAACTCATCGAAATTATATAATTTGGACCATGGAAGAGCGGGGACGGTGAGAGAAGAGCATATGCACATTTGAGTGAATGAAGCCTCTCATTGTAGTCTGCCGGGTTTCGGCTTCATTTCATTTAGCTCCCTTCGATGGACGAACTCGCAGTTATTACGGAACTGAAGCAAAAAAAAAAAAAGAAATGAAAGGGAGAAAGTACCAGCAGGTAGACTTCAACTGCTAGTTTGAATGTTGCGCACATTCAAAAAAACGACTACTTAGGTAGGTGTGAGCCACTCGAAAATCCATAGCTTCGAAATTTTCTTCCACTCTGAATGAACGACAAAAGGGAGGAAATCGATGAGAAAGATGGAAAAATCCCAAGGAGAGAACGATCTCGAATTGGCTAGGGGAGTGGTTGGACGGAGGGGTACGTTAAGAGATACAAGGAGGAGGGAACAGCAACCAGGTCTCTGACCAACCGCTTCAAATCACATTTTTTGCCACTGCAGAAGCCGGTGATTCATTACCATTGCACTGTTTAAGAAGGATAAACAGGCAATTGATAGGCACTGCCACAATCATTTGTATGCAACATTCTCTCGACTGGGTCTGTAAATTATGCCTATAAAATATTAATGCATTAAGCAAAAATCACCTCGCAGTCACTCGTAGTCAGTAATAATTTATAACTAATCAGATCTTTAGTAGTATTTAAAAACTGTAACATCAAAGATATTCACGGTTCGTTCACCAAAGATTGATAATTCTCGGACAAGAATTACTTATTGCAAACACTTTTCATTATCGACGGCAACCAAAGTTTGTCCTTTCATCAAACAATTATGCGGATACAGGCGAGGCCTTGGCACAACAACAACGGTGTCGATTTGTGCCATTTCACATGCCGTACTGATGGAGACTCTAGAATGATTAGCCGACGCTACGTGATTAGCAGACGCTAGCATGTGGAAGGAGTTGCGTTGTCATGAACACTAATCGTTTTTCACCTCGAATGAGGAAAAAACCCCGAAATGATAGAATGGATATTTAATCCAGGCGTATCAACGCAACAAAAGTGATGTTAGATTCTGACAATGTACCGCGTCACGCAATTATTTGATCGTTTCTAAAGGCGTGTTTTATATGAACATTTCGGTCATTTCAGGAAGTTCAGTTACACAAGTTTGCGGTGAATGATTTAGATATTCGAACTGATGATACTTCATGATTTGGGAATATCAACTCAGAACATTACTATAAACTAAACATTCTTATTGTATTACTTTTTGCGTCGATAGTTTCCGCTGTTGTTCAAATTTTAGAAACTGCATGAACAAACGGAACTGCTCATGATTGTGCATCGAATCAGTGAAAGAAGAGTTGAGAGTAATGACATTAAAAATTCGAATATAAAACCTCTGAGAGTAGAATGAGAAGTGGGTTTTTCTGCAAGTCCCAGTGTCGACAAGGAATTCCAGAATGGGCTACCTAAAACATACGATGAGCACTGCTCTATGGAGCGTGTTGTGAGTTCCACTTGTGGAACCTTGAGCTCGAAAATAAACTGTAGCCCATATATCTGAGTGAGGCGAAAACCGGCATTTGCATTCCATAACAACAATATGTTCCTGTCGGTAAGGGGCAGGTCAAATCAATGCTTTTAGACACAATCGACTGCAGTAATTGTGACGTTCGCGATTAATCGAGCGTAAGCAAATTTCAACAATTGCTTCTCACTCATCGTGTTGAACTGAAACTTTCGAAGAAAATTCTCGTGGTTAACATGAAAATTTTCACTGCTCGAACGTTACTTTCCGATCTCTGTTGATCAAACTTCGCCGCTTGATCGCGACTGTTCGAAGTGGTCGAATACTTTCAACTTGAGCATTTCAAACCGGCCCGCAGCATAGCACTTCCACTTTTTCAAGGACCTTCTGGTTTAATAGTCCGCTCCCCGCCGGCTCATCTAGTCCTCCAAGTCTCGTTAAGGAATTGCTTGCTCTCTTTGTGCATCTACGGTTGAGTAAGCTGCGAGACAATACAGGCATGAGGGGATGGGGGAAATAATTTGTAACACTCACAGAGTAACGGCGTCAAAGAAGAGACCCTAAATGGCTCGAAACGTTGGCACGTCCCCGCACTTGAAACCCATGCTTCCACCTATCACTATGCACACCCACCACCATCAGCGGACAAACTCGGCCTCGACACCATCCTAGAAGTGGAATGAATATGTGAGCACATCGGCCCTTTTTATGTCTCCGGTTCTCGCTCAGGCTGGCCTCACAACAAATGCTGGGCAATTGTTTGCTTTGCCTGCATGCTCTTAACCTTCCAGCTGGTCAACCCTACACTGGCATAGCCCCAAATTCAAACCCGGTGGTTTTTCGCACTTTTGGCTCCACCTCAACTGCGACTTTGGAAAAGCTCACCTGTGGACGTGAAAACTTCATACGCGTGGTCTGATGATTCGACTCCGCGCTTTAAACAACTTGTAACAAAATAGATTAAGAATAATTGGCTGTTTATCATAGATGGGAAAAAGTATAGTGAAAAGATGAACAACATATACTGAGTACTGTGCTGTACGTCTGATGTCTGACTTCTACAATCACTTCGAAAAAAATTGAACAGATTTGCTCAAACCTGAGATAACAATTAGCCGGCCACCAATCAAAGGAGGAAATTTTGGAAGACGATAACTGCGTCGGAAAATTTGAGAAAAAAAGAAACATCTTTGATATCTCTCATAAACGAATTCAATCTAGGTTGAGAAATCTTTTAATCGCCTCTGTGTAACCGATAACATTTAACTGTGACAGTTATGCTACCAGCATCTGCTATAAAATGCTCGAATTTATATCAAAATTATAGCCCATTCGAAGAAGTGCATATAACTTAGAAAATGCCATAGAAATCGGAGGATGATATGAGCCGAATACTATTCGATCATCCTACAGGATTTATCCAGAAAACTTTAATCTCGCTGGGAGATTTCATTTTCAAGACTAATTAAGACTAATCACTGACTAATTTATGAGCGCTGTTATGAGGCAAAATTTCAAATGATTCAACTATTTTGGTGGATTGAATTTTGACCACTTTTTCAGCATTTTATATTGAAAACTGAATTTAACGCCAACTTGCGATATTTCCACGTAGATAACACATTGAAAAAACATTAAGACATATATATATATATAATATGTAAATGAATCAAACTGAAATTGCGCACAACAATTACTCCAAATAGAACGTTTACGTTTGTCATTTGCTATGTGAACATCAGAGAGAATAAACCTCCGTAGAATTTGCAACTGTTTTTTGTCTTAATTACAAGGAATTTCATAAATAAACTTAACTTCCAAAATGAATCTCACGGAACATTTTATGAATTTCTTCGTATGGAAAAATGAATGGAACAAAAAAGAGAGAACAAGAAACATCCTATAAATATACAACAATTGGGAATACAAATATTTGAAGGACACCCTGCATTCGAGTTAATTAGCAACTTCACAACAAATTATTTCCTCTAAACGTTAAATGCATAGCGAATAAACAATATAAATAATACGATAAACAATAAAAGATAAACTGCAAAATATCGAATAGAGAAGCAAAAAAACGAAATGATAAATTTGGTGATAAGCTCAGTTCACACAAACGAGGTAAGCTTGCACACATCAATGCCCTGGAAGACGCAAATAGGAATTCATTTCAACGATGAACCACACAATAAGATATGAGGTTGATTTCGTTAACAAGGGAATGAATTCTCTGAATAATTTCGTCACGAACCTTTCGACGAGAAAAATGAGCACACAAAATAAATTCCGATCACCACCGAGGGGGAGCGGCTTTCAAGTTTGACAAGTGCTCAAATTTTCAGGTGAGTTTAATCATCACAAAATGCGCCTCTAACCATCATAATATTCGCAAGGCAAATTGGCAACAATGATTGGTGCATAATTTAGGCTTCAAAAACATCTTTCCTTAATAGATATTACACATAGATAAATCTGCAGTTCTCCACGTACTACTGCTCCTTAAGAAGGCCTCAAATTCCTATAATTTTCGGTCTCGTTTAACTATCCCGTTTAAAACTAGTAAATTACAAGGAACTCTAACGGTTCGGTTTCTGAATGAATAAAAACAAGCGTAGTTCACCTTCACAGATGAGTGGGAGGGCGGATGGGAAGGGGGTGGGATGAGAGAAGAGAAATAGGAAAAAAGGGTGGCTAGAAATCATGGAGAAAAATAAAACAATTAAATGCGTCGACTATCTTTTCCGCCCACTCGAATCAACGAAACCCTCAATTTCCACAATTTCTTTTCACATACGACTAAAATTTTGTAAAAGACAAGACTTTCTTTCAATTTTTGAGAGGAGATTTCTTCGATGCGGAAAATAGACATATGAGATCGAAGGATGTTCTTTTCAAAGTAAGGAAACGCGCATCACACCCGCAACTGCAAAGAGACTGTCAATCTCCATAAGAGGCAACTAGTCCGAATCGTCGCTCATACCATCTTCATCTGAATAGTAGTTAGCGCCACGTCGATGCATTAATGGTGAAGCGTCGGTCTGAAGACGAGGTTTTGACGAACGTCCCAAATTTGTTAAATGCGTACTTCCTGAAAAAATCTTGTACATTTGAAGTTTTCGATTTAATTCTGAAAATAAAAGACATAAGACGGGTACTCTTTACTTAGAAAATAAGATTTATGAAATATTGAAGAGATTCAAAAACAAAGTCCGGATTTCTCCTAAATTTGAGTGAAAAACATTTCTGAAATATTCATAAAATGAACAGCGACTATTATGATGTCTTATATGAACGTTAAAATAATAAAACCCATATGATTCATATAGGTGAGCACAATTCTCATATTCCCCATATCCACTATGCGCAAAAACTCCATTCGCTAAAGGATTTCTAAACAATATGCGATGCGACCGCTTTATTTATTTATGAGCTAAAGAAAAGAATTCATGTGCCTCATGGGTTTGCAATATGCTCTTTCTTCGTGGCAAAATGGACTACTAGTGTAAAGATTTTCTTTCACAAAGCGGACGGGTGGAACGAGCACAAAGGTGAACGAGGACTGGGGAGGGAGGAGGTGAAAAGCACAAAGGAAGGTTGATTTCTTTCGAAGTGATCTGTCTTCAAACACAACAGCCATATGTAAAGTTTCACATATTTATAAATCATTTTTTTAGGTCTTTTCATTTGAAATCTTTCGAAGGCATGAGAGAGGAATTTTTCCTGCTTAAGGGAGGCAGAATCGTAAGAGATTGTACCATAGAGATTAACATTAAAAAAATACAATTCTTCAGCAAATTCAGCGGCAGTCAGCCGCTCTTGATTCTTTCAGGCAATTCTCAGTTCCATAAAACAAAGGATGAGCATTTCTTTGACGTGAAACGATGAGGAAGAACTTGTGAAGAAGAGCGATGAAGAGTGCGATCAATTGACAACTACACTTTGGATGGATTACTGCAAGAATCGATCGCTATATGTTAGTAAGCAGTTAAATGAAGCAGTTGTCAATGATATTTAAGCGATAGTTTGACGACATGCAAACTGACAGTCACCAACCGACTTGGGCATTATGAAAGGGGTGAACGCCGTTGAGAGTCATCATCGTTTGCATTGGTGCGGGTGAGGGCACTGAGAATGCTGTATTGCTAAGACTTGGCCCAGTGCCCACGGATGTATTACCCCCGCCACCACCACGAATAATACTCGCACTTTGCCCCGATGAAGATTGCCTACTACCACGATTGGCTCCACTTGAACCTGCAAAATGAACATCACTAGCTATAAAAAGTGACATCAACTCCTTTTGAATGGCAATTCTGGAACAAAGACGGACCAGGATGGCAAGAAATCCGAAGATGGAGTTTCTGAGGATGCCGGAAGATAGGAAAGACGGAGCGTATAGGAAACCAGATGGCAGAAATGAACAGAAACGAGAATTGCAGACGGCCTGGTTCCCCGAGCAAAATGAGGTATCAAAAATGGGCGGACTGCGGCTGGCCTGGACTTATTCAAATGCAGATGGGTGGAAAATCCCCAAACATCTATGCCCTAAAACCTTCGCGACTGCTGCTTAGTATTTCTTTTTGCTGAGTTCTGCTGAAAATTCTGAAAAGATTTATGAAACCAGAGCACTTTTTGAAACAAGCATTCAGCGATTGGTAATCACTGGTATCTCTGCTCACTTTTACAGTGCAAATCATACAACAGAGGGTAAACTGATAGTCGACTAACCGGAATGTGAGCTGTTAGCTCTATTCGGCTGATGAGACAGAACTGATTGAGTGGGGCTTGTTAGCGACCACGCTTGAAGTCGAGAATGCAATTCGGCGAACGTGGGTCGCCTTTCTGGATGCTCATGCCAACATTCAACCATAACACTGAAATTCATTTCCATTTGCATAGTTTCACTCTTATGAATATTTTTGAAGAAAATTCTCCGAGGAGGAAATCAGGAGAGATTTTTTCTTCATATGATCAAATAATTAAGAATCAAGATGACATAGGAGTAAAAGTAAAGTAAGAGTGCATAATTCCACTTGATATGAATGTAATTTTCATTCCATATATGTTTATCACGTCAATAACAATTGGCTCTCGTTTATTAGGATAGCAACAATTGACTCTGAAAATCCACCAAAGTTTTCCTCCTGTGAAAATATTGATCAATTCATTTAGTAGAAGACTAGCGATTTAACAAATGAAACCTTCATCTAGAAGATCAAAGAAATAATATGCGGCGAGTAGTTAAAAATTCCTCTATTCATGCAAGGTGATACTCACCTGTAGATGTTGGTGGGGCAGTTGTGTGGGCATTCCAACAAGCTCCGCATTGAGACCAGCTCGATAACCTCAGAGTTGGCATAACCCTCGTATGGTTGTTTTCCATATGAATAGATCTCCCAGAGCGTCACACCAAATGCCCAAATATCACTCGCTTCACTAAAGCGACCATGTTGAATCGCTTCTTTTGACATCCAACGAACCGGCATCCATGTACGATGTAGCATCTATAATTTCGTAACAAATGCAACCGAATATCATAAAGGCAAAAATTAAACGACTGAAGTCATATATCGATAACCAGCTTTCACTCAATTTTCTTCATTAAAAAAACAGGATAATGCATACTCCCTAATTTCCTGAATGTGAACGATCAGACAGTTAGCAGTCTCCAGGAGAAGATTAATAATTCTGAAAACCTGATCAAAAATCTTTTAGTACATATCGTTCTGATTATCAAAGCTCATCGCTTGCCAACTACTGATAAACTACCATTTTCAGCAAATTCTGGACTCAAGATTTGTGTTAGTGAAGTTTTCAACAACCGACCAAATAAAGATCCGTGAAATCCAGCGAAAAACTTTGCTTTTTTCGGTCAAACATAACGAAACGCCCACTATACGAATGGGATATTTGTATGGAGAAAACACTGCAACAATTCAGCGAAGTTTCCGGGAGTGACAAAAAAAGCAACTTTCGAAAGGCATAAAAATAAACATCTTTTTTAATATTCAGGAAAACTATTCCCACATAGATCAACAAACGCAACATATTGACAGTCAACTGTGGATTATTTGTTCGAATAGCAGAGGTGAAACATTCCAAATGATTCGTTAGTTAATGTAGTAGTGAAAAAAGAACGATGAGATTGCAAAGTTTTCTGAACGGTCCATTAAAATAACAGGTTACCTTGTAGTAATCCTTCTCATAGCAACTCTTTGTCACACCAAAATCGGAGATCTTTACAACACGTTGATCACCGACAAGACAATTTCGTGTTGCGAGATCACGATGAACATAATTCATACTTGACAGATATTCCATTCCATATGCAATCTGCAACTGATTTACAACTGTGTCCATTTTTCATCTACATCGATGGTTCAACAGATTCGTCATCTCATTTCTTTAACTCAGAAAGCGATCCATTTAATCAGACCTTTGAATTGAAAATCCTTGAGAGTTATTTATAAAAGAATTGAAAAAATGAGACTGATAGCAATCCCACTATGCCGATTTTCTTTCACATATCTGGGGAGAAAAAAACTGTCAGAGGACAGCTATTACGGCGAATTGAATCCTGGAAAAGGAAAGGAATGGGAAAGATGTTTTTGACGGTAATACGTAGTGCTTTCAAGGAAAGGAGCAAAAGCAGCTTACTTTTAGTTCACCTCATCAGACATATTGCATATCGTTAAACCCGAGCGCTGTAATAGTAAAAAAGGAGACGAAGTTCTCTACAGTATACAAATTTGGAAAGTTAGGCAGTCTACGAAGGAAAATTAACAGTATGGTGGGTGAAACAAAACAACGACGGCATCAAATTCCATCGAGAGAGGTAATGAATTAATAAACGCAAAATAATGCCCACCTGTATTGCAATTCTCAGGAAATCTTCACTATCAGCAGTAATTCTTTCTTGATCGACTGACTGTTCGTAACTGAAAATTCTCGTCATTGAGACGACAAATATGGAAATTAGTGCAATGGAATGTAATATGCGCCGCAACGATATGGTTTTTGCATCTTTGTTTATTTGGCTAAATTCTTCCACAAATTTCTCATCAATAGTCACAGATTAGAAATGACGCATCCATATTTTGACTAATCTGACTGATAGCCCGCCTTCATCTATAAAAGATGGTTCTTTTCCCGGCGACTTGACCTATAAAATAAAAAAATTATAATGATAACAAAGCGCATTCAAGTGGATCTTTTTGAGGTCGCTAAATTCCATTGCAAAATGCATTCTATAGAGTATAATGTAAGAACTGAAAATACTGCTTAAGAATAAGCCCAGTTCAACGTTAAGCAGCCAACGCTGATTCTGTGGTAAAATATTCGTTGTATAGTTATGGCCTATGCTCAATCGGAAATGAAATAAGCTTGTAGCACAAGTTTTATGGCTAAAAAATTGACTTTCAAAATTTTTGCGCCATATCTAAAAGGAAGTAAGGTGTTCTTTACAACTAAAATATTCCATACCGCAACCTACCTTAGGAAATATATGTGCATATCGGATAAAGATAAGTGTATGCACAATTTCGTCAAATTCGCTAATTAAGATTCACAAAGACGCATGAAAAAATGGAAATGAAACACAGGAGCGTGGAAAACACTGGACATAATTTCTGAAAAATGTATTCAAAGTAACTCCGATCCAATTCCTCATTTATTCCTTCAAGTAATTTTTCGTTCATACTTTTCTACAGGATTTTTTTAAATGTCAAGTAAATAATTCAATAACGTGAGCAGGCCGTTTAACAATTATACTACGAATAATCCAGAAATAGAGTGGGCCTCTCGCGCATTTAATATCGTCCGATTGAACCTACGAAAATATACCCTCTACGCAAATGCGGAAAAATAAGCGATACATGACGCATACAGAAATAATACAGGGAAAAAAATTCGATATCGCCAACTTACGGGGTGCTCTTTGGAGCTCGTAGTCGAAGGAAATCATGTAAATCACCATGTATCATATATTCAAAAACGGCGCTAATTTGTTGCGAGTCGAAGTAACATACGCCTAATAAACGAATCACATTCGGATGATCGAATGAGGCAATTGTGCGGATTTCTTCCTCGAAATTTTGTCGATCAACGTTATTGCTATTCGGTTTCAACGATTTGATAGCCACCTATTAAAACACTGACCTTATTTCCATAAAACACGGAGCAAAAACTAAGATGAATCCATGAATCCTAAGGTTGGGTCTTTTTTACTACATTTTGAGAAATGACTAGACTATATAACACGATAATATGATAGCGTGACATATCAATACAATTAAAATGTCACTATGCACTCATAACAACGCACTGATACAATATTTACTGATGCAAGAAAGGTGCACTATCCCAGGATGTTTTCCTATGTATTCTCAGGTAGCATTCAGAAAGAAAGTTCTAAAAGGTGGAATTGCTTACGGTTAATTTTTTGAGGGAGTTTATCGAAAATGCACTTTTTTAACGATCGGAACGCGATCTTTTATGAGTGGAAAAAGCTGCGAACATAAAGATGCAAATAAATCCTTCACTTTTCGACATGAGGATCAGTCTTACCTGAACAGCTTCACCACTTATCAGTGAACCATGCCAATTGCCACTATGTATAACACCAAACTGTCCTTCGCCAATTAACTCTCCAATTTGCAACTGAAAGTGAGATAGAATTTCAGAGTAATTTCTAAGCGAACACTGGCAATCTATTATCATGTTATCACCACCTCAGTGTTACTATTAACGAAAACTACTGTTACTAACACTACTATACTTGGCGAAAATCTGCTCAAATAAGATAAATGAGCGTTGTTAAGGAAAGCCGGAAACAAGTTTTCAGCGTGCAGAAAAGCGCAACAGCAAAGCCTTACGATATTTGCTTTACATCAATAAGTGATCATTCAGTAAGTTTAATCCCATGAAAATGAACAATCACACAAATACCCCATCAGTAGATGTCGCCTCTGGATGGAGTCCGACAATAGAACTGGACGCAAATCATTGAACATTAGTAATCGATGTCAAACAGGATTATTCTTAACGAACTGAGGATGAATTCCATGGCGCAGATTACGGCGCATTGAGTTTCATTGCCGTAACTTTTGTGCCTAGGTAGTAGAAACTCTATTCGGACGGATGCATACATAGGACTTTGTCCTGATGCAGGCTTGAAGAAGTTGCGAAAAGAATGAAAGATACATCAACACGAGTTCTATGTAGATTCAAAAACACCGAACACAACGATTTGCAAAACTTGAACGACAGTAAATCACCGAAACACCCGAATCTGCCGGAGTGCTTCATAATTGTCAAGCCGTTACAGTTAAAGATTAAAGAAATTGCTGCAACTGCAGTAGCTGGACCTATATTACCTGGCTTGGTTGTATTTCAGGTATTTGATATGGCTCGACAGGTGGTTCCGTCGACGGACGTGGACTATACTGTGCATAGCTACTACTGGTCTGTTGATGTTGTATGAAAGCACCATTGTTGTTATGCGGAGGCAAAAGAGATGACAACTCGAAAGCCCCACTATTCGGATTAGCCGGTGTTGAAGTACCATTCAATTTACGGTAGTAGGCATTATTGACAGCACTGAAACTTCACTGTTATCTCATTAAACAGAAAAATCTGCATCCCACATAGAGTGAAAAGACATGAATGCTGCATATCAAATCACAGATTTACAAGTGTGCATAGTGATTTAATTATTATGCAACAATGGCGAAAGAACAATTTACACAGTGGAATATGATAGTTCTGATTGAGCGATGAGTGGAATCTTTAATCATCATTGTTGAAAAGTTAGAGAGAATTAAGCGGAAACCAAGCTACTCTAATTTTGTAAAAATGAATTCCTAAAAATGTGAAAATGAAAACCACTCGAGCGGATTTTTGTAAAAAGAATTCCTTTCACAGTTTGCCCATGTCCATGGTGTCTGCCAACCTTTTTCCCTTGCCTTGTAATTTCTAAAAAGCAGTGATAGAAGTTGAACTGCCTGATACAGGTAAGAACTGAAACAAACTATATTCAACAAGTTTGAAAGAATCAAGCATACCTGTTCGCAACGCTCGAACCATTACAACTCTGAAGTGCACCATTTTTCATCACGCTAGATGTAGAGCCTGAAGCCTTGTTTTTTCGCCGACAGCAACATAAACAGCAAATCAGCAGCAAAATGAGGGCAATACAACCGACACCACCAACTGCTGCCAATTGCCAATGTGAAGATACGCCTGACCATACATCCGATATATCGCCTAATAAAGTCCCCTGAAATCATTACATTCAATTAACGGAATAAATTTTATGGGAAGAAAAGCTAAAATGGACGTGGGGAAGGATGGGATGGAGAGGAATGAAGAATGGGAAGGGGACAAGAGAGGTGAAATTTGGACAATGTCGAAATCCGGAACTCAGATCTATTTCGAGCGAAGACGTAGAACTGACTCCTCATAATTAAAAAAAAGAAGAAGAAAAAACGCGAAATCGGTTTTCGGGGAACTATTCAAAAATTCGGTGGCAGCTGAATTACATTGGTTAAGAAATTCGAAATTGATAAGCTGACAACATTTGACGCAAATTTTGTTATCTTTCACAAAAATCAACAGGATTCAATAATTGTTATTTAAGGACTTTCATTTAAAAATCGGCTCTTTGTTAAATGAGTAAATTCGAGTAGAATAAGAGATTGAACCACCCACGAATGGACAAAGTATACTTTATATGAGAATTAATGTGTTATCGAGGCTATCAAAAAAAAAAAAAAAAAAACGTTAACGAATCGAACTTTACGATCAGAATTCGTCACATACAAATACAGATCAACCAGTCATAACTCAAGCATCAATCATTTCTTATTTGGAATTATTTCCGTAGGCCTATCGGTATGCGCATGAATAGAATGATAGGCGGAAACAGAGAGCTATGAAATTCGTTTGCAAAATTAAAAATCATGGTGAGCCGATCGATCGTTCAGTCGTTACGCAGCTTCCTCAGCATAAAAAAGTGTTCTACATAGAAAAGTAATATCCAAGAAATGTTCACTTGTTACTGCTTCGCAAGGTTTAAGTATATAAAACACACTGTGATGAGTTCATTTCTGCCTGTATATACCTGTTTCTGTCCTATCGTTTCACCGAGAATCAGTGCACCTAATTTCATCACATTTGACAGTTATAATAAACACAATGCCGCGACGGTTTGGCTTCTTTTACAAGCTATATTGCGTACTTTTGCTAATGTTAGCAGTTCGTAATTAACGATCAGCGATATTTCGAAACTAGCTGGAAGAGAGAAGCGAATATCGTGCTAGTTCTTCTGACACGCTTTTCCGCTTATTACTTTCTCAAATTTCGTCCCTGAAAGCGCATAGTGGATGCATCACTCCGGCTTGAATGCGTATTTGTCTTTTTAACGAGTCATTTCCGTTTGGGAATTACTGGAAATGAATTCGCGAAGTTTCTGGTTAATAGACTATTGAAAACGCTACATGAACCATATTCATCCACCAACTCAGAAAGAATTTAAAACATTTAAGAGGAAAAATGATATTTACATATGCACATATTTGCATTTGCACATAAAATAGAGATGCTTGTATGTCGTTACATTGATCGAATTGCGAAGAAAACGAATCTCTAGCATGAGATTTATAAGGGTAGATGGAACAGTTCTACTATGAAGGTATAATTGACGTTTTCTTGATTTTTACTGCCACTTATGAAATTAACTTAAAAGCGTATACAATGCCAGGATTTCTAGCGCACTGATTCACTTTTTTTATTTTTTATTAAATCTCTACATTAAAATAGGCAAACAGATTGTATAAAACGTTATTATATCAAACGAATTTCACCATATTCAAGTAAGCCTTAAAAATTAAACTTGTTTTTATTATCACCACTTTTAAATTCACACTTCATCTTCAAATACGCAAGAGGTTAATTGAGAAATTGAAATTACATGGTCGTCAGCTGCGCCCAACACTTCGCGATCTCTCAGATGCGGATATATGTTTTCGGGACATTGCCTAACATCGCAGTACTCTTCCTGCCCATTCGGTAATGCATAGCACCACGGACTTGTCTTTTTACCACCAGGATTCCGACAGTAGTTCTTACTGCTCCGTAATATGGGATAGCGTTCCATATTGAACTCCCTTAAAATTATCATATTAATTAACTTCGGCTCAACTGCAGTAAAGAAAATGAAACGATCAAAAATCGGTGAACAGTTGATTAGGAGCGTCGCTGAACAGGTGCAGCTCTAAACGTTCTAACTTGCAGATGCAACCTGGATATTAAAGCTTTGCAAAATATTCACCGAGGACACTCTGTGATTAGCTGCGCAACGATGAGCTTAGATAAACTCGTCGCTTTGCTAACCACCTCTACATAATTCCAAGAGCTAGTTACCTAGAGCCAAAACAGCGTATAAAGGTACAAATGGTAGCGATTTGTGCACAGTATACTGGAATATAAGTGGTAATAACAAAAACTGATGATGAATAAGTGTGAAGAAATTTAAACGCTGCTTGATCAAAAAATGCAGATTGCACGACCAGCTACTCCACTTCTTAGTGTGGTTCCTACAAGAAATTCAAACTGCTGTAAACTCATACGAGTTCAATACTTAAATATTGAACTCCTCGAACTTATGCATATCAAAGCCACCTTCATACTATTCATTTTTTAATTTCAAATTTCACGCTTTGCCATGGATCTTATTAGGAAAGATGAGCAATTCTACTTTACCTTGATGTGCTTTGTGACCAATTCATACAACGTTTGCCGGATTTTGTTGTTGACATCGTACCTTCATAGTTTTTACCGCTATCCACATAACACCAATGGGGAAGTGGTTGTTCATCAGATGAGCCAGAGACATCGATATTTTTCGACGGGGGCTTCTTAAAGAATGAACGCCGATTAGCAGCTATGTTAGCGTTGAATAATTGTGTTATTGCATCGGAAGAAGAAATTCTAGTTAATATACTAATATTCAAACATACCATGTAATATTTATTAATAGCGAGAGGAAATATATGGCAATATTATAAGAGAATCTAGAAGCTTCGTAGAATTTCGCAGTTTTCAAGAAAAAATCTATAATAAGCATCGGGCGCATTTAGTGCGAATAAGATTCTAAAAACTTGCTATATGGAGAACAAATTTTTATATCTGATAAGAATGAGTGATTAAAGTGCTCAACTGAATATGAGCCGAATACAACAGAAACTCATCAGCACAAACCTGCTGAGGTGGATTAATTATTGGTATACAGTACTGAGCACTCGCGTCGAGTGAATCACATTTTGGCAATAGTGCTTTGGGATCGTCTCCGACAAGGTCATGCTCAGCAGCTAACGCTAACTCTTTAGGACAGACCTCACTCTGAAAGATCAACTTTTAAAGTTATAGAATCGTGAAGCATTTAGACTATTATTGGCATAAATGACGTCATCCGGCAAAGTGTTTAAATACATCGTTCTTCATGCCAAATACTTGAGACACCCCGCTGATGATTTTATCGTTAAATGGATAGTGATAAATATGAAGATCGAAAATGACTTAAATTTTATAAACATTAACAATTATAACGCCTATACAAAGTGAACGCAGTTTTTTTAGAAGCATTAAACAAAAATAAAGCATCTATGCAACATCAATGTACGCAATTCGGAGACGACGAAGAGACTGAAAGGAACATTTCAACTAAAAAAGAAGCATACGAAGCTACATCCACTTGGAAGAGCGTGAACTAATCGTTGCAAACCTGCAACACACGTTGAGTATTTAGGGTTCTACTTTTGTTCTAGATCACTGAAGTGCCCAGTCCGGCATTCTATTCAGACTAGTTAATAATGCAACCGTTTAGGTCCGGAGTGGAAACTGGAACAGTCTAGTTGGATATTTGTCCTGCAGTTGAAAATCAACATCACTCTAACATATAAAAATGACATTAATTCTGCAGCCGTAAAAACAATAAAGTATCTTAGCGGATTTATGCAGTTCGCCGGAGCTAATTTTTCGTTATAAAAGGAACTGTGATCAAATTGTTCGTTACAGGAACTATGTTATATTTCGTCCAAACGTAGAGTAAGGCTGATGCCGAAAAACTCTCACCTGTAATGCCTCGCAGTCCTTGCGACAAATAGTCAAAATGCGTGCGTGATTAGGATTTGCTCGTTGCGAGGGGTGTGAGGATCGATCACATACTTTATACATGTGGTAACAAGCGACCGCATGGGAATATTGTTTACAGTCAGCCGAAATTTCAGGGCTGTTATCGATGAACATCATCGCAGCACGCAGGTTTCGATCTACAATAACTGAATAATGTTGTAAAAGATTTGCAGTAATCGATGGCCGGGATAGAAGTCGCAAAATGAAAGGTAGCGCTCAGGTACTGCGCTTAGATAAAACCTCATTTAAAATATCGCTGAAATAAACAGACCAGATGAAACTCCCACTAAACGTTCCGTCCTTAAAATTCCTAAAGTGCAATTCAAATATACTCAAAACCCTGTTGAACTTTTATTACAGACATGCGAAAAACTCCAGCACAGCTCTGTGACCATTTTGCAGGAAAAATACCTTGCGGTACCTAGCTAAAAAGATGATAAACTTCGGTGATTTCGTTTGAGATTTACGGTTTCAGTAGCGGAAGTATTTCTTAAAGCATCGATGGCCATCGAACGCATACTGCTGCTGCAAGAATGTTTTATTTTGAACTGTTCATAATTGCTCATGGTTGGGCACAAGAGAGTAAACAAGAAATCCCCTCGATTCCTGAGCCAGATATGCTGCTTCCTGACTCTTTTTCCAGTAGGTGCACTCTTTAGCATCACATGATGAACTAGGCTCTATTCCTATGCTTGCACATGCACCAAATATGAGAAATTGTAAAAACCGCAGACCAGTATCTTTTTCAACAATTTAACTCACCAATATCATAGATGTCTTCTCTACTTTCGCTGATGATCAACACATGACGTCCAGCTAGATAATCACTGCATGCGTCGCCACGATATAGGACACAATCACCCACTCGCAACTGCATTCCGTCCAACCAGCGATCACTCGAAGGAATTGGCGCATAGCCACGGCCAGCTGCATTGTTGGGCACACTCCACAGATCGTCCATATCATCTTCCTCATTGGGAAGTCGACCTAATCCACCAGACATTGAAGGACCTGCGCCGATATCCTTAAAACTTTCTCCTTTTTTTACTAATATGCAGACTGTTTGAGCCGTTGTTTCAACTGTGCCTGTAGTTTTTGATGAATTTTTAGTGGTTGATCGATAGGAAATGAGCTAAAAAAACCTGTGCCTAATATCTATTATATTGTTTAGTATATGCAAGTATCGTCAATAATGCGATGATAGTGCTACTATCTTAATTGTGATATCCAAATTAATAGGATAAAAAGATAACTGACATACTTCGAATTGTGGGGTTAAACCCATCATTAGAGAATATCCAGCAGGTAAACACCAAAAGCGCCATTTTATAAATCTTGAATTGAGTAAAAATATAGAAGCAACTATCTTAGATGAACCTAAAAAGTTATCATCGTTAACATTTAAGGAAAACCCTATCGGCTTACCTCGTCGAAGTAGTCCTCTTCGCCAGCGTTGAATGAAGAGATCCTAGACGGTTTCCCTTTTAGTTTAGTGCCACTTTTCGACAGGCTTTCCGGTGCATTATTCACCTAGAAATCGTTTAGTCAGACGCATAAAGCAGAATCGTTTAGACATCGAACGAAACGGTTCATTCATGAAGTTTATTTTTATTCAGTATTTTCCTCTGCAACAATCTACTTCACGAGTCTTTGATAGTTTAAAATATCAAAGAAATTTCAAATCCACGTTTACTAGTGAAATTAAGGCGCTAACCACAATATTCACTAATTCCACAAAAAGTCACAGATGTGCCTGAATGCTAAAAACATCATAGCAGATCGACCTGCGATTCCCCAACTAGAATTACTATTCGGGCAATACCGTTTCCGCGAAATTGCGTTTTTTTGCAATATCTATGCGAGCGTCAACTGTCTTTAACTAATGCCTGTCAATGGGCTAACCAACCGATCGGTCGCGCCTTATCTAGCATCTTCCGAATACGTTATAATAGGATGCATATCTTAACGAGCGGAATGGCAAATATCAAAGTGACGGTGCTGTCATAGAGCAATTATGGTTAATCTGCTGTATATTAAGGGATGCAACTAAATTTTAATTTTTTTTACTGCAGCTAAAGTTTCATTGCAAGCAGTCATAAGTTACTTTATTGTAATTGATGGGATAGTTATCACTATTTAATCTACTTGGCAAATTACAGTAAAAGTCTGAGTAACTTGCAACAACCCTCACACAACAATGATGATAGAGTGCAGTATGAAAGCAAATGATTATAAAGAAAATATTATTCGGTGGACTGCTAAGAGGGTTGCAGCATATGGACTGCATACGCCTCATCGATGACCCATCCGCTTAGCGCTCAATAATGAGCTATTAAGGAACACACACTCCCTGCCAGAGAATACTGAAAGATCACACATCACGTGAGAAACAGACAACGCTTGGCAACAATGCTCTTTGTATATTTGAGATATTACTCTGCATAAACATTCCACAAGCAATTTAGGCGCAAATGTCTCTCAGTTTTAAGCTCTATGAAAATAATTATTTTGTAGAGTATTCAGCTGAATCGTTGTAGTCTCACTATGGACTTTCTATCAGATGCTTCCGTAGATAATGAATTTCATTATTTGTAAATCTTCCTGTAATAGGAATAGATTTATTCTGCAGCTGATCATGCAGTTCTCGAAAACTTTCTTCACCGCCGTATGGAGAAGAATAAATACCTCACCTCTGTGGAGAGGGGATCATCGTCATGTGGAGGGCAGTACGTAATTGGTGTTTAAGAGATTAGATTTTCGAGACCTCCTCCCTCTTCATACATCACATGTGGCGTTGGAAAATTAAAGACAGCGGAATGCTTCTACGTCGTTCGTCATAACTAAATTCTTTTTATTTCATAAACGCGTTCGACAACTTCATGGACTGCATTAACTTGTCCGCAGAACGTGGCGTATTGATCGGAAAGCTCCAATGCAGGGGTACAAAGTCTGGATTGTGCTAATGAAAAGGCACATATAATGATCAGGTGATAGGTGCGTATGCAATAAGCAAAGAACAGGAAACAGTTCAACTCGCCTGGATCAAAAAATTTCAAAATTAAATTTTAAAAATGTGAAATACTACCTTACTGCCACTAGTCAAACCTCAGATCACTACGAGATCTCCGGCACGGATTACTTTTGTTCGTAGCATTTCAAGAAGACATAACAGTGCTATGTAATGCTTGAAATGCACAAATACAAGCTTCTTTCTGTACGATAATGAAAGAGGCGATAGTCTTAGGATAAGGGAACATGACTGCAGCAAGAGTACCCAGCATAAGGAGAGATTTAATGAAAAAATATAATCTTACAGGATGATGAAAAATTTCTTGCAAGCCACATTTCTGGACAGTCATACACTGCTAACCAGCAGATGTTCTTTCTATATTAGAACACTTTCCACCAACGATTCCCATCAATTACAGCGCTAATCGAAATCACAATTAAAACCTGGATAGAAATTGAAACATAAAACAGAAAAATTGAATGCTTGTTTATTGTAGCCAGAATATACGGTTCAGCAGAACTGTATTTACGACGGCCAAAATTAACGATAAATTTGAAATTGAACACATGAACACTGAGCTGGTCTTTGTAATAACTAAATTAGCGAAAACTATAAATTTGAAGACGGATGATGTTGGAATTTTTTTGAAGTACAGAACCATTTCTGTTCAAATAATTAACAGAATGCGTAAACTGTGAACATCAAATCGACATATTTCCGGATGAGAGGCATCTTATTTACAGAGGATCGCCAATCAAAAGCGGAAAATAAGGGAAACATCATTAAATTTTATAGATACCTTAGAACTAAATATATATAATTATGCTAAACTATGGCTATTGCATTAGCAGATATGGCATCTCACTGTAAATTTGCAGCGCCTCATTAACCTATGTGCGCTGCAGATGTTGACACCCATATATCCGCCAGCAACAAGACTGCGATCCCAGAGGCTTATATCACTCATTTAACGAACCATTGAAATTTCATTAAACGTACGTCTAATATTAATGGAATGTTAGAAATTTCTCGATGACTGTCACCAATCGGAAAAATTACATTGCACGTGAATAGTATGAATCTAAAATAAACTGCCGACATCAGCAGTAAGGATGGATTATGCATGTGACACCTGTGTAACGCTAAAAATTGTTTTCTTATAATAAGTGACGAAAATTTGATCGCTTTCCATATTTGTGGAAATAATCAAATGAGATAAAATCGATGAAACGGTAAACAAGGAATTTGGAAAATTTTTCCGGTACACTCTTGTCACATATAATTAAAAATATCCACCGGGAGAATAAAATTTCTATGTGACAGCGACGGATAAGACGTGCATCATAGGACATAGCTTAAAGATGCTGACATGCTCAATAATTTACGTTTTATTCGTGGATTCTTTTACGCTTTCGCAAACTTCCTGTGGTAGGCATCATTCAGGAGTCTGTCTGCCTATGTATGTGTATGTGACTGTCTATCCGTCCAGCTATTTCTACTTTTGAAGCTCTGAAGTCAAGTTTATGAAATTTTATCATGAGGTAAATTGCAAATGAAAAATTAAAGCTCTCCTTATCAACCGTCGAAGTGATTCATCAATTTCTCAGTGAGTTACAGACTTTTAAATGAAACTGAAAAATTTGAACGTATTGTTTGACCGGTCGGATTGCCATTTTATGGTCACTCAGACTGAACTTAAATGAATCTACTGCAAAAGACTTGCAGAAGTGACCGGCTCCATTCAAAAAAGGATGTTTTCTCACATACGTTTCGTTCAGCGCTCACAAATGAGGAACTTCGTTGTTGTGATCAGAAGGATTGCAAAAATGCTTATCATCCTAATTGCTCCACATGATTTTTCAACCTCTTTCTATGTGATCTCATTTTATTTGATTTTAGACTGCTACTAACGCTGATTTCATTTCAGGCTCTAAGTCACCTTCAAACGTTCTCAGCTTAACGTTCATTCAGTAATGCTTACGATGAGACATCGATTCGTTTCAATTATTCCACTGCCAATACTTCGGAACCAGCCGTATAAGTCGGTCAGAAGTGTACTTTACTTTAAGTGTTATAATCAAAATTCGAAAATTAGCATAACTAAACACGGATTTACAGCAGCGCGACTATTAATGCCACGACCATTTCATACGCCGCAACGTTCTGCTGTGTAATCGGACTTCAACACCAGGATCAAATAGCGAACGACATTTGCAACGTCACTAATCCTTCTTGAGGAATAATTAGCGTCGGCTCCGTGTAATAAATAAAAGATAGTACGTAAACTAGTTTATAAAAATTGTTGAGCTTCGACCCGATACCTCGACATTTTCCTCAAAGCTTTACTTTGACGCATCTGTAGTATTTCTCAGAAAATCTTCAGCACCTTTTGACTCGTTGTAAACTTAACGAACATAGCGGTTGTTGAAAAGTGCCTAGTGAAACTGCTCTCATAGTAGTACGACCATTTTCGCATTTATAAAACGACAAAAGATTCAACTATTCATCATCAGCGGAAGAATGCATAAGTTATTCGTTAGACCATGGCTGATTTCGGCTTAGGAATATCTGCATCATGGCTGGTGCATCCCAATAATTCGTGCTGTATCGCGAACTCTTGCCTTGTTACCGTTGAGACAGTCTTAAACTTAGGATAATTTCTCACTCCTCGGCTGTCTAGTTATAAGGAAAGTCAAGCCATTTCAATAGACAAGTCAATGTGGTAGAAAAGTAACGTCCCACAGCGGAGACGGTTCAGAACGGTCGAAGTGCATACCGATCAACTCACAAAAACATTGCAATTTACGCAATGTACACTTCAAGTTTCTGCAAAAATACTTGATGGAAATTTGAAATTCGAAAATTCAATGAGCGGATGATTACTCAGACATATTATAAAATTTTAATATCATCGAGAAATAATACAACAAAAATACTTCGATGTTTGGCTTCTTAATTTAGTTTAAAGCGATGCAGCCACATCACTGAGTGGAAATATTAAATCTTACCCTTCCTCCGACCCTTAAACGTACTCCAATCTCTTCGACTGAGAGAGAAAATAAAAGTTGACGGCATTTTAAATTATACTTAAGAGTATGCTTATTATCAAAGAAGCGTATAAATATGGATGAAAAGCGCGTCTGAATAAGTAAGAAAGCGGCTAATGTAGAAAAGGACCTGACAAATATGTTAAAATGATTTTATTTATGAGATCTCCTGACTACATGAGAAAAAACTTAATGGGAAAGAAACCGATAAACTGTGGATGATGACTCAAAAAAGTGGCAACTAGCACATCGTGCTAAGGGAATGGTGAGGTTTGTTGAAGAGCACCAAATATGAACAAGAGGAGAGCGCTAGCTGTGAGATAAGGTCGATGGGGGCAGGCGGACCGTGTGCGCCGCTGTCCACTTGTCTTTGATGGATCACCTCTTCGGCACGGTCGCTAGCGACCCATCGACCCGATAGCACAACGTTACAGCAGCACAACACACAAACCAACTGACCATCCCCAAATATGCACATGCAGCTTTGAAGTCGATCAACCTCTGATTCATCATGAATGACGTTGCGCTCAAGGTGAAAACAACGAAAGGACTGTGTGAGAAGTGGAAAATAAATACAACATCTAGACAACATCTACGGGAAACTCTTCGCGAATTTTCCAGTTTTAACGTAAGTTTTAACGTAAGTTCCTTCTCATCAGCACAGCGACAGATCTCCACAGTCAATTTGCATTCTACAATGTCACCTCCAATCATTAAGGACCTGTTTATGCATATAAGCCGACCAAGCAATCAACTGTATCTTAACAGAAGGAGGCCAGAACGAATCTAATCCTTTTTCTTGAGGTCTGGTAGACACCCTTGTTTCGATGGTGTTCTATAAACATATAGTTAGAGCTAGAATAATACAAATAGTCAATACAGAACATGGCAGACAGCATAAACAATAAACACTTTTGCTCGGGCAATTCAGATAATCCTATAGAGAATATTACAGCAAGTGGGTCGAACAAAAGCCGAGCGACTCAGACGACGTCCACTGTTTGCAAATGAAAGCAAAAAAGCAATGCAGTGGATTTTGCAGCGCATGAGCAAATTGTTGCGCTCAAGAATAGCACAGTTGTTCCTCAACGGTAATCAAGTAGTTTCTCTTTTTCTTTCCCAAAATTTGTTTGTTGCGATGACCGAAGATAGCGTAAATTTTATTACTTTTTCAATAAGAAATATTGGCAAATTCTGTTATTCAGCCAAGTGAAAACTGAGACGATCTTTATTACTCGTCCAATCAAAGATATCTGATCCGATGTTTGAAACAGTAAGGCTGAATAAAATGGCACGAATTCTCCAACCTTTTTATCTCACCTTATGAAACTTAATAAACGTATTTTGTATTCATGTAGGAAATGCAAAATTTAGGTCGTTTAATTCAAAAAGTGAAATTCAAATATCGAATTCGGTCGGATCCAATGTATTCGACCAATCGAGTAATAAAGGTTCCGGATGAAAGAAAGCACTTCCACCAGCCATAAAATGGAAATTTAAATTTCAAATCACTGCGTAAAAATATGATAAAGTGCAATGCCAAAAAAATCAACAACATTTGCGTGTCTATTTTGATGTCAATATTCGTTTAGAGTGCATAATGTAATGCACATTTGGGGCAGCTGTGCCTCTATCAGTCATTCAATTCATTGCACACTGTCGTTGCATTCACATCTCCGCATCTTTGATGGGATAAATATATACGGCACAGCATGAAATAAGTTTATTCCCATATCTGAGAAATGTTCAAGCATATTTTACATATTTGAGCTTTTATTTCTGTTATATGGTGAGCAATGCTTGCGTCATTTAGAGGCGGCATTATAGTAAGGGAAAATCAGTTACGACAACGCAAAGAAGTTCTTAGGCATCTTCAAGTGATATTAGAGTTGCAAAAGTTTGGTGTCGAATAGAATATACTCGTCTACATCAATGAATAATTTCATTCTATAACCGATCGCCTCGTCTACGTAGTAAGCGATTCAAAACAACACAACTTGCCCCGGGGGTTCCAAAATAAGAACTCGTCATAGTGTCAGCAAATTAATCAATAAATTGCAAAATAAGGAGAAATATTCTTGTCGAAATCCACAAATATACTATCGCGTAAATTCCTACTGATATTAAAAGAGACAAAAAGATAATGGAGTCATGATTGAGGAGAGAGTCATTGTTCGTGCATGACGACATAGGTAGATTTGAACGCATCAGAAATAGAAAAAAATGGGAAAAAAATTGAACAATATAATACCGTTTGCGATAAATAACAGCACTAATTCTTATTGAAGACAGGAAATGAAAAATTCAGACAAGGATAATCTGAGATCAGTCATACGTACATATGGACCATCGTAGACAGGAAGCGAGAGCTCTTTGTGCTCAGCAAACAGATCTGCTTCTCTACGTAAACGGAGTGTTTATACGGATGTAGCCGTCAAGGATGCTACGACAAACAAAGCAAAGCGGATAAGCGCAATATCGATAGACGTGAAAGATATTTTTGCAATAATGAGACGAAAATGGAATGCAACACTGTCAAGAGAATTGTGCTTTTGCGTAGAACATTCATTACCTTCAAATCTGGGAATGTAATGTTTACCAAAGAGGAAGAGAAGTAGAAAAGAATGGAAACGGTGAAATCCTACAGAACAGATGCTAGTTATCTCGTCACACGAATAGGCAATATGAATGCGCTATTCATTTTATTTCCATATCAGAGACTAGTTTCAGCTGTTGATTAGAAATGTTAGTAGCGGACGAAAATATACGAGGAAGAAATCAGAAATAATTTCCGAATAAAAATTTGCCGACATTCCAAATGTACCAAAAACATAAAACATCAGAAATAAGGGGGATCAAAATGATACCTAACGAAGTGGTGCAAAAAAATTCATTAAGATACACTGTTGTTTGTTATCGTGAAACTTTTCCAACATACCGTTCCATATCAACTATACTTGAAGATGTTAGTGTTTATATCCGACAGATTAGTTTTCAACCCTATTGGATAAATCTGATTGGTAGATTGACAAAGTTCGAATAAGAAAACTGGTGAACTCCTGATTAGCAAGCTGATAATCTCTATTTAGCAAATTAGGCTCAAAAAGTCTCCAAGAAGATCTCTAAAATTGCGCTTAAGTTATTGAGTAATACTTGTGAGGAGTATTCTGCTTAATTTCAAAAGGTTCTATCATGCTATTTAGCTGGTGCCTAACTTTTCTCCTCTTCATCGATTATATTATTGGTTAAAAACAAGCAAAAATGCCTATCACTTCTCTTTGTTTCTCTCCGATCAGTACCGCTTATTGCTATCGTTGGGGGGAAGGGGGCGCAACCAAATAAAACTTGAAAGAAGCTATTACAACGTTCGAGAATAGGGGAAATATCATAACGGCATCCGGCAAAAATTACTCTAGCCATCTAAGACCACCTTAATATCTTACATACCATTAAACTAATAGCAAAACTTCAAACTGCGTAGCTTCACATTCAGATTAACAGCAAAACAAAAACGAATTCCCCTTCAAGCATCATTTGGTTGCAACAGCACTGGTAAGGTCAAAAAGAGAATTGCCACCAAATCTACTTAGACTCTCAGATGCTTTAAAATGAAATGATCGTTGCTGAAATTTCAGTACACTTTTCAACCAGGCTGTTTTTCTCTGGTGAGAAGGTAGCAGTAAAGTGTAGCTTTACTAGTAAGCTTTGTAGCAACTAATAATGCTTTATTTACGTCAACAAACTTCTATCGCTTTTCGCGAAATTTCGAGTGGATTTCCACGAATTTTTTATTGTATCTTCTGCTTCAACCTCCTTCCTCTCTTTCGACTGCTCAGGATGACTGCTGAAAAACAGTCATCCTGAGTAGTTAATGAGTTGGAATTAATGAGGCCTTACCAATACACATTTAGAAATATTCTGCCTTGGGGAAATGCAGAAAAAAGTCCTGAATTTGGCTAGTATCCAATAAATGGAAAATGCGATTCGGTGGGAGTCTAACATTTGGCAGGCAAACAAATGACGCATAGATAATGATCAACATCCGTGAAGAAATACAGCAACGAATGCATAATAAAACGATATGCAACACAACGAAATATCGGATACGCATTGCGCATTCCGCCTCTCATGTAGATTATTCTCTTCTGTTTTCCTTTTTTTCATATAACACCTATAAAAGATAAATGTGACAATTTCATTATCCACGTAGTACTCCTCAACCGTATGAGGAGAATAAACTGATGATAATTTATGTTTTCTGAATAAATTAACAATTTAATTTACATATAACTGATGAATAGGAAAGGAAATTCACATATTTAATGGGTAGAAGCAATTGTCAGAATAGATTGATCGCTTTTTCGCTTATCGATCGTTCCGATGGCGACGTGATAATGAACTTTGGATGTTGAGCGGAACGAATTAAAGGAAATTTGATTCTAAACGACAAGAAGCAGCGACGGAATAATTCCTCGAAAAAATAATTTTTTGGTTTTGTTAAGCAATCACATTGATAAATTGAATATTCATTAATAATTTGGAGAAGAATGACCAATGGTTTTTTGAATCCATAGAAATTCAACAGAAAAAATGAATTTGATAGAAAAATAGGACATCAGCTACTGAATTCGTTGACGAATAAGGAAAATTAATTAGCTTTCATAATAAAAGGAAGAAAATTAATTAAAATGACGTTTTTGAGCTCTATTTCATAATACGTGAAAGGAAATGTGCATTGCGAAATGGACTCGGAGAATGATAAGAAGAAATCTGAAACTGAAACAATAGTTAAAATCATCCAAAGGTGCTCAAAAATTGCGATAAATCAAAAAGAAGAATTTCACCAGTGGAAAACCTTCAGAAATGAAGGATCGTACATATGAAGTATTATTGTTCACATTAAAAGATTTGAATGACGCATCGAATATGCAAGTATTATTTAAAGGTTAGTGAGGTACGATTCGACAATATAAAAGTGAAACTTACGATGTGGTACTCAAACGTACAGTTAACCGGAAAGACACTTTATAGCTGAAGGTTTAATCGGTTCATAATAAATAGAGAGAAATAAAGAGAGAAATTTCAGATGGTCGGAAAAAAGTGTAAAGTTTGATGAGGACTGATTTATAGGTGTGTGGTGTTATTCGACGCAAGTGTTGGGTTGTCTCTCATTGTTCGTATAAGAGAATTAATCACTCTTGCTTAATTATTGTTGATGTTCAACGATTAGCGACCATCATTTATCTCTTTCAACTATCATATATATAAAAACTTTGTCGTATGTTAGACAAATCCTCTCAGAATATCATCGATCTTTTCACGTTCGATGAACGATCAAACGTTGTTTGATACATCAACTGCTTTCAAAAAAAAAAATATAGCGCGATGAAAAACTGTAATGAAATCATATTCACTTCTCCAGTTTTTCCTCTCTCTCTCCTTCCTTTCCTCCCTCTCAAAATGAGATTTTTCTTAGAAAAGAAGGGGGAGCAATGTACTGAATGAGTTTAACTTCCACATGTAAAGAATAAACTGCACAAATGAAGACTGCGGGGGATTCGAGTGAATTCCGCATGTGAAATAACCAATTTTTACAAAGGTGGAATGCGAAATGGCATAACGCTCCCAATTTGGTTCTCCGAATTGATGTTGCAAAAAACGCATTGCAAAGAATTGAGAAACAAAAAGATATCTCATCTCGCTTCCAGAATTGCAATCACTCCAACTTTATGTTTTTAAAGCAATGCAAAATTGAGAGTAAATAAAGCTCGATCGAATTTTTTCTTTTTTTGTCCATTATAAATAAATTACCACTTACAATGCATATTGGTCCACTGGCGTTCGCAGTATATACCTAGTAACCTGTGTACCATCATGCATTGCGCAACTTCTTGAATTAACACTTCAAAAACGATTTTTGAATGAATAAAAGATAAGGGAAAAAATATTGCAACCGTTAGATGTTAAGAAGAACTTATTTCAGTGCATCGGAAGAATTGCAGAGTTTAAACTGATAATACAAAATTGCTCAAGGCAGGCGTTCTGAGAGAAGTATTCGATATCAGCGATAATATATAAATATACTCAGTAATTAAACTAATATAAATGGAAATAAAACTATCTAAAATAACCAAATAGTTGCCCAAAATTATGCGGTAGTTGGCGATAACTTACGCTTTGAATAGCTATCAGCTTTAGTTATTTACATTGCGTGATTATATTGGTCGGATAAGCGTGCGGCAAAATGCGACTCTAATTACGAAATATAAGGGAAACGCTCTTACACAATGGCCAGTCATCCTCACTAAGCCTTTCTTCATTAATAGCATAGCTCAAAGACATCCCAGCCAAGGCCAACAACAAATAGCATGTTCGGAGAGTATAAACAAAAGAATGCTGTAAGAAACGGGATGTCAATGAACGGATGCATCTACCAGTGATCTCATATTTCTATCACTTGAGGCACATATAATTAAAATATTAGGAGATTTTAACAAGTTTGTTTGTCTAAACGCTGAGAAATGTCATTCGAGAGGCATTTAACGAAGATTAGAATCATTAATGTTAGTATTTTAATGAGTACTGAAATATTCATTCTCCGATCGTATCAACATCAAGGAAGACGAATAGAAAGGTTTCTTGGAGGCTATTTCAATGGAAATCGCTTAGATAGATCATTCCAAAGATAACGCATAGAATACAAAGCAGTGGAAATTGTTTTTGCAAGAAGTTCTTAAATGAAAAAAATTTGAATAATGGAGAAATTCCACATTTTGTGTTTCTAGTCTTCAACGTACTTTTCTCGATTGAATATGTAATTGGACTGTGGCATGACGAAGATCGAATTTTTTTTGCAATTTAAAAGTAGGAGGAAACGAGAATAACTGATCAGGATATAAAACAGAATTCTCATAAGAAATGGTGAACGAGAAATAGGAATCAGTTTGGATTTAAACAATATTTTTCGATTTCATTTCGTTTGTGGAGAAGTGAGGAATTTCTTCGACTCTCGGTTTTATGAAGTTATTGACAAAACCCCACGACAGAACGATCGATCAAGGTAGGAACTCCGACAATAACGGCGATGAATTCATCAACGGAGAGTAATTGTATCAAATTGCAACGTCAGTGAAAAAAAGATGGAGAAAGAAAGTGCTCTCGGGTGAAGTGCAGTTATTATTTTTTTTCTTTTTCGCCAAATTTATCAACATACGATACAGTTCTTACTTCGTCTTTATAAAAAGGCTTTTTTTAATCCTAAAATGGAAAACTTCAGTAAAGAGCGATGGTGGGAGCGAAGGAGGAGGTTATTGAGGGCATTTATTGTTATCTCTTTGCAGTAAGAGGAGAAGGATATTGAAAAGGGAGAAAAAAGTCTGATGAGGTTTTCGTCGAAAGTGTAGAAATATTCCTCCATCCTTCGAATGAACACTGTTTCGATTTTTGGCAGCAAACTCCTCTAAAAGTTCTCCCAACTGCGTTGTATTCCACTTATATTCTCTCACAGAAACTCTTCAGTAAAAGTGTTTGCAGAGTCGAGGTTGAGTGGAAAATACTTCAAACTTACTCTCAACACGGCGGTTGTATTTACTGATGCAACGCTATTGCTCACAACGCATTGATAGTATCCGCTATCGAGCACGTCCAAATCAGTGATTATAAGACGTGACCAATATTCGCGATTCTTCACTTTTGTTTTACGATTTTTATCTAATGGTGCGTGATTCTTCAACCAACTGAAATTTTATTATCTGTTTATGTTTGCTGAAAGCTTAATAACTGAAATTTATTAACCGAAAGTTACAATTTATGAAATATAAGTATTTGAATGGAATACTCGACGCTATCATATGATCCGTGGTGAAATATGCTAATAAATCCGTTAATGAAGAGAGGTAATATTTCTGAATTAATAAGTGAGTCAAATTTTCTGAAAAATTCCTTCAATATCAACTTTAATTTCTTTTCTTTCAAGTCTAATCGACATTTTCGCAACCGACAGTGATCGTTCGCTCTTTCTGTCACACATAGATGAGATGATTATTTTTAACTTTGCAGCTGAAATAACTCGCAAACTTTCAGGCATTATTTCAAATATTGCAATAACATTCATCAGGAAAGAGCATAACGATAACAACATAGATTTTTTTAATGCATACCTTTATCATATCCATTAACGGTATTTATACTATGCAGTTTTGCAACAAAAGTGTTTTGCTAACGTTATATGCAACTGCAAAATTAGTCAATTCCGTTCGAGAATGAAGATCTATGATCGTATACAAAGAAAAATGACATCTTAGGCTGAAATATTCAGCATTTAATCCGTAACTTATTTAATTTAAAGGAATATCAGAAGGAAATTCAAATATTACGTGAACTGTAGTGGTAATGGGCTCCCGGCCGCCTCGCATTTGAATCGTACTGCCTGACCGGAATTTTTTGTAACATTGCTGAGAAAAGAGTTCAGGCGAATATAAGGCCTCTTCGATGTTGAGGTCCCATCTTCCATTCTGTAAAAACCGAAATCACTCACATAATGCATCGAAATCTCATCCCATAAAGTACATTATGCAACATATAGCGAACATTTGAGCATGAACTTGAACTTAAGTTCAACCTGAAGCCTAAGCTTGACAACTCAATTGGGCGGTTGACATTGCAAACATATATTTTCATTTTCAAATTAATTCTATCAACATTATTATTTAACTCCTTTTTGATAGATTTCTCACGCTCAATGACTGCAGTGTTGCGATGCAAATAGATGCTACAAAAATGAATTTTTGATAACATGCGCAAATAATCAAAGAGAAAGACTGGTATTACCACTACTTTAAGCGCTTATGACTATATAGTTGAAAAAGAAAAGGGACCGAGTGAATGGGATGAAAAATTATTGGTGATTGATGATCACACAGTCAGAACGAAATGATGATCAAAAATGAAACAAAGCAAACAAATTTATGTGTTGCAAATTTCGTCACTGTAATTTTATAGAACTGCAGATCGTAGGACCGATACAGAGACAAACTTAGAAACAGATGCATGGAGCGATACACATGTAGATTTGTAAAACTACGTAGAATATATTCAACTGTAATTTTGCATAACAGATTGAGAAGTGTTTCAGTGAATAGAATGAAGCAGCCAAAGTATCACTGCTGCATACAAATGGGAATTTGATATGTTGCTCAGCAGTGGTTCAGTTTAATTAGCGTAGTATGCGCATCGCTTTGCATAGCTGCGCAGTTTGCGCCATACGCAACGAATTTCATCAAGAAGAGCACCGAAATAATCTTTCCCCAGAGTGGAGTAGCATCCATTACGCTCTTGTTAAGTCGATTTCACCCCGAATATTATAGAAAATGGAATTTGAAAATTTGATGTTTAAGTGCGAAGGTACTCTTGAAGCTCGTAGTATTCATAGGGTATAAAAGGACTGTAGGAGACGGAAGAAGGAGATGCATAGGGTGGTAATGAAAGCGCTTCCATTAAAGTTTTTACAGCAGTTTAATAACGAAACAATGAACGCATAATTTTAAAATACTATGGTTACAAGAGGCTGCTTTACATTAAATGTTTCATTGCATTTACACTCACTTCAAGAATTCCTCGAAAAGACAATCTTCGGAATTGGTGTTGAAGACTACTCACCTCTTAACCCCATGAATAAGCAACGGGAATAGACAGTCATGCATTTCTGTGAGAGCTGGACGTCAACAGTAGAAAATTTTTAAGTCAATCACTTTATCGTGAAATCATGAATACCAACCCCTCCCCCATTTTCTAAAATCACGAGATGAAGAAACAATCTTCGTCGCCGAAAATTATCACTTCTTAATGAGCCCATCCTTTTATTGCGACTCTGAAACAAACTTCAAATTGCGAAAAATATTTTCCAGGAAAAGATTTAGTTTATTTTGAGAACTGGACTTGTGGTTTAACTCGTTTTTTACGCAAATAATATTTTGCACTATATCATTCTCTTATTTGCATAAATTGTTTCACCTAGTTGAGCAATACTGTTTCCTTGTTCCACACGATACTGTAATAGAAATTATCGTGAAAATATCGATATGTTTCAGAGTAATTGTTGAAAGAATGACATAACTGTCGTCTGCAATGATAAGCTTAAAAGGACGCTAAGAAAGCTCATGCTGCATTTGTTGAAGAATTTATTCACGAGATGGGAGTTGCATGATTTCCTGCGGTTCATCGAAAGCAATTCATTCTAGTGAATTTTAACTAAAACCTATAGCAAGAAGATCCCACCGGATGTGCGTGCACTCATCGCGATACTTGCGTGCTCGCAAAAGAATGCCATTATACAACGAAAACATTCGCAGCCAAAGAAATGATTTCGAGGAATAGCAAACAAGCTCATATACTGCTTACTGGTTTCCTTTATTTAATGGGAAAGAAGGGTAGATTAAGCCTGAAAAAATATTCGACTATAAAATTTGCTCCTTTTGCAGTAAAAGTAGGATAGAAACTCGAGTTTCATATTTGCACAACTAACTTTTTTAAAGATGATGAGAAATCAAAATGCAAAGAACATTAAATCCAGCCGTGAAAATCGCTTTCAGAATTATTTGAACAATAGGAAACAGCTCTTCTAAATGAAATGCCTTTTGTAGAATCGAGCGGATGGAACCTCATGCTCAAGTGGGTTGAAATTAAAAAAGCTCTCAAACTGATGAAAAAAAGATACGTTTTCAGCGTTTGTTATATGGTGGATGAGTTCATGTTGGGGATGCAGGTTGGACAGAACTGCAATTAAGTCATATAAATTCTTTTCGACACTGCAATATCTGCAGCTTTCAACCAAAGCTACCTATACAGTTTTCTGAAGGACAACGTGATGCTCACATCAAAAAGATAGCGTAACAAGTAAACAATTCATGAAATCAGTAAACGCTAACGTTTTCAGTAAAATTTTCGGCTCAATAAATAAAATAAACGATAGCCACATGTTGTTTTGCAAACGGCCTTATTAAGAGTGGACAAAAAAAGATATTGACGAAAGAAACAGTAAACAGGGAAATTCCATAAAATACAAATACGATTCTATGCAACCGTTATGAATGTGAACACTCGATAAACAGTGAATATAGCGACAGTACGGAAGTAACAAAGAGATAAAAGAGATAGAAGTAACAAAGAGATTCCTTCTTCCTCGGCCAACATAGAAAGAGCAGGCTACAAGTGGAAATCTACCCGACTGTTGCAAATTAAAACTTTCAAATTTCAACGTCCTATTTGGCGTTGTGCTAATGAAATTTACTTCCAACGTAAAATATTCATCGCTCAACAACTGTTAGCTGCTTTTTTTCGAACAGACTGTAAATTTTAGTTATCTTCATGTTGAATAAAAACTCGAACATTCAGTCATAGAATGGATTTAGTGAGAAGCTGAATGAATTCATGGACGATCTCATATAAGCAATACTACTACAAATTCTATAATCTCTTATGAACAAAAAAAAACTAATTCCACCACTGTTTAAAGAGTATAAATTGGAAAACTTGCTAACGTGATTTAAACTACGTACTTTTGTAATTCAGATTGCATCGTCAACTATTACCATTTCAGAAAGTATAAAATACATACCCTAATATTTCTGTAATTTTTGCTTATTCCATACAAGTGAGTAACAAATCCAAAAACGTCACTTTCGCAGCTCTCAATGCATATCGGTGAAGCGAAATCAATAACATTTATATAATGGAAATGCATTTAGAATATTCCAAAATATAGACTAATTTCAACAGATTTCATTGCAGTATCATTTGTGATTAACGAATTCGAATGAAGAGCCACAAGAAGCAAATAAAGTGATATAATAACGTTATAGTGCACATCAGACGAAGAAACGCGTGAAAAATCATAAAGATTGAGATCCGCCTCAAAAATGAATTGAAATCAATGACGAAATCGAAAAATGAGTGGAAGTTTACTGAGCGGTCTGAAAATTTAGAAACGATGGAATGATAAAATGTGATTTTATGTGGCAAAGTTTGCAAATTTCGAGCGATTTATGCAAACAACAGAAGAGATGGCAACAGAAGGACAGCATTCGGAGCCATTTATAATCAGCTTGTCATGTAGTCAATAAATGAGGGCACTCTTTTCTCGCAGTGAGACACGATGCTTTATTGTGTATATGTGTGGGGTGTCTGAAAGAGGAAGAGACACATAGCATTTGTAAGCTGGGATGCAGCATTAGGGTTGTCCTCAATCCATACAAATGACGAGGTCTCATCGCATTTGAAGCGAATCGAGAGATCGTTGCGAAACGTTAAATCAACTTGCCCGCATAAATTCAATTCAGCAACCAATATTGCAGTATCGAATCGAATGACTAATCACACAAATGAGAGAAAATGTTTGAGGGGAACATTTAGTTCTTAAATATTTTGTGAGGATCCTTCTTGGGATGAAGTTATCATAGAAACTTTTCTAAAAATTTCTGAAAATCGAAAATTTAGGGAAAACTAAAAGAAGGGAATTTTGCACTGTTATAGAAGCATCTGAAAAATGCGCACGTAATGCATAGATTTGTTGATAAAATTGGCTTATGTTAAAGTTACTACGTTTCTACGTATAGCCTAATCTTTTCGATCTGCTCTTCCCTCCTGCTTCTCTTTAAGAGTTCTTTACTCCCTCTTCCTCCATCCCTGGTCTCTATCCTAAAGGACCTTTCATAAAAGCGAGAAATTTCTACTGCCAACTCCCGTCCTCAATATTCTATTAGCGAATGGGAAAAATTTGCAACGGACAAGTGAGTCTCGTCGCTCGCCATTTCGTACATGAAAAAATCCGCACTTCTGCAACCCCCAAAACATATTCACCAATCGATATTCCACGAATTAACCATTTAGACGAACATCTGCACATATGAATAATTTACCGCTTTTACTCAAAAACAATTTGCAGCCCAGTTTGCATTCACTTCCTTCAACAAATAGGTCTAAATAAAAACATTGCAAAGTGTCGCTGGAAAATGATTTTAAAAAAAAACTATGCTGCTATTCAATCTAACGAATTCGAAAATTGCTCTCTTTTATTTGGGAATACGCATTAGGAAAGGTGACACTATGTGCGCTTCTTTGTACATCCGACCATCAAGCTAGCCGGTGACAACAACTGTTGAAAGAGAAAAAATGAATGAGGCCTCTTTTGCTTTCTTTTGCACACCGTCGAAGGCCTAAACTAACGGAAAATTTGCTTGCAGCAATATAAATCAATTTCAGAACTGAATGGATTTCTGAACTTTGAGGTAAATATAAGTGTCATTAAAATGGATGAAACGATTACGGTGCTAACCGATGATACGGATACTGCCACAGAAATGTTATAATCTTTCATTTTGCAATTCGATGACTGCAAAATGAAAGACTATAATATTTCGAATCATTCATTTTACGATCTGAGGACTGAAACACACGTAGAAATATACACATTCATGCTCATATGTGTACACTGAGAAGTGAAATACTGCAAACAAATGAAACAAACAAACAGACCAGCAATCATGACAATATATATGCAAAAATATACGAATTCTATGAAAAGAGAAAGAGAGCGCTTGCATTGAATTTGGTCACTGAAACGGACTTTTGCTGACGTTTTTTTAAAAGAGCATTCCACACACTGTCTTCGTTTGGATACAGTACACGACGGGATGCCCGCAACGGTAGAAGCACAACTGTTATCGAATGCAGCCGATTCGCTTACAGTAAATCTCACAGCGATCACCTAACGCAACATGCATGCGCTAAAAGCTCATAAGTGTGTAGGCACAATAGAAATCGTTTGCAGAAAATTGCATTCATACATATATGCCCCTTACATATATATATTATATATATATATAGATCTCTCTTAGGAATCTCTCTTAGGAAGCGATTTAGACATTTTATACCAAAATAAACACATCAATAAAGATACAGCCCTCTCTCAATCGAATTGTTCGCTCTCAACATTCATACTGGATGATTATCTTAACCTTTGAAGTAAGCGATAAATCGCGAAATAGTCTCGTAGCAAAATTTTTGAATCTGGTTTAACTACATTATAAGGAAAGAATCCGCAATGATTGATGACTCCTAAATAGACGATTTCAGTGGATACCAAATTCAATTAATTACATTTAACTGAAAAGAGATTTTTATTGCTGCTGCAACAACTCCTTCTCCGTCCATCATCTCTTTTATGACTAAATGTCAGAAATCTGTGAAACACCTTTGAACCTATTTAATGAAGAGATGAATGAATCATTTATTCGAATTTGAAAAATTACCCTCAAAGTCGAAATTCCGCCGAACGAACAGTACTTCAGCATAAGCAAAACACAAAGAAGTGATCCACCAATTGTCCACGATGGCGAAAACTTAGAGGCAAATGCGCAAGTGACGGATTATAAATAAAGGTAACAATAAATTGGAACAAATTTATTTTTTAAATTTTTGATCCGGATAAAATCAGCATTGTCTGACTATATAGCTAGCAGAATGATGAGCTTAGAGTAAAAGGATGCTCATGGCTTTAGCTATTTCAAAACGATTGATATAAGCCGATTGTGAGCATATTAACTTTTGGCGCATGTAAAGGCGAATATTATCATCACTTTTTTCCGTACAATATTTCTTTAGTAAACAGTGCATCGTTGCTTAGAACAAATCCACCGGAGTAATTGCTAAAGTTACCGGCTCCGACTCGTCTCTTGCTCGTCTCTTTAGAAACTAAACATCCAAAATGAGCATAAATGCTTTGCCATTCAACCGGGCAGCATATAGTGCTCCAATTGCGTCACTTATACACAGCGTCCCTCCACTTGCGTAACGAACATTGTGCTGTATTTATGCAGGTAGAAGGCAGAAATGAATGGGAGGAATACCATAATTAGAGAAAACCATAGAGAAAGAAGGCCAACGGTGGAAGATCGACATTGGAGAGGTATGTTTTTTGAGGAGGCTTGCTTGCGCATAAATAACCTTCACGAGAAGCTAAGCCGTCGCGAAGCAATCTAAGATTCTAAAGAGCATGCAAAAATGAATATTTTCATAGCATTTCATCAACGCACAATCTGAAATCAAATTTCCTACGATCACAGGAAAAAAAGACGAGTAACGAAGCGTACCAATGGAATTGGCACACCAGACATTTTTGCATTTCGCCTTTTCGATCAACTAATCTTGTAAATTATCAACAAAAAATAAAAATAAAATATTTCAAATTATATCGTCATATTCCAATGAATCCGATTTTCCACGCAAATTTTTTTGCGAAATGATTCTTTGTTTCTTCCCGAATTTTTGTGGAAAATTCCTCATCGACACTTGATTTAATTAAGATTCTAAGGTGACATCGGCACATGAGTTAATCAAAGTCCTAAGGTGATATTCCGGCAACTAGACTTTTGTGCGGATATGAGAAACTGATTTGCTGAAATAGCCATTCGCAGAAAATAGATATCGTTCTGGTTTCTATGAGATATTTTTCTATGTTTTAAGTTTACCAGCACTTTTGCATCCGATATCCTTATCTATATATTGATTATAAGCTAAAATATTGTAGCTTTAACGAATTGTTTTGCAGAGAAAATTTTTCCGATGAAATTTCTAATTTTATACCTTCAAAGTTCCTGTAACAAATTTTTTTACCACATATGAATATACTTTCGATGTTTTTGCATTGACTTTCCATCACAACAGAACTTTTTTGCAAGGCCTGTCTGCTTCAGTTAAACAATGATAACGCATTAGGCGAAATTAAATCTCATGTGACTTATGTGATTACATACGAGCCCTTACTTCGGAAAAGCCAAGCATGAAAATGAATTCGCTTACGTGGACACCGTCAAAAACAGAGACTCGACTCGCATAGAAGGCTAACCCTCAGCTGAATTTATCTCTCATTCTGGAGCAGTCGAATACTTAAGAACTTTTCTAAACGCTACCTTCAAAAGCAAAAAATGGTAAAACAACAGCATATAATGTCCATGCACTTTCAGCTAGCTCGAAAATATGCACAGAAATGTTTTTATAGCATTCAAAGATAAAATTGAATAAAAGAAGAACTATGACAGATATATTTCCACTAAAGGAGGAAATCATGAAAAATATACCTCAGAGTTGCTTTACTTAATTATAACTGACCTTTGCGAACTTCGGGAAATAAAACGCTCACCACCTTCACTCAGCTAAGCAAATGGCACATTAAGAAGGAAGAAACTTAAAGAGAGTTCAACAAAAAGTTCACACTTAATATTGCCTAGAATGAAATCTAACAATCTGATTGCAATACTGTAAAAAATGAGTGATAGCAATGAAGGCCATAAAAAGCGCGTTAACGGGCCATATATTACACTGTCGGAAGGCGCAGTGTAGTGGTCAGTGGTCATTGCGAGATACTTTAACGTGCAAGGGTCAACCCATCGGCATCGTGTATATCCGTCGCGTACATCATCGCATAACTTATTACCCCTTAATTGCCCTCTGCATCTCCGCGCTCTCATCATTAGTTCAATATTTCCGCCTATTAGGAGTGAATAACCATGTAACTCTGCAAATACAAATCATCAGAATCTAATAACGGAGCCGACAGCGAAAATCTTCAAGCTGTAGCGAAAATCATAGTCAATAGTTATTGATGAAGTTTTATAATCCCGAAATATCAGCTTCATTACTATAGGACTTTCGAGCAATTTTCGAGAGGCAGTCGGTGTTAAGAAAAAGCCGTTCGAATTAAGTGCAGCATCGTTGTCTGATCTGTCGAGAATCTACGATCCAGATTTCAATTTCGCATGTTAAATATTAAAAAAATCAAGGCTCATGAAATTCTTTATCGCAACCTAAGGCGTTCGATGGTCAAACCTCTCTTCTCCTAAAAGGTGAATGAAAAAAAACGAGGTAAATTTCTCCAATGCGCCGAATTCAAAGATGAAGGTCCAATAATCAAGGTTTCGGACATCAGAGCTTGTGCAAGCTTTTCATATATCGGTAACAACAAAATTCAAACTAAGATTTAACCCGATGTACGAGGACCAAAAATAAGCAATTTGCTGTCAAAGTATCAAATTAGCATACCGATATTTCCTTTATTTTGCAGCTCTTTAACAGTTTTGGTATGCGATCGGAATTCATCAACTAACCAAACTCTTTAAATTCCACAATGTCGACAAGCCGCAAAAGCACATATGTTAGCGTATGTTATTCTTGATACATGATGACAGTTTTCCCTTTCAGTCTAATATTTTTCCATCAGTCTATTAGGAGGACACTCCTAGAAACCATCCCATAAAGTATGAATCTGCATATTATTGCAATATTTTTAAATCTCGAAGACCGTATTTTTTAGGACAAAAAGTAGAGAAATTATGATGAAAACAGCAATGGAGTGTTCAAAAATCAATTTGTACGGTTTGAATCTCGTAGCAGTAAGTTATTATGTGGGCGATGACAACATTGCCATAGAAGAACGCCCTATGCTAATCCCATAAACGAATTACAGATTCCTTCGATTGATAATTGATAACAGTTCCTCAGTCTGTAGTTAATTATATGCAAACTGATTACATATAAATGAGATTATAAAATCAGGCTTCATTATGAACAAACTATCGTCATTTATCTCTCTTATTTGTTCTGCAATAACAACAACCGTCAACGTGACAAATAACTTTCAAATCCATTCTGTTAACAGATTTGTTAATTTATCCTAAATGCTTGAGCACATGGTGTTCGCACTGTCCCAAGTTTCCGCCCCTCCTATCTTTCCTCCTATTTTCTTCGTTAGTTTTGTATCGCTAAACGATAGTAGCTCAGTAATTAACGATTTTTCTGGAAGGACAACAAGGCAAAGAAAGGTGAAAAAAATTCAAAGATGGAAAGAAATTAGGTGCTGCAAGCCCATTCATTCAAATGGAAACGACCATTAAATGTTAGTTTGCGTTATTCTCTTTTTGATTTCATGCGACCGGCAGATACCGCAATGTACAACTAAACTATATCATTGATCACGTACAAGTGTAAAGTAAATTTGTAAGGAAGTAAATATATCCGAAATGAAGATCCACCCTTTCAAAACGGGCACGATCTTCAGTTTCATCAAACTTCTTCAAGCGAAAATCGAAATCAGTTTTCATAGGGCATACGACAGCATTCGACGGAACCATATACAAGTCAAAATCATATTTTCGCACTACGTTAAGTCAAATAAATACGTGCGCATGGACATCTTGAATATGTGGATCTTTCAGTTTTTGAGAGAAATTTAATTTTTATAGACTGTTTCAATATGGGACCATATTGCTTCATAAATTTTGCAAGATTAACCTCTATTCAAAGTCAGTTTTTAATTTCTCTCCGATAACGTGACAACATTTTCTCATTTATGAACGGTTTTCGTCGTCAGGAAATTTGTAGATACTATTTAGTATAGAAAATATCTCTAAGAGAAGAAAAAAAACCTTTTCCAGGAAGGAAAAAATACAAAAAGTCGAACCGTCTTAGGGAACCTTTATGAGGAGTAACGGTGCGAAATGCATTGACCTCTGAATTGCTCATTTTCTGCTCGGGGAATGAGCATTGTCGAAATATGTTTCGGTTTCTTTTGAAGGTGTCATCAAAAGGATCGACCGCCAAAGGAAGTTCTTGTAATTTCTTGAATATTAGCCCGTTTGCGCAACAACGGCAAATCAACTACGTTATGATAAATGAAAGTCGGTCACTTATTATACTCAACTTTAAAATTTCCTCTTTCGACTCATAGTATATGACTGTCGTATAATTTAAGCGTCAAACAAGCGCAAATTCATAGTCTGTCATTTTTTGGATTTTCAGACTTCGAAGATATCGCCCTAACAGTTCATTAGCCTATCTTTACATTTCTCAGACAATAATTCCTCAATTACAACTACTCTTCTAAAAGCAAATAAGGAAGGACTCGAAAGTGAAGGGATGACAGAGGAAAATTTTCGAAACTATTATTCTATAAATTTCCCCACCAACGCAAAAACGCATAAAATGTTTCTCCATAGCATCTTTAAAGAATCGCCAATGATGTTTTTGATGAAAATTATGCAAAATCGGCAATATTCTCCATACGTAATTTTTAAAGTTTTCAACACCACACTTGTAATGGGAAATAATTTATTCTTATAACGTTATTCTATTTTTACGGATGCAATAGTACATCAGATCTCTGGGCTATATATTCTACTTTATTTGCTAACTAAAAAAAAACAAAACAATCAACACTGCATTATGCGAAGAAAATCTCATACCGCCGAGATGAGGGATTTCTTCGACTATCATTGACACTGAAATATGTGAAAGAAAAGTAAACGGGTGAACTAGGAGGAGGCGAAGAATTGAAAGCGCGATATGGCGTGGACGGGTGCTCAATCATTAAGCCTCCCCGAACGATGACGTCGATGGTGAAATCCCCTCTTCGATAATCGATCAAATTTTCAACACCTTAGTTAACCTACTGTGCTGTCGTTGTGAATACTAACAGTGTGAATCATAAAAACTCAAGCTGTCAAACTGTACTTCAGCGAACTTCGCAGCAAAACGAGGAAATTTTCTTGTGACGCAAATAACCAGCTGAAGTTGAAAGAAACGACTGATTACAAGAACGTTCTGAAAAAACCATAGGAGGACTGGAAAGAATCAACATTGGACACACCTAATGCACACCATTCATTATTTAGGGAAATTTTGTGCATCTTTCTAGCGACTTAGTCGTTTTATCTACGTCTCCGGGCATATTCCCATTGAACACGACGACAAGTTCTTCTCATTGAGCGAATGCGTTTATTATAAAGTCGCAATCGAACAGCCACGCGGCTAGGGTTCGAATACCGCAGTTTGTAGTTTAATTTTCGTTCACTCTATTACACGAATTAAAAAAGCAGCACTGTTGCTCGAAGAGTGCAGACCCAAATCTTGCTTGCAGCTATGGATCCAAAAGTGATGTCGTCGCGGTACGAATAGCTTACAAATCTTTAAAGCTGTGCGAAATTTACAAATATTCCTACTTCAACGAATTTCCACTTTCATCGAGAGACGAGGGGAGAGAGAAGGGGAAATAAGAAAGGAGAGAAAGGAAGGGAAAAGGAAGGCAAAGGGGGAGGGAGAAAAATTCTCGCTCATAACTGTGATCAAAAATTATTTTTAAGCAAATCTCCACTAAACAATTTGATATCTTTCGCTAATTGGTAAACAAATTGTTCCAAAGGACGTGGTGGAAAGAAAGAGAGGAAACGAAACAAACAATGAGAAGCAACTTGAAGAAAGAGGCGACGAATTTCGGCCACACGCTAATGCTTCAATTATCGCCCGTAGTGGACTGATATCGGCTAACAAAGAGGGGGACCAACTATAATTCAAAAGCTTTTAGAATTTGCATACTTCAGAGATTTGTTTATAAATTAAAAATCTGAATAAGAGTACAAAATGTCGGTTTCTACCAGAGAAAAGTTCTGAAAGTAATTTCTATCGAAAATGACGGTCATCGAAAATGAATTGCCCACAAATTGGTTTACGCAAATTTACATTAATATCAAGCAGTGTAGCTTAATCTCTGCATCCCATTAATTATCATTGCAACTTATGGAAGTAGCTATTTTGCAGTAACCTAGAAAATAATGGTCTAACGTCTTTCGTATGGAGGCATAAATTTTCCTTTACTTTTTCATAAAATCAACGGAAGGAGAGTGGAGGATATCAAGTGGAGAGAAATTCAACACAACTCTTGTGTCTAAAAAATAGATGGGTTATTTTTCACGAAATTTCCATATAGTTTAAATAGGCATCTACTGCAGACTGAATTTTATTGCCGGATGCACAAAAAGCTAAAAACACAGATAAAACACTTGAGGCATTTATATTTTCATTCAATGCGCGAGACAGTGAACGTTACTAAGTCACCATCAAAATGGCCATTTGTTATTGAGATTAGCGAACATTAAAGACGACAATTCTAGGCATTGGGGGAGGATAGCTGCTGCGAAAAAAACAAACAACAGCCCAATGAACACAATCCACCGCATGCAATTCGATCGACGATCGTAACAACATTTTCCAATTTGCTATCATTAATATTGATAGGTGATTCTCGGCAGTCGAGCATTAACGGCAGTGGACTGATAAAGATATCATCATGGAGATGAATTTGCTTGCAATTATCATGAATAAGTAGATTACTTTCTAGAGCAATGTTATGTCCTTTTCCCGTACGGTTCTCTCATCTTTTATGGACGTTCTTATTGAAAGAAATCCAAGCGCTAGGGAATCTATGGAAATTATTTATTTTTGGAAATGAATTACTGTAAGCCGTCGAACATATAACGAAAGTTTTGCTCATAATTTTAAGAAATGCCAACCTATGAATTCATTATTTTCAGAGAAATACCAAATTGAACCGAAAATTAGACGCCCTAAAAAGTGAGAATAATGGAGAGCATTTTGAGATTGCAGAACGACTTCGATCCGTTGAGTGTTTACATCATCCAGTCAACACTTGTTTTTGCACAAATCAAAAATCCGTTCTTATCAAATTAACCAACAAGCTGTTTATGTCATCATCATATGCCCATACTTAGTTGCTATTGCTCTGAAAACGGCTGCAGAATCATTTCCTATAATTACGATGAAATTTTATCGTTGTGTCTAATTGATAAAGACTATATGTTTTGGCGATGTACAAAAATCTCCCAAAGTGAACTTACGTTGTATTATAGTCACCATAAACAACATCATAGTCATCGGGTGGCTCGATGAATAAGTCATCATAGGGTTTAGGTGCCATCTTCTCAGCTTCTTGCTTCGAATGTGTAGACACGTCCCCTTCTGTCGTTATCCGATCAGCATTTGTGCCTTGTGAGATGGCGATAAATGCTACAAGAAAAACGTTTTATAATTCTCATCTTAACAAAAAATTATCGTACCATTAGATTAGATCGAATATCTGCATCATTATGTAAAATAAAAGAAATACGACTGCCAACGTTGTTAAATTTTCCGACCGTCTTATGATTAATGCAGTGTACATTAAATATTTTGTGAAACGATGCGATAGAATGACGCGTTGTAAAATCACCATGAAGCAGCTCGCACCAATAACATTTTGTGCGGCAATATTAGCAGATAAATGTGGACACAATTTTGTTGATGGATGCCAAGTATACAGTCACTGCAGTGATACGAATGAGACTGAAAAAGGAATAGACATACTCCTTGAGAAAATTGGCAGCAGTGCATATAAGTAGAACAAATAGTTAATTATTTTCTATTCCGGAGACATGTCTTGATGACTGCTCTCATTTCCAGCCTAAATTGCTGGAACTAGGCATATCTGCCATCGTCTTGGCAAAAATATAGTGACCAACAATGATATCCATCGATATTCTTTTCACCTTTATGGCATGAGTTTCGTTAGGAAACGGGCAAACAAACCACAGTTTTTTAGCTTGACAGGCATCACAAACGAACTTGAATAGTTCTCCACCAAGATCAAACCAATAAATTTTCGAGGTTTTTTTCTGCCTTTAGCCCTATACAAAAAATAGCATTTTCAATGGTTAATCTTTCATCTACACCGCCAAACGGCGTATTACTTTCTAGCTAGTTTAATGCTCAGTAAGATAGTTGAACCATCCATAAACTGTACATCTCTTAATTGCATAAATAACTCTCCTAACGAACTTTCCCAAGGAGCGATGAGGAAGTGCTCCTCTTTCACAATAAGTCATTTAAGGATAGAAGAAGAACAATTCCGACATAGATTTTGGACGGATTTGCACTTATAGCTCACATAGAAAAAATATGTGAGAGGTAATATGGATATGGCACAGTTTTTTGAATCTGAAGTTTGGTGTAGAAGTGTGCACCGCCTTCCATTTCTTAATGATTTCAGTTATGCTGAGCCAAAAAACTTTCTCTCCTCTTTACTGGAGATCTTCGCAGATATAACTATCGAACCCTCGCCTCGCATTATGCATTCCTAATTTTCAACTAACTGATGGAAACTGGAGCCCGATTTCGTTGAAACATTCACGAAATATTGCATTCCATAGTTATAAATGAAGTTCTTAAAATATAGCCTTTTCTCTACTCATGTTGCAACATTTTCGTGAAAGCGTAAAGTACATATAAGGAGCTCTTTGTCTGTCTCGATACTCATGTCAGAGTTATGGAAAATAATTCGACTGAAATTAAATAAATAAATAAATAAATATATATATATATATATATATATATATATATATATATATATATACATATGATGATATATATATGTGATGATATACGCGTATATTGAAAACTGATGAAAATATTTTAGCCCCCGTCTTGGGCTAACCGCCTTTGCTGCTTTAATTTTTGTGTTTTAGCTGGTAAGCCTGCATAATTGGGGTTATTTCTAACTTTGGGTCTATCTAAACGGTACGGTTTTCATCACTCCAGCAGAGACATACGGCTTAAAGTTATCATCCGAATGGGCCCATGAAGCTGCCCAAATACTGAGGGCAGATGGAACAATTTAACTTGCAGGAAAGAACTGATACATTCACCGAATTGTAATCTCTCAATGGCAAGGATGAGAGTTTGCTCGCAAAGGTTGATAGCTTTTGATTTTGTATTTTTTCTCGTTATATAGTCAGCGAAACATGCAAAATTTTAAAAATTTTTTTGTGAGGTTTTGGAGTTAAAACTTTAGGTCTAGCATCGAAATAGAACATACTGACATATTTTTCGGGTTTATTTGTTCACAGATGTCGTTTGGAGCTGTTAACTTTTGAACTGCGGTAAAGGCTTCTCTACAGGTGTTGGCATGAGTCTACAGCTATTTAACGAGTTGATGCCGGTAACTAAATCGTGACTCAACAACATAACTTTGAAACATTCGCAAACACGTGATTAGCGTCCTACTAGTTAATCACATTTTTAGTGCATGTCGTACTCAGATGATAACAGTTGCTTGATGACCACTAAAAACGAGCCTCGCCGATGAGCGCGATCACTTGACCTCTCCATCACCGAACAAATTACATACCACCCTACGACTGCCGCTTTTACTATTCATATAAGTGAAATTAATTAGTGGTCATCACAGGCGTCTAAAGTGCATCAGTGTTGCAATATTCGCATGGTAAGCAGAAAGCCTTGAGTTCGCGTTCGCCTAGTCTCAGTGTACTCGTTGATGTCGCTAAATGAATGCTTCGAAAAGATTGAATAAAATGAATACTGATATATCGATCCCTTTATAGATTCAACAGGCATTATCCCTTGTCATAAAACCTATATTAACCGCATATTTTCCATGCTTCAAACCAGGCTAACTAAGTATATTCTTCGTATAGAAAAGCAGTTGACAATATTTAGTGCCTGACTGATGGAATATGTCAGCTGTATCGACGTAATCGCATTTGATGTGCTAAATGAAAGTGAGCGAATTTCGTCATTGGCAAACGAGAGCCTAAAGAAGGGAACTGATGTATTTCACGGCTTTTTGAATAAATTAGGACCAATGTGTCAGATTCAAACGAAGGGATAAAAATCTGTGACTAGCCCACTGATGAAAACCAAGATGTTCCTCAACATTCACAGTGAACAATGAAGCACTAGCAACTTTAAGAACTTTTCCACAAATTCTAAGGCTATTTTCACTGTTCGGCAGCATATCGTAAGATTCGGCTAAACGAGCAAATTCGATTCCTCACTTTTTATTCATCACCTCTGACAATTCTTCTGCAGTCGTGTAAGTCATTTACCACTGTGATAGTGAGTCACCGTCTGTTCACTTTTCACTGGCTGAATCAACAAATCGATGAATAAGAAAGCAAGAGGGATTCTCGGCTGGTTAACTTATAGGAAGCTATAATGAAATCTTGAGTTGGAATAAGGGTACCTCGAAGTTACTGAGCCTTTGTTAATGTTACTCCATAGCGTTGAAAGGAGTATACGCGCTTGACTGGCATATAATAATTGAATAAGAAGAATTCAGAATCGTCAAAAAAAGAAAACGAATAACATTGTAGCAATTCCCTATTAATCATTCCCGCCGTTAAATATTTCCACTCGCTATGAATATGAATGATCCTCATCAAGAAGACGATCGACGAACACAAAAATGAGTGAAAAATGCTTCTTATGGAAATGCTTTGGCCAAATATGCAAAAAAAGGTTTACCTCTAACTGTGCTATATAATTCTTAAAGGCACCTTTATAGGACATAGGGCTGCACAACGGTTTCTGATAAGTAGTTTTATTGCACCTTAGAACCTGAACGATTATACCTCCAAAGAATTCCTAAAAAAATTCTGGCACAGTATCCTTCCAACTTTTATTCTTTCAACTACCATTCATCCAGTCTTCCAGGTCTCTATCCCCCTATACAACGAAAAGAATTCGCAGATCTGCTTTTCATAGCAAGTGGACGATCACTGAGGACGTCATATCGGAGACATCAACGAAAATGCAGGGATGTTTTATCTTAAATGATGCCTTTCCGTAATTGATGCAAGCAGGCGGCAGAAAATTTAACTGCGGAGCAATAAAGTTTTTCTGCAGGGGAAAAAAGAAATAAAACAGGCGGTAAAGTGTATTAGAATAGCTAACATATGATATGCGCATATGCATGCAGCTATATTTGAACAAATTGTTTCATAGGCCATCCACAATTGATAAAATATGCGGCAATAATGCGCTCTTTTTTTGCAATAATCCAAACAAACGAATATATTTTCTGATGGAATGGTTCGTTCATTTCTTAAGACTAGATCAGCTTTGAATTTCTATGAAAAATTTCACCTACTCTAAATTCTCTTACAAAGTTGGTTAACAATTTGAAAGTCAACAAGGTTGAGCCTTAAAGGATGTGCCAAGTGATAGGTACCACATTTTGTAACTTTGACGATTCTTGAAATGAAACCACTCGAGAGCCAAATAAAGTGAAACAAAATGTAGATAGAATGCAAATTTGCCAAAAGTACATAAAAAAATAATGTGAAATTTGAAAGGTCCGACTGAAAACAGACACTTAAAATATTGGAGAATTCTTTTCGTTTCGGCATTATCGTGCATTAGTAATTTCGAATGCGAGTTACAGCGATGGGAAAAAAGCGTGTTAGAGGCATTGCAGCGATAGAGACTGTTGAAAAATAAAAATGCATTCATGTTTTAACCGAAGGAATCGCTCGAAAAATTCAACAGAGCATTAGCGCGTTTCCCATTCGACCGGTTATAAAATGTGATTTGATCGGTTGTGGAGTGAATCGCAAATGCTCGAAAAAATACTGAAGTTTTTTTGCTGGCATTTCTACCTCTCGAATAGTCCTTTCAAAATTGACTCTTCAATGCGAAAAATTAGCAAAAGAGGTCATCTAACTGTCCAAATTACGCAATTAAGCCTAACGAATTTCGTTCCAGTAAAATTCTGTGTTTCACAAGTTGAAATTAGCGGAGATCGACAAAAAACGAGTGCAAATAGGCGGGCAGACACACGCACAGTTACTCAAACAAACTGATATGTGGATTCATAAATGGGAGCGCATATTCTTAGAGGCACATATTGCAGGTTTCAGACGTTGAGTATCTTACTGCAATATACATGCATGTATTATTGTAGTAAGATGCGCTTAGCAGATGCAGGAAGTTAGTATGAAAATGTGCACTCAAAAGTTTTCGTCGAAGCTTGTTTGAATGGAGTCTGTATTTGTAATTCAAGCACTGCGTGAACATTATCGACTCTACTTAATCGACGCTCTATTGCTCTGAGGAAGCGTTCGATTTGAATGCAGCGTGAAGCATTGCCTAATGGAATTTTGCTATCTGAAAAGGATCTGATTGCCATTTAGAGGGCATTCGACGAATGGGATTCCTATTTTTTCAACATATTTTCTTTTTCGAAATTTTGTAAAAAGTGTAACTTCATCCATTTTCTCCTTTTTCTTTTCATTCATTGCGTACATTCTGCTATTTTAATAAAAAAAAATTCATTATAGAAATGCATCAAATAGCTAAAAGAACCCTTTTTTGACGACTTTCTCGTCTCTTTCTTCCAGCTGACAAGTAAAATCTTCAGACAACGAAGATGACGATCGTAAGTGAAGGAAGTAAGCATATGAATACTGCAAGCAATAAAGTGCATTTAATCAGTTTCAATAAGTGCTTCCCTTCTCAAAAGAAGTTCCTTGGCCGATGTTGAATGAAACAGAGAGAGAGAAAGAGTGAATCGACTATATGGCGGTGACATGGGCAACAACAAGGCGTTAGCTACTAGCTGGTGAATGCGGTAAATGTGAATGCGACAAAAGCGGTGCATGCGGCCACGGGACGCCTATTGAAATGGTGTGATAATTGGATGATGACAAGCATATATCGCAGCCAGCGCTGTGATTTCAAGTAGTATGCCGACCTCAAGCAAACGCCCCACTGTCCGCTGTTTGCAATACCCGCGAACCTCCATTGCCAACCACAGGGCGCCTTGGGGAATCTTTGTAGAAAGGATTTGAGAGAAAGCGGCGTAGGTGGAGGAGAACGGACTAGGGGAGGAAGTAGGCGGGGAATATTGCCGAAGCCAGGAAGTAAACCAGTCGATATCTTCAAATGCGCAAACTAGGCTTTGAAAATTTTAAAAACGGACTGTGCAGAAGAAAGTTAAAAATATTAAAACAAGAAGATCAGCCTGGAACTCTTCAAGCATCTGCTCCGCACTTCTCGCTTTTCTTCAATCGAATGACTGTTAAAACAGCTCTAAGTGTGCTAGAATGAATATTCATATAAACGCATGAATCAAATAAATTTGAACCACTATGAGTTGAAATAATCTTATCTCCTTAATTTGATGAATTCAAAGAACTCTGTTGATGATAGTGTCAATTGTACGACTGAAATGGCTGAAATTTGTTGAAAGCTTCCAAAATGGAATATTAGAAAGTGTCTGTTCATGGAAATAAGTAAAGCTTAATGAAGCGCATTCTATGGTGCAACTTCATAAATGTGAATGCATCAGTCTGAATAACAGAGCCGCATACAACCGGAAAAACGAATGCTATAAGAATAATCATTAGATCAAAATCGCTTTTTGTTGTTCATATTTGCTTTGGAAGATTTGTGGATTCATGTTTGGAGCGTATTTTAGGAAAATATACCGTCGATTTGCGCTTAAAAGCATTAGGATTCGCTGGGCTCATCAATTTTTTGGAACATTTGTCACTGAGGTCAGATCGGCAATCGAAGAGAGAATTTATCGTTGAGAAAAGTTTTTGCGTCGACGTATAAATGAAGTTGAAATTTTTTCAAATCCTCTGCAATTCAGAAAATAGGCACCTCTTGTAAAAGCGTGTAATTTGAATATGTCTGTTGCACGGGTAACAAAAGGCATGTGAGGACCGAGAAGGAACAAAAGTTGCCGCCTTAAAGGTGTACACTTTCCCCCTTCCCTCCTCGTCCCGATTAAGTTGGGGATGTGTGATTGAAAGATGAGGTACATTCGAACGAACGAAATATGGTGAGCACAAACGTAAGGCAGTTTGGAACTTCGTATAAAGTTTAGGTTGAGGAAGGAAAAAATGAAAGTGAAGGAGGTGTGGTACAGCCGAACCAAGCAGTGTAGCGCCTCTCAAATATCGAAAGCAGAGGTCTTAAATTGGGAAATCTCGTTTCATCGAAGAACGCGTAACAATCTGATGGTTGACTACAAAAATGAAAAAACGTGTAAACTCTCTGGTGTGTGTTCTCACTTGCTATAAATTATATATATATATATATATATATGTAAAGTGGATAATGTAGGGATACAGTGCTCAGCTTAAGGCCAACGTCCTGCTTCAAAGATGGAGCAGTTGTTGAATTTCTGAGGTTTTGGTAGACACAATTTGATTAAAATGCTCCGCTTCAATCTTGCTGTCAGAAGCACTTGCGGCGAAATATACGTGAAAATACTGAGCAATTGCGATAAAATTTAGCAGTAAATGATCTGTATTTTTCTATATTTTACAGATTGTAAATGTGAATATGAAATGTGCACTTTGAGAAGCAATGAACATTCGTCATGGCAAGAATCGATTGTTCTGTTAAACAAAATAACTGACGCAGAAAATTAATAAGCTGCCACATTTTTCAGTACAATTAATTCATAGTGCCACAGTAATTGAACAACTTCTGTCATGAAACGATTCGATGTATGAAATGGCATTTTACCAGGAAGCGTCCACTTTAATAGATGACAACGAGAAAAATAAGAACTTCCAGAGTTTACTTTCCTGAATTTCGATTAGCAATTTCTAAAGTTCAGATGATTCCTCGAGAGTGTGGAATTTGTTGTCGTCATGGGTTCCTCATGTTGCTGTAAAAATTTCCAAATTTCGGAAATTTCAGATTTAAGAAGAAATGAAATGGCTAAATTCAGCGCTCTTCTGTACGAGTGATTCAAATTGAATATGATGCAGAATTTGAAATCTTTTTTTGATTAAAGGAATTGAAACATTCAAAGAGAATAAATTTACGTTGAATTCGGCAGGCTACCTATGAAACGAGAAGTATGCGAAGAAAATTGACATTAGATAAGTTTTCGTAGAATTATGTGTCGGTCTCTCCACCATGATCAGCCACATAATTGGCCTAACGTGAGACCAATTAAGATAAATTAACACTGCAGATTCTCGAATATGAACTTTTTATTCTAGCACTTGTTTAATTGCTCGACTCTGCAGAAAGTGATCACTGCTGTCATTTGCATCGTCGACAGCGGTTGTCCGGACAAGCAACAAATGCCTAAGCATATATTATGTTGGCTTCATTGGTGCAGTTTCCCACTGCTCTAGGCCAGTCTGCCTTAACAACTTGTAGGCAGTTCAGAAAAAAAAAAAAAACAATGCCTCAACGCATGCTGTGACATGCGTTCGCCTACACGACCCTGTAATGAACAAATCATCACTCATTAAGAAATTTCGTTTCGACAAATGTCCAATTGACTGACTGTTGAACAAATTTTGCTAGAACTCTCATGACGCCATGAAATAACCATTACTCATACAAAGGTGATCAATTTAAAGGAAAGTTGAGCCAAGAAGACAATTCTGTAGGCAAATTATAATCGTATTCACAAAATCTTGTGCACAAAATTTTCGAGGTTGAGAAGTTGAGGACACCGATGGAGCCCAATATGCAAACACAACAAAGACATACACAGACACATAAATGCGCACTGATGAACACGAAAAAACATTGACATGATTCTTTCTGAGCGAAAACTGGCACTAAAAGGGCACAATAGTTGCTTATTTGGGTTGCAGACACAATGTCTGCCATTGTTGTGGAGAAGTCTGGCTAGTCGAAAAGCCAGCAAAAAGTTAACTCATTACGAAATGTCAATGGGGGCGAAAAAGAAGTACAGTGCAATGCAGTGGGTGGTGACCTTGCCGCCAGGTTACCGGACTAATTTATCTGTGTCGAGGCAACGAAGGAACTCGCGCTTTAAATTCCTTTTCATCAGCTACTACCGGTAATTAAATCAAAGTATATTCCCAACCAGTCGACATACAATTTCGTTCACAAGTTGCAACGACAAGATTCACAAACGAGGAGGCCGATGTTTGGAGCTGCGGGCCCGTATAGAATACGATACCATCATAGCCCACCTCCTCCGCTCCGGTAAAAACATGGTACAATGCTCCTTCGATTTGAATGAAAAATGTTCAAATAAAACAGTAGTAGTGCTTTATTTGAGGTTAAAGTAGGCATCCTCACGGTGACCTCGTAAGCAGTATATTTTTTATGCAAGAGAAGGAACGGAAAGATGTATGAGAATCAAGGAGGACGTGGGGCTTCGAAAATCCCGATTTCTCGATCGAAAAGGGATAGCATTTAGTGGTTGCGGAAATTATTTCTTTTGCTGCTTTTTGCTGATTTTGACGTCAAAAAAGCAGCAGAACGAGATTACAAATATTGCGGATTGTGACCATTCTATTACGAATTCCGGTATACCAACATTGAAAAAAGCTAAGCAGCAGTAGGTCTGATACAGATGTAACAGTCTTGACCTGTTTTCAAAAGTGCCCAGATGGAAAACCAGGCTACCTTAGTTTAATTTTTTGTCAAAAGACATAAAAATTATCAGAATCCTGTTGCCGACTACCCTTAATGTAAGCATGTGGGCTTCAAATGGGCTTCAAAATTTGACGGCTCTTGATAAATACGACCAGATGACAGCAAACCCATACTAAATATCTACTTCCGCTCTTACACGAGAAAGATCGTAGTAGGCAAGAAAACACGTCGTTCAGTGTGCCGCACTGCGAAAGGATTGTGCAAATTTAGGAAGCTGATTAAATTTTATGCTCTCAAACCTGTGAAAAAGGTTTACTGCCAAACAACCTGAACAAGTTCAAGTGAGATTATGCAGAAAATGTTTTACGATAATAAACACTATCGCTATAACAATGAAAAACATTGGGATGGCAACACTTTTTTCAGGAGATTATTAGCACTGTCAGTGAGTTAACGACATCCGCTTTGGAGAACTTACCACATACATGAAATTTGCTTATTTTTTATATTTGATCAGCTCTTGACCAATGGTCAGCAGGCCTACTAAGTGCAATGATTAAAGCTGAAAGACTAAGAAACCTTCACGAACAGCTAATTCATCAAGATTAACAAGATGGCGACATGTGAACGAGACGAGTGGCACAGAAGATTGATGCGTATTGCGGCAACCGGCTGGCAATAATTCATTGCGAACGCTGACTTCACCTGCACGCCTTCGTGAAGCGACGCTGCGTTGAAGCGTCGCGGCTTCTCAGTGTTTTTTCATCATTTTCGTTCACAGAGGCACACACGCTCACGCTCGACGGCTAATCAGCATCAAGAGTACCCTGCGGCATAGATGCGCATAGGCTAATGCCAGTCCTGCACTCACTACATGGTGACAGCGGCAGCGGCTGCGGCGGCTGGCTCCAGTCCACAGTGGACTATTGCTCGACGGATTGAAGAGTGCTGTGCCAACGATCGGCTACAACCTTGCTAACGTCACGAAGTAGCAGCTGTGATAATGGCAGACAGTTAACGGCCATCAACACACATATACACATCGACCGACTGACAGTCACAGGTGAAGCTGAGCGCCTACTGAAGACAAGAATATTGATTCACTTTAAAGCCGTTCCTACGTGAGTGTGTGATCATTGCCGGTTGGCTGTGGGTTACGAGACGGACAGCTGAGCCACACTTATGCCCTTCGGTGGGTCGCGTTGGCTATGAGGCACACCAGCAAGCAGCCAACGCTGCAATATCCTGCGGTCAACAGTGGCGACCATCTAGATAATTACGTACTTAAGGATTCGACAACGCATTTAGCGCTCTTTAGGAAACCTCCGTGCGCTGACTGCCAGGAAGTTTCCTTTCAGTGAACCTATGCTAAATCAATGAAACCACGCCAAAGATGCACTTGCATGTTGAAAAAAATGAAAAGGGATGCGATGGATTCTACACATCACAACGTCAACACATAATTCGATGCCATGTGATATTTCAATGAAGCATCACGTTTGTATGAGTTCTTCCAGAATCTCTCTGGCACATATTGTGCTCGAAATAAATCGGATATCCAAGAAATTGTATCAAGGGCGCTTCATTTATACGTAAAATTAGGCAGTCGTTGTTCGTGCCTTATTACGAACAGGAAACAAGGATAGTTGATATCAGCACATGAAACGACTCATTGGTAACGAATGGCTCGTAGAACACTAACTTGAAAAGGCAAAGGTGCAGAATTCCAAAGAGGTTTAGCCGCCCATTTCGCTTCGACAACATCAGACTTATCGCTCGTGAGAAGTAAGCCTCAGGAATTCCACATGCTGGGATCCATCAAAGTGCATCATCGGCTGGCGGGCAGCAAACTGATTCTGCCTTCATGTAAACGTGGACTCAAGGACAAGGTTTTAGGAGATACTCTCCTCGCAGGGTTTCCACGGCTTCACCTCTGCTCTCAGAGATTTAAATGCCCGCTCGAAAGATTTAGAGAGCAAAGGATTCCAAGCCTTGAGATCTACAGACAGAAAATATCGGACCGTAAAAGATTTTCAATGATGGTTAGTCTAAAGAGACTTCATAGTTCCGGAGTTTCGAAAGCTCGAGCACTCTAGTCCCACTTTCACTTTCGAAAACCTCGAGATTTGACATTCCGCGATCCTGCTTCCCTTCATTCCCCCAGTCAACAGCGAGGGACAAAACGTCTAAAAAACACCACTCATCTGCAACGGATGACCGTCCTCAGGATGTCCGAAAAGAAAGAAACACTTTGTGCGCAGAAGCGCCGAGAGACAATACTTTCATAAGTTCCACTTGGTCAAATCTTTTAAAAGTACCAACTACTCGCTTGATTTTTGTAAATTTTACTGCTATCTCTCCGCTGAGTGAAGCGCAGCCTCTATTTCAGGATGAAAAGTAACCAGGATTCTCGCTTAACGTCACTCTTAAATTTTCGGCTTGAAAATAATTGGTAAAATATGTGATGTCACTTTCTGACTCATCCATTTTAGCACTTTGTCTCATAATATGAGCAATTGAAGTTGCTGGAAATTGCACTGCAGAAACGATTTCACTTACTAATGTAATGATCTGATAATGTGATGCGTTGAATTTTTAGAGATGCTACGAAATGCGCTGCACTCCTTCATATCACTGACATTGAGTGAATTTCGAAATGCTCGCAACAAGCAGTCAATCTATCACTTTCACTATCAATAATGCAAAAGATCGCCCGTAATGTTTAGCCATCGAATTCGAGTTCTTCGTTGCAAAAGCAAATACACTAATCAACGACTGCTTAGGGTGAACATTTGCTCTGAGCCTTATAGGTCAGCAAATTGCACTCCCACTTAACATTAAAAAATTCACTTATTATTACTTTCACTTTGGGAGAATCACTTCTGATTTGCAACTAAAAGTCTCTGCTAAATTGTTTACGAGTGATTTATGAGATGAATTCATAGAAAATTCTTTCACATCAACAAGCCAAAAGGATGAGATAACTCATAAGAAGAGTGAGATATATTTATTATGGTTTAATGATGGTGAGTGAACATATGGAGAGAAAATAATGTTCAGAAATATACAAGAAAGGACATTTAAAGATGAACTTATAATTGAAAAAGTGACGTTGATAAGAGCGACAGCGGCTCAAAACATTCCCCCATTATTAAAAAGGCAACACTGATACTGTTCGCATAAATTATTCGCCATTTGCGGGGTTATTTTCTTAAACAGTCTATGGTGTTTAAACACACTTCCTATCAAATTTTATTTATTTCCGCTGGCACGTGCAATCGACAGCCTTTTTTGGGCGATTTTTTATGAACATATGACATTTAGACTAGAAATTATATTTAGCTGAAAAATCTTGGGACTTATAGAAACTAAAGAATGTGCAGAATTTCACAGAGTGTTTAAGCTAAAAACCACTAAGAATCGTGAGAATACGAATGTGATTCGCGTGTAAAGTTCTTCGTGATGGTTAAATGCTAAATGAAAAACGCCTTAGGCATTTGAACCACGTTTCGATATTCTTTTCAGTGCACTGCTGCGATGTTCGCTATTTTCTTTGAATAGAGTGAAAAGCAATAAAATTCTCCTACATCGAATTAAATGTTAAAAAAATATGATATCCAAATTGCGGCATGCGAAGAGAGTCGACTCAATTCAATCAATTTTCCAAACTCATTGTGAAAACGTTGAATAACAGCGAGAACTTGAAGAAAGCGGAAGTGCGCAACAACAAATTAATATCATTATGACCTTAAGAAATACATGAATTGCTTATTCGCATATTATCACAAATAAATATGAGTGATTACCTATTGCGAAAGCATTTCACTTGTTCGCAATAAATGGAATAGAAATAACTAAGATTGCAATGTTTCATTAATAATGCAAAGGAAACTATCAAAATAAAGAGAAAATCTTTAATGAAATAGAGCGGAGCATTTATTCACATTCGTATCAATGAAGCTGTGAATCAGTCAAAAGGCACTCTACACTCGAGAGATAAAACAGGCTCGAAAATTGCTGAAAAAGATTGCATTAAAGTGAGAATTTTTGCAGCAATTCGCTTCATTTTGGCAGTTTGCTGCAGTCTCAATGCATCATTTATTGCAAGAAGCTTACGTATATAGCAAGCGCAGCATCGGTAATTCAGCAACGAAACAAATAAACATGCGCCAGCTAAACTTTCAATTAGGAATGCTCAACGAGAAAGTGATCTATGATCGATGAAAATGATTGAAGTGAATGTGCCATACATGCATCAGTGATCGCTAAATAATCGAAATAGTAAGCTACCAGTTAGTTCTTTCTTCATTACCTAAAATTCTTTGCATTTATTTTCAAAATAATCGGCCATAATAATTCACAATTATGACGATTTCACAGTTTAGACATCAATTCCCTTGCGATAAAATGTAAGTATATTTCGGAGGAGACAGTAATGGCAAATTTCACAATCTTTACGTTTAGAATATATCGCTGATTTCCTGTCATGATCTTAACTTTCTCATCATGTAATTAATTGCACTAAGTTTTACAGTCATCATACATTGTTTTTCCTTGAATAATTATCACTCTTTGAAATAATTTCAGCAAATAGTTTATTTTAAACAAGAGAGTAGAAGTTTTTCATTTGAATTCGACCAGTTAGCAACAACAGCGTCGCCTGATTCCATTTAATTCACACACTAATGGTGCTATATGCACTGTCGAAAGTGTGTGTATGTTTGGTGCCTTCGGCAGTTTCACTTCAAGAACCTCGGCTTTGGAAAAGTGAATTGCAAAATTCGGCAAGTGGTCGATCTAAGCTGTAGTAGGATCTCTCCGCACATATAAAGTTTTCGCTTTATTCAACAACTTTGGCAAATGATAGATAGTCAGGCATATACGCTTGAGATTTTGCGTGCGCTTTTTTAACGTCGAATTGAGCAGCACAGCTAACTAGATCAGCAGAGTTAATTTTCTTGCTAAAGATTTGCGTACGAATTAAATAAGCCAAAATATGAGTGCATTATTGCCATATTTTATTATCTATTTGCAATGAGAGAAAATGCCTCGTATGATGAGTGCATCTGCAAAAAGCGAATATCGTGCTGTTGTCACTTCCAACATATTTTCTTATTCATATCAGAATTATCTTATGAACTGTTGGCGACAGAGGTGCACCAATGATACTCAATTTTCGACAACTATTGTCTCATATTTCTTTTTGTTTGCACGTTATCGTTCATCGTTTAGTTTATACGCTTAATGAAAATTGCTAAATTATCTGAAGCAGCGAACTGCCAAATCATTGACAATTGAGGCACTGATCTCTTGTTTTCAAAAGAAAATCACTCCTCTCTGAACGATAAGTAAAATGTAAATCATTGACTTGTGCATTTTCTCCGTGATCTCAATATTAATAAATCCGTCCAGCAAGCATCATAGCTTCAAACGATTTGTGCACGCCTGGCACATAGCAATTTATAAGAGAAATTTTTCCCGCATTAAAGCCGTATATATATTGTTGTTATGTACATGCAATTACAATACTTCTTAACTAAGGTTGCCTTAGAGGCAAAGAAGAATCATAGCAAACACGTTAAAGGATGTAGTGTGAAAGTGCCGTTTGATTACCTCTCTGGACGGAAATTATTCTGAGATCAACTGCAAAAGGAAAACAGCTGCAAAGGACCTCATTTAGACTGCAGGTCAGTGCGTCAACCAGAGGCGAACATGGAAAGCAGTAAGGAGTAGACGGTTTGTTAAATGAAAAAAGTTTCATCCTTTACAATTTCCGTTTATATATTATTTAACTTTTTACTAAGCCATTTTCTGACATCATCCAGCTTCACTAAGTGAGTATATTATACCTTACTTGAAAATTTTGAAGCGAAAGTAGTGAGAAAAGGTGAGATGAAGGGAAATACGAAACCGCAACCTTTCGACAAATCTAAAAACGCATCCGCCACATTAGTGAAGTAATCACGCATGCAAAAGAAAATAATCTGACGATTGACGAATGTGTAGATGGGCGACATGCTGCGTTTTAACCATTGTTCACTGAGAGTACATTCGCTTCAATGATCGCAAATTGCCCAATTTGCTTCCACAGTAATTTCCGTCATTTTCATGGAAGTTGGACCGTTTTCCACCTTATATTTCTAACTATCACAATTGCAATTTAATTCCTATATAAGTAGTTGAAAATGAATAAATTCCAAACGAAAGGATTAGCCTGTGACAAGTTGTATTATTGATACAACCCAATAGGTAAGTGTGCATAATGTAGACGCTATAGAGATGTATGATTACATCTAAAGATTTTGAACTCCGTTATATTCATTCAACGATTCATTCAAAAAAAAAAAAATGCAAATATCGATATACATATTAGCAACACCCGTTTCGCTAAACGGTGAAACTATTTATATCCTACACCTGAAGTGCTCACATCGACTCCACCGGACACAACTTTAGACCTAGTTTTTGATTTCTACATCATTGTTCGACTATTTTCCACAAAGATCTTATTTTTGCGTCAAGTTTGGAACACCGAAATCATATTGCAAGCGGAAAATGCGCATCTTCTTCTTCGCAATTCTTCGTTTCCTCAAGAAATTCTCCATCTCTACATCTTCCCTTACCGTACAATCTGACTAACACATAGAATATCGTCGCTCTCAGCGAATCTTTAACTAATAGTGATGATGGCATCTTCACTGCAATACAACAAATGCATACTGCATAAACTATAGATCTCTAAGTATACTGTTTTTGCAAAGGCAATGAACATGCTTGCTGCATCGTAGACATATAAGCACCTAGCTTAGTCGCATTGTTAAACGTTTCGGCGCAGATACGTAGAGGATATATGTGTGCGTTTGTATATACATAAATTTCTATGGACGCATCCATGTTTATAAGGGTGTGTGTGTTGTGTGTGTTTATGGTCATATTATAGCATGCTCAACCTGGGAACGGTCAGCGAGACTGTTAGTCTTTTATGTCACAAAAAACATAATTCGTCCGCTTTGCCGTTTGCGAAAAAAGAAGCCATCTTATTTCTTAAGCAGAAAGTGATAGTCGATATAATCGACGCTACAGATAATAGGAATTTGAGCTCTAGCTTTTGTGGACAACCGTGGATCAGCAACATTTGCTCTCAACTCGCAGTCCAAATCTGTATGTGAAACTGCACAGGAATATTGTAACGAAGAAAGGAGGGGCGGATTGGAAGGCTCGCTTGTTTTAACTTTTAGCGTCTACATACTTATTTGCTGTTGATGGCTCACAGTGGGCGCAGAGTGTCTCCCCAGACGGATTCCTTAAGAAGGGAAAATTATCAAAATTTTCCTTTTCCCACTTATCACGTTAATTGGCCTTCACATGTTCCCGCTGTGAATTTATTACGTCCTGGTTTGCACAGTGACTAGTTGCTCATCACGTGTTGCCGCACCCTCGTCGCAGAACTACCGATGTGAGATCGCTAAAGCGACGATGCGTATACGTCGGGTGGGCAGACAGGCTGCTGATTTTTCAATATCAAAAATAGGGATACGAAGTCGCATAATCTATGGGACGCATTCATCAGCCTCGTAGTTGTCAGTAGCGCTTTCGTCGCGCCAGCAATAAACGCTCGTCTGTTCCTGCCGTCCATGCTGCGTAATTTGAGGCCGTCGAAACCGTTCGACAGATCCCAAAAGCCACTCACTAGCCTCCAAATTCAGAGACCGCAAAATTCAGCTCCCGGATTCTAGGGCACAAAGTATCAACACCATTCTAAAAATACGGAAATCCCATTTTTTTGCGCAAATGTGTAATTATTAATCCATCATGTGCGCGCAGTTCGAGGTTCCCCAACATCGTTCACCTCGATGTCTACTGAGAATTCTTTACTCGTGCTGGGCTACATAAATTCAAAATTGCGCTTCAGTTAGTGCAGTAACGGCGAGTTATCTCTGCACATGCATACAAATGTTGTAGCGTGAGCTTATCCGTCCAATGGATTCACCTTACGAAGTATCGAAATCAGAGCTGAGAACTTCATGTACATGATTTATAATGCCACAGTGATTGGTTTACACTGAAGGAAATTATAAGGCTAATAAATAAAAATATTATAGGTCCGCCATTTATGCTTAATTAGTTATTCGCAACAACTTGTTGCGGTCTCTCGTTCTAACAACGGTAGTACCGGTTCCTCACATGTTTTGTCCTAGACTGTTGCTTCGCGCCGTTAGGAATTCCACGACAAACTTCGGATGTTTTGCGTTTCCATAACACATTTTCGAATGTGTTTGCCTTGCTGAAGTGCTGCTTGAAGATGACCTATGGCTATAGTTGCCCGATTTAAATCTCCGACCCTCGCTATTTATTTTCCATTGAAACGTATATTACCCTTTTTTGTAATTTTCAATGTTGCATAATCATATTAGATGAATGTTCACGGGCAAATATGTGTGGGTCCAATTAGGAGACAAAATTTGCACACGCTAAGTGGCACTTACACATCTCTTACAGCACAATACCATCTGCCACTCCTAATGTCGACAAAATTACTCGACCTCAATCACGATAGGCGGCGATGCCCGAAGGGTGGCTTGCAGTTAAGATCCGATGACCTTTATTTCCATAATATTTCGTCGACTTTAGTTCCTCTCTTTTCTTTGGCTTTTTTCGCGGTTCTGCGAATGCGTAGTAATGAAATATTTTCGTACAATTAGCTTAGGTGATTGTTTTATGTTTTGAAATCCGCATGTAGGTGATAAACTATCTCATACATAATTCAGTTAATTATGTTGATCATCCATCGTACAGTTGATGAATAATCCATTCGGAATGACTAATGGCAACATTCAATATTAAAAGAAACTCGTGAAAATATTGAGAACCCAATATGAATTTTCTGTTTTCGAAAATAAACGAGTCATTCATAATAGAATTCTGTGAGGAAGTTAAGTAAATTGGAAGTTATAAACTCAGTTTCTTTAACAAATTTGTACTCAGAGACTTCACAAAGTATCTGCAGCTATTGTCATTGTATATACTCTAGAATTCGCTCACCAACTTTGTCGATGAAAAAATCCAGCAACAAGCGAGCCTTCAGAGCATTTTCAATAATTTTTTTGGAATAGGCCGACAATAAAGCTTAAATAGAAGTTGGAGTTAGGCCAGAAACTGGCGTAACGCCAGCTTGGAGAGCTCATACGTATCCCTGACGACCACACTCCTCGAGTGCCATATTCGGAGGCGAAAGCAAATAATCTATTCATGAAGTGGGCCTGATTTGTGCACTCAACCGACACTTCAAGTTGGCAGCTTATCGAAAAGGCGAGAAGATAAGAAAGCCCGTCATAAATCATGCTACAGTTGTGTTATATTTCAATTTTATAACACAGAGCGATGTAAAATTAGTGAAACTAGCAAACTTGATCAACGATAAGCAATATACGCAAAGTTATGCGGTATTTTATTGCTGTTCGTTTCGTCGCCAATCTGTTAAAATGACGCACGTTTTTGTCTTTCAGCGCAACCGTCCACTTTTTTTAGTCTTTAAACAAAACCATTCATTCCGTCACATATACGTATATATTTATGTATATTTTAAAACTGCCTGTTCAAGTCCACGAAATAAGAATATTTAATTCGATTCGTGTGGATAGCTTCCCTCACTTACAATCGCAGAACGATCACAGAAATTGGTAAAGCGTTTTGGTTGTTTTATCCGCATTCGAAAGAAAATTCTACAAATGTTATTATATTATCGATATTTATTTATTCATTTATTTACTTTTCCGTTTCTCTCTCCACTTGCTGGTGATATTCATTCATTGAACTCTTTATGGAAGATTGAAACTCTTCCGCCTCAAAAGTGGAACTTTTTTTGCACGACGCCAACAATTTCCCTAATCGATATTATTAATCTCCTTTGATTACATAAAAGCTGAGCAATTAATTCATTCAATGTGAGTTTCACGTACACAATTAAATAGCTGAGTTAGCTCATGAAAAAGTAGCTGAAGATATCTTCCGCTCATCTAACTTTCACTCCCCCTCCCCTCATCCACCTCTTCCCGTTTTGTTGCTTTGCTTTCTGAATCATTCATTTCTCAGAAGTTTTTTCTGTAGCCATAATAGTCATAATTCTCAAGACATCATTCAACGTACTAGTACCATCAATGTATTGCATTTTTATTGACTTCTGATAACAACAGATAAAGGAGAGTAATAGTATCGCTTGATTCCTATAGCTGCTCCTACTTTCATGCACGAAAGCTTATAGACAGACTAAGCGACGAAACACATCTGAGCTCGAGTTGAGATTTATTCATAAGGTCGACAGAGTTGTAAGACTTCGGTTACATTCTTAGCGTGAGATATTCATTGTGAATTAGTATTTCTATTAGCGCTGATAGCTGATAGAAGTCGAGGAAACATTACTAAAAATTGAGACGAACCAAAAATTAAACTGAATTTAAAACTGCGCAATTCAAAACGCACAAATCCAATGTGCGCAAAAACTTGGAGAGGCGCGAAAAGCATTCCACACTGATGAACATACATTGAGTGAAAGTGATTGTGCGCATCGTGGGACACTAGCGCCTATGAAGTGTTATGTTTATCGACGGGCAAAGCGACAGGGGTTGCGACAGTTCTGCCAATAATGCTCTACAATCCAACGCAAATGGGATTTCTATGCACACGACAGCAGCCGACACTTTCAGGCATAATTAGTTAATTGTTTGTGTCGAGGAACGAACCAAGGCTTCATGTACTTGTGTTTGACCTCAAACGAAATTACCTACTACGCTTGAAGTAGCACTCATAGTTTAGTTTTGCTTACTGCGCGGTTATCTTTAGGAGGGCTCAGAGCAAACGCTGGGTTTGTCCTACTAAATCATTCTAACATTCCGACCTGTGGTCTCATCGAAAGCTGGCGGTGGAGCAAGTCGCATGGAACAGCGATGAATCTACTCGTCATTATCCGACGGGCAAAAGACGAGCCTAAGCCCTCACCTTCACGCAATCTCACAACTTCAGCCAAACGGAAGTGATAGTGATATGAAGAGACATTTATTCGTGATGAATGCTTTGTCGATTCAAGTAAATTATCAAGTAAGCTTGAAGCTACAGTGATTTTTCCATAAAATATATGTTTAATTTCAGTAATGTCCCCAATTCATGAACCACCTTCTCTCTCTCAAAAAAACAAATATTCAATGAATATAACAGTGAGAAAAAATATTCGCAGTTGGTACTACTGGTACTATTAAACGGATGGTACTATTAAACGCACAGTTTCCTCCCGTCAAGACTATTTGTAGAGCAACAATTTTGAGAAGATTTCAACAAAGCTTAAGCAGGCAATCGATCACTGATTACTTCAATCCTGGAAAATGGTGTTTTAAAGGTGGTATACTTTCGGCAGCGACTATGCTCCTCGTGAGGCGGGAAACTCACACATCGAGAGATAGAAGAGGGAGCGAGGGGACGAGAGAAAAGAGGAATTGAACCCTAGGGGAGTAGTAGAGATGGTGGGCTAGCCTGACTTCCTTGCATATTGCAAGTTTCGAAGAAGCAGTCGGGAGAAGGAAAAGCAAGATGAAGGATAGAAAGTCGACACTCGATAACCTCATAGCAAAGTAACCTCAGCGTTTGAAGAGGTCAAATTACGAAGTGAATGTAAAATGGATCGTTGTGGGACAGTCATATGCATGCTCATCGGTGCTGGCAATTGTGATCGCACTCACAGAAGCCCTGCGTGTGAAGGGCATTGCTAATTGAGCGTGAATTCTCTGTGCCGTGTCAAGGGCCAATAAGAACACCTCTCGAATAGCGACGTGCGTACATTCCAGCTCTCCACCTTCATCTACATACACTACAAAATCTGTTTTTCAAAAAGTACACATATTGCAGATCGGTCCACACCAAACTCGAAGAACTTCACTATAATCGAGTTTTGCGAACTCTCTATTTTTTGAGGAAGAAAATACCAAGATGGTGAATAAGAGTGAATTTCTCTCTTACTCATCCACTGTCGAAAGATTTAATAACCTCTCTTGTGCTTTCTTACTTACCTTGTTTTTGCTTCCCAGGTAAACTTCACCTGCTCCTTCCTTTGGGCTTTAGGAGGGCAGATTCTCTGACCCTTGCACTCTCCTGAACCCCACCATTATTCAGTACACTATCTCCATGTTTAAAACATTATATAACTATGATTCTAGGGGCATACATGGTACAGTTTAATTCAAACCCATTTATTCTATTCGATCTGAAGTTTAGATGATCGACGCCACAACAGATCTACCATAATTTCATTCTATTTCCCTTCGGAAACTTACACACTGAATCGATCATCGACGATTCAATTAAAAGTAAAACATAAATGAAATCTTCGGTGCTTAATATCATAATGTAAATATTAACACAGTCTTCATAGTCCTCATAACTTGCATAACCAGTAAAAGCGAACAAGTTCTATTAATTTCGACATTACTCAACAAACTTCAAAAATCAGCATTTATTTTGAGAAAGCAATCGATATTGCAAATCAATATTTGCTATAAATGAGAACATTTACGGCAGTACGGATTTAACAAAATGAAATTCTTTCCAATATAGGGACTACTTTAATGCTAAAGAAAAGACTGGGATCATTTACGGGCAGGAATTGCTGAAAAAAGGGGAGAAGAAATTCTTTCTCCACATTTCGTCCGATAGAGCAACACGATGCGATGTATATGCCATCGGCCGAGCTAGAATCTGCCACCACAGTAAACATGCGATCAAATTACGCATCTTCCTCATCGTTTACCCTCATTTGCGGCTCATCTCCTCTTTTAAAAGCAATTCCTCCCTCTTTCTCCTCTCTCCTTCCTCCAAATTCTCAATTAAAAAGCATCCTTCTTCTGAGGGTAATTCAGAGAACACTAATTGTGTTCAATAAATCATTAAACCACTACATTGGATTATACAATTATCAACCTCATATAATTACTGGCACTCAACGAATACTTAATTTTATTGATTTGGAACTCGAAACTACAGTCAATATTGTTCAATAGGTCGTTCAAATTTACGCTCTATATTTGGACTTGCCAAGTTGGAGAGCTTTAAATTCTCAAAGAATATCTCACTGCAACATGAGGATGAGTCCAACCATGCGACATTAGCAAACGTTAGCCACGCATCGCTCAGACCGAACGCGTGAAATTCGCCGGTCGAAATTCAAAATGTTATTGTATTCGATAAGAGCAATAGAATGTCGGATATCCTAGTAACAAAGAATCTCGTTGTATGAGAAATGTTGAGTCAGTTTCGAGGAGAAATGAATTTAGAGGTATCGAGCCCAATGCTCCACTGTTTGGGATCGTAAACAAAATATTCTTCGGAACTTAGTGTTAATTTTCAATTCTTTTTTGATATTTTTATGAAAATTCGTGTGCTATTTATGGATATGCTGATTAAAAACCAATATTTCCATAATCGGTATACACTTATTGGCCCAACGTCACGAAGACGAAAAGATGCACAATGGTGTATGAAGCATCTGAGCAGCTCGCTTTACATGTAAGCATTACTTGGGGGCTTCATTACGCTATGTAATCGTATTCCTCACAGGTTGTAACAGAACAGTGAGCTCGACAAGCAAGAATTGATGCCGTCGTTGAGATGATTGACGTAGTACGACAAAAAGGAAAGCCGCAAAGATCATCAAATCATCGATAGGAAATAGCGACGCTCTACGAGCACATAAATTTCGCGAAATATTCGCCAACCCATTCACGTTCAATATCACATCTGTCAATATCTTTTTCTATGAGCCAATCTAAACAGCCAAGTGGTTAATCGAAAACAAACAATTATTGACAAAGTGTCTGAAATTTCCTCCCTTAATTCGATGAAAAATAAAGAAGAAAGAGGCAAAATAGAGTCTGCAATTTTCAGTCGCACTCAGCATTTCAGTATCGACTGGTATAAGTAAGAAATACAGCACTGAGGAATTATTGGCTCGGATTTCAATGTTATTATCTGCAAACTCACCTTTCATACTTCACCAACTCAAAGATTCATAGTTAGATCAGCAAAAAGTGCAATTTTCGAAGGGACGAAGTATGTTTTGCAAGGAATTATAAAATATAAGTCGATATTTACTTTCTTTGGTAAATTCTACACTACCGTAGATGATATAATGAGTAAAATTTAGTTGTACGCAGAATTTCCGCTAAAGAGCACTGATAGAAATAACAGGAAATAAATGCCACAGTCACATATGCTTTCTTGGTGACTGATTTAAACGGTCGGTAATAAAGTGCTCAATAAACAATAGCGTTTTTTTTTTCGGCCAAATAGGTATAAGGCGAATTGGTAACGCTTACAACATCATATCGCACAGCATTTTTGACGACTTCGTCAATATTTGACTATGGAGGTGTAATATTTGAAAAAGGACCTCATGAGAAGACCTGCTTCATTTGGACTTAACTTTATTCAGCATCAGTCCTAATGTAAGAGCCCTATAGTTAAGAGCCCATGAGCCCTATAGTTAAGTCACAAATTCTTAAACGCGAGAGATGAACCCATGTAAGAGTTCACAGATTCCGACAAACCTCAACAGACAGACTACAGTGAAGTTATGATGTTTAATTACTTTCTGCATGTGACTAAGGGAAAAATTAATTCCTGCTATCTTATACGTATCCACGTAATCCGACCCTGTGCATATGCAGACACAGATAAAAAAGCGATCATTAAATATACTGAATTTGTATCAGAAAAGAAAAAGAGAATACCAAAGCAAAAGTGAGCTAAACACATCGCTGACAGGAGATGAAAGAGTGAAAATGATGAAAGGAAAAGAGGCGATAGGTTGAATCTAACTCGGCAATAATTCGATTAGCAACTGTGCACATTACACTCGAATTGCGAAACTCGAATGAAGCGATTTAATCAACGAGATCGCATTTATTTGCATGAGGTTGACCACGACGAAAGTCATTCATTCCATCGCGGTAACGATAATTCAATAATCATTCAATGTAGTCGTCCAACAGCAGTCATCAGCGAAACGGCGATCATTTTACTGTTCACCATTAAGGGTGAATATCGAAGTGCCTTTTTGTTCCTATAAGTGCCAATATGGTTGAGTGTGCAATCGTAGCAGTTGAAAGCATCGAATCGCCGATGGGATGGAAAGGACGTTTAGCAAGCGAGGAAAAGGAGAAGATGAGGAAAGGGAGAAGAGAGCGGAGAATAAATATATATAGCTACTGTAAGATGTACGCTTAAAGTTTTAAAGCCGAATTGCCCAAGTAGAGAGAAAACATCTCTCACCTTCTCTCTACGCTTGAATAAGTGATCCACTACAAACTCTCAACGACTGAAATAGTGAGATATGTTATCGGATGCTCGACGAAAACATCCTCAACGAAACGTTGCATAAACCAAATTGCAGATGTTATTGTGGAAAATGGATAGCACATTCTTCGCACAGCAATTCAATCGTCTATTTTCTAAACGTCTGCAAATTCTCACATAAGAAGAACAAGGCGAGATGTGCGTTTAGGAGCATATCTGCCTAAATGACCTTATGGTAATTTTAGTCCAAGAGTTATAGATGATATAACCATAAAATCTGATTTGAGAGTAGAGAAGTGAGGACAAAGTTATAATAAACACCTTATATAAGCATAATATTACGCCTTCAATTTTAGTTCGTTGCTTTCATTAAGGGTTGTTTACAGTTGAAAATGCAATAAAATGTTTGGTAGAATGTTACACCTGCGAGAACTAACGATGATCCAATAAAATGGAAGAGAGGAAGGGAGTAGGAATTTACCTCTCGTAGCATATGAGTACAGAAATTCCTCACTTCAGTTATATCAGCTATAATAATGATCACTTTTCAAAGTAAGAAAACGGTTATGAATCGAAAAAGATAAGAGAAACAAATCGATAGTTTCGACCGTTACAACATCAAAGACGTTCATTTGCTCTTCCCCTTCCCTCCCCCTCCCCTTCCTTTCTCCAGAAAACCTGCGTATATTTCATAGCGATGAGGATATTAGTTGGCACACTTGCAATAGGGTCGACTACGTATGATCGACCTCGGTGAGACCTATTGTTTCGTCGGTAATGCATAGAAGATGTCTCCTTTCAGTATGACTATAGAGTGTCTATACAAAAGGCTGTTTGGTGTTTGAGCACGGAAGTTCACTAATAGCATATTCAGCCCTCTTTCCCATAGTCATGAAACAATCCGTGCATGGACCCAATTATGCGACATGACTGCTCTTGAATAAGATTGAGAATACTGTACAGCTATGCCGATCTGGAAATATAATATCACTGAACACAGGTATGATGGTTTAAAAAATGCATGAATTATTATTTATTACATTTGTTGCTCATTTTATTTTTCATTTCGGTAACAGTCTACATTCCTTTAGTGACCAATACATTCAGGTCTCAGTTTGAATTCTGTGGAAGAAATTGTCTGTATTTACTCATTGGATATACCTAATAGATTAACTCTCTTTAAAAATACTGCATCTTGCGCATATAGTGAAATTGTTTGATGAAAACGGCTGTAATTTTCACTATGTTTGACAAACTGCGTTCTTAACGAAGGGGTTGGTGGCGGAGTGGGAAGGAACAAAAGAAGAAAGAAAGGAGATGTTATGCAGCGATTAGTGAAATAAGGGATTAGGAATTCACTCCCATTTAGCCCGAGCTGCAATTATTTCTCATGTTCATGTTTTGAAATTAAAGAACAGCGTTGAAACGGGAAAAATTCTGAATTCGCTTTCTTTTATCGCTTCGTCCACACATCTCTTATAGTCATTAAAATTCATAAATTTCGTTTCTCCAATACTTCTTATTTGTTTAGATCGTCCCCTCATGGGAATTTTTTCAAAGGCTGTACTTGACCAAACTTCTAAGATCAACTTGGCAGTATTTCCTTTGAAATCCGGGAGATATTTTTTCAACTTTTACGAGAAATAGTAAAGAGGTGAGAAGAGAAAATTTTGTTTTTATTATCAGAATAAATTTGAAACACTGAATAAAAGTTCGGTAGGGAGTAAACGAAAAATACAAGTCGAATATAAGTCGAAATAGATAAATGTAGGCTCTAAAATGAAGGAAAAAGTTGCGAGAAGAAAGCAGATAAAATGCGACATATGAATGCGGGAAATGAGTTGACCGTTCATGGCAAACATCGCTCATTGTTGTGATGTTCGTCAGTGGAAGCGTAATATATTTTTGCTGCCAAGATGGTTCTACGCTATATTTGCACAATACCATACAGCACAAACATTGTTATGTGTGAAGAGCATTGTAGTGCTTTCACTCACAGTACAACATACAGAGATTCATTTGCGTTGTGCGATATCTGAGGGAAGTGAAAAACAAATGAAGTACTATTTGAAAGATTATGTGGGAAAATAAGAATTTTAGAAACTTGTTACTGAAAAGTTGATGGCGTGAAAGTTGAAAAAGTATGCCTAGCGAGTTGACACGATAAGCGCTTTCATTTCCATCTACTCCATCAATCGCTTTCAAATGCGATCAACAAATAGTTAAATTAGTAGAATAATAACGCCATGTCATTAGTAACTGGACTGTTGCTGTTCATGTCTATTTTTCACGAAAGAACCGCTGCCTTATTCATTGACAAATCTGCAGTTCTTATGCAAATTTGCATTTGCATTTGCACCACAATCATTATTAAATGAGAATGAAACCTATGTGAATAACACATGTGAGTTTTTTTGCACTTTTTGATGTCTACAACCTTTTATCCGCCTGCTTGAAGCCACCTTATCAAATGGCCTACACCTAGCGGGTTTCCAACTTCATTTTCAGTTGTGTTCGAGGTGAAATTGAAGGACAGATAGACAAACGCATAAACATGCAAAGGGACAGATGTAACCTTCTGCGAAAATTACATGGAGATTTGCATGAATGGAAGAAATGGAAATATCACTAGAAGATAGCTCTGAACAAGGGATTTTTTAGTTGAAAGATCGTCGGCAAATGTATTTTATATGATGACATCGGTGTTATAGCAAACAAATTCATCGATTTAAAGCAGTGAAATTCATTTATAATGAGGCCAGCCAAATTTACAAACGGTAACTCATGTAGACCACAGTCTGACTAGACTACGCAATAAGTGTGACCACTTGGTGTATTAGCGCTAGCACGCAATTCAAAATTCCCAAGAAGGTAGATCCACTCTTAGCATTGTGCTATGCCATTGGTTAGATGTCCAGGTCATGGTTGAAATTCAAAAATAGGGCACTGCGTAGTACAATCAAATTTCCAAGGCGGTAATGCGGCTTAATTTTTGTATTACCAAGTAAAATTGAGGGAATATTTGTAAAAATAAAATTAGGCGGAAAGGCTCAAAAATTGCTGCAATAAAATCGTCGTTTTTCAGGCTGAGTGACACTATAAAAAAAGATTCGTTTCTGACCGCTCTATAATAGGTGATAGAACATGAGTTAACGCATGAGGGAATTTGTTCCTGCCATATAAGCTGAAATTAAAAATTTTAGCTTTTGTGAAAGATTTGACATGAATCCTCATTTCGATATCCTCATTGCCTGAAAACTAACTCTACTGATTAGCTTCATAAGGCAACTGACCGTTCGAAAGAGGAAAGATGATAAAAAAATGAAAAGTTCTTGACCAAATATGTCATCTGAAGCATCGAAAATTTTTCCTCTCATCGTATATCAACATTCACATCCTTATCTATCATTTTTAATGCTTTTCGAGATGATTAAGTGAACAATTTTTAGAGTGTTTCAATGGCACAACGCAAAGTTGCGCCAAGGGTAAATCGATTTGTGTACGCTTGAGGAATATAATTCAGATAATAGCAGGTATTGCATTACTGGGCAAAATAAGTATAGCTCATTTCCGATGCGATGATAACGAAAAGTATTGTATGTGATCGACAATATGCCCCAATGTTGTCAAATTTCAAGGCATAAATAAAATAAAGATATCACTACAGCTTTGTAATTCAAGTAGTTAAATATTGAAAACGTTACACGGCGATATTGAATGAAGGCAATAGCACTTAAAACATTCTTCTGTTAATTCGACATACAATGTTGCTGGAAGGAAAAATGTTCTCAGATAAAATTCAGCACCTTATGATGTTTTTTGCAGACTAAGTTCGACTTTAAATGACGTTCTCAGATAAGACTTTGCTTCCAAGAATGGATAATGGCAATACTCTTTCTTTTCCACTTTCGAGCTTCACCTTAATATTAGTCTGCAAAGCCTTTACTTTCATTACGTGAATATAATAAAGAAATGCATTTACATTCAATGATGTCGCTTTATTTTCGCTTTGACTATAATTTTAGGAGGAAATTTTCTGAATAGAGTACAGCGGTATATAACAACCGCTGAAAGTACCTTTACTAAATTGCATTGTTGCACTATTTGCTCGCCTAGTGGATGCGCGATTATTGCATTCAACTTTTTAACAACAAGCATACTTAAGTTGAATATCTTTCGTTCGAGGGGTGCAGAAATGAAGAACGACATAATCAGTAGTTGTTGCAAATATTCGCATCTACAATGAACACTTAACGGGCATATTTAGATACTGCAATTTAAAAAAAAAAAGCTTTAAAAAATGCAGTGCTTGGGCACCCTTTACAAAAACGGGTTTTTTCCCGACGCTCGTTTAGCAGACTTTATATCCCCCTCCCTTCTCTTTCTCCTCCATTTCGCGCCCATGTTTCTCCTTCGCTGGAATTTCAAATATCGAAACCGCATTCGGTCTTTAAACACACCTCAACAGACTTTTCTAGTGATTCGGCTAATACTAAACGATAAATAATTTGTTATTTCTTATGGAGTATTACAGAATACTCATCGAAGTGACGAGTAAAATGGTACGGTTCATATCTTTTTCTGCATTTAATCTGCGGAAAATTTGTTAAAGAACACAAATCTGAGCAACTGTTCTGTGGGATTATAAAATTATGATATGGAAAACCCAAAGGGATACTATATTGGCAGATAATAAAGGTAAAAATTTCTACCGAGCTCAGGCACTAGATGATTCATACAAGTGTACAGGAGAGTGAGAATGAGACAGTCCAAATGTTTCGCGCCGTGTTACGATCCCGCAAGACAAAACTATATCATTGCAGTTGAAACGTCCCTCTTTATTTGGTAGTATTTTTCATCATTTCTGAGAGATAATCGGATGCAACCGTCATTGTGGCGTTCTTTGAATCACCTGCTCTCTTTGTTTTGATGCTAATCGCTGATTGACCGACTGATGTCGCCTTCTGGATTATCCCCTATTAGACCAAATGGTTCATCCGGTCATCATCGTACACCACAATTTTCCGAGCATTTAAATATTACGCAACTCAATCAATATGCCAATGTGAAGTTTAACGCATGTGCGTGAAAAATTTCCCAAATTTACCACATCCTATAAATGAATAACGTTAAAGATGAGAGGAATGACAACGACGGATAAATAAGTGGAAAGTGTTGTCACGAAGGCATTTTGCTTTGTGTTTTTGAATTCTCCCCACGTGAAGAAACAATTTTTGTTCGTTGCAAAAGAGCAGTTAATAAACAAAACAGTATTGTTATGTTTCAAATTACCTCACCAATAGCACAAATCTTCTCTAAACGATTCGTTTTGGGGGCGACCGAGAAAAACCTAAAGAAGTGATCGGTGTAAAACGTATGCAGTTTTCTTTTCCACTTCGAATGCATATATGTAAATGCTGCTAAAACTGTTGAAACAACGTGGAACGTTTTGTGGAATAACATATTATAGTTTCAACAACAAAACGAGATTATGATTTGCCTCACTTGTAGCCTCAAGGCTCGCTAGAATACTGAACAGAAGAATCAGCTGATTATGCAGCGAATATAGAAAATTTAATAAGCGGAACGTTTTCATCGTGAGTCTTTCTTCGTGCTCTTCTTGTTTAATCATCTCGCTCTTCATTCGTCCTCCCGTTTGTCTATTTTTCAACAAAACTTATTGCTACTGCCTATATTGGTAAGAAGGTCTTATGTCAACATTTCCATTCCAATAATTTCTTAGAATGCTGCTTTGAGGGTGGGAATAGCAAACGATTCGTTGATCTGTGAAGAAATAAGCTACTAAACGAGAATGAAAAGAACAGGTCATGCACCACTGTTTGCATACGGTGAAAAAAAAGAGACATTAATTCTAAATAGAGAATGAGCAGCATTCAAAGTGATAAATAACTTTTCAGTTGTTTGTGGTTAAAAAGGACAAGGGTGAATTAAAGTGAGCAATTGCAAGGTTTCAACAATCTTGCGGGCAAGTCTTCACCAGCGTCGAGCATTTTTGGTCGAAGAATGGACTTCCGTGGGAGGAGGACTCCCGTTAACCTGATTTAATATGTGCGGGGAAAGAAGGTGAGACTGCGGTGAAAAACTCGAGAAATATCCCTCAGTGGTGTTATATGCAAAAAGTCAACAAAGAACGGATAGCCTCTGCCTATTAGATGGGGCAGCCTATAAGATCTAGGAGGATGTGGCTCATCCAGTAGTCTGCGCGATTAGTTGTCAAGATCAGGCAAGATAATAGCATGTATATCCCAACTGTCATATAATTATACGAACGGATGCATAATTGATTATTCTATTCTAGTTGACGCATATCCAACTCACAGTTTTATGGAACACTTAACTAACATTCTCTTTCCATCTAAATATAAATTTAAGTGGTACGTTACAGAATATTTACAGGTGTTTCAGTTTCTTCTTGTAAGTTCTACTCGATATTTCGAGTTTATTTTCATAGAATGAGGAAACTTTTCTATGATAACAAATTATTTATTTGAAACATGCGAAGGATGGATGGCTGCTATGAGTCCAGAAAAAAAGAAGTTCAGTTCTATAAGCTTCGAAATTCGTTCAGGAGAATCTTTGAGTGCATATTTGCAGTGTCTCAAGGAAGAAGACTATTAGTGTGAAGACATGCCGTATTGCTTTAAAAAAACAACCGGAAACTATCTCCAAAAAGAAAATCCGGGAGATTAGAAAATAAGGAAATTTTCATGAATTTTTTCATAGGTTTAGGGTGTTTTGATGTCCTGTCTTGAGTGTAAGTAAAACTCTCAATTTTATTTCCGCTCTCGACCATTCATCGTTCATTCTATCCGTAGAGATACTCTCCAGCCAGCAATTCTTATTCCATGTGGGTATTTATTTATTATGTATCATCTAAAAAATATAAGTGCATCATTGCTTCCCGTCTTTTACAAATGTAAGACCGATGAAAATAGGTTACCTTCAATTCTTTATGTCCAATATGAGTGATTTACGATGTAGTTTTATTACAGTTGGTCCGTTTCTCTTGCCGAATAAAAGAGCCTAAGTTTAAAGGTTTCTTGAAGAAAAAGATTCAACGAAGAGACGAACTCGTCTACAATCGTAACCTAAAATAGTGCGAATGGATTAAGACAATTTGCATTAGGAAAAATGCCGAGTAACGGAATTAGGTGATTCGACCCGAAAGCCAGAAAATCATTCAGAGTGTTGTGAGAGCAGAGAGTGTAAACAAATGTTTTATGTGCTAAGAGTAAATAAAAAGGCATTATAATACACGATTATATGACATAAACTTATTATGATAGTATAAAATGCCTTGCATATACCTCGTCACGTTGTAATGATCATCTACATTTCTAGATAGAATTCTATAGCACTATTCAAGATAAAAAAAATTAGTATATGAAGCAGGCATATAAGCACTAATTCTAAGTTTATGATTCAAACAACTAGAAATTTCTAATTAAATGTAAATGGCTATTTAATAAAATAAAACTCACTATTATGCATTTATCTGCTATCGTGTATGAGACATATTTGGGCTGTGGGAATATATTTGGGCTGTGAGAGCAATTACATATTCCTTTGTTAGAATCAACGTTGGCTACTGGCCTAGAATTGCATACCTTTACAGGTGGATAATTCGGCTCAAATTGTGAATTGCATTTACGGTCTTTTACTTGCCGATGACAGAGTTTATTTATGCTGCATAGGATTTTCTGTTTCTCAAAGGAAAGGAAAAGAATTCCAGCACGATTCAGGTAACTCAATAACTGCCTATGCTCTAAAACTGCTATTTTATTCCTCTTTTCTACTCACATTAAATTATAAATGCATAGAAAGTGCTATCATTGTAAAAATTATTGATATGATTTGCATTGTTGCATTGTTTTTAAATTTGCAATAGATACTAACCAAAGGAAAAGACGCAAAAATGCGTCACGCTATAAGAGTGATCCTTCAAGTGTTATGTCAATCATGGGGCTGACTTAAGGCGGCTGCCAAGACGTTGTCCGCTCACAGCAATCATCAGCTAGCTCCACATACACCATATTCAATAACATTTCCTCCATCTATGTTAATTTCGTCAATATCTTTCATTCTACTGCTCAGCACCTCATATTATTATTTTCTTAATTGTTTTTATTCCTCATGAGCTTTCATGGAATACGTCCCCTGTATTAGCCAATGAGATGTAATGGTATAGAGTTTATTCATATGACAGCGATATGAAATTGAATTAATTTGCTGATTGGCAACATTGTTGTCGCTTCTTAGTGGCTGCATTTTACCATAAAACGATGATGAATGAGATCCATTCAGTGTATATAAGATAGTCATTTATGAGGAAAACGATTTTAGAGTAATTTTAGGTCATTAATTTTGAGAATTTCGATTAATTTTGGGCTTTTTTAATGTGATCTTATTTATGATTTAAATGCTCCTTTCAACGTTTTTTTCCGTGTTGTAATATGACCTTCATAAAGTGTAACGTTCATTCCGTTAACGAGCCACTTCTTTGCCTCATTTAAACAATTTCAAGGATCTGATGAAATGCGACTGAAAATACCCAGTTTTAAAAAAGTCAGTTCGACCACTTCATCAATTTCGCAAATCATTCGAGTAAAATTTAGGTCATTTTGTGAGCAAAAATTGATCTAAAAACAATGCAATATTTTTTAATGACATTAGGGGAATTGGTCATCAAAGAACCGGCGAAAACGATATGTCTTCCCATATCGGAAGTCAGCAGGGAGATAAGAGTCGAAAGTGGGGAATGAGGATAGGTGATCTACCTCGACGTCTAAACCTTTTTTAACGATAAGGAAAGAAGAGATGATCCGTGAGGACATGTGTCCCTCAAACTTAGATGCCGTTGTTGGTAAGTTATCTCAAAATAACCGAAGAATGAATTCAAGAAGAGTGCATAACAACAGTTGCTATTTGCAAAAAAGCGCAACACAAATGCCACTCTTAATCACGTTATGATGGAGGCAACGCGTCGAAGCAATTCACTCACTTACAAGCGACTTCCACATCGAACAATAAGTGCATCCCTTTGCAAATAGCCTCTTTTTGGAGGTGGAAACTAAGAGAATATACGCTTGAAAGTTCGCTGTCACAGACGGTTTTTATCTCAGAAATGTAAAAAAAGATCGATAATAAATTTTTCTGCAATATCGAAAATTCGCTGAGCTGAAAGACTCATCTTCCAGCTGCTGTCAATTGGTGCTGAAGGAAATTAGACTTAGAAATTTCATGCCACATTTAGGCATCGACGATTAATAAACGACATGATCAGTGAAAATGAATTTGAAGGATATGAGATCAGACTTTAGTGTGTTAAACCTACAAATGCTGCCGTTCGATTGATGGGCTCATTTAGGCGTTCTAATGCAGAGATGCGAAGATTTTACAGATTCGTAATAACAACAGAAATGATTATGCGATCATTCACAGTGTTTACTCACTGAGATAAATTTGAACAGACCGATGGTTAATATCTATAAGATTATTCGGCTTATGTAGGTGAAACTTCAGCATGCTCTAGGCACAACAACAACTGCCTGACTTGTGTGTTCGAACTTATCAGCCGATCATATTTGAACGATAGCATAAATTGCACCACGACACCCAATGACTCGTATATCGATGATTTCGCATTCTCCCAATTTAATTCATATAGATTTTCATCACGCATCGTTCAATTGTCAATTGCAACTGAATAAGGAATTTTTTAAGTACGTCACACAAAGCAAACTTCACGTCGCCATTGAATTTTCGCTAAGAAATCTGATTTTTGTTTTTGGAGAAAAAGCCGCTGACGTGAAGCCAAAATTCGAAAAAACCTCTCGTAGCATGATTCGGTGCATTGCAACGAGTCCAGTCCAAAAAAAACTTCGCTTCTATATTCGTGATCATAGATTATTATTAATTTCTAAATTCAACGGTATATGATCGAATAATGTAATTTAACGACTGCAGCGATACTCGTGGATTTAAACTCTACAAGGAAATATTTCAAAAGGTCATAACGGCTACTTGTTACATAAGGCTACTTGTTACTCAAATTGTTCAGCGTGAACATCTTGAATGAAGTGAAATAGTGATAAATCTTCAGCAACAGTTTCAATTCAAATGCTCCAAATAGCATTTTCGCTGCATTTCGAAGCTTGCAGATTTTGCAGTCATCGAATTTCGTACATAAACGTAAACGCAGCGGCTCATAAGACGAATTTGTTTGCAGCAAGAGATAAAAAAGTTCTTTCGAAACAAAATACCCTATATGAAAGCATCTCAATATTATTTGGCAGTAAGCTCGGCCAGGTTTCTTTTGAATTGAACGGAAATCTCTATGAAACTGCACGAAGCGATCGATCAGTCATATTCCATTTCGACGCAATAACTTCGGCGATCTTTTTTTTTTCTTTAAACATAATAAGATGCTTGTACGTATTGCTCGAAAATGAATGAAAGAAAGTATTTCTCTTGCACTTATCAAACAGACTCTGGAATAGGTGTCACTCGGTTAGCTATGATGCAATCGAACGATAGCGACATTCATAAAAAATGACTTACCCTTGTCTTTAGTTGGTTTCCAGTTTGATTTATTCATCGTCACTTTTGCAAACGATCGATACGACGTCGTTTCCACTCAGTAAATTAAGCGCTCGACAACTTAGGAATAGTAATTACTATGCCCAATAAGCAGTTAATATTTAGCAGTGAAGAGCGAAAATCTCTCGGAGGAGGAAAGGAAGCGTTGTTACAGTATGCGCGAATCACTTTAAATACAGTATTCTCGTCTGTAAATCAACAATCCTCATAAATCAGCGTAATAAATTTTGCAGCGATTTCACACCGAAGGAATGATAAGTGTTCGTTGACGGGATGGAAAGAGCGCTTTAACGACGCGTACGCTTTATTCTCGTTCGACGAACAAAACATTAGAGAAAGGCCATAAATTTTGCCAACACCACTTGGTTCTGATTCTGGTTAAGAGACTATGAGAACTATGGAGTTCATAGGTCTAAAAAGATTGATTAATGAACACTCTAAATTAGTGGGCAAACGACTAGTCGAAGGAAGATTACGTCGTTTAGTGAGGTGAGTTGATTACTAAACGATGAGAAATAGATCGCTCAGCGAGAGATGCAACACTGAAAGCGGAGAAAGTTGCACGAAATGGGGGAAAAGAAAGAGGTTGGACGTAGAAATGAGCATGAAAAGCGAGGAGATTACTAGAGAAAGATACGAATAACGGGCGGGGACATCTGTCACAAGAGACAACGCATGAAGATTTATCGTGACATATCAGTAGGAAGTGATCTCGTCAACTGCACCACTAGATACTAAATTAACGGTCGGATACGAAGATTGATTGGTCGTTGGTTGGCGGAACATTTTATTATACCCCCTAAAAAGAGGTATTCAGCAGCACTTTAGCGCACAAACACTTCTATTTCGTTACCAAATTCTGGAAAATTGTGAAGGAAAAATTTCTGGAAAAAAAGCAAGCAGGAAAATGCGCCCGACAAACCCAAACGATACGCAGTTTTTCAATTCCACTGATATAACCAACCATTTTCCATTGATAAAATACCTGAAATAACGTTTCCATCAATCAACTAACTGCTCGATTACGTCTCCATTTTTTTAGTGATGAAAATAAAAATCAAATGAGGATTTTATATTCATCTGTCGGTGTATAACCCGTTTCGACGCTGAACAATCAACGTGACAGCAAATGACGCGATCTGGAGAGCGCTAGTCTGAAGTGTGCGTGAATAAGATAGAAGTGATTCTCGGCTGGGAACTACCGACAGGCCAGACATGCAGACAAACAAATACATAGATACTATATTACCACAGCAACAAATGCGAACTAGGAAAAGCTCATAGAACCTATGCAAACGGGGATTTTCATTGCCATCTGAGTAGGATTTTAGACAGTGCTTTGCCGTTCAGATATTCATTGATTGGTGCTTCATGAAAAATGCAGCATTGAATATAACTTATATTTCCCCTTGAAAAGTTTTCTTCTCACTTCGTACTTTTTGAAGTTTTATAAATAAAAAATACAGATGTATATAGACTTCAATTAAAATTTATGGCTTTAATGGGAATGAAACAAATTTAGAAGCCATCTTGATGAGCACTTTTACTTTTAACAATGCCCTAGTCACATATGTTTCAAACACATCCATAAATTGCATCTCATTTGTTGAAATACACTTGAGAAGATTGAATAAAAACCGCATGCATATCTCTGTGTTTTTTGGACTCTTCAGCAAGCCAAGGGGGTGAGCAGACGGAGAAGGTGAATCGCGAAAGTGAACAATTAGTTTGGACTGATACCTCTGTGGATTTGACGCTGCTTAGCGAAATTAAAGAATAAATCTCGGCCATTCGCATAGATTAGTTTTATGCTTTCTTCGCTGTGATGTGAATTTTCCTCACACTCCATCTTCTCATTTTCACTTTTACAAGTTCAGTCACTCACCCTAACGCGATCATACAACCTTTTCCTTTGCTACAAATGAAATAAGCGGCACGAGGAGATATTTATTCATGATGCTTCTTGATTAACGGTGAATGAATGAATTGAATAAATATACGCATCACATTCTCGTTAATATGACTCAATATGCATATCGATGTACACTTAACCTATGAGATACAAACTGGTGCATGAATTTCAGATTAAACGACAGCAGAGACCTTTGAATACAACGCTGGTGGTATCAGGCCCTAACTTATTAAGCATTCTCGACTGCATCTCTATTTTTGAAAAAGGACAGGCAGGAGATCATTGAAGTAGTTGTAGTTGACTAACGGAAATGAACCGAGCGTTTTGTACGTATTGCTTATATTAGACATTCTAATTTGCTATCAGTCAAAAGATTTATTTTATTAATATTTTCTAAGTTTCATTTCGATCTCCTTGCACTGAGTCACTCATCACAAATAACAGAAGTTAGGTGAAAATTTTTGCGTTAACATCGAAAGATTCATGCTTTAAGTATCATTTAATTAGTTCGCTCGCATGTCATTCGATGAGCGATTACTGAGGCATTGTGAACCTAAACAGCAATGTAAGACTTCGCACGAATATGACTCAACGTAGAAATTAATTTAGGGCATCCATGGTGTAATGGATGTCCTAAATTTTGATAACCACCATATCGTGGATGTAGGACCTCCCTTGATACGTGCATCAAGATTCCTTGCTCACTAGGAGAACATGATGAGAGCATGCGTGATGTCAACATCCACAGACTTGTAAAGAGCAACTAGACGTGCACATTCAGTTCGAATTTCCTCCTCAGCCATCAAGAACACTGCAAAGCTACCAACAAGGAAGCTTTTCTACTAGAAGTTGATATGAAGGGTTCCTCGTCTGGTTGGATTCACCTCATACGCTTGTGAAACATTCCCTTAGAAGTTTCGATTGTTACACCGCAAGGATTTCAACTCTCAGTAGTGGACGTTAGCCGCACGAGCACTCGGTGAGCACTTTTGTAGAACTCATACATTTCACTAATATCAGTGATGTCTGTTCCCGCTTCTGCAACTTTATCGAAGGAAGCATTACGGCAAAGTCATGTCTGTGCAAATGTAGGCCTATGTCTTCGTTCGTCTATTTAAAAAGCGTTTTGCAAAAGCTACGGTTATCACTAGAAAATCACCAGTGTATCACTGCATCCAATTTATGGGCCAGCTCCGCTTGACTCCTCTGGTTGTCCATGTCCGCTTGAGGATGCGCACCAACTGTTGGAATGCGGTGGGGTAACTTGAGAGACACAAGTATAGGGGCAAACAGGTTGTACTTATACAGTGAAAAAAATAAGGCCTCGTTCATATGAACCGCTTCTATCATCGGGAAGATCCCGTAGCCGCACCCAATGAGCTCCACACTGCCTAGATCTCCTCACCTATACGTACATAGCCATCTGTATGCTCGCTTAGGTAATCTAGAAGTTGGATTGGATACATGGCATACCAACCCCTTCTATATCCTCCCATTCCCCTTTAAGCTAGCCTTACGATAGTACTTTGGTCTGTATATATGGTCTTCGCCTCCTTTGACTTTGACTTGCCTTGCACGACGCATTATTTCTGCTTCACCTATTGGCGATTGGTTACATATATCTCAAATTCTATAATCCTTTATCTCATTCCGAATAAGTTATTAACGCTTGAAAGCCGCATGAAATTGGCATGTATTTGTAATCTGCCGGTCAGGCGTGACCTAAAAAGCGAAAAGGCAGCATCGTATTTGCTTTTGTCACTTTGCGTTTATAAGATTGTTCACGGTGAGGGCATTTTCATGCGCGCTTATTTGTTCTCTTATCCACCTCTCTATTTGGGACTTTCCACTCTGAAATCACTGATCTCAAGATATAAATATTGCACGAAGAGCTGCGCATTTAAAAATTCAGAAAAAAAATGCGTTCACTCCACATCAGTCGATATTAAGTTTTGCGCTGGTTGGATTACAGGTTAAATCGAATCTCTCATAGACGATTTGTCGAAACAATCGGAATGGAAGAGTGATTTTCAATATTTATTGTACGTTGTAAACAACTAATGAGTTGACCGCGATAGCGGACAATATTTCGGCTTCATTTAGAGATTTGTTCGCTATTTTCGTGCTTATTTTCCATTGATGATTTCAATTGCTAAAGCGTTTATCACGTCAGCTTACTGATGTTCTTCCCTATTTTGCGCTTGCAAAATGCGCGTTCATTAATTTACGCTTGCAAAATACATTACCGCTAATATGGTGGTTTTATATCTGTGTACGCAATCAGAATCTGTCTTGCTATACTCAGAATCTATGTTCGATCGCAGATGATCTGAAGTTCAAGCTGCGATTCGGCAAATATAATCTTCATCACAAGTGAGAGATCTCGTCTATCGGACTTCAATCTGATTCCTCAAGATCGAAGGAAGTTAGAGAGACATTCAAATACCCTTCGAAATTTGGTCCTATTGAAGGCCGGCATTTCGTACCAATGCAGGTGTACATTGATTCATCAAATTATGAATAAATTAAGACAACTAAATGTTTCATCGGAATTTTTAATCTGTTTAACATCAACTGGATTTTCGTTCCGTTACTTCCTTGAAGTCTGAGCCCATAAGAGGCAGTCCTTAACAACAATCCCCAAGAAATGAAATGGCAGAAATAATCGAATGATAAGGAAACGTTTTTAAAAACTTAGATTTTTGGGCGTCCAGATAAACTTTCAAGAAGGCTTAAATAATAGATTCGTAGAGGCAACATAGCGCTTTACTGAAGTGAAGATTGCAAATTGAATGTGCTTTTGGGAATTTCCATGAGATTCGAAATTTTCTCACGAATTTCCACCGTATTTGCATGAGACAAGAATGAATTTAAAGCCGATCATGGCAATGCTCGATTTTATCGTCGAAATGTTTGATATGTGTAAGCGGGAAATGTCTCAACGCGGCTCATAGGAAGCGTACTACTGTGATTCAACTCGAAGGATCAGCAGCGTTCGTGGATTATTTACTCACTGTAATATGTCCTTAGCAAATTTTTATTTGCGTGCACAGATCCAACTACTATGGGATTCGACGATTCAACTTGAAATTTGTGAATGGCCTTTCTTTTTATGACGCAAAGATCTCACCAGCAAAATTTGATACTCCGACCTAGTGGGTGAATCGGACAGTCGGACAGACAAGCAGATGCGATATATTGGCAAATACAAAGTTATATGAGTGAATGAAAAGGAATGGCCCGCAGAACGCCTTTGGTGAGTGGTCAACATTTACGTATTTAGTGTTTTTAAGAAGTGAAGTTTATTTAAAGCAGAAAGTGGTAATGCTAGTCGCATGTAGATAAAATCGAGTTTGGCATCAAGACATGATCGTAACGACGGAGAATGTGCCATTGAAAGTGACGCTGATTCGTAGTGATCATCGCATGCCATCTTGCGCTCTCATCAAATCCGAAAGCAAGGTCGACTAGTGACTATTTAATGTGGAATACTCTTTCCCATAGTTGAGGGAAATAGATACCACCACCCTCCGATGCATTTTTGCACTCCCTCGCACTGCTGAAACAATTTTTGCATCCAAGAAAGAAGACCGCATGGATAGTTTGAAGCACGGATTTCAAGGACTGGAGTCTAACTCGATAATATATATCATACTGCTTTGAACTCAAAAGTTAATTTTCTAATTTTTCTGGATTTTAGGGGATGACTTTATTCAAAGCAGCACTTTCCTTGCCTTAGGATTCTGGAAGTTTTTTATTCGAGAGAAAAAACTTCAACTATGGTGGACCAGTTGTTATAATCAAACTATCTGGCTGGTCATATCTCCAATTATTATTTCTGTGATCGAAAGCTGCTAGCTTGAGAAGCATACCAAGTGCTTTATGGAAGCGATATTATATTATGCATTCCAAAAAAATGATGCAGTAGAAGAGATTCACTGGGCGTTTTGACAGTCGAAATATCATCTCGTCGGCCTTGCACATTATCCACATTCTGTTGTGCCAGCTGTCAGCACAGTCACATCCTGTGCGACCAGCTATAAGCATTGCTAAGCTCCAGTTGATAAGCTGCCCATAACGTCCATCTTCTTGCCCTTCGGCTAACATTATGGCTGTCTGAGTTGCCTTCAGTTATCATCTTGTAAGCGGCCCGTTTTGGCGTGTTTGGAAAATGCGTCTGTAAAGTTTGTAGCGAAAGCTACGTAGTTAGAGCAAAACAGAGGGATCCTTATAGAACCGCCGACTTGAGAGATTCCGAAGAGGATACCGGAAGACCAGAATAACCGCTTTTTTCAGTCCATCAAATCCAAATGTTGGATGGAAGGAGGGGTGGAGGAGTGGGAGAATATCGAAAATAATGGAACGTTTAGACGCGAAGGTTATCGAAGAATTTACAGTGTTTGACATTAACGAAAACACCCCATGTATACCTGTAGGAATATGAACAGGTAGCATCATTTTGAGCATTCTTTTTCTTTCGCCGAAAGAAAACTAAAAGAACTCAAAAACATCGGAAGGGGCAGTGAATAAATACATAAAATCAAATCACTGATAACAAATAGCTTAACTCGACCTATAAATGAAGTTATGAATTCGAAGTGTTCGCTGCCTCCTTATCGATATGTATATTCATAATTTCCTTTTTGATATTACCGAAGTTCAATGCAATGATTGTTTAATTTATCAGTGCAGATCTAAGCGATCGGCAACTTTACTTTATCTGTTGTTTTTTGGGAGGAAATATTATGCACGGAAATCGAAATTTTCCGTTCTTTAAATTTTCCGTTCATCGAAAAAATCGAAATTTTCTTTAAATTTTCCGTTCCGTTAAATTTTCCGTCCGTTCTAAATTTTCCGTTCATCTAACGTTTTCTCAGGTTATCAGAGAAAACGTTAGATGAGATATTTCTTAGTCCAGATGTGATGCATTTCCGGTCGTGTTCGTGATCAGATGCGGGCCTAATTCATAGCCATACAAATATGTGTTAAAACGGTTTCTTTATTGTCCGTTTAAAATTACTTGCTGAACGAGGCTAGGTTTAACCCATCTCGATCCGGGCATCGATCAAATTAATGTACCACCTCCTACTAAATTTTGCCATGATCAAACGTCTTTATATAAGTAACCGTAAAGAACTAATTTTAACGGTGTTTCCATGAACGCTTAGCAGGTTTCATTTCGGCTATGTGAATGAAAAAATTGGTTCTATTTTTGAGCATTCGGTTTTATGATAGTGCATAACATCGATCGACTGCCTTTATACATTTTTCTAGAATTTTTATAGAAATTCCCTGTTATCTTCACAACTACGTTACTTATTAATTTTTCACATACTTTATTATATTTTCTTCTGAAAAAGAAACCTTGCAAAATGATTCTTCGCTTTACAGGTAAAGATTACTGCGAAGACGCTGAAAGGGTATCTATGCACCGGTTCGTTTCCCACCTCAAAAGCGGAATTACTAGTTTAGCCCACAAACAAGTATTCATCTTCAAACGTAACGAAATTCATTTCCCTACTTCAGAAATCTGTCGCATACTTCCGAACCCAACCCGAACCCAACATCGCATCAGCCCTCACATCCCTTCCCCTCACCGCCTCCAGTCCCTGTGGAAATGGAAGACATTCATTCATCTATGGACCAGTTCCATATCTGCTCGCAATGTCTATGGAATGCTGTTTTTATCCAGCTATACGGCACCAGAAACACAAGACGTCAACGGAACGTAAGTTTTGCTAAACTAGACTTGAATCAGATATTAAAGGATACAAAAAGTGATTCAATTAAGTGTCACGGCTGTCAGCAACGACAACCCTGAGAACACTTAGATATGGCTTTTTGTTTACAAACTTATCGCAGTCTTGCATATATTAATTACCACAGTCGTCATCATTCGCTCTCTCTTTGCGATATTTGTGCACAGTCATGTGATGATTTTTCCGGTAAGCATTTCCGGTATATTTCCGATCCCTCCACTACGTAAAAGTTTCACATGTATCTCGTACTCTCTCTCCTACTTCCGCGAAGTGAATTCGTCTGCAACGTACGAAGCTTTTGCTTTATTTTAATCGTGTATTTTCGATTATTCTCATCTCATTCTTTGAATTTAATTCATATTTGATTGCTGCAAATATAATTCGAAGATCTTCTCTGGAACGATCCAACTCGTTAAGCTGATTCGACGCAAATCGAACCATCAAGAACTCACCCACTTAAGTAACTTTATATTATAAGTTGCTCTTTTCTTGTAAAATGCACTCATGATACCAATAAAATTATACGTTTGATGCAAATTTTGGGAGATTCTAAGCGCAAAAAAATGAGTATAAGCATCCAATAATTGCGAATATGTGATACGCAATATTTGGTATGATTTTGTCAATGGAAACAAAGTAAAATGAAATATAAAATTAGCAACATTGATATCACATTTTACGTACTCATAACATTCGTCACCTCTCACACAGATTACGACTATTTTTAAGAGAGACCGTTGAACGTAAGCGATGGTTCTAACGGTCTGTTCCTGGAATCTGAAAAAGCATTGATCGTTTCCGGAAAATGATTACTATGCAAACTTATTTGAAAGTTTAGACTGTCTTCTTTCAAGTTTTGGATGGCTATCAACAGAAATACCCAATTTTGGAGTACACTTTAAAGCTTGGAAGATACTCTCGCATAACCTTCCTTCTCGCTCCTTGGGAAAAAAAGTTCCTCCAAAAAGACTGAGCGTTCAATTCGAGGCCGTTTAGAATTTGAAAGAATTCAGTGGTACAATTTTTCAGATGAAGGCGTTCATCACTCCAATCGTCACTAATAAAAGTAATAATTCTTTCATCGCTTTTCAGAGAGCACATATTTTTACAGCATATAACCTTTCTAATTTATGTTCGCTTTGAATGAGCGCCATTGGTTGGAACGCCTTAACGCCATTTAGAAGCACCTTAAACACCTTTAGTGGATATCGGCTATGGTTGAGAGTTCTTGGATGGCGGTCATTCGGCTAAAAATCTTTTCATTAAGCCAATGAACACATTGCGGAAGAACGTCCTAATTTTTATGTGAGGCGTATGAAAATGCCGAAAAGATGTCGGCAAGTAGGAGGACATATCATAGGATCTTTTTCATTCCATTGAACGACGGGGTCAACTAATGCGAAACAATAAAGTATGCGAGATAACCCTTCGGTATTTTAAAATATGCAAGTGCTCATACAAATCCGAGCGGTCTTCATCAGAGAATGGTATCTTTGCGATCCCATCATCGCAAAATGATCGTTAGCAAAATGCCTGCAAGTTTTTTGTAAGAAACTTTATTGACTGAGGAATAAAGAGGATTGCAGTGAAGCAGTGGAGTATGAGAACAACTCATGTGAGCATTATCGAAATGAAGGTCTTCAGAGAGTGTACCATAAGTTAGCCCATTCAAATTACACCACAACATATCCATGTATCGGTCGCTTAAAATCATACTCCCTGACGAATCAGTAAACCACTTTCACAAAAGCGCAGATTAAAAGGTTTCAGACGATCAAGAAGCAGTAAAATTCCCACCACTATAGTATTTTCCCGAAAGACTATTCCACACGCATCACTGTATAATAAAAGCTATGCAGGACACTTTTCTGTGAACTGACTGAAGTGGGGAGCAAAAGCAAAAAGGCTATCGAAGAATACAGCGGAATTTCCTTGATAATTTTTTAGTCTAGTACTATGTCACGCAGTACGCTTCTACATTCTAAGCTCTCAAGCTCGAAGATCTTAAGATGCACAGTATAGTCGGATTTATAGGGGTCAGGATGCACTTTAAGGAAACCTATACGAATGAAATACTTTCGGACGTTTGCAGCACATCTGTTAATGTCAGAAGTTAGCTCAGGTGACCAAGCAGGTGGGTAATACTCAATAATAGAGCGGTAGCTTATATAAAGGATCTGCGGTGATGTTCGATGCATTCGTGTTACAACGGTCGAAAAATGCAGTTTGCAATTTTGACCGCTCTCGATGATATATTTTTTGGTGCATCTAAGTATCTTAAACTTTCTAGCGATGAACGATCATCGCTATATTCAGTGCGGTACATCGAAGATAATCTTGCAGTTTGCATTTATGCTTACCGATTTCTCAACTATGATGCTTCCTATAACTAAAGTCGTCAAGATAGTAGGTCTCAGACTTAGTTGTGCCTCCTGCAACACTCTTCACTCAACAAAAGCTCGAAAAACTACTTTTGCGGAAGCGTTGCCAGCGCACGATTTGCAAGAAAAGTTGCTTATCAGGAAAAGTTGCTTTATATTCACCAAATGCAATCTCTACATATCGGCGTCAATTACTTCGCTATATTCTCTCAGAGATACTTTCTGCGGCAATAGAGCATAGGTATGGAGCGATGTTTAGGTGTGCTTTCAAGATTAATTTAACATGTTGAAAACGGTTAGCACGTGTGTCGTTAACGGAAGCGATAAAAGTCACCGTAGCGATTTATTGTATTTCGCGCGGTAGAGAAATTGCCCGGTGAAATGCGTAATTTCTCCGAAATTCAAAGAAACTTGCAATTTTGTTACATATAAATGTTAAATGATGCAACATAACGCTGATGTTTGTCAACGGTTATGCATTAAAAATCAGCGTAGAGTGATGCAAGAATTCAGAGACGTCAACATATAAGCAATCGGCGCCATCGATCAACGGATGAACGTTTGCGTTTGCAAGGCTAACTAAGATCCCTTGGATTACTGAGCAATTGGCATGAGAATGGGGATATCCAGATACCCGAGGATATGCAGGAACTGCAAGACATGAAAACGATTGTTTCGCCTCATGATGCAATGGACTGTTCATCTTTCTTCCTTTCTCAATGCCTTCGGTATCCATTCGTACCTAAATCGCAAGAGGACAACGTTCTCTAACGTAATCTGGAAAGAAACGAAATAAAAGCTTTCAGGGAAGTTGAAAAAACTCTTGAATCCAAAATTCTGGAGAATTTCTACTTGAAATTTCCCTTACTTCCAACATCTTCAACTTCCTCTTTCAATTAAATAAAAACAAGAAAAAGACGCAAAAATCAATGAGTTCGTTGCGATAAATTTAACGTTATGTTTACCTTTAACAATAGAATTTATTAAGCGCTTTTTTGTTCGAACTATGAAACCAATATAAGTAAGAGAATTAATAAACACAAAATTTGTTGGATAGAAGTGGATGGAACTCGGAGTGATGATCGATATTGCATGTGAGTTTTTAGGATAACGAAAAATATTCGCAGTATTTCTCAGCATAAAATAATCAGATTATTCATATTTACTAATATGAAATATAGGTTTCGAATACAATATTTTTCGTCGAAGAGAATATCGAAGGTGATGGTTGAGCGCAGAGAACTTGAACGGTAGGAGAACGACTTCAAGTTCGAGTCTCTACTGTTTGCTGCGAATTTCGTTTCTTTTCCTTTCCTTGACATAACAAATTTTTCGTCCACTATTTGATCTCGAAATGACGGCACATCATGTGGCACATATAACATTCACGAACAACTGCCTCTCCACTTCTTGTTCGAAGTTATTTCACGATAACTGCCAATTTCAGGACCTCTCCTCTTTTTATTGAGGTCTAAGGAACAATCGGAATTTTATAGACACATGACTATCGATGCCTAACACATCGCAGTACACAGAGTGCATTTTTTTAAAGTTTATCTTGGAACTTCAGAACTTTCTTCACTAAGATTAATTCTATTTCGAAATTTCTCAAGTCTACATCCTCTTTGTTTCCCGAAATACCCCACGAGAAAAATACAGACGTCGAGAAAACTGATTTCTGACCTCAGCGAGAAATCTCTCTTATTGATTTAATTGCCATTTTCATTCAAAAATGTTCGTCAATTCTGATGCCCACAATGAAGATAGATGCATATTTTGTTTACTCGAATGTGTATTTTACGAAAACTTGAAAGTTTTTCTTAGATATTTGTCTTTATTTCATTATGCCTTTATTGATCCTCATTTTTTGCCTTAATGAGAACCCTTTTGTTCAAAGAAACTAAATTTGAGCTCAGCCCGAAATGCTACTGAATTAATGTAATCTGCTAACAAAAAAATTATTCAAAACTTATGGAAATTCAACGCGAAATCGAACAAAAGAGCTGAATATTTTACGATATTATTAAAATGAGGGTTATATTGATGTTGAAGAAAAACAGAGAGCTGCAGTTAGCGCTAACTTTTGAGAACGCATCTTGCACGACGATTGGCCGCAGTCGTCCTTTAATGTTATTTTCAAGAACGAGCTGATTTCAGTCGAACCGATGGATCGAGCTGCTTCGCTGATGTCAAGTGACCCGATGCGCAGAACTGTATGAAGAAAAATGCGAATAGCCACATCACATCCTGAAGAACAAAAAAGTTAATCGCTGTAATATTAGAAGTAATTTTGAGGTCGTCCACGCGGAGTCCGAAGTGAAACGACAAGAAAGTGTGGCAACAATGGCGATATCATAGGCACTTCAAAAAGGAAATCAAAGATTAATGAAGATTTTCTGCCAAAATTAGATGGCGTGATCTTTGAAAATAAACGATTTCGCATTCATTCGAAATTCTTAACAATTTTAAGAATTTTAAAGCGAAAGTAATCTTTAAAGGGATGACTGACGGCTACGGATTTTCTTGCGATGCCCTCCACAACTCATAAAATCCTGTTCCACTCCTTCTCCATTCCTCATTCTCCAATCTTCATCCTCTTCCTTCCTACCTCCCACCCCAGTGGAATAAGAATTGAGTTTCCAACTTCTATTGAGCAAGACTGGGATGCTATTGCGACGAATGGTGAGGGCAGGAGGATGGAATTTGACAAGAACGGTCAGCTTCTCGCTTCCTTTCGCTCATCTAAATGAGCAGCACTCAGCTACCAAAAATAGCTGTCTTTGCAACGTCGAGCTGCAAACACGAATAATTCCAAAAAATATATAGGAGATCGCGCAAACTACTTTGAAACTGAAATGATGGAAGAATCTAAAAGTGCATTTAAAAGAAAGAGAAAAACTTTCCATTTTCCATATAATCGTATATTTATTAAATTGTGTTTATTGCTGCATTTCAAATGTGACTTTATTTCTTTTTATTTATTTATTTATTCAGTTATTTATTTATTTATTCATTTATTTGTTTATTCACTAATTTATCTATTTACTTACTTATTTATTTATTTATTTATTTATTCATTTGTTTATTTACTGGAGGATTTATGTCACAAACTATGAAGTTTTAAAATTTGCGATGTTCATAAATATTGATGAGAAATAAGATAAATGAATTGAAACTTTCTGTTTAGCAAATTTCAGTTTTCATAATTGCTCATATTTTCGTGGAAAAAATTAACTTCATAAAGCACAATCTTATTTATTTTTTGAAATATTTGCATATCGGACGATAGGAGATTTGATCTTTTTTTCTACTCATATTCGGGCAACTAATCCCCTCTCCCTTTCCCTTTCCAATCCTCAAAGATACCGACTATTTGCTGAAATGGTCAACTGCTAAATATGTGAAATCATTGTCGTCAGCAATGAATAATAACGAAATTAAATCGACGACTCACCCGAATATTTCAGATATAACCGCAAATGTGTTAAACACTTGGAAGTCGAATCATCTCATTCAAAAATCTCCTGAATATTATTCCCTAAATATGTGGAAATTCTTGCATGAGGCGAATCCATCGCATACGCCAATTATTTGTATTTTATGCAAAAAATATTCTATCCGTTTGCAATATTCTACGAAATTATTTCATATACTTCTCAATTATGTGAGAATATTCGATTCATTTGCGTGTTGCACAAAAATGCAAACTTATACAACATCATAGAGCATTCACATAAAATACTCACTAAATTAGCTACTGTCGATTGTTGATCGTAGCGTTTATCGGTGTGTTTCCGAGGATCGGAGCCGGGCAGTTCCAATTGACCTGATCAGCTGTTCATATTATTGCTAGCTGTCGGCTCTCAATGAGTGGCTAACTTTGAGATGCTAACAGCGTAAAGCTCGCTACATTTCGACGCTGTCAACCTTACTATATTTATTGACAGTTACGAGTTTGATTACTTGCTAACGATTACGCCCTGTATGTTTCCTTTATCTATTATGTTCATCATTTAATTATACGACGTTTATTAATCAGCCGAAATTACTGACACACTACGTTGAAATTGGTCGATTCAACGGGATAACCTGAATTTTTTCGGATTTTCTTTATAGACTATAGAAATTGGCGGCCGTCTCTTAACTTGCGCGATTAGGATTGCAAGCTTGACAACTTTAGAAGGTTCCGTGCGTTACCTTCAATCTCACTACAATGGTCGAACATACTCGAGTGGTAAAACCACTAAGAAGCTTACGTATCTCTAGGTCTTTGAAGATCCTAATATTTCCAAAAAATCTGAACGGCGCTTGCCGGATTAAAAACCGGAGGACATCTCAAGCGAAAGAAACTCCTCCGGGATGACTTTTGATTATCAAACGATCAAAGCGATAGATCGAACGCACTAGCGGTTTATTCGGCGAGTCTTATCGGATCTGCAGTTGTGTTCATCCTGAACATCACAGATACAAAGATGTGGCTGAAGAGATTGCAAATCGAATTTTGCACTACTCAGAGCGAAATCGAACACGATAGTCAATATTTTCTCGCCTTTTTCACATATATTGCAATCATTAGTCGATGAGTTCGACGATTAATTTCGAGATTTTAATGCGGAACGCAAATAAAACGATGAATTACTGAAGTCGAGTTGTTCTTTTTCCTAAACGATGAAATGCGACATCGGAACATTGAAGAGTTCAACGCTTTATATTTCTCGCTCTTATAATAGAGCTGAGCACCGAATTGAGAGCATTGAAAAGATGGCAAAAGACATTTCCCGATCAAATGAAGTTGAATGAGAAAGTAACTAACTCTTCGTCATATTAAGGGTATTTTGCTCTCAGCTATGAGTTCTCAACACTCACAATTGAAACGAAATTAAACTGAGAGAATAATGGAATCAAAAATTGCGAATTTCTCATAAATTACAAAAAATTGAAGTGAAAATTATCAATTATGAATATTTTCAAGATGTTTCACATTGTTTCGGATATGTTGCAAAAAATGAACGTATAGAATTTATATCGGGAGATGGGAGAGTGAGAATAGGGTGCATATCCCTTCACGTATGCCCTACCTTTATAGCAGTAACGCTAGAAAGCTTTATGGGCGTTCAGCAGAAAGTTTTATCTATGATAGCGTTTTCCGATACGAGGGTTATAGCGTTGCAATAGATGATTCGAATATCGAAACGACTCTACACGAGTTAGTGTTTCTTAGCGCAACTAGTTCAACATCTGCAGAGTTCATTTTGATGAATCGTTGAGATTGCGATCATCATAGAGGGGCTGTTCATGTAATTTGTGAAGTTGAAGGGGATGTTAAATCCCCGATATGTTGGTTTAGAACTTAGATTGAGCCAATTGAAGTTGCAAGATTGGACTCGCAAACATTGAGATACATACATCGACGATCATATGGTGTCCTATAATTATGAATCGGCGATCACATATTAAACGTCGCTGTGTTTTAATGACAGTTGGAGTGCTATGCGATTGCAACGCAAACTTCGAAACTCAATTATTCGAGAATTAAGCGAAAAAATTCCATTCTTCCAGAGAAATTGCCTCATTTCTGGATTATTTTCTTCAGCTCTGCCAACCATACGGAATGATCAGACCGCTGTCAAGCTTTGTAGATTTCGAATAAATACTCACTAGAACCAGAAAGTTTAGCCCTAACCGTTATCTCTTACATGACAGCTAGCGATCATCGAAGAGAATCATTCAATGCGCGAAGTCCCGGATTTGAAAAAAAAAGCTTTCTAGGATTAGCGGATCTAGGAACATGGGGATAGGATCGGTGCGAAATTTGACTAGCCGTCTAAGAACGTTGAAAGAGTGGACACTGCAGTAGGCAATCGTCTATGAAATGTTTTCGATTGTTTTATTTTACAACATATAAAGAAGAAATTGTTGGTTATTTTTGAGGAAAATCGAAGGAATCAAAAGGTTTTTTATTAGAACGATGTACCGCGCATTGTTGAATCGGCGGCCGAAGGGGGATTAAACCTGTGAAAATTCGATTTCACATCCCAAACTAAGTAAGGAACCGCTCATTGTTGAATCGACCGAGGGGATTAAACCTGTGAAAATTCGATTTCACATCCCAAACTAAGTAAGGAACCGCTCATTGTTGAATCGACCGAGGGGATTAAACCTTTGAAAATTCGATTTCACATCCCAAACTAAGTAAGGAACCGCTCATTGTTGAATCGACCGAGGGGATTAAACCTTTGAAAATTCGATTTCACATCCCAAACTAAGTAAGGAACCGCTCATTGTTGAATCGACCGAGGGGATTAAACCTTTGAAAATTCGATTTCACATCGCAAACTAAACGAAGCCTTCGCATTTTTGTCCATCTTTTCATCTCGATCAATAAACAAATTTCTAGATATGACGGTCTTTTCCAAGAGATTCAAATATTTGCTGCCATTTTGCACATTTCATCAGACTTAAGTTGAAGGGAACACATATAACGAGTCTTGCTATAAACTAGCTTAATTTAGAGACGAATTGCAACAGATTTTGATGATTTCGATGTGATTCGATTCTTTTTAACATTACGAGATATTGAAGTGATGGAGTGGCCTGCAAAACTTGAGAGCTTTAGAGGAGTGCCAAAACGTATCGTAGAGGAGGAGAGGAGGGAGTCATGATAAAGTCCGATCTCCGTGCGTATTCGGATAGACTGATAGCCGGATCAAACTTGTTTCTTATTGAACCGGGATTTAACGAATTTGTTAAAAACCGTTTTCGGATGATAATTGCGAGATAGATTCTGAATTATTATTAGATGCCGATTTCGTATCACCGAAAGAAGGTCTTCTAACAATAATGTTCACTGTGAAACGCGCTGAAATGTGAAGTACACTTTCAGGATGCGTTTACCTCTTTCGGACTCTATCTTCCATTCACCGATTGTCGCACTTACTTGAAAGAAATTGCGTGCAAGGATCTTTAAAGGACACGGGCAAAAAACTAGCCAGAACAAACCTTATTGATGTTGGTAGTGATCGGGCCTGACAGGCTCCCGAACGATTTTCCGGTGTCCTGAACTTCAACGATCCGTACGAGATGAGAGGCCGGGGGATCCGATGCCCATTAGTTTCAGCGGAAAACATGATAAACCGATGAATAGTCCGTTGGAATTTTTAGCTCGAAGTGGTTTTCAATAATGATAGAAGACGGGAGAGAAATTAGTGAATTTTTGCAATTTGAGGTAGGAAAGTTATGCATAGCTAGGAGATGATTAATTAAAGCCTCAGCTTGTCAGCAGAAAGTTATTACGAGTGGGATTTACTGAAAGTTTGTAAAAGAATTCAATGATCACTTTCTTCTCTGAAGATCTTTGCAAGGAGTCCTATTTTGCGGGGGAAAAGAGAGGAGCGGATATGACATTCGAACCTTCATTGACTCTCGTCTTTGCCGAGCAAATCGGTCAATCATTCAATTACATATATTAGAACTTTCCAACCTAATATTCGATATTTCCACGACATGAAATCGATCGTCGTGATATGGATGTCAGGCCAGAACTTTCGCTATGACATTGTATTTATTGGATTGATTTAATGAGAGCCTATTTCAGGTAGTAATGCCTCTGGAAGACAACGACGAGAAGGATTGCATTAATGGGAAGGACAACAAGGAATCTAGTAGGCATAGACCAGATGATCTTAAAGGCGATGAAAACGCAAATGAGCCACCATCCTCATCGACTGGTCAACTCAAGCGTAAACGAGTGGAATCGGAGAGGCTACCTGTTGAAGGTACTGAAACGAGTCAATTCCCCTCGTGGGTTGCTGGTAATATTTTCATTTGAATTTGAAGGTAAACAAGAAAATCGGGTAGAGTGCAGCTTTGAAGTTATTTATATACCTCTTCGACGATTAATATCCTCTACGAGGTTTTTCATGAGACGGTAAGCGATATGCCTTAGAAGGTAATATGTTATGATAGTTTTCTGAGTGCATATTTTTTGAATTTGGGGAGGACCTCGACGACGTCTTTGATTCACTCTCGTCGACATCACCGCCAAATAGGGAGAAATTTCTCATTCAGAGGGTCTATTTAAGAATCAGTGAAAGAATCGTTTTTTTGGGCAATAGGGCTTCCCTCTTATTCTCATAAAGACTTCTTAAACAATACAAATACTCATCTGCACCCGAATTTAAGCCTACTGAGAATCACCTAAGCCGCATTTATGTACTAGGAGCAATATCCGGGAGGAAATTCAGCTTTGGTTAACAGATAAAAAAGATTCAAATAATGATGTATCGAATATATTTTGGGGAAATAGTGCATTTTCAAGTTCCTCAATGCTATCTCATTCAATTAATTCTGTAGCCGATTCATCGAAATTATTTCTCTAATGCAACGGCGAGGCGAATTTCCATAGTTATTGTATGGGCTGTAGAATGTAGAGGAATTTGGTTGGACGAGAGAACATCGAGAGTGAATTTTCCACTAGCATGAGCTCTAGCTCCTACTACCTAAGAAGATTCAGCACATTTTTTCAGGTGATTCACCAACTAGTTTCGTTGAACGCGATCGATTGTTGGATATGTCGGCAGCATTCGGGAATATGGCGTTAGTTCATGAGATCTCGTTAAACGCCGATTTCGAATTCAGCACTATACCATCGGATCCTGTCGAAAAAGTCGTCAAAGAGTGTGTACATCGAGCATTCTGGGACAAACTGCGTGACGATATCAATAATCACGATCCACCGGATTATTCGCACGTGTTCGGTGTTTTGCCGGATATCAAAAAGGTCATTCTTGAATAATGCGTATAGTCCTTTATATCTACTCTCAAACATAAGTATCAGAAGGTATGTGAAGTATCAGAAGGCCTAAATATGAAGTCGTCGTTAAAATCACGCTTTGCCAGTTCCATGTTGTGTTGATTATCGTGCCGTGAAGTTCACATCATCGAGGGATGGGGAAGGGGGGTAGTGAGGTTTAAAGAACCCACACGCATGCGCGTGGATGACACATACTTTCCGTAGAGATCTTAAATAGGTGACCACAATGCATTCCGACTGGAGTTGTTGTCTTTTCTTGTGGGATCTCAAGTCTAACGTGTCTTTTTTCTTTCGACTTACTGAAAATAGTTCTCCGATTAAAGTAAGCTGCTTGAAAGTATAGCGAATATTTTCGTTGTTTCCCCTTTTTTTTGCAAATTCCAAAGCGATTTCACTATCCTTTAACCTTTTTTTTTCCACACTTCGAACCTATTTTATCTTTTTGTTTCTCTTTTCTCACACTGTGGTGTCAAATGAATAAACGCTCCCCAACAATATTCGCTAATCGTTTGCTCTATTTTCTTTCATTTTTTTTTTGCATCTCTAGAGATATTTGAGGATCGTTTTTTTCTTATTTTGCATAGTTTTTTTTTTCTTTTAGAAATGACACTCCATCTATGAGTAAACTGAAAGATATGAGTTTGAAAACTCAAGATATTTTGAGAAGCTATATTTTATCTTTAGGTTAAGCAAATAGAGATTACGCTGGTGAACAAAGCGTTGATCTTATGTTTTAATATTTAACATATCGTTGGCGTCTCTCGCTTCATAATTGCATTCATAATCTTGACCCGCAATTTTATGAAAGGCCATCAATTGTACAGCTTAAATACTCATATGCACTAGTGATATGTCTTATTTATTAGTTTATGTTATATATTCTTACGTTTCTAGGAAGCGATACGTTTGAGAGCCAAAGGTGATCGGAGATTTTAGAGCGATCGATTTGCAATAATCCCTATTGCAGATCTAGGTATTGTTTCAGTGCTGATTAATAGCAGTTATTTGCAGATGATACTCGAGATAATCCCAGCGGATCGCATTCGTTTACTTTCCGAGGTGGAATCCCATCTCGACGAAACACTTCTGAAGCAGCAACTCGAGAGAGGATGCATTGATGTTGCTCGACTTTCGGCTTATTTAGTCGATTTGTTGAGTCGACTGTGCGCGCCGTGCAGAGAGGAACAGCTTAATAAAATTCGTAACGCAAAGGATTTGATCGAAACTTTGAGGTTTGTTTCGTCGTATTCTCTGCTGCAACTTCAGGAAAGGAGTATATGGAGCTTATCCTAAAGTTCGGAGTTTTTATGAGGTCATAGTGTTGTTCTTATTCACTTTCCACTTATGAGTTATCATTTTCTTTGATACGTGTGCTCTTTTGATATTTTATTTTGTAGGAGCACATGCGAGTTATTGGAGGTGATGAAGGTGGATATGGCAAATTTCTACCTGAAACAGAATCGTCCTGTCATTGAGGCATATTCCGCTGAGTATGAGCTGGAGCAATTTATGAAAGTTATGGACGCCGATCCAGGTTAGTCCGTTTTCGATTTCTTCATAACAGTAGGGGAAAATGGCTGGAGACTACTGTTAAATCTTTATAGTTTTCCGGCTGAGTGGCGTTGAAAATAACTCTCCAAAATGTATGTTTTGCGCACAAAATTTCTTCAGTTCCGAAATTTTATCATTTCGGAAGCCAATTGCTTCACCGATCTAGTCATGAAGCACTCGCCCAAATATGAAGTTTAGAGGAGGAGGGTGGCAGAAGGGATAATGCTCTTATTTTAGGATACTGGCACCAGGTAGACTTTACTGTTGAAGATTTAGTAAGTAACATAAAGCTTTCCCAGCAACTCTGTTCAAATTTCCATGATCTGCTATATCCGATCTGGAATTCTCGATGTGACTGTAAGCTTCTCGTAAAGTCTTGGCGCAGTATGATGCAACGATATTACTATGACAGCCAGGTGCCGAACCCAATAATTTCTTTGCAAGGTTTGATTAATTCATCGCATAAGTAGAGAACTTTTAAATACCAATGCGTAACAATGGAACTCTATTTTGAATTCATCTGCCCAGGTAAAATGACGTTGGTTCATAGATCCTTTCTAATTCCTTTATGGAAAAATGAGAATGTAGAACTGGTTTGAATTGCGGTTTTCTTTGCCATACCTGCAAGGTATGGAAAGGCTGATCGCTAGTGATGAAGAGAGTTGGAGAGAGGAGGAAAAAGAGGCAACGAGAGTTGATCGTTACACTCAAGTAAAGCTGAATTTCCTGTTGCTTGCTTTGGTCAGTTTTGCTCTGAATTCAGATTTGCGTATAGCAATAACCGATTGGTTAATGAGACATATCGATACCGACCAGGAGACGGCGAATGGATCAGCACCACCTTCGGCGAAGAAACGTTTTGAGGTGAGGCGCTTTGATTTTGCACAACCATTCGATGTGTACATTTTATCATGCCCGATCTCAGCTTTGCAGTTTAAACCACGAGATTCCTTACCTCAGCTCGGATTAAAGCCAAACGTTGTTTTAGAGGTATCTGTTGTAAAGAATTTCTCTGGTCGCAGAAACTTGAACGGCCACAAAGAGCAGTATGGTATTGTTTTGATTCATTATTATTCGGGCATTGGGGGGTTTGCTGTCGCTCTTTTCTACTGCTGATTACCTGTCGATGTTACAAGTTCAGTCTAGCGTTGAGAGATGTTGAACGGATGCCGTCGAAGCCGTCGTAGTTCTGCGTGATTCAAGTAATGTGCAGCAGTGTAGGATAGCCGATCTGTTTTACAGAATGGATCGATTTTTAACTTCGACCTGGAATCGTTCTTATTTCTTTGAAAAAGATGTGGGGAGATTGATGTTGTTACTGCGGAATTATTGGCACAGCAATCAATGCACCTGTTGTTAAGGTATTGTAGAATATAGGTTTCTCTCTCGACTTGTTTGTCGTCTTGTCGGATGCTGACACTGAGCAGGCTTTTTATCCGTGCGAAGGGAGATGTGTAGGTTTGTTTTCCTCGTTCCCTAACCTTATCTTTAATGTATCTAAAAGGAAGATCGTAAAGGAATCCAAAAGGAAGTTTAATAAGTGAGAGTTAGGTGGAATTTCACTCATATATTTTTCCTATCTTGCAGCAGCACCTTTCGCATCAGCCTTTAGTAGCCGGTTCATCTTGATAAAGCAGAAGTAGAATTTTATTGCAGCGATAATTTGAATATGCTTTAAGGATTTAAGTAATAGTGAAGTGAGTGCAATTATTAGCCGTGCTTATCTGGAGCTACTCGATTGGAGTGTATTTCACTCATATCCGGCTACACTCATGGTAACTATTGATCTTCTACTTCATTTTTGCACTGCTATATTACTTGTCATTCGCAATTCGAAATTGCTGAAAAGGGCCATAACCAAGTTGGCAACTGACGCTAAATGAGTGGTCTTGTTGGCAATAAGTGGTGGCGAATTCCGATATGGAAATTCCTCATCGGCCGATCTGCTAATTGCATAGTGCGTGTTCATGCATGGTTGTCTTTCATACCGTTTCGTCTGAATGGTCGTCGTTCGTTTTGCGTAGTTCTAATTAATGAGCCAATATCGCCACCGGCAGATACGGAGGATTGTAAAAGTGGATGATTTTACGAAGTAGAATGCTTCATTGTTTCTACTCTAGCATAGAATCGGAGATATCACAGCAGGTATTTTTTAATATTACATTACTGAGTACTTTATTGGAATATTAGTGCCAGTGGGTGAGAATTTTTGTCCATTACCGTCGGCTACATCTAAAAGCCTGAATTATTCAGTTTTCTTAAAATTTGTCCTCCTCAACAGTAAAAGCAAAACGAGATCCGTTCTTTGCTTAGTTTTAAATAGCCTATAAATTTTATTAACTCGAATTTTCTGTCCCCTCTCTTTAGCTTAATTAAATTATCAGCAATTAACCTCGCTTAAGCTGAAATAATAGGATGACTCTATTTACGTGGTCATCGTCCGAGTTGTGAGTGCATTTTTTGCTTTTTGCAGATAGATCGCTTCCGATTGGAAGAATTGGGCGAGAAACTACTGCAAGTGATTATTTGTACATCGTGCGTACTCATAACATGTAATCTTGCCGGTAAAGAGGTCAGTGAACGGCGTGCTTTCAAAACGAATCTCAAAAATCAACTCCTTATTATTACCAACTCGATTGAACGAAGGTATGGAAAATTTTTCTTTTTTTTGATATTTATATTTATTTCTTTATTGTCTTTGTTTGTTTGTTTGTTTATTTGTTTTCGATGGGAATAATGGAAGTTCATGAATAGAAAAAGGATGTTGGATGCATTTAAGAGTCGATGTGATAAGAATTTAGTTGATCTGTGTCGTCATTTAGTTGATTTAGGAGCGTCGCAGCAGGTTATAGGTAGCAACTGTGGAAGAGCCGTCTCGTTTTTCAATTTTCTGAGGTTGCTATAGAAGAAAGAGAAAATACAAAACATTAAGGATTTAAAGCTTTTGATATATTTCCCTTTGAATATGCTTTATGTCATGGTTGTAGCGAAAGGATTGAATTGCTGTCTCAGGGACCTTCTTTCGCCTCTCTTTAGTAAATTCCTCCACTTCCATTATGGAACTTGAAAAGAGAATTTGCTTTTACATTCTGAATTATTGCTGACCATTGTTGCAGCTGGCCGAAAATTTATAAACAAAGCAAGCTTCACTTCGATGAATAAATTCTTAAAAAATTGTGAACGATTCACAACCTCGGGGGCTTTATTCAGAGTAGTACGGTGCGATGTCTTTTGATGGATTTGTTCATTTGGCGGATTGAGAGCAGCTATGAAAATGAAGTTTGGCCGTGAAAGTAATACTGAAATGTAGGAGTGCTCACTATGGTTAGAGTACGAATATGATTTCAGGTCAACAATTAATTTTGAATTCTTCACGTCTGTCGATCCGGCTATTCGGCTATTAAATGAGCGATCGACAACGTGGATTGTTATGAATTGATATAGGACTTCGTAAGAGCAATGATAGAATAGACGTATCGGCGGGCGAGTGGTGTTCGTCTCTGATTAAGGAGCGGAAATGAACTTTTTTTTAGTAAGCTCAAAGAACAGTTGGAAGCAGTATTTGTCCAATGCGAGGATGCTGTGGAAAAGTGTTATGTGGAATTAGGATGTGGTGTATGGACGGATGAGAGGAAAGCTGCACTACGCGCACAGATTCTTGCTGTTGCTGATCCCAACAACCAAGTTCGCAAGCTCATGCGTAAGGCTTTCTTTTTTCACATCATTTATACTGTTGTCGATAAGTACATTAATACGTAAGTGGGGATGGGGAAGGGGAAGGAGTAATTGATTCTTCTTGGCATCGGCTTAAACGATGTATTTCTCAGAATATTATTTTCATAAGGTGTGCAAGATTACTTCTGTGTATGACCATCACATAACATTCCCTGCCGCAACATGTTCATTTCGTTGGAATTATTGAGAAGCGTTATATTTTTAGCGATCAGCGCGGTTTTAAGATTATCTGGTTCTGCGATGTTCCCATGTCGTTCACGAAGGGCGCTTTCAACGGTTATTCCATCATCCGTTATCATTGTTCAAGTACGAAATGAAATGTACCAAAATAGTCTAAAAGAGCAATATTGCGCCGTTTTTAATTCATTGAGACTAATATCTAAGATGTGTGAGATGTGGGAACTTTCTGCCAAAAATGCTAGAATGGCGCAGTAACGCGTTTTATGTCAAGAGGATAGCTAAACTGAATGGATGCAAATTTCAGACTCCCGTATGAACGCATTCATATTGTCGATGATTTCGGGTGATTCGTCGACAAAAACACGTCTTCCAGTTGGTATTTCGATGGTTCAACAAGAGTTGACTGCAGTGACAGCACATTTTACACGTATTATCGAACATAATAGAGCCACTTTTGGCACACTCTATGGTCAGCTTCTAAAGGAAGCTATGTCGAAGTGATTACTTCTTTGACTGATGCTTAATTAAATCAGTTTCGGCAGATTCCGTCTGATTGACCAACAACGTGACCGCTTGCAAATGGTTCGTTGCTTATGCTCATGCCTAAAGAATGAGAAGGATGGGAGTCAGGTGTTGTGGGGATTTTACAGCTTATACAAAAATATAGATAGAAGAGTCTTCCATAAACGGTTCTATCTCATCTTTTCTGAGAGTAATTCTACTGGAAGAGTTATTACACATTTGCTCATAGAAATAAAGATAAAGAGGTGAAGAATAATGGTGTATTAAGTCGTATTGTGCCAGTGATCCGTCTTGGATTTCCGTATATGTGAGGCTTCGTTTTAATCTTACTCATTTGACGGTTAGATAAGTTGGATTTATGTCCCACTTAAAGTGGAGAGATTTCAATTAGTGGTTTAGGTTATTTTAATATATCGATAGCGTTCAATAAGAGCCATTTGTGAATGCGGGCAGTTTTTTAGTTTATGAATCTTTTGTATTCTTAACGGTTACCGTTTATATGCTCATTTGTAGACTTATGAGAATTCTATAGCGTAAGATCAGTGCACTAAGTGATTAGTGTATATCTAAGTGAGAACATATTTCGAGCGCTATTTTCTCGCTTAGCGCTTTCATCTATCTGTAATTTAATTCCATAGACATTCATTGTTCGCACGATCAAGCTCATTTGATCTCTAGATTTGAGTTCGACGTTTCGCCAAAAGGAGTTGCATTAATTCCCCGCATCTCAAAGCTGAAGTGGAAGAAGGTTTAGTGAATTGTGCGATTGTGAAATTGGACAGAAATGAAGCTCATTTGAAATATCCACTTCGAGCATATTCTCCTAACTGAGCGGTGGGAGTTGCACGCATACTCTTATACTGACTCTTATACATTCTAAGGTTACTTGAAATTGGGTAATGGTTTATTCCCGGGAAGCGCAGTTCCTAAACTTTGCACGCTTCGTAAACGTTCTTTTGTCAGATCGTTGACATCACTATGGAGACTTTCCGAACAGTTTTCGGCACCTATCGAGCAGCTGGCTGTTTGATTGTATTCTAAGAGGGGACTGAATTTCCTGATGTTGTTCATTTTTGTATTAAATCTTAGAATCGTGTTCAGCAGCTCTGGATTTCATTGTCGTATGCAATGATCGACGATTCCGGAGTCGATCTTTTCGGATTCATTTACATATTCAATTCTTGCTTTTTGCGATTTCCAACCACATTATATTATTTCCACAGGCAGTGGGTTGAGGCGATTCCGGAATCGTTTGTTGCTGCTTGTAGGTAAGGAAATGGCTGTCACCTATTGCTGGTTGTATACAAGGCATGGAGTTTGCTCGTCGTTGGGTGTATATCAATTGGTGACTGTCACCATCGCTATAACTGCTTTAACCTCCCGACGTCGCAAAAAGAGCTATTCTCGACCGCACATGCTACCAGCAATGAGCAACAATCTCCGTTCCACATAGAGCGGGCGATGGACATCGAACCCCATTTCACATAGAAGCGGTGAATGTGCGGCATATTTGACAATACAGCGATAGAGGTTAAAGCAGTTAACATTACTGGTTTAAGAGTGGTTTTCGGACTACGGTAGGGCTTATTAATTGCAGTAATTATGCAATTTTAGGATCATAAGTTGATGGATTGATGGAGAGGAATTGATCTTTTTCTGCTGTTCAGATCGGTCTAATCGACCGGAGGGTGTACCATAATAAAGTTGATAGGAATAAGTGGTCTCATGTCGATGGATGTTCGGAAAGTTTCACTGTTCATTTTGCTTTGTGCACTCATATTTGGAGATTTAACTGCTTCCGAAAAAGAATTCGTTCAACGCCATCGTTTAGAGCGTTTTTCGGTGTCAATAGAAAAGGTAGGTAGTTCGACGTTCTATGTGGGAAAGGTCGTTGTGATGATATTTTCTGGATGTAAGATGTTTTGCCATATTTCGGTTGTCGTTGGTCAATTGGGCAGACTATCGCCTGCTTGCCGTTTCCAAATATGACCTCATGTATAATTGTGGCCGTTGGTATGGCCGTATGGAAGCTGTAGATGTTGTCACTCATGTGTGATGTCAGCTTCTTTGCTCTATTCTTGTTTTATCGATAAATAATAAGTGTAAATGTTCGAATTAGCTCGATTCTCTCTGCGGGGTTTCCCTTCGTAGGTGTTCGCGGTAATACCACTCGCAGAAGGCTATGTTGTTTCGTTGGGGGATCGTTGGGGTGGGTGGAGGACATCGTCGTTTAGTTGTATATGATCGATCCTACGCATTCTAAATCATACGTTCAATTGGTGTGGAAAGAGCTCTGCATATTATTTTGCTTCTAACTGAAATACACCAAAACATGGTGTTGGCCTAGTGGATCGTTCACCATCAATGGGGCTAGCAATTGGTGGACGGCATTTTTGAAGAAGTACTCTTTGTGAGGTTTAGCTAAGTAGAGTGCATTCATTTGTTACGCTATCTTCTCATAATTTCACAATATGCAAAGCATTTTCAGATGAATATTGTTTGAGCTTTGGAACGTGCCACTGTGGTGATGGTTTGGTGCAGTGGCTCTAATCATTTAATTTTTGAATGGAGTTTCTAAAGCACAACTGATCCTATTAGTCGTTTTTCGTTGTTCTTCATTCATATTCGACCTCTACGTGAGGTCATCGCTGTGATAGCCGACGACGCAGTTTAACGCCTAAATTCTACAAGTTCCGTCTCCAGAAATTGAAGTTTTCGGTGCTTTCGAGTTCCATAAATTCTCCAGGTCAGTGCAGCGCAATTCAAAAGCAGAAAGAATTTATGTTGCCACAGCTGTATTTGGCTGTGGTTTTCTGTCATCTGAGTCAGAATAGTTGCTAGTCTGGAAAATGGAGGTGATCATTAAAGTAGGTTTTCACATTTAATGCGTCAACTACGATTTAGGCCTGCATCTGGATTCGGTACTTTTTCTATTTACCGGTGGTCCAATGGATGGAAAAAGGTACTGCTGCAGGGGGTAATGCTCAACGGGTACGACTAATACTTTGCAGAGTGACTAACAAGTGACGTGTTGTACCCATAGCGCATAGTACTTTCGGCAGATACTACAGATTGTGAGATTGTTAGTAGCGTGCTTTCAAGGTGAACAAGTAGAGGAGACCCGGAGAATAGAAAGGAGCTCAAATGGAAGGGGAACCATCGAATCTCCTTTAAAGATTTTGAATCGCCATGACCTGACAACGAATGCTTTAACGTGGGATTTCATGGGTGTTTGTAGCTGTTGACTCGGAATCTTTGACCGCTGATAATTGAATGTGTGTATTCGTTATAGAAGTGACTTTTCCGGTGGCTAAGGAATCATTTATTAAGATAGTGCAGTTCTTCCCCTTCATAGACGCCACATTGTCAACTTGGTGGCACCTATTGAAAGTCATTTTCACCGAGGTGATATTGAAGCCGTCAGTCACTAAACGTCTGTCCACACGATTGCGAAGTACACGAAGTATCCTCGTTTTGGCGCTGCATTGTGTGTACATGAAGGATGCTATCTGGAATTTCATCCGGTCTTCTTCGCTCCCTCTTGAGCTAATATCCTTCGTAAGAGCTAGTTGCGGATGGAGTTTTTTGGCTAATTTATATAGTCTTATTCCTCAATTTTAGGGATTCCCATCCGATCTTCGATGATCTTCATTTTTATCAGAGAAATATTTGATTCGACCACATAAATATATGTACAAACACAACTAAATAATATGTTATGATATGAAAGTTCTTTTTAAATCTATAAGGGGAAAACATCCGAAGAGGTTGACTTTGTAATTAGAAGTCTTTGCGGAACTAATTGAAGGAATTTGCAAATTCTAGTGGATAATTAAATTATGCATTGTTATTCTCATTTGCACCAGTCGACTTATTAAAGTAGTGTTATTGTTTTTATGGTGGTTGAAAGTATTTCCTCGCCTAGATTGGATCCTCGAGAACATAGCGTGAAGTGGACGTTTACTTTATCATAGTGATCTATGAGGTTGAGTGTAAGGTGAACCAGTCGGCTACAGATCAAGCGGAAATTATATCTAAGGCTATCCGGAACACAGACAGAGTAAGAGACTGCAGCCTGTGTCTTTAGCAGAATAGGGAACGTATAAAAAGAATTGGTGTGTTCACGTTTCGTTCCAGCTTCTAGACTGAGTTTAAAGCCCAGTGGGCCTATGTTAGGCCTTTGGAGTGCGGGAGATGATCGGTGATAGGCGGCAGCGTGGAATTCGACTGTGGGATCGTGCAGGTGATCGAAGCCATCTTTGTGGATGGGTCCCTTCTTGTTTTTCACCTTATTGTACGACTGTGACAAGATATTCTCTCTTATACCTGTGTCGTCTCGCAGTTTACGCGACCGCAGCTCGACCCTCAAGGAGATCTGGACGACGAGATGAGCTAAGAGAAGTTGATCCTTGCATGAGTACCGTAGCAGCAGTCACCGACGCTCACTCGCACGAGCTCATGTCTGATCGTATGCTTATCTGCATAGTTGCATGTCTAAAAAGCATTAGACCTCGAGGACTGGTGTACAACCACCCTTTTTTAATGAATTAATTTTTTCCTGCATAACGACTAACTTAGTCGCGAACTAATCTGGCAACTGATATGTAGAACAGCGTTTCTGCAAGGTGACAAATGCGCCTTTGTGGAGTAATTGCTGTTTCACCATTATGGATGGATTTGACATTTGTCGACGCCACATCGCATCCACGCTGTGGCCGTCAATGCTCTCATAAAATATGAGACTCCCTAATAATTCAAAAGCCACTTTCTCTGGAATAACTACTCACCGAAACCTTTCCGCCCTTTCCCTCTTCAGCATTCTCCCACCCCAACAGATCTCTTCCGTTAATACTTCCCTCCCTCTCTCTTTGAGAACATAAATAATGCTTCATTTTCATGGCCATAAAACGTCATAAATGCTGTTATTGCAGTCTGGTGGGATGTCAGCGAGGATATGATTTATCATCCTCAGTGACTCTTCCTCTTCCAGTCTAGTTCAGCAACGCCCTTTTGAAATTTCATAGCACACTGACTTTATCCGAGGTAACATGGTGAGCAACTCTACACCGGAGACGAAAGTTCGAAACTGTGCATCAAAAATTTCTTGTGCTTGCATATTCTGAACTATTTATTCCTGTCGTAGAAGATTGGATTTTATCGGTCCTCTACATGAAAGAGCGATTTTCGCACCGAAAGCAGACAGTCAGTTGGAGCGAGTCGAGTTTGCGATAGTGCTTAGCGCTCGAGATCGTTCTCGTCAGTTTTCACTATTTGGAGTGTAACGCTCATCAATCTCTCACTTGAGTCTGCCCACAGATGGATGCTAAGGTAAACCTCAACTATAGAGGCATCAGCCTTATAACGCGTATCTCGTACTAATCTATTCAAAGTACCTATTGAAGTAATGAAGGGCATTGCTTAGAGCACTATCACCTGCAGTCATAACTGCAGTAGGCAAGTTTCAACCGTTGATTTTATCGAATTTTTCCACTTTATCATTCGTAAAAGATAATTTTCAGGAGGGAATCGTTGAAATATAGAACACCAACGTTTATTGGCGAGCAGCTATAGTAGATTCCCTATCCTACGTGAGCCTTCTCCCTCCCTTTTTCTTCAATCGTGTTTCAATTTCTTCTACTACTATTACGTTGTCGTGAATTATATTTCTCGGCAAATTCAATTCCTTCTAAGATGACCTCATCGTCCGAAGCAAATTGCACGTTGCTAATCATCATCACTTGTGGAATTTGCGCAATTAATTGAGCTCATTAAGTTTATCTATTTCAATCCGTTACGTTGGAACTGTAAAAAAACGCAGTTGAAGTGGATCCACTGTTTTTTGTCACTGACTGGCAGATTTTGTCTGAATATTTCATAAATGTTATGCGGGGATCAAACAACGCCATCAATATGCCATCAACTTGATCGCCACCGACCGCTATCTCCATGCCAGAACGTCCCAGTGGCAATGATTCGCTCAATGATCTCGACAGTCAAAATGGGCCTGCGACGACTCCGTGGGATCGTCCAACCTTCAAGGGCTGCGGCTCATCTGTGCTTTAGCGTTCTCGCCACCCATTTAGGGCAGAGGTGAGGTTTAAAGCTGCCTTATCCTGCGCAAAACAGTAGAGAATGGGGAGAGGGAACGGTCGCTCTTCCGAAATTGTTTGCACACCTCGACCTTAGCTTCAGAAACCGCCTTTTGCATGCATGGGCGTGAATGGTTTAATTCAGCGGATGAATTTTTGCAGCTTCATGAATGCCTTTAATTTGTCATCAACCGAGCTCCAGCTATTCCGATGAGTGCATGTTTCGATATTTTTTGGTTACTTCAGGTGTTTATCATGCGAACAATGTGGCAACGAGAATAGGTAAGCAAAGGATGGGGGAGGGAGAGGGAAGAATAGAAGTTTAAAAAATTTTTCACCGTTTCGAAATGCTTCTTTTGAAATGACGTCGTCGTCCATGAATGAATGCATTTTGAGGAACGTCAGTGAAAAGCAAAACGACCGGCTGGATAAGTTAGTGGCAGCGCCTTCATTTTCCCAAGGGGTGGTGCGTTCAACTTACATGGACGTCCCATTTGCGCTACCATGCTCATTCTATGTGATTTCGTGTTCACCAATACGCAGCAGCAATCCGAACGCATTGCGTTTGCTTATTTCATAAACGATGGCCTTCTATTTTGCACTATTCAACGTCTCAAATGTGAATTTTGAACGACCTCGTCGACGTTATCACAGATCTTCGTCACCTCATCGACGACCGAGACATCTACCTGATGAGATATCAGGCGCTTTGCACGATTATCGCCTCTTACCGAGGTTAAGTCCAGAAATTTATTGTGTTGTTTTCTTTTCTCTACAGTCATCTGTTTTTCTTCTTCTCTCGGTTTCCTCGACTTACTTCCTTTCACCTCCTTCTCTCTACTAATCTCTTTATTCAACAATCATTTTCATTTAATAGCCTTCATTTTCTCTCCAAACTCAGTGCTTTTTAGTGGGTGCTTTATTCTACATTCTTCTAGTCAAATGCGCTCTTATTACGTCTGTATTATAGGCTGCTCTTAAAGATTTGTACTTTATGAAACGTTATTCAAATCAATTACATTAAGTCATGCTTCGAAGCGAGAGAGAAAGAAAATTCTTTGAGGCGAACGCCAACCGCAAATTGATGAATTCCACTGATTCGTGCTAGCTTGCAGCTATTGATGTGCCCGTAATCGTAAACAACAGCTATTCACTTGCTTGTTGACGCTTCCGACGTTGCTTCTGTTGTATTTTCGCAAAAAAGACTCGTTGCAGCAACACCATCTCGGTGCATGTCTATTTACTTCTCTGTGTCCCCTTAGCTCTTTGAGACTTTCAACTTAGGAAGCGGATTACCTGGAATCCAGCGATCATAAAATTTTAAGGAATATTAATCCTTTAAGTGAGGCGATTTGATCAATTTTGAGGAGTTGTAGACATCCAAAGAAGCTTTAAAAAATGGTAAAAACTACACGGATATCTCGTTTTTGCCCACACATATCCAGTCATAAAGATCTCATAGTGATTATTTTCCGGAAGATTTGTACAATAATTGAGTCATTTAAAATATAGAATTAGCTGGTTTATATGATTTTTTGATTAATGCTCATTTATGCGATCACTTGTTGAGGTGAACGAAGTGCGTATGGCTCTCTCCTATAGCACTTCCTTTCAATTGGCAATCATATATCCCGTCGTTTATGTCTTTAATTTGGAGTCTTCGCTGCATAGAATTCGAATTTAAAGAGGAAAAAAGATTTAGCAATGTTTTATTTATACGTGGCCGTCGCCGCAATCAATTATGAACAATTTTTATCGCAACGTTGGGAATTGTCTGCTATGGATAGATTCAATGAAGCAGATGACAGCCATCTGAAATCAGTGTATAATTGAAGAGAAATGAGGGAAATTCGTTAGCCTCATGCAACTATGATATTATTTTCTCTATGGAATTTGCTCTTCTAGGGAAATGCGCCTCTATTGAAAGAACGTTCATTTTAGTATATTTATACGCGAATGATCTAAGACAAAATCCTTCACAGCGCTCTCAACAGCGTTATAATCCTAGGAAGTTTTACACGTATTTCTCCCCATTCTGCCAGAAGTCTGTAACCTTTGACAGTGGAACGAAGAGTACTAACTTGTGATATGAATAAATTTAGTTGCCGAATACAACGCAAACTTTTATTAGACACCTGAGTCAGATTGTGTTCTTATACCAATAATTGGGCACTTCATTATCCCACATATTTCGACGTTTATATTTACCGCCTTCTCGACGGGATTGCAGTAATTCTTACATTTACGGTAGTCATTCCTTATTACCCCATGGTTGTATGAGAAATCTTGGAGTTTTATGCGTTATCAACGTTCTTATCACAAAAGCATTTAAAAGTGAGAATCGTTATTGTATACTTTTCGAAATTATAATTGCAAAAGCATTTTTTCCATATTTCTAATAAGCACTTATGAAACCGTCTATGAGGTAAGGCTAATGATATCGTCGTCATGAACATTTTTTTAACGTATTTCCATCCTCTATAATGACGACGAATCCTCAAAATAATTCAATATTTAATTTTTTAACTATGCATTCAGAAATTTCTTCTAACTGCTTCAATTTATTGGAGTATCTTCGATTCTATACAATTTATAAACGTATAGTTAACTCAGATTCATAGGATTTCTTATTGCTATTTTTTGAGTGCTTTCAAGTCGTTCGCTTCAAATAACAGATATGCAGATTTGAAAAAAATCCATATAATTTCGATCCATGAAAAAATCCATATAATCCAAAATCCATGAAAAAATCCGTATAATCCATAGCTAAATAGCTTCTAAATAGAGCATCCATAGGGCGTAAATTCTGAACTGCTCTGATGATCATTTTTTCAACGATCTCAACGCTCTCGTTGGAAAACAGAAGGTGGGAAATTTGGAGAATCTCCGATTGAATCGCCCAATTTGGAGAATCCCCATTTGTGATCGTTATTTGAGAATATTTTCATCAACTCGTCGTAACTATATGTTCGCTATCATTAATCTTCGATCGCCTCGTTTTTTCAACCGTTCATCAATTCTTCGCTGAAACTCAGAATAACCGTCCATAGTAGAAATTATATACATTTCATATAATTTCATAAAACTTCATTAAGTAATATTTCGATTTATCAAACAGAAAAAGATTAAAGCAATTTTAGAAATCATAGGCAACGTAAGAGCATTATCGTCGTTCTAAGAAATCGCCATCGATGCACAAAACAATTAAGCAAAGAAAGGCAATAATAGAGCGATCACATTAATTCATATCGGAAAAGGCCTTTCTACAAACGCACTTAACAACGAAGATTCAGGTTTATACATGACGACCATAAATAAGATATTGCCGTCCTATTTTTCGACTTAGAATATCACGACCGCATACGTTTGTGATGAACCCCTCGTTGTACCTCATGATAGTTGTGAATTTGAATAACTTGTTTAGCTAGCGGATTGTTGCTATGCGAGTGTGTGTCAAGGGGGAGAAGGAACCGGAGCTCTGACCGAGTTAAGACAGATATAGAGGAAGTACTGATAGCAAGCAGTCTGATGGTGCATTCACAACATGAAAAGCACTCAGTACTATAGATGAGGCATAATGTTTGCTTAGAAGTATTATATTACACCGAATGTGTCAAATTATGAAGAGGAGGTGGATGTAGGGTGGGATGGTGTTAGCGATAATGACGACGTGAACGGGAAGGCATTTTGTATCGCTGTTTTCCCTTCACATTAGGATTGACTTCCTCTTCTCTTCATTTGCTTAATTGTTTATTGCTGTTGTTTACTTTTATAACTTACTGAATCGCCTATTCTGCAGTTGTTCGTCCTTCTTCGCCACCATGAAGTTTTCAGGCTCGTTAGTTAGGTGAAGCAGAACCTATTGACATCAAAGAGTTCCCATCCCCTTCCTCCTAAGAGGGAAACGATATGTATCCATCAACAGTGGGACATTATTGCAGCCTAGACAGGCTATAAAACTTTTTTATAGATTTTCGCGAAAATGTTTCTTGGCATTTTACTACAATATTGTGGTATTATAATATAGAAACTCATAGATGTGGTACACGAAAATAGACTATTTAATCATTGAATATGCTTTAGACGGTTGTGATTTTATGTTTGCAGATAATTTTTTAGTCATTTTCAGTATATTTCATTCACTCTCGCTCTGCCCTTTCCCTCAACACTTTACTTCGTCTCACTTGAGGCTCATGTTCTTCTCTCTTATGGTCGGCCACCTTTCCATTTTACAGCTTAGCGGATTTAACGTTTCAGCATTTGATAATCTCTCGATAATTAAGTAGCGAGTAAAACATTCTAATAGATAATTGGTGAGATTTTCAAATATAGGCAAAAAAGCCATTAATGTTTTATTTTGAGCACTAGAAGTAATTCTCGAAAAAAATTTGATCTAAAATGTAGAAATAGATTTCAGACAAAGTTGTGATATTTCTAGGAAAGAAAGAAGGATCGTCTTACTGTCTCTTTAAAGAGTTAAAAACTTGTTTATTGTAGAAAAAGAAAGGAAGAAAGAACATCTTTCTATGACAGAAATCAAGTTTCCCTTAAATTCGTATCTGTTTCTACTTCCATTTTAGGCCAACGATATTGGGCAATCATCCTCCCAGACCTCCAACACCACCTTTACCGCGCGATCCATCACCTGCGACACAACTGCTCGACGTGCCTGGAACGGCAACGCTACCTTGTCTTTCATCATTGCATAGTGGTCGCTGTATTGCCGGCAAGAGGGTTACATTTGAAGAGCACTCTTTGCAACACACGGTCACTCCTAATGTTCATAATGTTCCTTTTTTAGGTAAGATTTTAAAGGTAATTTGCGTTGTCTGTCATAAACAAACCTATATTAGTTGGACAGGGTTTCAAGTCCTTTTTTCCATTTGTTTTAGGAATTTCGTTAGCTCTCGAAGGTAATTAATTAATTACCTGAAGGGTGATTATTATGATTTCGTAAACACTAATATGACTATTAATGATGATAATATTTCAGAAAAATAGTTCGATGATCTCAGTGTATCAAAAATTTTTAATTGGCCCATACGAAGCTGCTATCTTTACTCTTCCAGAGCTCTGCAAATCAAACTGAAGTGCATTTTCTAAATTCATACGTGTATTTTTCCAACACTTGAAGATGTATTCAAGAATTATTGAGCAGTCGTCTTTATATTCATTTCAGGTAATTTTTAGGTTTTATATTTAACCTTTATGTGATCACTATATAAAAGTTTAAGGAGGAGATAATGAAGCAGAGGTGAGTTAAAAGAAACCGTAAGATGGATTCCGATCGTTTAAAAGAAAATGATGTGGGAAATTTGAGACGTTCGCGAAGCGCCGATGATAGAGGTGAATGGGAATCCGACTATCAGCAGCAGCACAGTGGTTCGTACACGAATGGATCGACAGGTGTTCGAGAAAGTCGCTCTGTGGGCAGCAACCGGAGAAGTGACTGTGCCACGACGTCGCACGATGAATACTCACCAAGACGGTAAACTATATTATTTACTTCCTTAGTCACTATTACTTTTGTTTATTTACGCCTATATAGTTTATCAGCCGGCTGATTTTTGTTCATTTCTACTCGTTCGTTCGTTTACGTCTTTTTAACATTCTTATTGTATCATTTGTTCACTTGTTTCTTTAATTTTTTATATATTTTCTTACCTACATGGGAAATAATAAATATAACAAAGCGTTCTTATATATGGCGGAGCCCAAGTAGTTGTGTTTTTCGTCCATCACGTGGCACAGTATTGCCTTCCCGACGAATTACTCACAAGATCACACAATTCACCATTACATATTCTCGAACAAAAAACCTCAGAAACATAATTTCCCTCAGAGTTTTATATGAGATTAGGGAGCGCTGCCCGCAAAATTCACCAGATTCCATACATAAGTGATGTGTGGCGTTTTACAGATGAGGAAAGAAGCAACTTTTGAATTGATCGATGAAGGGGAGGACCACTTTTCCCTGAAATCTTTCAAAAAAAGAGCATTTGTTCGTGATAATACTATGTATAAAACGATGCCAGTGCCGTAGATAAGGTGCCACATTTAACGCTTAAAGACTGCACTTATGTAAGAGCCATTTTATGTACATTTGGGATTCATATTAATCAGAAAGAAACTAAGAAAAACATAAAAAACCTCTGCGTCCTCGTGGGATTTTGAGGTATGAAAAAGATCATAAGAAGAGCTGACGTTATAGAAAATAGTGCCAAGGAATGGCGCAGAGTCATGCGCGACTGAAGAAGGGAATGGATGTCGTCGACTCCTGCCAAGGAGGAAGTGAATAAGGACTTGCAAAAAGTAGCAAAAATAGCGAACAGCTGAAAAAAAAAAAACAGCTGGAGGCAAATTATATGAGAGATTCAGAGCGATAAACAACGCGAACTTTTTGCCCACTGATTTAAAATAAAACGAATTAAAGCCTAGTTCAGTGAGAATAATAAAATATATAGTTACGCACAAGATACAAATTCAAGAGATCGTAGAAAGAAGCCACCAAAATGAACCACTCGAAAAACAAAACATTAGTAGTTCATTCTAGTTTCACATATTGGCCGATGATCATGCTATCGTTTTGGTAGGTTTGGTCCGATGAGCCGAGCAATTGCTCATAGGCTACCAATACTTATAAGTTGGATGAAATGATGGTAAGCATTAAACGCTCAGGTTGGTAATAAGTTGCAACGGCTGTCACTAGTTTAAATTCTGCGAAATTCGGCTCCCCGTCGCACTCTTCAGGTTGCAGAATTTATTTAGCTATCCATTATAAACATACCGATGAGCTAATTCGAAAATGCCGACTACCGCAATTCCAATATAATGGTTGAATTTTTTCTGCAAGTATAATGCGCATTTTCACATATATTCGCTTCATTTCGTGTGCCGACATTTCTCGTTTTGTTTCATCGATACTTATGTTCTTTACGTTGAAGCTTTTGTGAACTACGTCGATTGATCGTCATATTTATGCTCTATGGCTGATAAATCGCAAATTTCACTTGAGAAATGTAAACGTGCAAATTTCTATGCCCGAATCAATACTAGAAATGAAATCTGTACGTAGGACAATTTAATTGACTTTTATGGGAAAGAAGGGGAGTTCGGATGAAATTGCCCTTCAACAAATCGCAATAGGAAACAATATTAGCGGAGAAATGGGCCAAGAAATGTGGCTGTGGGATGTGTTCTTGTAACGCGTTTACAATTGACCAACCGGTTTCATAAATTGCCAAAAAGAAGATGAAGAATGACATCCTTATTTCTTATAGGCTCGTATAGTCTACACATACTTTTCTATTTGAACGAATTTTTTTTTTGCAACGCGACTGAGAAAAAATGAATGGAAAATTCGTTGATGTCCATTAATTTTTGTGATCCCAACTTCACTCTCTGTGAAACTGAAACATAGACAATTAGAGGCACACGTACGTGCATGATTCTTCTCCTAGCAAAAGAGATATGAAGCCTTCACTTAAATATGCCTAATAACCAACGCACCCAGATTTTCTTTATTCGACAAGTCGTTTACATTGATAAATCGAGCAATTTCTCCTTTCAACTGTTCACTTTCGATTAAATTATAGGATAGCGTGGATTGAACTTTCCGGCGATAGATTAAAACATTGCTTTATGTTATCGTCGGAGAATTGTTGAGTTGGGTGTAACTCAAGAAAAGCGAAGGTACACATTAACGTAGTACGCTATAAAATTTCTTTCTGCGAAATTGCTATACACTAAAATTTTATTTCTTTATAGGTGAGGAAGAATTATAGGGGGAGAACTTTAGAAGCTAAATGACGATAGAGAAAATTAAAAGACTTATAATTCGAATGGAGCTTTTCTTTTTCACCTTAAGTGGACTAAATGGTCGCTTATCTCGTTAAGCAATCAATCGCATTAAATGCTTATTTTGCCAGTTGTTGTAGAATGCAATACTTAGCGTAATTCAATTGGGCCCTCCATTCAACGAATGTTAACATTATTTGTGCCGAGTAATCATTAATGGGAAAAGTGGAGAAATTAGCTTTTAATTTTCGCTAAATGGTACTAATAGCCGAAAATTTCGTTAACGAATCGGAAATTTCGCTCATTAAGACAAAATTTTTCTTAAATTAATTAATTAGGCGTTTTGTGGAAATTCTCATATGCGAATCGTTTAGCGAATCCTTTCCACTCACATATATTTTTTACCAATTTGTTCATATTTATTCGTATATTTATTTCTCAATTCGCACTTATATTTTTCTCTTTTACTCCCTTTCAGTAGACATTTAATGGCGTCGAAAATTTCCCTTACAGCAAATATTTTCGAAAGATTCCACAAATAATCCGTAATTGACTCGTTACAATGAACGGAATGGGAAAACACATCGTTTCACCTCACCAAATTCACGTTTCCAATTTCCACGCCAAGAAAATAGGAATTAATCAGCTAGTTTAGTATTTGCTATGTAACTATTTTCATTATGCCAACATTTATCATACATACATTATCAATAATCAATGCGATAGTGCAACAATATATTCATATTTTAAAGGAAACAATTACGACCCACATAATTGTGAAACCGATCGATGTAAAGTGCAACTCGATCGACTAGGAAGCATAATAGTCTGTAAGAGAGATGCAGTTCCCTGCAATCGTTTCGATGAAATTTCCTAGAACTTCAGGTTGACTAGTTTGCAGATAGCAGCTGCTCGATAGACATTCGAAATTATCATAATGCGCATTGCAAAGGGCAAATTTCTCATATATATTTGTGGAAATATACAATGTATAATGCGTAAATGTGAAAATGTATAAGAAATATTTGTGAAAATTTTCTATTAAGTCACATAAATATTTTGTTCATTGAGCTATAAGGAGAAGTAAAGATTCTCACTGTAATCACCATTCTCTCCCTCCCACCTTCCCCTTTTGTCTTACCCATACCTATAAGCTTACGCATATCCGAATGATTTACAAGGTTGCTATCACAAGCTGGAGTACGCTTACGTAACTGCAAACGTTTTAAAGCTCTTGCAGGGATGGAACCATAATTTTCGTCTTCTAGCTCTGTTCAGAGAATTTATGGCCGCAGTGGCTTATTTTGAGGGGTGCTTTTAATTATCTTTTATGATATCCAAATTCGACATAAATAGAACTTGATGGCAAGTAATTAAGTATTTTTAGGCATTCATTTACGAACGGCGAAGGTCGAGAGAGCCGATCAACAGAAAGAAAACGAGGCAAGCGAGGTATTGTAATTTCTATTTTCCAAAAAAAGTTTCTTTTTTTTTATTTTTGTGAATATAAATTACGTCAGTGAAAGTTCTCCTTCAAGGGTACATCATAGTGGTGTTCACGTTGAAAGGATCAATAAACTGATCAAACTATGTCCGATCGTATCAATCGGAATCACAAATTGAAGAGAGATGGGTAAGGGGTCCTGGAAAGCGTCATTGCTTCTTTTCATAAGCTTCTTGCAACTGCAGTGATGTCGCATGTGACGCTTTGTATGTCTGTATATATCTGTCTGCCTTATGACGCTTTCAGCTCAGATACTTTTTCGGCTAATGTCAGTTTATGCGCATCTCTCCTACCAACTTTGCAATTTTGATTCATCGACATTGGAATGAGTGCAGAGCAATTGGAGTGGCCAAAAATCATCATACATTTCATCTCGATTGAGCCATCGAAAAACAATCCGCTTCGTGGATTTCCCACGTAAATGATTAACGTTTTCAACGTGAGCGCATAAGTTCAGTACATTCGTCAATGTTATTTGCAACTAATTAGTGCGATAATTAGAGGCTTAAAAACGCAAATAAAGAGAGGCTTAAACTCTCTTTATCATGCTTCCACCTTTTTTTCGCAATTAAAGTTTTCATTTTTCGAGCGTTCATCGAAAAAATCGATCGCTTTTGATTCATTTTTGACACATTTGAGTGCACTTGAATCTCTCTTCTTCAATTCCTGAAATTGATTGCACTGTATCGCAACGAAGAAGCGTCGACGGTGAAGTGGAATTGTTGGAGAGAACGAGCGATCGCGACTTTTTCATTCGAAGCCCCAAGGATGGATGGCTGCAGCAAAAATTGCCATCATTTTTAACTCAAATGAATTGTTTCCGACTTTCTATTGAAATGATCTAAAAAACTTGCAAATTCACAAATTTTCGTATAAACGAGAGTATATGAATGGAAATTGTTCATTGCAAGAGTCAGAGACACTTAATACATTTGTTGGAAATTCTATAAATTTCGGCCACTTGACTAATGCTTTCTTAGCGTTCACTTAATAAGTATCATCGATTGGATTCTATCCGTCGAAGATAGACCGATCGACGTGTAAGTCATGTGCAGATGATTGCTGCCATTTTAAGTATATCACTTACCAAATCTGTTAATTCTGTAGTTATCCTCACGTGTAAACACTGATGTCAGTGTAAACTTAATTTACGGCTGTTCAGTAAAGTTGCTTATTGCAAAAACTTCTATGCCAGACCAACGCTGTACTGTCTTTCCTCACATTGTTCCTCATAAAAGTTTTAAACGTTTTGCGACCGTTAAAAAGTTGCAGCCCAACTAGTGGTAAGTCTCGAGCTGAAGTTCGACTCGAAGAATTTGAGCCGAAATATCCGAGATATTTTTGTTCAGGAATGTTGTCTCGTTTCTTCGCGTTGTTCAGACGAAAAAGGCCAAACGAGGGCGGAAGTCTTCAACTCGATGCAGAATGTCGAAAACGAACTAATCGAGCACAGGCTAATACTCACCGCTCCAACACGGTCCTCTCCATTTCAAAAAGACACTCCTTTTCAGCTGATTTTTATGACTTTATAAACAAAGACTGCATGGATCTTCATGAAGAAGCGCTTGCTCCTCACACCTCCCTCCCTCTTAATATTGAACTCCCGCACCTCACTACTGCTTTCAAGGCCCACCTCTCTCCTATCTTTGCTGACCATCTTGCTCCTCCCACTCTTTTATCGCCTTCTGGGTCAGCCACTCCGACTCCTCTTCTCCAGATTGGCCTCATTCCTCCCACTCTGGCTTTTGCTTCGTTTTCCATGAAGTGAGCCCCCATCCTCTCAAGATAAGAGAGTGGACGAATATGTAAGCAATAATCGAAACATCCCCTCGGGAATATCGCGTGACTTCCAGCTCTTACAGCTATACAGGGAATATGCAAGACTTCGAGCTCCGATAAATGGTTCCAGATTCTCGTCTGAGATTACTGTATTCCATAGTATTTTTTTCTTTGAAGGTCGCACAGCACGAGTGAATTATGTCAATGGGGAATGCGGTGTTATTTCGAAGACGATAGCCCCTCAGGTCACGTTTCGATAGACCAGAAATTGAAATGCCACTGCTTTGTCTTTATCGGTTCGATGTTACCGTCACTGATCCACTCCCTTCTTTTCCTCCCTCTCTCCTTCATTTCATCCTTTTCAGCGCCTCAGTTCTCGTTCATTTCTATTGACCTTCTATTGACGTTCATCTCGTTCACTCATATTTCTCTATTTCCTAAACTTCTTTCTCCACGGATATCCATCTCATCTCAAATTATTGAGGTATATTTCCGCTCGGTGAAGCAACTGTTCAGTTTTGGGTGGTGTCACAGTGAATCCCATGAGATTGTTGTTGACGTGGATCGAACATCTGAAAGTGGTGTGGCCGATGGGTCAACTGGTCAACACCATTAAATTACAATGGGGTTGTCCGTCCATCAAAAGCATAAATGCTATTAATGGAATCGGCTATATACGAACGACTGAAACCCTTTCGATGGGTTTTTTTTATTAACAAGCAACCTAGACAACCAATTATAATGAAGAGCCAGCAAATGGAGTGGGAGGAGGAGGAGAAAAGGAGTTTAAAAATGACCGAAATGAATTACGGTTCCAAGCTCAGACTAGTTCGCGACTACATTTTGCAATGGCTAAGAAATGGACGCTTAGAAAAAATTCCCAAATCGAATGATCGAAAATACTTTTGGCTTCAAATGAAATCATCGACGAAAAAATAGTCGACGATACGGCTAATGGGAAAAATATCTCCTAATTAATTACCATCAGTGAGAAAACACGAAGCAGCTAAATGAGTGAAGCTTAACACTCCATAAGATCGACGAGAATTTCAATTTTATGAAAGAGCGACTTCATACAATCTCACCACCTCGAGAAATATCTCCACTGATTCTTTCATATTTTGATCATTTTCATGAGAAATATGTAATTGGCACTTTTTCTATAACAAATCACAATGATCCGCGACTTTCATCCTTATATTTATCCTAAATATTTGCACGCTAAGACCCAAATCGGAACAACTATCACGTCCACTTGACATTATCCCAGCAAATTCACATCGAACAGTAACTGCTTATTTCAAATATTAAGCCTATGGACGTATGTCTGATTATATCATTCCTCTATATATCAGATAATACTCGCTGTAAATTCTAAATACTCCACTTGCAGTCGTCGTCTATGGAAGCCATCGTCGCTACTACGGCGTCGAAGTACGAGCGATAAAGGAATTCGGTACGGCTGGTCGTACTTAAATCCAGGCTTTCGCTTCGCTGAAGAAGAATCATCCGACGGTAGATTGACTGTATCGTTCAATGAATGCCATTTGCGTCGTCCACATTTCGACGTCGCAGGGGATACTTGTACGACAGAATCGTCACGAAGCATCAGCCCTAGGAGATGCGTTCCGCCTCATACCCCTCCACTTACGTGGAAGAGAGCACTTCGGAGTCTCAACAATAATCAGCAGTTACGGTCGTTGAGTACTACCACCACGAAAGTTCCTCCTAATCATGTGTCAATACTAGTCTAATATTGGGCTTGAATTTTAGTGTTCTTAAGGGAGATTCAAGATTTTTTTTTTTAAAGAAGCGAAACATACCACTCAGTTGAGAAATGTCGAACATTAGCACCTTTCTATCCGTTTCAAAAGCTCTAAAAGCACAAAGAGTAACGCTTCTCAAGGATAAGACGGTAAAACTCCGTTATCTGCGCATTCGAACAGTTGAAACAAGTACCATATATTGAAATATCACTTCATATGATCACAGTGGCGGAATTTTCCTCATCAGATCGATTTTATAAAAGATGAACGGCGGAGAAATAAAATGGCTTCAAAACATCTTGCAACTACCTTGCCAAGCAATTATAAATATCTAGAATAGCGCGAAATTTTACGATATTCTTCCAAACGACAATGTGAAACTTCCTACTTACTGCATGCTAAGTTCGCAGATTTGCAACAACAAATTCACGCCAAACTATCTGAAGGAGTACAGCGCGAGATGAAGATGAGATCCGAATTTCTTGCTGCGAGATGGTCGGATGAAATTCTCCAATTGCTTTTCCACGCCTATCCTTCTGCATCGTTTTTATCCTCAATCCAATCCTTCTGCAGGGCTTGCTGCCATAATGGAGAAAATATTTTCCATTTCATATAAGTTTTAGGAAAAACTTAAGTGCCAATCGGGATGACCGACAGGATGGATACCGAAATAAACGAAATAGGAAGCCATATTTGCTAATGCCTACATAATAAACACTCGTTAATGCGGGTTTATTTTACTATATTCAACGAATAAAGTAAGTAATGTTGCACTCATATTTGCTGAGAGATATTCGACTAAACATATTCCATGAGGATTGCAGTTTGAAATACAGTGACAGCACCACATCTGCATGTGTCCATCTATGCGGGTTAACTTTCAACTTGAGAACGATTAAAGAACATCTAAACTGTTCTCGTTAACGACATATCTGTCTTACTTGCATCAAGAACGTATCTTCATTTCAAAATACGGCGAGCGACTATGTCGCTTGTGAAGTGTGGACGCACATCTTGTGCTTAATTCAAAAATGCTCTCTTCGCATATAGGCGATAAAATACGCCCATTCGAAATATCTTCCCGTATGTGAAATTCATCGGTGGGACTGCCGCATAATGAAAACATATTCGGTAAAGCCAACAAGGGTTACCATTGAAAATGAAAATTGATCTTCAATCAAATACGCTTATGACGTGAAAAATGACATTCGTGAACAATGAGCAGGAATACCAATGAAAGTTCTTCTATATGACATCCCTCTCACTAACTTTCTCCTTGCTGCAATGCTGCATATAGCTCATGGGAGCTCAACCCTCCCCTAAGTGGCGAAGGAAATCATCGTTTCGAAGATGACTTCAATCTTTCAGCGAACGAGATCATACACACAAGTTTGTCACATTTCTTATCAACTCTCAGTTCATCCCATCTCTTTTATCCCTCCTCTCGTCCTACTCAAGTCAGCTTCCTCTCGAGCATTTTACCCCTTCCTTCCCTACCCTTCTCTTCACATTTCGATCAGAAGTCCTACTGCATCTTAATTGCGTATGCACAGAAACTGCCAAGTCAACACCTCAACGAAGCAATGAAGTGGAACAGCTCAACGCCTTCGTGACAGTAGTATAAATCCGATCGAAATAAGCACCGTACAGAAAATGCTATTAATGGGAACGTTTAATAGATAACAATGTCGGTCATCTCTGTACTCATAATAAAACAATCGAAAATCAGTCATATTTACCGGTGAGACGTGAGTGGAAATAATCGTTGACGACTTTTTTCTTCATTAACATCTCTTCACTTAACTCACCACGTCGTTCCATTATCCTCCAACGGAAACGATTTATCGGATGACCTTCGCCTTTCCACTGGCGGACGATAACGTTGTAACTGAAAACAGAATCAATACATCTGGCAGACGGTAGGGAAGGTGGAGAAGAACAGGGGACTAGAAAAAATGGAAAAGAGGGCAAGGAAATGATAAGCAGAAATAGGGCAACCAATAAAACTTGAAGGTGAAGAGGGAAGTTGGATGTGGAGAGGGGAGGGAGATGGAAGTGCGACAGGAAACTTACAAGACACCACGTTCAACGTTAATGTAATTTCACACAAATTACGCAGTATCGATGAATGCCCCTCGAAAAACTTCACCTTATCCTCTCTATATAACCGAAATTATTTCTCCTACCTCATCCTCTCCATATAACCAACATCAGCCCCTCCTTTCCAAAAGCAAAACATCTACAGCTGCAGCAAATCGACTTCAACACATCACAGCACTAATTACTACACCCCCTTCAACTGCAGCACAATCAACACCACCATAAAGATCGGGAGAAAACGACGGCTTGTGAACGACATCGAACCTAAACTAAACACGCAATATGTGACCCGTTAACTGCTCCGTCGGATCCAATCCGCAAAAAGAACCCTTCCACTACTCGTTCGGGATCACAAATCGAAGATCTATGTTGCTTATCGATTCGGGATACATGTTCTCAGCAGTGACGGACACCGAAAAACAAACCAAACAACTAGTCTGTGTGTTAAAATTGACGCTGATTTTCTCTTCATTGAATTCTTCAATTAATTTCAGTTCGATTGCAATATGCCTGACCGGCGATATTAAGCCACTTGAGTATCTTCACGTTTTGCATCCATCACTATCGTCCGCTCATTGTCATCATTTTAGAATTTCTGAACGACACAGATATAAACTCTCATAAAACTATTTGAAAGTTTCGATGAACAAAATGAATTCTCAATTGACATGAAATGAGATACTCAACTGCTACAAAAAACGAAAGTTTCCTTGAGGATTCTCCGTAAAAACTCGTTTCCACTAAGATCGATGATCGTCAACTCACTAGCGTTGCAATCCTCATCCCACTCCATCGTTAACATTCCGGGCAAGAAATTCACTTAATAATTTATTTGCTTCATTAACTAATTAACTTATTTAAGGATTAGTTAATATTAAACAAACCTTATAATATAGAGAATAGCGGCAGTGAAAAATTTCGGTGCTATTCGATATCTCCATTGACGATAATAATAAACGATCGCAACTCCCATTCGACTATTCCAGAAGTTTCTTTTGCTATTCGGTATGAACTTTGCTCGCGCATCGGTCGTCTCATTGTTGCTCATTATAGAGTATCGTTGAATACGAAAATAGCGAAGAAAATCTCTCCTGGAAGTCAACTGCAAAATCCTCCTCCGATTCAAAGCATTCCCAAATTATTCTTTCACTAAGCGAACTCAAAGCATCGCCGATTCTGAAAGCAAATCCATTCGAAGATCATTTCAATTAAACGATCAGTCCAACTGATAAACAAACAATGCCCAACGCTAAAATTGGGCAACTTGATTATGACTGAGTGTTACGATACATTATGATGGAAGCAAACATGTCTCAATAGCACAGTATAATACTATCATACCACCACAGACGAGTACAGTAAAGATCGGTCGAATTGCGGATAATGTTAGCAAACGAAACGATGAGATCGCCGTTCTTTCGAGCTGCCGCGGTTTCAATCTCCCTTCCCTCGATCGTTCACCTCGATGCCTATATCTGCTTCTCTATAAGCAATTAGTATCATACCACAATATGACCATATATGTCTTTGAAACACAAATAGGGAAAATCGTTCCACCTCTCAACGACTTGGGATGACGATTTCATGTTTTTAAACGCTCATTTCCGATAACCTCGCAGACGACGCTCGAAAGTGGGGAACTACATCAAGAATGACTGGCACGATATATGCCTCAGGCTTACGCTAGACTAGGAGGGTATAAAAGCGGTTGACTTGCTTGTGTATTCATTTCACTTTCCACACTGTTCCTACGGCCGAAGGATCATGCCTGACCGTTCGGGTGGGTGAGATGATCGACGATCTATGGCGGCGTGAAGTTTGACTGCCGGATCGTGCCCACAATCGAAGCTATCCTTGTGAACGAGTCCTATTCTTGTTCGCCACCTTATTGTGCGTGATAAAATATTCGACCTTTATACCTGTATTGTTTCGCAGCTTACTTGATCGCAACTCAACTGATGGTGAAGATCCTCAAGGAGAACTGGACAACTATGTCAACCAATGGAAACTAATTACTACAACAAAACAAATAGACCTGCTGAAATGTGTCCATCCTCTCTAATGTGACGGAAATAAAGTTACTGGAATGAGCTTCCCTCCTAGTTCCGCCTACCGAATGCCAATTATATCGCATATTTCCATCTCGTCTTCATTTCAATACGGTCCCATATATTAGTGTGCGTATTCTACAAATTCACGCTATCAAATATCTACCTCTTAGCACATAAAGTTTAGACGAAAACACTCCAACTCTCGACGACCTCAATAATCACAACTTCCACCGTACACCAACAATAGAAGCCCCAGAGCTTCTATTCAAGCCGAATTTGATAGGAACGCTTTTTTTTGCAAAGTGAATATGATACCTCTATAAGACTCATCAAATTCGTGTAAGTTTCCATAACAATCATTTATGGAAACTTAACATCTTAACATATATCTTCATATATCACTACGAAAAGAAGTTAGATAGACACTTATAATCTCCAAATGTGATCGATATTTCGGGAAGCAAATAATACCCCCTAATAATTTCTCCGAAAAAAAATTGAATGAAGAAATTTATTCGATTATATGAAAAATTCATTCTAAGCGAAGTATCGATGAAATAAAAAAATAGAAAAACATAACAACTAAAAAGCGTAGAATTATTCGTTACATTCAAAGAATCGAATTCCAACTATACTAAACGATATGAAATAAACGAACGTATCGTCTCGATTCGTCAGGCGGAGATTCGACGGAGCGAATTCTACAGATCGTCAGATATTTGGTGGTGCGGAATTACAATATTGCCTCATAGTGCTATAAAAGCAATAATTTTTCAATTAAACAATGAGATTAACTAATGAATATATGAAGATGAGAATTTCTACTGAGATATTGAGAAAACCATTTAACATATAATCCAATGAAGTGGCAACTTAAAGTATCGCAAGTAGACTACAGAAATGCCCGACGAATATTGTGATGCTGTACGCTCTTAATGTTTCAAAGCTTCATAACTTCCCCAACATATATATATATACAAATAGTGCAAAAATCGAACTCTATAAGTACTGAGATAGCAAACATTTCAAATTATGAGGTAGATAGAGACCATTCGAAAGATAAGGCATAAGTGAAATGAGATGAACTGATGTAGGCCAAATAGACAAGAGACCTCAATAAATACAAAGTGAAAGAATCATGAAATGGAAACGAGATAAAAACAATCACCTGAAATTCAAGCTCATAACAAGCAAAAGAGCAATTGCAAATATAGAACACAAAATAAGAAAGCAAGAGATCATGGAAACATCAAAGGTAATGTAGCAACAATTGTGGACGGATTTCGTCGATCGCTGAATTCGAATAGATTAGTTACGTCCCGCACAGCATCTCAATTGCCGCTTTCTATAGATGAATCTCGGCTTTCAAGGAATTAGTAAGTACTCAGATATTCATTAGTCAAAATGAGAGTAGGATGAGAAAGGGCTAAGGATAAGAACTATAAAGACAACCCCTTAAACAAAAAAAAGACAAAAAATAAACCGCCCAAGATCCCAACAATCACTTCTTAGCTTTAGCTCGACCTTTATTCTTCGTTTCAGCTCCACCTTTAGTACTAACTTCAACTTCACTTCTACCTTTTGCTGCTTTATTTCTATCCAACTCTGTTTTCATCTTCTTTCCAACATGATGGGTTTCACGGCTTCTAGAGGAGCTAGCTGTTTGCTGCTCCTCTCCTCCGCTGCTCAGCTCTTCTTCTTTTTCCTCTGGATCCTTCTTTTTTCTTTTCTGAGGCAATGGTTTCTGATCCTTCTTCTTCGGCGGTTCAATAGGTCCCTCAATTTTTCTGCCAGCCAGTTTATAGTTGCATCGAACATACTCGCCGATCGTTTGCCTATATTTGCGATACAATCCCTCGGCATTCATGTATCGTAATTTACCGAACACAGCTCTTTCCTGAAATAGCAAAATAGAGTATCACGAGATCGCCCTGCAGATAGGGCAAGTCAGTAGGATGTTTTACTTAAAACTTGATTACTGTTTCTTCTAAAATCGTTGATACTCCATTTCAAGTGCCGAACCCTTACCTCATTTCTAAATCACCCATTAAAACACTCCTCTCTCCTACTGCCCCCAAAAACAAAAAACACCACTCTTTCTTCCGTGGGTTCAGCCACAATTATTTATGCCAATGGAGTACAACACGAACTGCAACTCTGAAGACATTGGAAGGATTTTCATATGGAAAGCTTATGTAGGTGAGGTGGAATGAAAGCAGGAGAGCTCATGTGTTCAATTCCACTCTCCCCTCCTCTCCTTCCCCCATAGTCCCTCCAATCCTCCTTCAAAGAAATGAGAAGAGTATGGCAAACAAACTCACCGCATGTGCACGATCATGCATTCCGAAAACCCACATTACGCCCGTATATCCATTCGGGTCACGTCCATCCAGTTCGTGTTTGTCGTTCTGTTCAATAAGAAAGCGATATGCAGTCTCATAGTCAGGGGTCCATTCAATCACCTTCTTGCCCCAATACATTCGCATATAACCATGCATCTAAACATCAAATGGTCAACTTTATCAATGTTACCACAATCTTAAACGTCAATTAGCCTGACCTAAAACGCTCGATGACCTCCAACTAATGCCATAAGAACGTATAATGAGCTCGAACCAAAACGGAGGAAATAAAGGATCGGATGAAGGCACAACTGCCCAACTGAGGCCTGATTAAGCCGAAAATATTACACTCATATATCACAGCAATTTCATTCTCGTCACAAAAGCTTTTTGAAGCATTTTTAAGTAGAAAGCGGTGAATTTCACAATGTAGGAAAGAGACGAAAGAGCCTATGCTTCAACTGTCCAACAGTAAAGACCGCAAATTATTATAGCAAACATCCTCCCCCTCTCCCTCCCTCCACCAAACGACCGATTATTCATTCCCTCCATCCCTCTTTCTTACTAATTCCACCGGAACCAATTACTGCTATCCTATATAAAATCACTTCAAATGATGCTCGAACAATAAAGACCTTGTTTGTATGAACCATTTCGAGTTGCGCCGCGTTCCAATATGGATCATGAGTACTTGCATCTTCCAATTCTTCGTTCGTATATATATAATCACGTCTATCATTTCTATGTTCCTTCAACGTTTTTTGCGCCCAATCCGGAAGACAATCTAACTAAAAAATATACTTTATAAGATTAACGATAGCTGATAACCGATTTATTCGAATTCTCTAAAATATTTCAGTGATTAGGCTTCAAGTATCTAACATCTCGATAACTAGGGTAAAACCTTGCTTCCCACATCCATAAGCTCATCTTCTAGAATATCGCCTCAAGACCTCAAAATGCATAAAGCAGAATTCATATCCTTCCAACAACTATTCTTTCTGAATCCCTTTAGATGTATTCACTATTAAAGGTGGGCCATATATTTTGACAACTCGTTAAGCCTTCTTTTAAAGAAACGGTGCAAAATTCTCGAACGGAACTAGCACAATAACAAAACTTCATAAAACAAACTCTATCGACAAGAGATAATCGATGAAACGATCACCGTTTCAATGATCGCAATGGGAATTGAATGCTGACAATGGGGATCGAAAATGCCTCTGAAGTTCCAAACGAATGGCGATTGATCGCTCAGAAAGAGAACGAATGTTCGGCATAGAATACTAATTCTTCCCAAAACAGCAAATGAACAAGTATCTTAAAGGCGACAGACAAAAACGATGAAGAAACAGCAGTTTTCCGAAATATTTCATGAAAAATGAACGAGATAAATCCTTTCATAATACAAGAAGAACATACCGAATCATAATTATCCTTAGCGTAGTAAACGAAATTATGCGCGAGATCACGTCGTACCAACAACTCCTCTATGAATGATTCTAAAATTTATTCATCACATCACTACGGATAGATTCAACCCTACACAGAGAAAGAGGAACGACGGTTCTTCACATAATCTGGATCAATCCCAATCCCCCTCCCTCTCGTAATCTGGATCAATCCCAATCCCCCTCCCTCCCGCAATCTGGATCAATCCCAATCCCCCCTCCCTCCCGCAATCTGGATCAATCCCAATCCCACCTCCCACCCTCCAAGTGCATACAAGGTCATTAAGAACGGATAAAACTCACAAACATTATGTAATCATTCTCTAATTGATCAATGATCAAACGGCAATCAATTATTCCCTCATGTAGTCTCTATGAACATCACTAATCTTAAGCAAATCGATAAACATATGAAATAAAAGAACTAAAGAACAACTGCGATTATATTTTCCACTTATCAAATATAATATCAAAAGAGCTGACTGACAATGAATAAAATAAAAAATCTAACGGAAAAATATTCCAAAACGGAATTCAAATACTTTCTTCTCAAATCTTTCAATAGTATCCGTTAAAGAAAACACACCGACCTATTGGATGTTTCGATGCTTTCGCCTCTTTTACTCGTTTAATAATCTCGATTGAGCTGATCATTCCAAAATGCAAATATGGTGATAATAAACTCTGGTACTTACTACCTGGAATATTCCTGAAAAAAAAAAAGAAACTAGAAGTGAGATGAGATCTCCAACTGCTCTTCGCCTTACCAATCGAGCACTTCTCGCTAAAAAGAGTATTGCCAGCTGAGGCGAGGAAAAATACCTCAATTATAGACTGAAAGCATTGAAAGAGGCAATAAAAAGGTCGATGCATCCCCACTAGCCGTCTTCTATGTAAAAAAGAAAAAACACCATCAATATGCTCCGATATTGCTCATTTATCAAGCTCCACCTCAACTACTTAAAGAAGAGACAACGTATTCTGAGAGATATATTTTCTTTCTTCTCTCTTCCAAATAATTTTCGGGCTGTCTTCGTGTTGCTTCAAAATGCGCTTACGTATTAAATGCTCTCGGCATCAAACGGTGGAACAGAATGGAACTGAGACGCTCGTCGATGAGGTCAATCCTTGAAAGGTGGAATAATCCCACTCAAATCACTTATCAGACAATTATTCAATAATAACCTCATATATCCGTAACTTTTCGTTTATAGCAGATTTACAAAGCCTTCAAACATTGAAAATTGACCCATATGCCTTAATAATGGATAGGCATTTCATTTGAGTGGGATCGAGGCGACTTATATTACAGCGACAATTTGTCTACGGAACGAAGATTAACATCATATCGCTCATAACAATTAAAAATACAACAAACACATATTGGAGGCTAGTCTCTAACCAGAAATGGGCTAATGAACAGCGAATACGATAGACAACTTGGATCAAAAATTATCATCAGAGATCGGATATCTCGCCGAATAAGCACTTCATACACACCAACATATATCATCTGCCGACAAATAATCGAAGGTTTTCAGACAATCAATTCACATAACTGTCACCGTTAGAATGACAATATAACCGAATAAAAATGGAAAAGGTGAAGCATTTGTGCCTCGATGATTCCTTTTTCAAACTGAAGCAACACCCCCCTGAAGCATCCAAGACTTAAGCTTCATTGCGCTCAGCGAAATGAAGAAAAAGTAATCGCATCGGCGAGGAACCCTCTCAGATTTGGCCATTTTCGATGAAACTTACTGACAGAGCTCGAAACGGTTTTCATCTTCCCTTTTTCCTCCTATGAAATTCAACAAAAATCTATTCACGCTATGAGGAAGTTAACACCGTTTCGAGCAAATCTACAGATGATATCAACCAAGACCTATCCCCTTCTATAACAACAAGAAAACAAAGCACAGCAACGTGAAAGTTTAACTTCAAATACCTTCCCGGATGGTAATTGATGAGTCTGTTGCTAATGAAGAAACTAAGCATTCTCTGTGCGACCGTTTCGCCACCAACGAAACCGCTATCCGATACACAATCACTTTGAGCTCTCTTCAGCTCTTCTTCCAGATTCATCTCCCGGATATTGCCTTTTATCAATCTAAATAAATTACTAATGATTAGCGTCGATTAACGCTGAATCAACCTATACTTAAGTTCATACAAAACATCTCAATAGAAAGAAAATATGCACTGGAGCTATTTGCTGATAAAAAGAGTGCACCATAAGAATCGTTTATATTAAAAATCTGCAAATTGCAGCAACTTAATCTCCTATCAAATAACACAAATACTTAATACAATTTCCTTCATTAAGGCCCATTAAATATGAAACGAATATCTTTAATTAGCGTGCAAAACGATCATCATCGTTAACAATAACAACAAATAGATAAAAACAATGCGAAACACTAAAAGAAACTTTCTAAATTCGAATTTTTCAATTGTCCACACCCCTAAAAATTATAAAATATTGAGTGGAATTTTATTACCCTATCGATAACTCTATATTACAACTTGAGAGACTACAAAGCCCGGATACACATCACATCTTTTTCCATTCGAAGTTATACCTATTCCTCTCTCCCCCAAAAAAATAAAATTGCTGTTGGAAAAATCCAAAAACCAAACCAAACTGTTCAAAAATGAACTATTCAAGATCGTAAGGAGCAACCATTAAGTCTACTGCTCTTCACCTTCTTCTTACCCCTACCTTCCGGCAGCAAATTAACGTGAATGAGGTTGGGACCGCTGTAAGATGAAGCAGGAGCGTAGCGCCTGGAGGAGAGAGGGAAGGAGAGAGATGTGCAATGTGAAGGATGTGATCCGGTTACTTGTTCTACTCTCTTCTACTGCCGGCAATTCAGAAAAATGGAAAGAGCTGATTAAATACACATCTCATTCATCTTTTCGGTCAATTGCGTTAGTTTACAGATTTGGTAGTAAGTATACTGTCCTCTCAGATCCGCAAACCTATTCGGACAGTATAAAAAACTTTCCTTACGTATTTCTAAACGTTCCTAACCGAAGTAAACAAGCGTAACTTTCACTGAGATGATCGAATAGGCCTTTATTTCAGATTCGTGAATTGTGGCTACTTGAAATTTTCTATCTGCTAAGTACTAGTTGAAACAACCACACATACTTCGTCCAATTGCCACATGGAATAGCCGGCACATCCTCCCATTTCTCGGCAAGCATCGCTTTCAACTGCTGCCATACCTTTGGTCGAAGAGTTCGAGCACCCCATTCTACGCTGTTACTTGACAGCTGAAAAGTGACTCGACCTAACGATTACGAATAAAGTTTGTGATTCAATGTTATATTTCATCTAGAACTTTCATTTCCGACTCATTCAATGCTTATTTTATGTATTTTAGCCGTTTTTTTTAAATATAGGCAACAAATTCACTTCACATTTCACACTTCATAAAATTCATTATCTTCGAAAGAATAAAAACTCATCTATATTCGAAAGAGTTTCAAAGAAACAATATAAGATAACTCTAATTCATCGACGCAATAACATTCCTTGAGTTTTCGAATAAGAAGCATCACGAATCTCTCAATCTCTCATCGTTCTCTTCTATCGAAACAACTGCGTTTAGCCCCGATCACCGCTACAAGGACTTGCCGGGATCAATTCGAATATTCTCCCGGCGAATACTAATATTCGGCTAGCAGATCATCTATAAAGCGATATTCAGCGCCCTCTTATGGTCTTTTTTCGCATGCAAATCAGATTACGCAAATACAATGTGCATATCATCGAATCTACAAGGAATGCAATCATCATCTTTCCTAGAGCTTCTTCAATTAGCTTAAGCTAATGCTGTTGAATAGCGAAAAAGGCTAGCAATTAAAAGCGAAAGAAAATGAAGCAATTTACGTTGATCGGCACCGAGACATTACCCTCAATCCTTGTCAATCTTCTACATCTCTCAATCAACACGCGATTGAGTTGCTCTTCGAATTCACGATCGCCTCTCAGATACGCAGCATCGAGAATCACTTCGCATGCATTTTCACATAGTTGAAGTGCAATTTTGAGCGCATCTTTATTATCGTTTGCTTTCACACACAATAATTTCACTCGGAGATCGTTCATTGACTCCTTCAACTCCTTCAAGCCTTCCAAAAGAAACACTCTTTGCGGTACATTATGATCCTCTGCAATATTCCCACTATAAACACCCACTCGACTCCTTATGGGGGAAATACATCTGAAATAACCTAGTATTACTCTCTAATGGAATAGAAGTCCTTTTGTTATGAGAACGAAAGGACTTATGCCGAAACTTCCTTCCAAAATATCCCCCTCCAAAGTCGTATATCCCCATGCGTGATTGATATATTAAATTCTCCCCTCAGCTGTCGATGACCGAAAAATTACGTCTCAATTATAGATGTATTCATTAGAGTGACGAATAAATTCACGAAGTTTTACTTCTTTCAATGGAATGCAATCATATCCCCTATGGGATGAATGTTCAATTGCAACTTTGCCGATGTGAATCATTTGAAAATCAATAGTATCATTAAAAAAACTAATATAGAATAATTGCTTAAGGCAAATTTTACCCTATTTGTTTCGCTAATCATCTCAATATACTCAGCAATATCATATGGTCAAAAATTGTTGATAGTTCCAAATTCTCCAAAGCATATTAGTCCACTAAAAGAAGACAACCAGGGAATTGTTTAAGAAGTCTTAAGATTCACGATAGGGAGTGGAATAATTCAACGAAGACCTCAACAAACGATCGCTCATAATTGCCGATCAAAAATGAATGAAATCGACGGAAAACAACGGCACTTATCGGATATCGACTTCTCCTTCGCCTACTTCTGAAATGCTTTATGTGACGATGGGACGGAAGTTCTTAGATTTTGATGCATAAATCCCTAAGAAATATCGCTATGCGAGCATTCCTCGCTCCCGAACTTTCCCCCCCTCCTATATCCGAATAATAGTGAATATATTAAAGTGGAAATCAACCTGGAATATAGAGATGAAGTGCGATGAGTGGAACTTGAGAGCTGTTGGCACGTTCGGAAGCAAAGGAGAACGCAGCAGAGTATTTTGTACGTAGACAACGTAGGATATAGAGCACATAACTGCCGTTGAAAATATGCTGCACATTCAACGGTTGAATTCGTGCACTCACCATTGTACTCTTTCACAATTTCTGTAAATTTCTGGATTCGATAATGGCTATTGTATGAAATGAAATCCACTAAGTAACAAGAAAAACCAACGAGAACAGATGAACAAGGTTGAGTGACGGGCGAGGGAGGTAAGAACGGACTACTGGAAAAGACGCCTGTTGGCTGGCTGAATTCCAGGAGAGTTGAATGTTCACGTTGCATTCATATAAACCTCTCACGAGTGAATGATACCTTCCGCAAATATTCGACCACGGCAAGATATATGGAGATCAGTGTCGACGTTCGACGGATCACTACGGATCAGATGATCGTCGAAACGGAAAATCTCGCCTAATGAAATCGTTTCTCAAATTATCTTCGCTTCTTTCATTTTTCGATCGGAAATTGAGCAGTGAACTTAAAGAGTGAAATAAACTGCAAAACAAAGGTCATTACTAAAGGACAATACGTGAGGACATTACCCAAAAAATATGTTATACTTATCCCCGCTTCAATTGTGCGCTCCATCCGAATCCGGTCGGCCCCCCCTATATCTATTGCAGCAGAGAAGTGCAGAATGGCTACTCAATCCAGTGGGCAACATCGATTAATCGCTCCTCCTGCACCCATTCACTCCAATTAGCTCGGTAACCTACATTAAACGATTTTATGGCCTCTTCAGCAAGTTCCCGAAAGAGGATTTTACATGAGTGGCATTAAACTGCAACTTGCTCGGTTATATTGTGATTGTCAGAGACGGGCACAGGTGGGGTAAGTGAGAGTCATCTAAGTCGTCAAATACGAAGTCGATGACCTTGTAAGTAAACCAGGATACCGGACTTACGCCAGGACTTACGTACGAAACGAAATGCTTCAATGGAACAGAGATAAAAGCTCGACTAGGCTAAACACCCTTAAGCAATCTGGAACACATCACTAATAAGCAATATTTCGCTGTTCATTCTTGCATTGGAATGTTGCAAAATGGATAAACCGATAAATGCACCACTTTAGAACCCTCTTGGGTACCTAACCATAAGCGGTACGCGTACGAGAGAGACAGAGAGAGACGGCACTAAATTACCCCCCATCTGAAGTCGGGCAGTTTCTGAGTCGTCCACTTGTTCGCGACGATTAGGCGATTCGTCGACAAGTGTCGGGAAATTTCGGCGCGTCGGTGAGATTTGAATTTGAATAGAGCGTTTTTTGATTATGAGGGGATCGGGAATCGACTCCGTAAATGATCGCAAATGAAGTCGATTTGAGCGGGAATGACGGGTGCGTATTTAAGCTAGCCGCATTCCCGATGGTGCTTCATTGATGTAGCGGGCGGATTGGTGTGCGGTCGTGTTAGGCGGTTAGTGCTTGAGGGGTATTCCTTGGGGGGAAGTTGATTGGGTGGGGGATTTTGTTCGTGTATTGTTGCGTTCTAGAAATAAGCGATTGCATAGATATTTTCGCGATGAGTTTGAAATATCTTATGCTTATTCCTCAGATCGTAGTGTATTTTATCCGTTTAACCGTTTTATCTATGAAATATCTTCGCTTTTAATAGTAATCGAAGTTATGATTTGTTATAAATGAGTCTAAGATGTTAATTAGTCTAAGATATGGAACAAAGTGAACGGAGATGCAAAAGCGTAGATTATACCGCTCTTCGCCGGTAATTTTTCCCACCTGTGTTCATTTTACGGCTCTCAGGAGTTCTAGTTGTTCTTGAATGCTCCGGCGTCGTCAGGTGGAAGCACTGAATCAGCAATATATTGGTCGTGCTGGGCGGGCGGTGTGTTACCTTGATTTTTCATTTTTGCAGCTAAGTGCTGATGCCACTTCCCTTACCTAGGTTTATAATCCCGAACAAGTGTTGTATGAGTGACATTCTTCCGAGCTATTGTAGTTAGTTCCGCTCAGCATTGCAAGTTTATGCTTGCATAGTTGTGAATTTGCGTTTGCAGCTTCCGTTCGGTATATATCTATCGGTGTGTATGTGCGTTAGTCTGCTTCTCAGAATCGGCGAACTTCAACTTGTCGAATGTTGAAGTGATAACCTCAAGTTGATATCCCATACCAATTCATCGATTTTTTGCAGGTTATGTCTATAGATCAAGTCTGACTATGCTCTAAATCATTAATTCAGCGTTCGATTCATGAATGTTTGAAGAGATTTGGTTAGCAGATTTGGCGTCTCAAATGAGCACGTCGATTGATTCAGAAATGGAAACGTTTGTGCTCTATCCAGTGTGATTTCACTCTTTGAACATAGCTGCACCCGATTGCTTTGATCGATGAGGTTTTAGAGAATACATTGCACGGTTGAGTTTTTCGAGTGCATTTGTGTTCATTTGTGCGCACATTTTCCGTTGTTTTCGATCATTTTTTGAAGTATAATTATATCATTTTGCGTTGCGCTTTCTCGTTGTTTGATGTTATTCTATTCCGCTCGTTCTCTATCGCTGAGATTATATCTTTATTCAGATAATCGCAATCGAAGTTTCGGTCAAACATCCGAAATGTCGACTCGATCGGACGCTGAAAAGGAAAATGAACGCAAGGTAACAATTTCGTGGCGTAACGTTCTCTTTGGATAACCGAATCTCTGTTTCTATGAAATTATGGTTGGAGCTCGGTGGGAGTTTGAAATAGATGACATTTGAGATGAACTTTTTTCGTATTTGGATAAGCAAACTTGACTAAGAATCATTAGGATTTGCAAGGTTTTAAACCGCGTAGATGTGACGCAAAAATGCGTCCAGTACTCTTTGTCACATCTTCGGTATATTTGGGCATTCTTATCTTAGCGCTTCATATGTGATCATGAAGTTCGGGATCAGCGAGTGTACACTTGCGCCTCGGCTAATGCCGAGAGCGGTGGCATTTGCGTGTTTTCATTGAATAAAGTGTATAGATTTGTGGTTCGGGTTTGTGATGATGTCACGGTTATTCGATTATTCGAGTGGCGATTGTAGTCATGGAATTGATCTCGTTAAATTTGTTCTCCTAGAGAAGTTTTTTTTTTTCAACAGTAGATGTAAACATAATTAGGTGAACATATATTCCATCGTTTTTCCTACTCTGACAATGGAAATCCACTGAATATATCATATGGGGTTTGAAGAGTCGCATACATAGCCACCTATATATTTAGTAAAGTCGAGTAATTGCGTTGGTTTTTGGAACGGGGCAACTGGCTTGCCTTTGAGCTATCAAGAGAACGACGCAGCAATATCGATGAAGGCTACTGTTTTTTTGTTTTTTGCTAATTAGAAGAGGGAGCTAAACTATTAATTTCGTGTACCGATTGTTCTACTGTTTCTAGGAGAAACGCGTTTCGGTTGACAGTCCATCATCGCTGCTCTCTCCAGCTTCGAAAGTTCTTCACAAAAAGGTTTACTCACCAATTCATAGAGTTTGATTATCAGCGGTTTAAGAGCTGTTTCAAGTTCCCGGTTCACCATGGTATAATTTCGGAGGTTTTCCCTATTAAGTTAATTTCCAAAATCGTAGTTCTTTTATGATCAAAATGCTTAGTTTGGATTTCTTTCATTGTCACTTGTCAGTTAAAGAGATCACACGAGTTGATAGGACATTTTGCGAGATTTGGCCTCTTCTCTTTCGATTAATATTTCTTTCGCTGACGTTGTCCACATTTGTTGTGCATTTTTGGGGCGTTATTCGTTTACTTTCAAAAAGTACATCATCTGATTTGGAAAAAGATCTGAATGAATTATGTCGATTTAATGAAATGACTTGTCCACGGTCAGATAGATCCATTTTCACCGAAATTGGTTCTTTTATACAATGTATTTCATGTATAGTGTACATTATACAATTGCAGAAGTGCACGTAAAGTATATAGAATATCCCTGCATTGCACAAACCACGCAAGCAATCTACACAAATTCATTTCAGGCGCGGGTTTCAGTGCCTTTCAGTACAAAATCGAATGATTCAGCAATTGCTGATGCAGAGCTGATTGAGCACGACTCAGCAGTTTTGTCGCCTCTGGCTTCAGTCAATGCTTCAAAGGTTTCACTTCTTTTATATTCGGGCACTCAATGTTGACTTATGTTCGGAGAATGAAGCAGTATAAGTTAAGGTGCTTGTTGTTTGGAGGGCTGAGAGGTAGGGTCGTGAAAGAAGCGAAATATTATCAGATAGTAAGCCTATGAGGTTTTTAGTAAGATGATAATCTTTTGTATTTTCGGCATATTTTGAATGTTTATCAAAGCGGTTGTGTGAAAAGATGTGGGATTGAAAGTACCACTACTGAAAAAAAGGGGAAAGGGAACCGAAGGCAGCATTTGCAAATGAGTATAATGGAGAAAGAGGTTTGAGGAAACAATGGTCGAGTGTTTCCCGAATTTGAAATATGTTTACTCGTAGAGTTTCACTGGCAAATATGTAGCTGAAGATTTTCTGCGTTTAACAAAATCTTTGAAAGTTTTTATTCGGAAGTTTTTGGCTTCAAGTTTTAGATGGCTTAGATTGTTTTATTCCAAATGATCGAAATGAGTCAACAATTTTATTATGACACCTACCTATTATACAGGTTGTTTTATATGTACATATATCCATATTTTTATTTATCTATTCATATATTCATATATATATATTTATGTTTTTACTTACATATGTACATATACGTGTATATGAATACAGATGCGAATAAACTGATTATTGGCACTTGGAAATGACTGTCTGATAGCGATGGAATACAGAGTTTAGATGGCATCAGTGTTGAGCATGAGGGCTAACTGTTGATATGACTTGTTCTTCTAGTAGAGCATGAGCGGGTATGAGATATGTCATTCTGCGGCGCCCCCTACCTCCTTCCCATCGATTATTCTCTTCCACAGTATCTTCAGAAAGCATATAAAATTAGTTTTGATCTTAAGGTGCGTTGTAACAATCTGTATTCACGTTGTTGCCGCCGTATTGTTTGTTTCTCCGCTGCCATATGGCTGTTTCTCTTGTGCAGTGGCCATTCACAGTATAATGGCTTAACTGTTGCACGCTTGCTTTAATATGGTAATGGGAAATATAGATTGATGTATGTTATGCACATCGGATTGTGTGTGGTACAAATATGTCGCCAGCTGTTTTTGTTATCATAGGTAATGCTGGCCGATGAGCTGGAAATGGTCGACGAGGGCGGAAGGATCAGTTTACCTATACCGATCGCAGAAGAACCTAAGACACCAGCGAATACTCCGGTGCCTTCTACCGGACCTTCTTTTGCTGGCGTTCGTTCGGTAAGTTTGCATCATATTTGCGTTGCTAGGAATAACAGGTTTTCCTCATACTAGAGGGACGCGGGAGTTTCTAAGTACTTTGGAAAGGAGATGTCCGATGAAAAGCCATCGTACGTTTGGGCATTCGACAGGAGTCTGGTCGAGTATTCTGAACAGCTTCTTAATGAGCGTTTGTGACCAAAAAGGCCGCAGATTTCGGAAAGTAGGATTTTGGAGTATACACGCAGTTGGTCCACATGAGAGATGTGCCACATCCCATTCGAAAAAGAGAAAGTGCTTTATTGGGGTGTTGATGTTCTATGTGAAAGGTCGTAGGCAAACGCCAGTGAATGGTTTTGGGCTACAAGGTCTGGATACTTGATGCTGACTAAGCAGCAACACGTCGTCGGTCACAGTTGTTTGTGATGTTTCCGAACACTCAAATTTAAGCTGGTTGCTGTTGATCGTTGTCATTCTTCGGGTCTTATAGGTCGTCATGCCATTGAAGAGAATTTATATATATGTTAGAAAAGAATATATGCGATAGAACTAAAAGGAGATAACTATAGTATAAAGTAAAAGAGGGAAGATTGCAATATAGAAGGAACCCGAATCTTATTTATCCATTTCGAAAAGCTCTGTGGTCGTCGGTCGAGCTATCTTTTTAATCGCATTTCAGAGAGGAGAGTCGATGAGGGGAAGTTTCGTTGCGTTGGTAGAAGATCCGTTCCTAGATGCTAGCGCTGCCGATACAGTCTTGCTGGACGGCACTTCCAACGAATCTAACACGTTTCAAACGGTATTTTTTTATTTATTACTGGGAATTTTTGTTTTATAGCCCTCTCGTTAGAGCTGTTGGTTAAACACCTTTAACGTTTTGCGAGAAATGTCCCATAACTTTGTTAAATTAGATACGGGAAAACTATCGAGATCGTTAGTTCCGTCGTCGAAACTCTTAACATGGTGACGCTTTCAGCGTAAAGTGCTCGTGAGTAATTCCTGATACGCTCCCTACACGTCTCTCTCTAGTTATGGAAGTCATAACGTTAATGTTGGAACGGATCTTAGGGGTTGCTGTTTACTCTGACTTCCTTGTATTCGGTGCAACTTGACTGAGGATTTTCTGCCGCTTTGTTGAAAATATTCTGAATGAGGACTTGAGAGGCAAACGCAAGTATTTTTGCATACTGATATTATTCATATGTGTCATATGAAGTTATATTGGGGAAAAATAGTTACTTCTTCCAGTATTGCTTCGTCATTTCAGTAATAACTGATAAGTGTAATATTTGTGCAGATGTTTGTTGTTGTTGTTGATTGGGTTTATAGGCTTCGTTTAATGGCGAGCAGAATGAACAAACACCCACAAAAGATGGAAGCTTCCGATCTGACAGCACTTTCGTGGGAGAGGTATTGGCGAATGATATTCCAGGCACAACTCCGACACAGTCGCCAGGCAGTCTCCCTCATTTAAGCGGAACAAAAGTATGCGGTCGTTTCCAGAGATAAATAAAAGTAGAGAGCATTAAGGGCAGTTACTTTGTTGGTTGGGTGATAGTGTAGTTTTAATGAGAACGGTAAAGTTACTGAACTGTTTCGGATAACTGGAGGTTACCTGAGTGTGACTGTCCGTGTTGTCATAGTGAGTGGTCAACTTCGTTTATCTTTTGCGGCTTATTTTTTTCATCGGCAGTTTTTTAAGTTGTCTTTTAAAATGATTTCGGAATTGAAACCTATCCGAATAGGATTCAATGGTTTCGTTTTTGGCAATTCTGTAAATGTTCATCAAGGTGCGATCCACTCAGTCGTGGTGATCTTCCCTCATATTACTACTTGAAGTATCTCATTTTGGCGAGTTCCGAAGAGTCGACCGTTTTATTACAAATTCAGGCCTTTCTATGATTTCAGCTGTTATTGTGGTGTTTCAGTAAGCTTTTTTTAAATATCTGGTGTCATCCTTCATCCAAACTTATTTGGATGGGAAACGACAATATAAGCGTTTTAGACCAATAAGGTCCGCCGTCCACCTTCAACTTGGCTGCCGATTTCAAGCAAAGAGATGTTTCATTCGTTTTTGTGATGGTTTAGTTGCGAGTACTTTGCAGGACCAGTAGGATTCATTTGGCCATTGGTTTACTTAAATGCGTTAAGCAACAAAATTCAGCAGCCGTTCTGCTTGATTTTTGTGGTCTTGGCCTCAGGTTAATCAAATCGGTTTGATTTGGGAAAGAGAAGTGTCCAGCTTTAGTTAGAAGATTTGTTTCCGCCGCATGAAGAACTTCACTTTGTTTTTACGCACTTTCAATTTTTGGGCAAAAAGGGAGGTGGCGAGCATCAGAACATTATGTTAGCTGTGCATCTTGCCTCAGTTTAATGTATGTGTTCTTAGATTTCTACAGCTGATGGTGGTGAGGAGCTGCAATGTGACAAGAAAGAGGAAGGCATAAATTCAGATGAGAAAGCAACCAGCGATCAGGTATCTAAAGCTGCGACATCGAGTCATACTTCGAGCTGTCCTCAGTTCGAACAAGTGGTGGGTATATTTCTTCCATTTTATGCTGTAAATCACGCGCAGTAGTATGCAAGCTTATGTCTTCATTTACTGTTATGCTTAAAGGTGCGCTAGCATAATAAAGCTTTATGCTGAAACGATCTTGTACATGACGGGTCATCAATTAGCAGGAATAAGCAAGTTTGTGAGCTGAAATATGCACTTGAAATATCTGATTTTCATTTCGTGGTATCTCCGTCGAAATTCTTATAACCCTTTTTCTACGAGATATTTTAGCCCATATCCTTTGTTTGCTACATGTGCTTTCAAATTGACGTAGAAACTGGTTTATGAAGAATGTTTTGAAGGTTTCAGGATTTAGCTATCGTTTAGCTGCATTAAGCTGGGAGGAAAGGTGGTAGTTGTCCATAGTAATTCATCACTACCAGTTTATCGCCATTGGCTCAAGAGATCATCCTCAAAAAATGGAGTGGGTGGAGGAAATTGATGTGACATTTTTTGTATGAATAACTGAGTGATCGAAAATGCGAGAGCAGGCATGGTATGTTAACATGAAGCAGGAGAATGACAAGTAAGGGTTTAATTCCGAGATCAGGCAAGAAGCTTGCTATGTTTTTAACGGGATCGCGAAGTTGAGGATGGCAGCTGTAACTGAAAAAATTTTCCGAGGTTTTAAGGGCGAAGAAGCCACTAAAAGATGTTATGTGGCATCCTTGGCGGATCCCCTACTGGACGCTACAGCCATTGAAATGACAGGTGTCGAAAGCATCGTCGATATCTCTGCTAAGAGCACATCGGTTCGTTGTTTTTTACTACTTTCACTGACTAATTTCCTGTTTGTCTCTGTTTACTCTTTTGTTTTGCGGATTAGAAACGTTTTGTCATGATTGCCCTTTGGTTATAAACGATGGTTAAACTGAGCTCAGCCGTACTTTTGGGGTTTGGCTTGTGCAGTATCGGATGTAATTTGTTCTGTGAATATTATCGGAAGTGTTTGATGCGTTAATGAAGAGCCTTTCCACAGCATTTTTGTCGTTTATCCAAGCAATCGCATTGTGCCGTGCAAGCAGAGTCCCCTCGAGTACAGGTTTTGTTAGTCAGTTCATTGGGACGTCATCTTGTTGTGCTTTTGTTTTCCACATTCGCTCTCAATGTTTTCATTTCCTTTCATCGTTGACAAAATGAAGCGTATGCAAATAATAGTGCATCAATTTGCATATAATTTCTCATTTAAAATGATGTTGTTGTTAGATCTCCATGCTGAATGATGTTGGAGATGAGCATACGGCTGTTGCGGTGATTGGAACCAATGACTTCGGCGACATGTGTATCGGAAATTCTCAGCCGACTGATCTCTCTGATACAGCATCTATTTCTTCAGGTGCTGTTTGCCTACAAGAAACAAAGGTGGGAGCTTTTTCTTTCATATTCATAGAGTGATTGGAGCGCCTAAACTCATTTACAGTTTGATGAAAGCGATGTTATGAATGGCACGATCATTTGAAATACTAATAAACGGTTTGATCGCTTATCTTATGGTTAACAAAATGTACATTTGACTGAGAAAGTTTATATTATTTGAAGGGGTATTTTTTGAAAAAAATGTGTTGTATTATATATCTGAGTGTTTGAAATCTGATATCAAGATATTGCTCTTTTAGTCGATCCACAGACCGTTTCCGCTGTGTTGATAGCAAGTTTTAAAAAGAAAAGAAAAAAAACCACATTCTTAAGTGGGGTCCGAATCTCTAGTTCATCGAGATACCGACTGCTGGTAAAGTTTATGTCCACAGCAAAGTAGCTGCTTCAGTAGTAATATTAGCGCGGATTAGGGAACGATGGTCCAGAAAAACTACTGTTTTATGCAGTCGTTCATTGTTAACCTTGCAAACCTACGCGGAGGTGATATGGATTTTTTTGCGAATTCGGCAGCCAGCTGTGTTTTAAATCGAGAACAGTGGGATCCCTGGACACTGCACAGGGTAGTGTCTCAGTAGTCGTTGAGAATATTCATTCACTGTTGATTGTCATGTCCTGTCATTAATGTATTCATTGGGATTTAGCGCTGGGACCAACATTTAAGGCAGGTTTGTGGTTCATTGATATTGAAAGATGTGGTGGGACTCTTGTGATCCAAGGATTGCCGAATTTAGAGCTTTACTTGTACGGAACAGTATTCGGAAGTGTGGATGCAATGTTTTCTTGAGTTGTAGGAAATGCAGACTTAGGTTTTGTGGTTACGTATTTTGCAGGGTTTCTTGTTCAGTGCCAGGCTGTGTTGTCGTTGTTGACTGTCTTCGTGTCTGCGACTGTAGAGGAGATGTGCACGTTCTGAATTATTTTCACATTCCTCCTTAGCTCATTGACTGCTTGCACGAGATACATCTCTCTAAAAGAGGTTAAATAATAAGATTGATTAGAACTACTTAGATAAGGTCATTTTAACAAGTTATAATTAACAACAATATTGTATAAGTGTTTGGTTCCGTGGGTTTCTTTTTTATCGTAAAGGCACATTTGCAGAAACGATTTGACGGCGACAACATGGAACGGAGTGGAGATGAGGAAGGCAGAAGCTCGGAGGACATAGCAGTAGAGCGTGTTGCTATAGCATTATCTTCGAATTTGCAGGTCACTGAAGCAGTGGTGAGCGTCGCTTTCTAGTTTGGCTTATATGAGCATGAGTCTGTATTGCGCCTTCATCGTATCTCTTCATTTAGGGGTCTCGTTTGCTGTTTTTAGACGCGTTCTTGAGGCGAAACGCTTGAGTTCGCAGTTTCCGAGATCGCACGGATCATTAATTGTTTCGAGGGAAATAAGGTGAAGCATTAGTTGGTGGCCGGAGATTCTATACCCTGTTGTTCATTTACGGCGTATTGGTAGTGTTTGCAACTAAAAAGGCAGGCTCACATTGCAGCCAAATGGATGGTATTTCGGACATGAGAATCATCTGTGAGCTTGTTTATTGTCGATTGAGGCCTAGAGTTGATTCTCCGAGATCCGCTTAGTAGTACAGCTGAGGGCTTTATTATGGGGGACGCCCTTTGAAGTTAGTGGGGTAATCCCCATGTTCAACTTTCCGGCGTATTCTAATTTCGGTGCTCCGAATTGACGACAAGAGATCAGTCAGGGAAGTGAATTCATCGGTCGTTTAAAGGCGGTGACCGTATCATGGCGATAGAAATAGTTTTGATAGGAATCTCGGTTTCTTGTCACATTCCTGTCTCTTTTTCACTGCACTTTCGACAGAGTGTTTGTTCTCTTTCGTTATGTTGTTCAAAGGTGCATACCGCAGTTATTTTAAACTGATGGCATAATGCGATGCATAATGAGGGATGTAGTAAAAACTAAGGTATGTTGTTTTGGTGGTACGCTTTATGTGGTTGTGCATATGTGGTGTATAAAAGATCTAGAGGTTGCAAGGTTGCAAAAAACGCTTTTCCAAGATTTTCCATATCTGTTAATGGCGTTGTTTGTGTCTTGTTATATTTTCAAATTTTGTTAAAGTTTTAACTGAGCTGCAGTTGTTCTTTTGGACAGATTGATGTTCTTTATACTATTCGTAGGATTCTGATATGACACAAATGGATTCTGGTGCGGTCGACAGCAGCGGTGTGGGAGATTACCCGAATATCGTCGAACAAAGCAGTGGAGCAGATGCTATGGTGGCAACGAACTCACACATTGCGGATGTCGAAAATGTGCAGTATGAGAATGGCAGGGATGAAGGAAGAGAGGAATTCGTCGTCGAAGAAGCTGTATCTTTGGAGGAGAAGGAGGGGAGGACGCCGATAAAGTCGACAATGGAAAGCGACTCGGTGAAGCAAGTGGAGGGAAGTTCGATAGTGAATGTGAGTATGGAAGAAGGTAAAGCACAATTAGGCCATCTGGGTGGTGCGTTCCGTTCTGGTGATGGTGAAGGTGGCAGTGCTCTGTACGTGAGCGAGACAGCTCGTTTCGAAGAGAGCAGTGATGCTATGTTCAATGAAAGCATTTCGGCGACGCTTCGTTTTGCTGAATCTACGCCACGTTAGTTCTTGATTTCTATCGACTTCCGCGTATTTTGGAAGTATGAATCAGTTAGTATGGTGTCGTTATGTTGTTGAGATATAGATCTGCTTTCGTCTTTTGAAGTTTATGTGGGCAAAGTTGCAGGTAGTGGTCCTATGCAAATAAAATGGGATTTAGCGTTACCCTAAGCACTAGTTCATTCTCTTCTGCCGTAGCTTTAGTTATTTTTCCTATAATCGTTTTTGTTTAATGCTATAAATTATGGAATAAAATGAACTCACATCTAGGTAGATTTATTCACTAGTTTTATAGTTGATTGTCTAAAAGCGTCTCGTAGAACAGCGTAAGACCCGCCATCCACACGAGATGCTCTTTTAAATTGTGCCAAAAAATGAGTCTTATGCATCCAAGTTTGAATAAATATTTGCTTATACTAAGAAAGGGCGGCACGGTTATTTTTTTAGGGTTGGGTGTTTTTATGGACAAATTTAGTTATGCAAGCTAGAAATATCTGTGTATTTGAGCATATGAAAATGAAGTTTGTGGAGAAGGAGAAGTGGCAGTTAAGCCCGAACAAATGCGAGCGTAAGTCACTCATACAGTATTTATTGTCTTGGCGAAGAATTGGTGTTGATACGGAAGTGTTTTGTCCTAACGGAATCGTCGACCCGCGTTGTGATTTAATGGGAGTTGAGAATGGGTTTTGAAAGTGTTTTTGGCATTCATTCTTGCTCGTTGTTTCATTGCAGTGGTCAAATTTATAGTTTTTAGATTAAGATGATGAGGGTAGAAGGGGAAAATGCAATCGAAAATATTTTCGCGAAAGACACCCATTTCCTAAAGTGGCACTTACTGCACGGGATAGATGGTTTTGTTGCAAAGATTGATGAATTGTAATCCGTCACTTGCTTTAATCATTTATCGTCATTCAGAAGCTGCACGACTTCTTTCGGCGAAAAAGAGAGTTGTACGAGAGTCGTTGATGGAGCCGCCATCCACACCGGATGCTCTTTTAAGCTATGCCAAACAACGAATAGATGACTACTCTTTTCGTATCAATGAAGCGTATTGTGATAGCTCGCAGTTATGCGTTAACTGCTACGCATTACGTGTCGAATTGGAAAACATCACTAAAAAGGTGCGATTTACTATTGAATTTAGAGATTAAGAGACGTATGGTATTGTCAGTGCGATAAGCGATGGGATGACGGTAGAAGGACTATGATTAAGGAGGGGACGACGCGGAGGGTATTATGCATATTTGGTGTCGTAAAATTTGCCATTCAAGGATGAAGCATCGTGTTCATGCAGCATTACATTCGCCTTACTAGCAAATACTTCATTTTGTGAAAGGTTTCTTCTATAAACTACACTTCTGAGGTCCTTGAATGGTAATTCAAGCTCCAAAGTGATAACATCAGAGCTGAGAACGCATAGTTTATTAAAAGCCATTAATTAATAATCGAAGGGAACTATTTCGTTGGACGAATCATATGTCCACGATATTTCGCTACCCGGCTAGATACTGAAATAGAATGGGTCAGTGCTCAGATCAATATTTTTGTTAGTACTATTTGTGTTACTGTCTGGTAATGCTCGTCAGAAATTCGTGATGGTTGCAGTTGTCGTTGTTATCAGAGGAGCACGAGAAATGTCAGATGATAAGAAATGTGGGAGAGTCATCGCTCGAATGTATAGGACAACTGAAGGTAATTATTATTGATTGTTTTTATTTATGTGTCAACACGGTTCTTATGATGAATTATATTAAGATATTAACACGTTTCATAGGATTCATGATATTTCATTGATTTATGGTCGCTATATTACATTAAGTGGCGACAATTGATCGATCGATCCATCATACAGCTAAAAGTTATGTACGCCGTTAAAGCGTGAAGTTAGGTCCAGTTAGAGTAATTGGTGGATGAAAGCCTCAGAAAGGCGAATCCTGGATGGTCCTATGTCAGTCGTGTGGTTGGAGTTGTCCAGTTTCAGCTCCCTTCGAGTTAATGTGTGTCGTAGTTTCTTTGTGTCGGAAATGTTTTAAACGTATTGCAGTCTGCACTGACTTCTGTCAACGAGGAGCTGATTCGCCTTATGTCAGAAAATATAACTCTGAAACAACAAAAAGCAAGCGCTTTATCTCTTACTCTCTTTTTTAAGGATTTGAAAAGTTCTGAAGGTTGTGCTGTTGTGTCGAAGTTATAGACCTTGGGTTCTCACTGAAAATTGGGTTTTTACTGAAGTAGTCGATATTAGGGTTTTGCAGAGGCCTTCGAATACTGAGCAGAGGTTTGTTTGATCTACATGACGTCAAATAGCTGAAGTTTTTGTTCATATTTCACGTTTCAGTATATGAGAAATAAATGGCAGTGCATTATTAAGCTAAGTTTGGCGCTGACTTTTTACTGGATTTAATTTATCGCTTGATTTCACCTTGTTGGCGGTGAAGTGGTTGTTGAAGGAAGATTGGGTTTTCAACTTTTGCTTTGCTTTGCGAGTGCTCGTTAGGACTTCTTGTTGTTACTGGTACGGGGAAAAATCGAGGATGAGAATGAAGGAGGTTGCAGATATTTAGCTTGGGTTCAGAGCGCTTTATTCTTATTTAAGGTGGACGACGAACTGAAACAGAAGGCTGAGCTGCAAGAACGTTACAATGAACAGAGTGCTGAGTTGGAGCAACTTCGCTATGCGAATGTTTGTTTTTATTTGTGTGATTGTTATTCTTTTCGCTAAAAGTAAGCTCTTACTTTCAGGTAACTTATGGTACAACATTGTATAATACGAATTATCTTTCAGTTTTTTTTTTCAGGCAGATCGCCGGGTTGATTTTTGAAAGTTTTCCAAACAGCCATTTGAGTTTAGAATGCCTTATTAGCGTTCGATAATTAAAAAGAGAAAATGCGCAGTTGGTCGCATTGCGTTTTATCAACTATGCTTATGTGATCTTATAAGTGTGAAATGATATCTATGCATTAGCTGCAACCATTTCACGTCATTTGTTTTTTTTAAACAGAGAATTGTAACATTAAGAATTTTGCCTTATTAACAACTTTATCGCATAGTGGAGTTTTTCTGTCTGTCTGATACCGAGAAAGTCTCTACACTCACTTCGATAAAGAAAGAAGCCATGGGTCGCTTTATGTGAGTATAAAAGTGTACAATAGCTGGGCAAAATTTTCGAAAGCTTGCAATGTAATTTTATAGAAGATGCTTCCATCACAGCTGTTATCACTGGGTCCTCAGGTGTGATTTTGCCTCCTATATATTTCCTGTGTACAGCAGTGTTTTGTCACCGGATGGCACGCTCTATTTAGGAATATGATCAGGTAGCTTTATCCATTGAGATGATTGTTCACTAGCTGAAAAGTTTCCAGTTTTTCTCGGTTCGATGTTTTATGTTACGTGTGTTGAGGTATGTGTTGGTTTTCCGATCTCTTGCAAATAAAATATATGAATAGAAAAGCGGGTACGGGCACCTGGAAATTCCGTGACTTTTAAAAAGTAGAGGGATGACATGAAATAGATGGTCCCCCAAAGACTGCACAAATAAATTTTGGGAATTCTGGAGCTTTCCGAACTTCAACAACTTTATCCATCAGCCCTTTAAAGAAATTTTTTTTTTTCAGGAGAGGCTGCTGGCGGAAAATGTAAACCTGAAGAAGGACATCGACGACTACAGATTCGTGATGGAAGGAGAGGTCGCGAAATGGAAAAACACTACGAACGAACTCAAGAAAAGGGTTAGAATTAATGGTCATGTTAAATTCATCTCTTGTTACAGTAGCCCATCAATTAAGCGTTTTCCTTAGTCGGCTGGCCTATTGGAGAGTGAAGGTCAACACGTTAGCCTGAGGTTAGCGAGAAGTGCACGGAACGCACTTGCAGGATTTCGATGCTTCGATCTGGTCAGAGATATGAGTTTACTTGTTGTTTTTCCAAGATTGTTTAGCCGGGTGACTGATATTTATCTGTTTCGCAATGTTTGGCAGCGAACGCTGTCTAACGGGCGTAGTCATAGTGCATTCTCGTAGATCAAAGGTATTTTCTCAAAATTAGAGGTTGGCATCGTCAGTGTGGCAATAAAGCGAAACATTAAATCCTAATCAAGCGGTCGTGTTGTTAAATTTTAATGCTTTTCTTACAAGTCTGCGTGAAGGTGAAATGCGAATCGTGTCACGTTGATCAAGAGGCACTAAATTCTGCATTAATGAAGCTCTCAGATTATTTGATGTATAGTAAATTCAGAGGGTTAAACAATAGAAAGCACGAAGACAATGTGAGATAATTCTTTTTAAATAATGGATTATTTTGCCAGATATTTGATTTGGAGGGACAGTTAGAAGCACGAATTAACATCGAAGAAGATTTCGAAACTGCGAAAATACAGCTGAAGGCTCAGTTTGATGAGGAATTAGTGGTAAGCTGTTTCCGTTCCATTGTTAATTACTGCTTTGATATGAATTTGTGGGTGGATGTATGGATAATGTTTATTGGAAGAGAGAGCAGCTGGAATTCCTTTTTTTAATTTCAAGAAATGTCTGCTCTATAATGATCGGCGAAACGTTTTATACGAAAGAAATTCTTTGCTCGTGGTTGAGAATAGCGATGATTATGCATTAGAACGCATCGTATTGGGTTGCATGAATATAAGCACTCATTTTGAAAATGTGCACACACGCTTCTCCACTCGACGCCATCTTTGATTAGGATGTAGAATATATAGTCTATTCGCACTGCCGCATATTGAGTTTGTTCTGCGATCGAAGGCTTATTCAAATTCTAGCAGCTTCAAGTCGGCTTTGAAAGTATTATTCTGCTTTGATCGGCTCTTTACTCGTTCTTGTCTCAAGACTGGTTGTCACTCATAAAGTACAGCCGCCTTTGTCAATCTGTCATCTTGTTTATATGTGATTGAACCAGGCGATCGGGGTCAAATTTGCTGTATTGATCCTGGTGTTTTACTAAGTTGCTTTCTGGCACAAGAAGATCTCTGCGCCTTTGTATACGCTTCGAAATTTTCCGTATTGTCGTTCCCTTAGGTATCCGAGAATTCATCTCAAGAGCCTTCCTTCGTTCGGCGGAAACTGTTGCGTTGATTATTGTTAGTTTGCAGCTCTCGTCACTGTGATTGTAGCAGTGGACAGTACGGTTGACCTTCAGTTTCACCTGAGTTCTGATATTAGTGGCTATGCGAAAGCTGTAGTCCGGAGCTGTGTTTTGCTATCGGCAAACAGGTTCATGTCGCAAGCATATCCGATTTGATCGGTTCCAGCTTCAAAAGACGTAGCCGGATGTTTCCTTCTGAATCACAGCTGCACCCCTTAATCGACTTATGGAATACCTTGTTTTCGAAGAACAATATTCCATTACTCGGTTTCCACTAGGATTCTAGATTGCCTTTGCATTATCGGTGATTGAAGCGTTCCTTCATTCTGCATCTCGAGCGCTCCTAGTGTTTAATTCAGTTAGCAACAACCAGCAAACAAAGCGTTCAAAAAAATGAATGTCTTATTTGTCAAACCACCAAAACGTGTTGTTTAGGAGGGACGCGTCAAAAATAATGCTAACTAGCGAATGCTTTCTGAGATCATTAGCGAGGTACTGTTTTTTAATACGTATTTTTTGCATCCTACTTGTTAATGCTGTTGCTTAAAGTAAGCGAAAACGGTTGATAGGAATTAAAGACGCATTTATCGCAAGATGTAGCTAAACATCGGGTCGTGGATGGATCGTTTGAAATGGGAGTTCTTCCGAGTGAAGCGTAACTGCAGTGGAAAAGGAGAATTTCTTAGCCTTCAATTTAGGTGGATGTAGTTGTTTTGGTAATTCATAAATAGTTGCATAGTTTGCTGAAAGATTGTTTCTTGAAGATGACGAGGCAGCAGTTCGAAAAGGAGACCATTGATGCAAGAAGCCTTGTTGACAAAAATGTGAAGTTGGAAATGGACAGGCTAAAGGAGGAAGTTCTATCGTTGAGGGATCAACTCGCTGAAGAAAGATCGAATTTGGAGGAAGCTGTAATGAAGTTGGCTACTGCGTCCAGCGAGAAAGAACAGTTGATCAACGCTGCTTCCACAATGGAGAAGAGCAGTTTGGCTGTCGAGGAATGTGAATTCCTAAGGCGCAAAGTGGAGTCGTTAGAGGGTGAGTTGGAGCAACAGCATTCGTCGGAAGAGAATAAATTGGCGTTATTGCAAAAGGAGCGCAATGAGCTACTAGCTAAAGTAGCGAAACTGGAAGAGGATCTGCAGGGAGAACTCGAGACCAAGGAAATCATTCAGGACGCGCTGAAAGGCAGTGAAGAGTTGAAGAACGATTTGGCTGAGCAGTTGGTCACGATGGAGGAGACCTCAACGCATCAAGTTAATCAGCTTTATGAGAAAATTAGTGAGCTCGAAAAAGAGTTGTCGGAGCATTCGCATGATCAGCAAATGGACGTGCAGGTTGCAATTGACGAGAGGGCCGCGTTATTAGTTAAATTGGACCATTGTGAGGCAGAGTTGGAGGGGAAGGAATCTTCATTGAAAGCGTTGCAATCTGAGCTCGACCAGTTGGCTGAAGAAAAGAAACGTTTGATAGAAGCGAGTGAGACGAGGGAACAATTAATAGAGGAGTTGCGTCGTGAACGTGACCAGCTTGTTCATCAAGTGGCTCAGCAAGGAAGCGCTGCATCAGAATACCTCGAGATGGAAATCTCTCAAAAGGCATCACTTCAGAGGGAAATCGACTCATTGCGGAAGGAGCTTTCGACAGTTGTTGAACAGACAGCTGCGATTGTTAGCGATGCGGTGCGTGCGGAATTTGAAAAGGTTCGACGTTTTGATCTGCATTTTCTTTACTCTCTTTTATTGAGAAAATTTTTTAATGCTGCTATAGTGTAATTAGTTGGTTGTGATTTAAAAACGAAGAAAGGAGAAAGGTTGTGCATAGCAGTTATCGCTTCTTCTGTCTTAAGATAGATGCGAGATCGCCTGTTTTGGAATTTCTTTGAAAAATAAAGATATTGGGGTCTTAAATTAAACTTTTGATTTGTATCAAATAGTTTTGTCGAACAAATCGGGAAATATTTTCATTTTTTTTACTGATCAGAAGTGCAGTCCTCTCGTCGACCTTTATAGGAATTTAAAGTACGTGCTATCACTTAAAGCCAATCATAGTTAGGAATAACGACGTGACGTGAGCCTTCAGATAATCCACGTAAGTGACGCTTTTTGTGGTATTTCCATAAGATAAACTTCCGATGTGTAGTTAATTATTTTTTGTTGTTGAATAAAGTTTTATTTTTCATTACTAAACGTTTTGAATGTTATTGCAGCCCTCGTGTTATAGGTGAAACTTTAATTTTCTTGTCATTTTTTTAGTTTGGTTTTAACAGGAATCGAAAGAGAAAGTGGATGAGATTGCTCGACTAGAAAGTGTAAAGAGGAAGCTCGAACAGCAACTGGAGGAAATGGGAGCGAAAGCGCACCAAGCAGAGCTCGAGAAAGAACGAAAGGAACTTAGACTAGAGCAGCTGGAGACTGATTTGGCTGGAGTGCGAAGAGCCGCCGAGGAATCAAAAGCTGATTTTGAGCGCTTGTTGCAGGTTGTGATTTTTGTTGATGCTGTGCTATTCCTTTTTCCGAAGAAGCTTGGGGACATTTTTTCTTAGTGGAAATGGATAAGTTACGCAAATGAATTTGATTGTGAAATAGGGGATTTCAGTAGACGGTTCTATAGGTATGTATTTGATACTGTAATCGGAGGTGGAAGAAAGTATGAAGAAGGGGCGAGTTAATATATTTCCCGACAGCGCAGCACTGTCAGCGAAAACTTCAAAAATGCGCTTTTCAGTTTTCGTTAACAGTGAGCAGTTCAAATCACCGTAGAGGATGAACATGAGGCAGTGAGCAGTTTTTGCGCAAGCGCTCCTCTTTTGACTACTTAAACGAGTTGTTGAAGATTGAGACGACTGAATAAGGCAGTAGTATCTTTTCATATGAGAAGATAAGAGATGATTTCATTTCAGTGCGTTTTGCTTTAGATTTGGAGATAGTGAGTTAAGCTCTCGTAGTAGAGTTGAGATATGAACATTGACCGTTGTTATTGGCTAAGTGGATGGAGAGTGGGGAAGGCATGCTTTGTCTTAAGCGAATGTTCGCTTTGACAGGCTTGCTTGAAATGTCGATATAATTCTTTCGACCTTCAGGTTGTGATTGATTCTCGATTGGATTTTAGAAGGGGAGGAAGGGATATTGTGAAGCTAGAATGAGAGTTGAATGCGGAGAAATAATATTGCACGGGACAGTTTCTTGTTGACCGAATGCACTGATAGCTGTAGCCAAAGCCATTGCCTTACATTGACAGAGCAAAATTAATTTCGTCGTTTCCTTAAGGCGAACAGCTCTGAATGGGAGAACAAGGTAGCACATTGGCGTGATCTAAACGAGAGTAAGGAACGTCTTGTTAAGGAGTTGGCCGAGTCGATGAAGAGCCAGGCTGCTGAGGTGTGCTTTTTTACCTATCTTCGTCGACATAATGGGTTACCTGCTGATTTTGTGCTGAACCGTCCAAATTTTTCAATGAGAGACAGTGCTGCTTAATGTGATTTATTTTGAGAAATGCGTATATGCAGAAGTTCGGCTGAAAAGAATAGGAAAGTCGCTGATGGCAATCTGTTAGGACTGCGAGTTGCACGGTAGTAGTGAGAGCATTTTTAAGTTCATTTCCAAGCCAGAATCAAAACCCGGCATACATTTTAAAAGATTGGTTTTTCCAAAGCTGCATTGCTAGTTTTAATCGTACATCAGGGGAGCCGAACTCCTCACATTTTCGCATACTGAGTGAGCTGTTAAATGAAGTAGTTGAATAGAAGTCTTACAGATGTATGCAATTGATTTATCGTTGCAGCTTGTCAAAGCGAATGTTGAAGAGAAGATAAAATGGCTGCAAGAACGAGCAGTTCAGAGCGATGCCGAATTGAAGTCACTAAAAGGGGAACTGACTCAAGCATATCAGCAAATAGAGAAAGAGTATAGTCTAGCAAGAGAAAAAGATGAACATCTTCTTGCGCTCAGAATCGAAGCCCATGATCTCAAGGCGATGATTGAAAGCGTCAAGGCTGAAAAGGAAGCCGCTGAGCACAGAATGGAGCAAGTAACAGTGGAGTTGACTAAGATGGTCGAAGCTCAGAAAGCCCAGGAAAAGCGTGTTAAGGTTTGTTTCTGGCTTATAAAGTTGTCGCTCACGTTGTAGAAGTTATGCTTATGCGACAAAATGCTTTCTGCAGTTTATTTTGCTTATGCAAGTGTTATCAGTGTTTTCTTGATAAGAGATGTGGCGAAAGCCGAGTATTACTTAAGTATTTCGTGCTTAGCACGTGGAAGTCGAGGAGGAAAATAAAATCAGCAGATGCCGCTAATGATCTTATTGATTATCTCAAAGATCAGTGGTGAAGAAAAGGGATTCATCATCATACCACCAATTGTCGACAAGTGATGACGAGGTGGGGGAAGTTGAGAGCGTTGCTGGTCAATAAAGCAGAAATTGGAGGGGCTCATTTTAGAGATTTAGTTGGTTATGTGGGGAAAGAATGAGAACGGATATTTCTTGGTCGAAGGGCGTGCGTGATGAGGGATATGATGATAACGACATAATTGGGTTGTTATGAAGTCTAATCGGTTTTGTTTCTAAATTAACGTTACAGTTCCAGTCACATTTGAGCCTTCCTTCGCTCATCCATGCTCCCCAATTTTTGAAAAAAAAGTTCCATTCAGTAGACCTTGGGAAAAAGTTTCATGAGTCATAAACTATATCATAAGTGCGCAGGTGACCTTCATCTTTACGTCGCAAATCTCCATATGAATTCAAAGTTGAAATCGGCGAGTGTTGTGAATTGTGATAATGCTGGAAGACTTAGTGATTTCATGGAAATAAGTCTAAACGATACAATAGGTGATAAAAATCCTTCCTTCGTTTTCGGGCGAATTCTTTCAAAGTTCCTTCGCAATCGGTGGAGATTATTCTTTACGGAACTGTGCACATTTAAGGCTCTTCGCAGTCCCTTGTTGAAAATCCTGGAATTTGCCTGTGGCTCGTTTTTCCTCTTTTGGGGTAACATAGAGGGTAAGTTGCTCATGTATGATGGCATTAACAGTTAAAAAAAAAAAAGAATTATTTTAGGTTGCGGAAGATATGGCTGCTAGAAGAATATCGGAGGTAGACGAGAGAAGTCGAGCACTTGAAGCAGCCTTGACAGAGGCGAGAAGCAATGAGGCGCGAATTGCAAAAGAATTGGGTGCACAAATGGACGAGGCACACACCTTGAGGGAGCGGCTGAGGTCAGTGAATGAGAAGATGGAGTCGGAAAGGAGTAAGGAGCATGGCAAGGTCGAAATATTGCAAGCAGAGCTGGATAGATGGAAGCGTGAGGTCGAATTATTGAGGGCTAACACCCTGCGAGCTACTTTACTTGAAAAGGTTTGTTTCCGCCTATGTCCCGTCTCGAGGAGGAAGTTAAGATTTGTTGGCGCAGTGAAGTGAGATTTCAAGGCTTTAAAGCAAGTTGACTTTAGAAAAAAAACTTATAAAATCTTTTCTCATAAAAAGTTGGTCTCGAATAGGGAAATATCGGCTGTAAGCTGTAGAGCACAGTTATCACCAGTGGAATATTAATCTTATATTTATCGCTGACCTTGAGATGCAAATTTCACTTGTTTTTCCATGGTTATTTGTTCACCACTTCGCGGAAGTGGTTGTTGAAAAATAATTTGCATTTAGGAACTCGATGCGTTGAGGACGGAACGAGAGGCCGATTTGGCGAAAATGAAAGCCGAGCTGATGGAATCGTTGAGGAAATGTGACTCTGCGAACAGTGCACGCGATGATGCTGCTCGACGCATCGAAGAGCTGGAGTTAAAGCTTGCAAAGGCGCAGGAGTCAGCTCACGCGACCTCTCTTAGCAAGGAGGTATTCCTTTTTCTTAGTCGCTATATTTATTGCAGTTACTCATCTTCTGCAGATGCATCAAATCCTTGAATATGAAAATGAAAGGGCAGAGCAGTAGCAAAAGCAACAGACTAGAGTAGGCTGGTAGTGAGAGATATCAACATAGCAACAAAAGTGATGGCAAACCCCGTAAAGCAGTTTTCAGCGCAAGCAAACAACAAAAGAGGGTGGAAATATGACAGCTAAGTATTGTTTTTATTGAAGCAGAGCAAGAAAGTTCCGTTTTGCAAATATGGAACATCAGTGGCGTGCGCAGTTGGTTTATCCGAAATAGCATACGATTATTAGTATGTAGGAGGTGGAGGGTATTTGGAGGTTCATTTTGAGGGTGCGTGCGAGTGGTTTCTTTTTTGGTTCCTTTTTCGATAGCAGGTGCAAGGAGACCCGTTTGGTTGTATCTTCGTTGGAGGGAATGCGAAAAACTGTGCGTTGGCTGTCTCTGTGCTAGACAGTGGAGCCGTGTTCGGCTTTTTTAGTGTAATGGGTGACATTCTTTTATTGGGAGGAGAGGTGGATAAAGTTGGTGTGAGGGAATATGCGATGATTAGAGTAATTCTGAGCCTACCTTTGTTCTCTTCTTTGCGTTACCGACAAATAGTAGATTTGGATGGGCGTATTTTGATGGTGATGCAAATCGATATGTCGAATAGAGTATATAGAATCGCTTAAATGATGAGGATAAAGAGAGGTGCATGTGTTTGTAGTGCTTTGCGAAAATACCCGATTGGAATTGGTGTTGCTTATTCCGGTTATCTGAGAGGCAGAAAGTCGCCTTGGGTTTTGAGCGAAAACTCGACGAGAATTTTTATAGTTATTTGCATAATCGATCGTAGGGTATCAAGCTTTCTGCAATATGGTATTTTTGTTGTCTATCTCGTGTAACTTTTCCGTCTTCTTCGGATGTGTGAGCTGACAGGTTAGTAATGTAAGGTATATAGAAGTGCCACTGTTATAGAACGAGGAAGAAGTTGAAGAGCTGCGTCGCCGCATAGCCATGCTTGAGAGTGAGAACGATCGGATGGGGGCGGCCTGCGATGAGGCAGACGACGAAATAAAGACGTTAAGAGAAGAAACACTGGAGTTGAGAAGGAAGTTAGCGTTCAAGGTATGTTGTTGACGGTTAAATAAATAGACTTTTTCTGCATTTTGGATGTAAAGGTTGGGGAACGGCACTTATAAATGTTACTGTGCTACTTATTTCATTTTTACTTTTATTGCAGAAGCCTCATTGTGATGCAGTTCCTAGAGAGAACTTTTGAAAAAAGAGAAGATGAGGCTATATCAGTGGAATGAAAAATGGTTATTCAATGCGGTGGTGTGGTCAAGTGACCTGAGATAAGTTGGGATATGAGTATATTACCATTACTTTGGCAAATTAGGCGTTGGCAAGTCGTCTCGTTGCTTGCTTATGTAGGTACATTGTATTCTGGTACGTGATTCATATCGAATGACGTTAAATTGATGTGTTTTTGCGACTGGTTAGTGGGTATACTAGCTACTAAACAGACATTCGCTAGGGAGTTTATTACTTCCGAGCAGTATTCATCTACTTTTTTTGCCAAAATTCGTCGTATGATATCGTTTCTAACTTCTATATTCTACCATTTCCGCGTTCGTACCATTGTTGTCCACCGCTTACGGTTTATGTTGTTGGGAATGCAGTCAAGTAGGTGCCAATTGCTGGTTCGATGATAGTGAAAGATTTCAGGATGGACTTACCAGTGAGGAGGTTGCTCGTCGGCTCGGTAACATTCAGCCGTTTTGTCCTGTCGTAATTGAAGAGACTGTCACTTCGATCGATGACACATGTTAGTTTTTGCCTTTATATCGGAATTTTGGTTAATTTGTTCTGACGCTACAGTGGTGTCGTAAATAAACGAAATTGAAACGGCAGTAGGTGTTTCAGGTTGAATAAACCGGCGGAGTGGTATTCTTCGGAGATTAGAGGCTGTACTTGTTGAAGTACGAATAAGTGAACTTATGTTCATGGGAACTTTTTTTGCGATTTGGAGTCGTTTAACTTATGAAACATTTTCGATTTAAGAGTCAGCTAACGATTCTGTCCTTTGCTCAATTTAATTAACATTGAGCTGTAGGTAGAATCTGGTAGTAAGTGTATTGTTACATTAAAGACCGGCCGTTGCATGTATTAGTGGCGCTTGTGCGGAATCGCTGATCCCTCAGTGATGATCGCATGTGTGTGTACTATTTGGCGCTTTTGGAAATTGGTCTCGAAATTGTTACTTGCACAGTGGTGGGGAATTCTGGATTTCGGAGTTTTTTTAGCTTTATGGTTTTTAATGGAGTAGTAAGGCCGAGTTTTTTCTGTTTATTTAATGAAGAATTAGCGTATGTTTCTCGTGCACACGTCTAAGAGCATTGCTATAAGTGTTCACATTACCTATTTTGGGACCTTAATATGTGGTTCATGATGAGTATGTCCGTCCGAGTATGCAGGGAGACGCCTGTATGAACGCTGTATAATTAGCTAGAGATGGCGTGACTTAGGGGTGAGAACGTTGGACCTTAAAGATTGTGACAAGATATTGTTAATGAGAAATGCTATTAGCTGCTGATGACACAGCTGCGGAGAAGACGGCGAATGGAAGTGGAGGATCATCGAAATTGAAGACGAAGTCACCTTTTAAGAAGTCAAAGTCATCGAAAAAGGACGAACCAGCAGGAGAGCAGCAATCATGTCGCACTCAATGAATTATTGCCGCCGTTATATGGGAGACAACTTGGAACTTGTGTCTCAGTTGTACACTTTTTTCTTTTGAGATCTCGAATTGAAGTGTATTGTGATGTCGCATTTCATGATGGGACGTCTTGTAGTGTAGTGTTGTGTTGATGCAACTGTTTTGTTGCAGTAGAGTGTGCACGAAATCAAAATTGTGAGTTCTTTCCAATGCATGCTTGTCTTAGAAGTTTTGCGTTGGTTGGCAGAATGCAAGAAGTTCTCGTTTCTTCATTTTATCGTTGTCATTCAATGGTTTTGTTTCGGAGGGTTTCACAGTGTTATAAAGTTATGCTTATAGAGAGCGTTTGATATAGAGGAATTATTCGCGATGGGGGAGAGGGGTTTACTAATTACCGACATTCGTTCGTCGTACGGTCTACAGCACAAACCTGCTGCACCTGTGTTTTATAATGGGCACCTGTTGAGATGTGGGTGTGTTTCTTGGGCGGTGGGAGGGTGGGTGGGATTGCATCTGTTGCTCGATATGAAATCGGCGAAGCGTCTTATTCGAACGATGGCTTATGGTCAGTGAAAGACTTGAAGAGAAGAAGAGGTTTACCGACGTGTGGGCGCATATTTAGGCATATTGGAAACGCTAACATGGGATGGGCTTCTATGTCGCCGCAGATGGCGGTTTCGGGCAGTTTTTTTTGTCGTTTTGTCGGCTAGGCAGTTCGTCCTGCGATGAAAACATTTAGCATAGTCAATCTGCCACAATGAATTTCATTTGCTTATGTTATTGCATTATATCGATGTTTTATTGTAACTATTTTATGCATGAGTTTTAGCATCCAATAAGTGCCCATCGTTTTTTTTCTATTTTAGTTCCGTCCTCATTTGGTTTTCAGTGAAGTATTTCTTTGTGGAGGCACCAAATTTGCTATTTCTTGCTGGAATCAAGTATGTTGCGATGATATGGAGGTCACTGCGGATCTCGGCAAATTTTGTTCATGCGAAGCATGTCGACGTTGCGGCTGATTGTTATTTTCAGCGACGTCAGGCAGATGGAGTTGTAAGGTGGGATTTCACAAGTTATTGGGTGGATGTTCGTGGTGAGCTTTATATAGTATAGTAGGTAAGGGTTACGTCAGGAGTGAGTGGGGAGACGTGGTAAAGTGAGGTGATATACAATATGTCTATATACATGTGTGCGTGCGTCGTATGCTATGCTACACGATTATATACACCACTATTGAAATGAGCGCTTTAGGTTCGGTAATGAGGCTATTTTGTCGTTGCAAGGCGATGTTACGTCCTCGGTCTATCATTATTGACTGACACTCTCATTGGAGGTTGTAAATTCTTTCGTTTGCCAGAAATCACGAACAGTTGCAGATTACATTCTCAGTGCATTGTATAATGTAGACGTTTCGGGCTTTAAAGTTTTCGTTTGCGCTCCACCTACATGTTATCGAATACTTCACTGTGTATGTTTCTACTTGTTTCATTGGATATGTCCGAAAGTTACTTTGCTCTCTGTCCGCTTGCTCGTACCCTCATCCAAGTAGTTATGTTGGCGAAGTGAAGTTTTTTCGATTGTAGTTTAGTGGATTATCACACGCTTTAATTCCTCTCGATCCTCTTTCGAGGGTAGCGAGTGCATTTCCTAAAGTGGATTCCTCGCAATCGCAGGAAGTCTTTAGGTATGACATGGGGATTGATGTCTTCTGGTGATGAAAGTTTCCGACACAAATGATATTCTGGACGGCTTTCGCCACTACTACTGCGTCTTATTGAAAGTGTCGTAAAAGCAACTGCTAGTGAGGGTTTCACGTGTTTAAATTGTTTCGATCCCGACTTTTTTTAAATGCGAATGTCACATTCACTTGCCGCTTTGCTTGCGTCTTTGTGGTGGTCGTCCCGCACTCTTTTGCCCTAATGTGTTTTCACTTCGGATTTCTTCGTGCGGTGGTCGAGGATGCATTCGTTTTTCTTCTCGTTTCTTTATGATAGTTTTATGCATCTGGCATGTATTTATGTGTGTTTCTCTTGTTTGGATGCTTATTAAATAATAGATATAAAAAGTATCATTTTTTGACATGGCCACGTAAAAAGCTGAGGGTCGACGACGATGGCCTTTTTCGCGTTGCGATCGCGGACCTCCCCGCGGGCATATATCTTATAATGTCAGTTACAGAATGAATATTCGTATAACGTTTGATATGTGCGATTTTATGGTTAGCGGCTCCGTTTTGCACATCTCGAGAGTTCTTGGAGGAATTATTGTACAAGCGGGAGGGGATGACGTTGCGAACTCCCTCATTCTATCTACTTATTTGGAACTGACAAGAAGGTACCTTTCCATTGCACACCTCCAAGCAATCCAATGGATGAAAAATTTCGTCTCCTAAGGTCTCCTTAAGTGGAAGACAAGTTCCTCAGCAGCCAGGCACTCGGCCTTTACAACATCGCGAATCTTTTAGAACGCCATCTGAATTAACGGATCTTTTCGTTTTCCAAAATCCATTTGTACCCAAAATCATGAAATTTTTGAACACCACACACCGTGCATTCCAATGAGACCCTACGTGCGAATTAAATATAGTCATGCTCAGCAAAACACCACATTAGTGTGCATCTCACACGTTCGTGTGTTTCTGCAAATTACTCTTCTTTTTTGCATATCCTACGGAGCACAACAGTAAATAAGTTAAAAAAGTAGACGTTTATCATATTGGTCGATCACATGGTGTGGCCCATCGCATCATAAAAAACAACAACAGTAAACACATCAAAGCATTGTGAAACACAACAGAGGCGTTAAAAAACGGTATGAAGAAAACCTCTAATTTAAGCCAACACATTTCTTATGAGGGTCCTTACGAGGTTTCATAAAACCTCTACTTTTAACCACCTACACCGACCGATATCGAAAATTGCTGCAACCACTTTAGAGCGAAGTCCCGTCGACCAATTAATCTGACTATAAAAGATGAATGATTGTGTTTCTGACAGCGATTTACCTCATTGTCATAATCTTAGCAAGAAGAATTAAATCTTGGCTACACTCAATAAATGGTTAGCGGTCCCATTAATGAATCAAATGTCGGAAATCTATTTGCTAAAGGAGTAGCTCAGAGTTGAAACGTATCCATAAAGATCGCGTAGGACTCCGGTTTTGATGGCGAAAATAACCAGCGAATAGCCCCCCACGACTTCTCTCTAACTCTCTCCCTCTATTTAGAAAACGAATGTGTTTGTTAGCAGCCTCGTAAGGAACTCATTTAGAATTCTTTTTTATTTAGGGATTATGTTGTTTTTGGTGGTTTCGGAACCTCATAAAGGTTGGGGATTTTAAAACAACAGTAAACTCAACAAACAGCACATCCCCGTTGCAATGAAAAAGGCGCCGCTTTAGTTGAGAGACCTTAGCGGTCAGTTTTCGTCTCTCCTTTCGTCTTTTCGGTCCCACTACGGTGCTTGGTGTCCTCATCATGCGGCTGCTGCACCTTTCCAACTCCTCGGCTCATCTTCTCATTAACCGATTGCTCTTTCTTTCCCTTCCCACTTGGCAATATCGAGCCAATCTCAGAATTATTCGGCCCTCCTTCGGTACCCATGCGGCGACGCTCTCCACCTAGAACAACTCAATTTTCCTTTCATAAACGAATATGCAGCCATAAAACACAAATATATACCTTTTACTAGTTAGGGAGGCTAAGGTGTTATGGCAACCTCGAAAGCATCGTTTATGCTGAATTATGACTAAATGGAAAAGCTTCAGTGAGTGTTCCTGGTATTTGCTTCGTTACGTCAGAAACCCACACGTGTATTTGATATTCGAGCACGTCGCATTATTCCTTTTGATCGAATGTTTCAACGAAAATGGCCAACCAACTTAACGCGAAGTCATCATCAATCAAGCCGGACTTTCGAAGTTCCAGCCGTCCTATCATTTAGACTCCGAGACTATCAAAAAGAGGATTTAAAATGGCAGAGAGCTTCTCCTTCGGAGCCAACAGTACTGTATAAACACATTAGAAGTACTTACGACGTCCACCTAGGCGTCTGTTTTTATGAACATCACCAAAACCTTCTTCGGGTACATTGGAGGCGTCATTGTCTTTCATGTGACCACTCTTAAAATCACCTGCTGCCTCTTTTCCTTCTCCATCATGACCTTTCTTCGTCGACGGCTGCTGACGACGTGCTGCAATTTTAAGCTGCTCGAAGCTTGTCAATATGCTTGAATAAAGATCGCTTTCAGACATCATTCATTCTGATCATTCCAAGAAATATATTGCCGCGAGATAATTCTCCTCAACTGGAGGTGGTTCTTCTCTGCCACTGCATCATCCATTATTGACTTAACGGAATTTGTTAGGACGGCGAAGAGCAACTCATACGACTAATATTACATTAGTGGGCGGACGATAAAACAAGTTGACTGTGAGCAGCCGAGATGAAATAAGGCCTATAGTTGCCTACGAGTAATATATCACCTCTTACGAAATATACGAAAACAACGGAAGGCAACAAAAAATATTATGAAACAATAGAAATCATCTAGCAAAGCGTCGTTTGAAAGATATCGCAATCATTCGTTGCGCATCTCAGATCACAAATCAGCTGACGCTCCCCTCCACTACCCTAGAGTCGCTGTTGCCCTGAACTTAGAATCTCATACCACCAAAAACCTCAGTCGGCTGTCTTGAGCTGAGAAACTTTGGAAGAGTTTATTTTAAGTCATGGATGATTATGAGTTCTTCGTCCGATAGTCCTCTTCATCTTCTAGCCAACGGCTAAGATTTCAACCGAGCATGTCGATAAATGAATATAAAAATGGGACGGTAGAATTTGATGCCAAACATCGAAGCATGGGACGATTCCTTTAGAAAAGTGGAGCGACTTATAGTGCAAATCAAATTTGTTGGAAGATCCCATCGCTTCCCAGCAAAAGATTAAGTTTTGGTGATTGCATTGGATGTTCATCACATCAATCTCACATGTCGGTATCATTAGCTTATCAATCCCGCCCAATAGTGATTTATCATCAAAAAATGAGCGTGATTGAATAATTTTATCAGAAATCTTATCAGTATTGATCAATTTGCTATTATCGTGCTAATTATCTACTAATTATCTTGTATAAACCATTTCATGCAAACGTTGAATTTCTTTTTGTAAGTGCTTCTTCTCAATCGCACAGATAAAATTCACGTCAGCAAATTATCAGCATTGAGGGAAACTTATCGAGAACTTATCTTTTCCAATGGAAATTAGATAGCGACAATATTCTCATTTATCACAGATATTCTTAAATTCATCGCAGATTTTCATTGAAATATGCTTTTTCATAAGTGATTCGTTGGAAATTCTTTGGGTTGACGGGTTGGGATTTTTCATGGAGCATAATTTGAAGAGATTTATGTTTTCATGAGTTCTTTAGAATGGACTGCAACCGAATGCAATCGAATCGAATGGAATTAAGCGGAATAAAAGCAGTTGGAAAATGGGTACATCTTTATACGATTACAATTGACGCGAATATCTTAGGGAATATCGACCGAAAATTGTGGGTTATTGATGCTTAAAACGTTTATTTCTGATGGTTAGTTCTACGCTTCTCAGATATGAGCAATTTCCGGTAAGGTCCACAGTGGCGATTATTTGTTAAGGTAGTTGTTGGACAGTTGGGTAACAACCTCGTTTGAAACCTTCCCAAATATCTAATTCATCGTTCAACGATTTTTGCCTCATCTCCCTACTTTCTCCGATGAACTGATAACAACAACAATCGATTACAAAGATCACACTTCAACTTTCGCTATGAATGGGTAGAACCAGATCGAAAACGTTGCTTTCATTAGGCAAACGAAATAGGAAAAGTAGGCTCATGAGAGTTTCAAATCTCTATTAGGAAATTAATTAGGATAGATTAGACATGAAGATGTCTTCTGCTACGAACCACTGATGGCTAGTTTCTAGCAATTTCAGTGGTGGTTTCCTTAATATATTGAGATGGAAAGTGCTCACCATTGAGCGATAAAATGCTGCCTGAGAAAAGATGCGCACAAGTACAAGTAAAGAAATCAAAGAAATATATTGCAGTTTCTGTGGGAGTTCCTTCACAGCGATTTTGCTGACCTTGAGATCTGAGCATAATTCTTTTACATCTACGTATTTCAGAAGTCCGACCCTCCCATCTCTCCATTCATGATTCCCTCCGACTTTAGAGTTATGCTCGTGGTATGAGCTTCAAGACACCAAACGAAGAAATATGATAAATAAGCCCTTTCCTCCTTTCTCTTGTCATCTAGCAGTCCATGATGATTATACCAAAGTTTAAAAAGCAGGGCAAACCGACCTCGGAAATTGCGCACACGGCGTCTGCGTCCGCTACCGGGATCATTTTCTTTACCTTCTTCCGCACTTTGCTCCTCTCTCGTATCTTTAATATCATCGCACTCGCGGGCCGACAAACGACGTCGACCACCCTTTCCTTCCCCTGAAACTTCAAATTTCCCCCACTTTCGGTGAAGTTTACTTCGAACCTGTCCGCATATACATATACCATTTATAATAACGTGTTCTATAAACATATCTGAGTTGAGCGCCATCCCTCTATACCAAATAAATTTATATTTCGTTGAAATAAGTGAAAACAGCCACCTAAGAAGCAAAACTTCACCCAACCGAAGTACACAAATAGAAAATTTTAAGAGTAAACATCTGGAGGAGTTATCGAAGGGACCATCACGCCAACGTCGATTACGATTGAGCGCCAGTCGACGACGATATAGAACGGCAAAACGGCTGCCGCGTACCTTAAATTTAAATCTTTAAATTGATCTTTCATGCACCATTACTGTGCTCATAATGGCACTTTTTTAGGATCATAAGGATTGAGAACGAACTTCAGGAAGGAAAGCATCATCTAGACCAAAGGGAAATACCATACAATCTTTATTCATAAAAGTAAGTTTTGTGGTTATAAGCTCTCCCTCTCTTCACATATATACATATATACACGCATAAGTTTTTGAGAAAGGAAAATTTAAGAACACAAAACATCCGTTGTCACATTATCGTAATGGTCATCTGCCAGAAAGATGCCCAGCTTACATAGGTTGCCAAAGGTTTTGGCCAAATGAGGAAGAAGTCCCTTAGTTAGTCGTTGCGGATATCTTCAAAATGCATGACCAGTCGTTTCATTTGAGATCCATTTCAGGTTTAAATCGTGACCAGAAAAAATCTCCGAGGAAATTTCTCTAGAAACAACTTACACTGAAAAAGAAAATGGTTTAAACGGAGAACGAGTAGGGGTAGGAGGGCATGTAAGAGAGGAGGAAAACCCTATGCGATGGCAGTTGCGAGAAAACCTACCGGAGCTCCATCTGGCCCAGTGACATTCGCAGCTTCCGGCCCTTGTTTACCTTCTACGATATCGAAGACGACCTCCTCTCCATCACCCAAAGTGCGCAAATAATATTTGACGATGCGCGACTTCGCTATGGCAGTCTTAAAACACACTCAAATTGTTCTCCCATCATTATAAAGTATATAAATTCTATTATAATAGAATAGCGAATAATCTCACTCGCTGAGAGATAGAAACTATCAGAAGGAATTTATAATAGCTGATTAGGGAGTGGAAAGTAGGCAAATCCTATGAGCGACATATGACCAGAAACTCGAAATCCATGGACTACCCTATCATAACTCTCCATCCCCCTACTCCCAGCTTATGAGAGTGTGATTAATTCCCTTTCCTCATACACATGAATACCTTACATAGTGGAACCTACTTAGTGAGTGGGCTGTCAAATTACATGTAATACAGGCCAAGAGACTGCTTTCGATGACTAAAAATTAGCTGGTACAGGATACGAGCTTTGTAATCGGAAAGGCAGAAAAACGTCCACAGATCCAGCTCAACGGCCTCTCAAGCAACGCTTCATGGCATTGTGATGAGAAGATTTATCCCACTTATGTAGCCGAAGTCGTTTTTCGAAGATTCAATAGGATCATGAGAGCGACAGTTTGGTGCACGAAATTACTTCTGGATCACCGATGGACATTAGATCAAGTGGGTTTATTCCATAGAGAGAAGTTTATTCTCGAGAGTGGGAGGAGGAACTTTTCGAATGGAGCTGTCTACTGAAGAGAAGATAAGATCACCAAACAGATGCCCATTTATGTATTTCATATAATGTTCAATAATAGAAAATATATAATAATTGAAGAACAAATACTTGAATATGCTTTCGCTAAGTATATAAGCTGATAATGAGAAATTCAAACAAATAAATAATAATAACAATAAAAAATTTGATAGTTATAAGTGTGTGGAAAACATTAGACGAAATTATTACACAAATGGAGTGAAATATGCGATAAAACCCCTAAAAAAACCCTTTATGTTCGTTTTTCATTGACTCAAAGGAATTTGCTGTCTTTATTCCTTCGTCAAAGTCTCATTTCAATATAAAATTTCAGTGGAAGGAAATCTTTTAGCATCTCAAAGATCGATTATTTGCAGATCTTTGAGAGGCGAACTGAATGCCATTGATGAAGGTGTTTAATAAAAAGAACCAAAAGTAAGATACCCCTCAACGTTATTCACTCTCGATGAGACTAGATCACATTATCGCTCTTTTACTTATTTACTCATCGATTGGGTATTGCCACACATCAATTAAATGATCCAGTTGGAGCGAACATCCTTTAAAAACCCTCAGCGTTCACTATTCCACTTCACTAGACGTATTGCTTTAATAGTCCGATTAAAGAGCAATATATGATTATGCTATATTACAATACCTGATGAACAAACACGTCGTTTGCTCGATCATCGTCACGCGCAATAAATCCATAGTGGTATCGAACACTGTACCACTTCACTTTACCCGTCACACCTATAAAATGATCCCAACTTACCTATTAAATACCACAAATACGGGAATACAATTTGGAACTATTCATAGCGGAACCATCACATATTCAGAATATTCACTGTTTCGCGATACTTTTGCGGATATTCGAGGGCACAATTAAGGAATGTGCCTGGTTATCGTAGTGATTTAGAGCTTATAGCTCCGAATTGCTGTGGTGAATCTCAAGCCTGCCGTAAAATTTCAACAATCCGAAGCCAATCTTCCAATATCTCGCAATGGAAAAATAATAGCAAAAGTCCCGAAAAGCTTCTCCAAGGACCGGCGGCCGATCTCTTCCCATAAATTCGAAATTATTTTGCATCTTTTACTATCGTCGCCTTTAGTGAAATTATTCGCCTATTTTAAAGATTATCACTTCTCGAAAATAGCCGAAAACTTTGGCAGCAGTCGTGCCACATCTACCAGTAAATCCTTCCTGATGAGCAGTGAACCACACGCTCAGTGCTTTCATCAACTGGTCCCGTAAGCCCGATACACTGATATCTTTTTATACTCATTCGTTTTTAATTGAAGCTTATTCCAATATATTGCTCGCCATCAGCGCCAACTATTGAATGAGAATGAATTCGATTTCATCGTTATCTCGAATTGTTAGACGTGCATCTTTCAGAAGGTTCAATCCGTATTCTTTTGCTACAATAGAATAATTCAAACCAACTTTTTTCTGTATATTTTACTTAAGCCGATCAAATAAATGGCCAAGAGAATGAATTTTAAACCAGCCGAATAAAAAGTGAAAATTTAGCGAATTATATGCATAATTGAAAGAATTATAAACTTCCATTGTCCAATTAATGACTCTCATATGACAGAATAAAAGTGAAAAAACCAACCAAATGAAGTAAAGAAAATAATAGCAAGATGAAATTCGAAGAGATACTCCCAATAGTTATAAGATTAAAATGAAGTTCTCACGAGTTCACAACACCTGAGAAGATAGTTTCTCCGCGAAATTTCTTGCATATTGAGATATTTTTGAGAGATCTGTTGCTCTGCTAGATAACTTCCCAAAAGTTTTCAAGTATCCAGCCACTAGATCATCAAAACTATTCTACGATCCGACAGCGGCAAGCGAAATGGTGGATTCCCAAAAAATTTCCTACACCGATAAATACAACTATGCGTGTACGAGCAATTCACTGAATGAAACGATTCGTCCAAAAGAACCGCACTTCCGCCGTGAGGAAAGGATTTGACGAACCTTTTTCGATGAGCGGCTTCATCGCCTGCTCAGCCTCCCAATTGCGACGACGTTCATCGCCGTGTGTCGCACGACCCTTAAGACCAATATTTCACGACATTTAAAACTAGCTGAATCTAGCATTATCCTTTACTGCCGCCCGACACTATAACCGAAGGTGCGAAGAGGATAGGAAAGGAGGAATGGGGAAGCGCTCCTATAGATTTCACACGTGCGAAAAACTGAATTGACCTCAATATATCTTCCAAAAAAAGTACCCTAACCACGGAATTCAGAAATAAAATATGTTACCCTTTTGCTTCCGATGGGTAATAAATAGTAAACCTTTCACATCTTCGAGCAATTCATAGCTTATCTATCGCTCGTTGCATGCACGGCCTTTAGCAAATATTAGTGCCTGGTTTCGGCATACTGCTGTCACACATATAACTAGAAATCCACTTAGTTTCGGCATTGTGGACGTGAAATCGCTCTGACGCTGAGGCTCAAATAACTGAATTCCAACGTTTTGCCATCAATTTAGTTGATGTTAGTGATGAATAAAAGTAGAATAGTACGAGCGTGCTGAAAGTAGTGAGAACCTTTTCGGATTTACTGTCCTCCACCTTTTCAGCTATCGCTGACGGAACGGTGTTCGACATCTGCCTGATGGCGCCTTCGGGGAGGCACGCTGTAACACAATAATCAACTTTTAATGATTTCTTAATAGTGGCATGAGAGAATATTTACCATTATGGACCTCTGTGAAACAACTTTCTATAAGAACGTGTCGGCAGTCACCGACCGACCCAAAAACAGTTCGAGTGCGACAAACATCGTTCCTGAAAACTTCCTATCCTGGGACACGAATTTTCGGAGATCAGCAATAACCACACTTCTAATAGCCAATGATTTTCGACCATGTCTAATAAACCTCATATGCGTTCAACGATGATTTCGTATACCTTTTCTCAGCGTTTTTCATATCACCTATTACAGAGCAACAATTTTCTCGAAATTGACATCCGCTCCCGTTTAACGATCTCCTATAATCGATTACAATTCAAAGTTTCTACGGAAATGAATTTGCGAACACTTTATGCTAAGAATAACGATATCTTAAACAAAGAAATAATCATATCTTTTTGAATATCTCTATTCTTTACGATAAGAAAAACATTAATTACGCTAATTTTAGAATAGACTAATGGGTACATCGTTGAATTATTTCGTTGAATTCAAAGAAGCATTTCAAAAAATGTTGAGCGAAAACTACTCAAACTAAGAACTGACCGCACAATAGAATGAAGCGCAACAGAGCAGAGCGTCAAAATGCGACAATCGCATCATCGACGAATAAATCAACCGAAAAATTTGTATTTTAAAAACGAAAAGAAAAAAAATTGAATTTTTCACTAAATTTTGAAGAATTCCCATCAAAAAACTTCAATTTTGCAATTTTTGTGAGGATTTTTTGTAGAAATTTTCTCAGCAATTCATTTCGTTTTGTAAGAAATTCATTACGACGTCATTTTCGATGAAATGATTCGCCTAATTTGTTATTCTTTCATCTATAGCCACTATGTGGGAGTTTTGGGGTTAGATTATATGATGATATGATTGGCGAATATATGACTTCATGAAATGAATAGAAAATTATTTAGTCGATAGTTTATTTGATCATTAAGCTGTCGATATTAGAGTCGATTGTCTTCCATCTTCGCAAATAATTGCTAATAAGTCATCCAAAGCGATCACTTCTCTCATGAAATGCTATTCGAAGTATAGCATTTTCCCACCCAAAAAATGAATTTCCACCGAACTAATCGTTTATACGTCTGAATGACGACGCTGACCGGGGCTAACAGATGCGCATAAGAGGAATCAGCGTCCCACACCAGAGCAATAGAAATAACTTTCATTGTACATTTGAAAATGCGATAAAGAGGGCGGCTAAGGGAAGGATTGGAAGGCCGTTGGAAGAATGCAAAGGAGAGGAAGGAGCCGGAATAACAAGTGGCAAAAAAACAAAGAAAAAACGCTCTCTTCAAAAGAAAACCCCACCTTTTTCAACAAACATTATGAAATTGAAATTCTCTCCATTGAATTCCAAACTATAGACAATCGCCCGTGAGTATTGTTCGGGGCATGAGGAAACCAAATGAAGCGGCATTAACTCAATAGTGCCCTTCGAATATCTCAAAGAAATAGAGGCTAGGTGGAGAAGCTAATTTCTTTCTTTCATGCTCACATCTTTGAGATGTGATCCTTAACTCAAGCTAGCCAACGCATTGAACCTGAAGAGCAACAACTGGCTTATGAAGAGCAACAACTGGCTCATCATTTAGTTAGAACTATATTCTAGTGTATTAGATGGTATCGAATCGTTGTTCGACACTCTCTCAGCATTCTAATAATGCCCACCAATTTTTCATTGGAATTCATGCTCGATACTGCTTCCTTTTCTATCCGCCAAAGGTTGGGGTAGCAGTAGCCGTACTTAAAGTACGAATCTAAAACGTTATTAAACACGTGCACAAACCACATTTCAGCAATCTACTCGACGAAACTTGAATCAACATCTTGCAAATATTATTGCGACGACTCGCAGACAACCTTCTCAGAATGTTAAATCGCACGACAGCGTCAACAGCGGAGAGAGATGATAAGCAGTCATACTTACTGCACGCTCAAGTAGCTACTTGTTCATCTACATCCATTTGATCTCTTCACGATTTCTAGCGCTTCTCACTTCCGCTGCCATCACCTATCACCTCATTAAGTTTATTGGCCACTCTAACTCTCCCCAATTCCAAATTCAAGTCCAAGAGAAAGTGGACAGTGGAAACCGCCTGTACATCCATTGAAACGGTTATTCCATCTGTCCCATCCATGCAATATCAAATACACTAAAAGAGGAAATTCCCCCACTAATCTTGCAATTTCTCTGAGCACCTCTCCATCCCTAAACATGCTTCAAAATACAACAGCGACCCTCACTCCGCTCCATCCAACAACCCCTCCTCCACGAATAACCCTTTCTCGGTTCCTTCATATACCATCCTTTTCATTCGTATTATCTTTAAGGCCATAATCTCCACCTACGATGCAATGAAAACTTCCATAAAACTTCAAAAAAAAAGCAGAATAAATTTATTGAGACTAAAAAAAGTTCGCACATCATAGCAAGAGCATGCCATTATCAATGTAAAAAACATGAATAAAGAAAAAAAAAGATCAAAAAATGATCAACCTGGATCGATAAACGGAAATACAATACGAAGATACACTGCTAAAATTCAATGCTGAGTGGTGGGTTCATACGAAAATAGTGGCGAAAAACGATATCAGACTATGGAGAATGCTCTCGTTGCAAGACGATTTTTTCCTCATCCTTAAAGAATTTTTTTTTGCAAATATAACTGCAAGAATGCGCTCGAAATTTCTCTCTCAATAACGTGACGAACTTTATCGATGATTACCCACGCTCGCCTTATCATCTCATTAAAAACTGTCAGCAATTAGAACAAATGCCGAAATTCCTAAAACGAATATACACAGAAACAACATGCTCAAGCGAGAAACAATTCGTGCGAACCGCTCAAAAATCCGCCTCAGTTCCCTTCAACGCTCTCGCCAACTTTTTGCCCATTCTCTTCTTGTTTCGGAACTTCTTTCGAACTCACCTCCTCCACCTCCTTCTGGCGATACTCACCCGCTGAAAAAGTACCGCATAATATCCTTTGCATCCAAACATCCACAGAAGCCAATCAATCTTTCCTCCACATGAACTCAGTGCTCCTTAAAAGCTGTACAGAACACTACAGAACGATTAAATGGATATCAACTGTTAAATTGCCGACTTAACTGAGAAAAATGTTCCCCAACAGTACTGGCAACTGAAAACGTGAAATGTTTCGCTTTCGAACTATCGAGGAATCACTTTCAACATAAAATATCGATATCGAAACCGCTCCCAGGTGGGAAGACCACGGTGTGTAGACAAATCTAAATGCCAACGGATGAATACGACCTTAATGAAATTAAACAACGATGGAAATATCCATCTGAATACCAAAATTGAGAAGACTGAAAATGCTGTCAATGATTGTGCTCACATTCCTCAGTTATCCTCCATCAAACACCAAACAATGAATATTTACGCTGTTCTTGCGAAAGCTGTTCATTTGCACGATCCTCCTCACGCGCACTTGATTCGATCTTTTTCTCGTTTTCGTGACCCTCGCCTGCCTTCTCTTCTTTTTTCTCCACTGAATCCTTTCCTCCATAGATTTGCTGTCGACGCCCTGCAAATGAATAAATCGCATACTTCACGTTAATATTCAAACCAATCTCACACCAGCAAGTTAACCTCTGAAAGCAAAAAGATATAGGACAAAAGTAGCAGGAGAAAAGCGCACTCGCACTCCTGATAAAACTTCCGATCAATGGCCATCAATAACCTCGACGACAACAGCGACTGCAACAAAAATACCGATGGCTACCAGCCTTCTTTGACCCTCCATCCGTGTCCCCATTTCCCCTTAACAATCAAAGCACTTCACCTCGGAACTGTCGCTCACGACGTTTGCGCCCGGTATTGCCACCATCGCCTTCCACAGCACGTTCCTCATCAACTCCCTTCTCGTTCTGACGATCCTGCGTACGACGGCGGCCGTTCGCACGATTCACTAAAAACCTCTACGTACCAACAAAATCTCCCCATGTTGGCAAAACGAAATGAATCGACACCAAACGCTATCACCTAATGACCTCGTTTTCTTCACAATAATGTCGTCGCATGAATCGGGATATAATTAAGCATTTTCTAAGATGAACAATCGCATGGATGAGAAATACGAAATGATAAGAAAAATACAAACACGGGAAAGCAAGCTGCGATAGATTAGGACGGTAGCGTCCCCACTGGCGGTTACGATTCATTCCCATCCAGCCGCCGAATAGAATCAAACTCGTCAGTGGATTGCCTCGTACCTAAAATATTTAGAACGATCACAACCTCATTGCCTACATCATTGCAATGAATCGATCAACCCTCTTACTAACACAGTGACTGTTGAAGCATGAATGAATGCCGCTTGCCATATCCTCCTACAAGTGCGACTGCAGATAATCACGATCATAAGCATGTGTGATTGCAAAAGAATGCAAATCAGAATCATTGAAGAAAAAAGCAATGAATCGGCGTGATTTCCCATCTTGTTCCCAGCATAAATTAAATTATCCCACAACAACTGCTCCCCGTCCACCAAAAAATATCCATTAGCGGTAAAGCAAAATAAGCGAAACAAAAACCATACTTCTGCGCCATGTGGTCCGGTGACGTTGGCTGCCTCTGGACCTTGCTTCCCCTCAACGATGTCGAAAAGGACCTCCTCACCTTCCTCCAAGCTGCGCAGATAGTATTTGACCATACGAGACTTTGCAATAGCCGTCTTAAAAATATTTACTCCCACTTGCATCAATCATCACTAAATAAGCAAAATGATGCTCCCTTATTAAACAACCGAAAGGCACTAAAGATCAACATACACACTCATAAAACACCATAAACAGAAGGGAATATAACGGGGATCTGAATCACCAACGAAGTGAAAGTAATTGAAAACTGCAATAAAACTCATCGAGACACAAATAAATACGCCTAAATTCGAAACAAATGCATCAGTATCGGGAAATTCAACCAATAAACGAGTGTAGAAATTCGCAAAACGACTTCATAGCGATACCGTCACGTTTCACTCAATTGACTCGTCGGTTCCATAAGCCATAAAAGAGAAAAGAAAAGTGAATCAAAAGTGCCGTTTTCCGTTGGCTGCATCAATGCGACATGCAACCATTTTGATGGTAAAATACACACATTCTGCTGGCATTTCTAAATGATTATGAATTGATTTTGAAGTTGAACGGTCGATCTGAACGGTGGTATACAAGAAATGCTATCGTGCAAATGGCCTCACCAAATCCCATAAGTGTACCTTCACTGATCGTACGATGGAGAAAGAGAGACATGAAGAGAGATACAAGTAGGACGGATACCGCTGATGTGTGGCGAGAAAATAAAATTCGCAAAACCCCACCAAAATACCATCAGAAATTAGAGAAGGTTCATCCATGAAATGAAAGAAAATGCAACACCCCCACTATGACAAGAAAACGTTCCTCTGCGGTATGCATGCATTTCGGCTTCTCGACCCCGTTCTACATCAACACTCTATGCACTCAATCCACAAACCCCATCATAACTCCTTACTCGTCGCTCTCACCCTCTGCAGTCCCGCTACGATCAGAAAACGTTGCTTTTAACTGGATGGAACAAAAATCGACTTCATAAGTCGAAAGCCAGAGCATAGATCCCTAACTTGCCATCTGATCAGCTTTCCGAATTCTCAAAAAAATGCTCCAAAATGCATATTTCAGCGGATAAATCGGACTGCTCCTATTGAACTCTTTCGATCAACTGAAATCTGAACCACAAAGCACTTACTTGATGAACAAACACATCATTCGCCACATCATCATCACGTGCAATGAAACCATAATGATAGCGCACGCTGTACCACTTCACTTTTCCCGTCACACCTATAAGCATTTTCTCTATTTTCATCGCTTGATAGGCACCTTTTATTCTCATATAAAACCATTTTTATGAATTATCTAGTTGAAATTTCCAGTTTTTCCGATTCCAACGATGTCTCAGATAAACTAGTTAGCTATTAGTTCTGATGCATTTTAAGCTGGCCGCATCCTGACCTCGTTTTGCGTCTGAAGACACTGCTCATCCACAAAGATGCACTTGCACCAAGCCCCAACACTGTGCTGTAGGCCTAGTGATCAATACACCTATTACTATCAAGGCCCTCATGCTTCCCCCCAACCTATCATCATTGTACGGGAAACAATCTTTCTGCTCGTAGCTTCTTAGTTTCTCTCAATATCCATTTATCTAATTTTTTCTCAAGCATACAATGACACTACTGCGAGCCTATCCTATTCGTTAAACCATATAAACCTATTCAATTAAGGAAATAATTTCAGTGCAGTTGGCCGAAAGACCATTTCCGGATGGGCACCATTATTTGCGTAATGATGCCTGTATTCTCGAAGATGGCCAAGCTCACAAACTGGCTACGATGAAGGCATCACAATATGGAAGCAACTGGACATACTGAACTTACGAAAAGCTATCATTTAGCTTGCATCTTCAGGCAAACTCAGAGGGCAACTTGCAGACCTTAGGCCAAATTGCACGCCTCATCTCCTATTTCACGCTATGTCAAATTATCATTCGCAATCGTGCAAGAAATTCATAGCTTCAGTTAGCTACGGCTCAGCGTTCAAATACGTGTCTCCTTCCTTCCCATTTCAATAGCTCAAGATGTTATTAACCTCGTCTTTCGATATGCCGTAGACCATTTGTCTCACAAATAAGACCACTTCAGGGATATATGACGGCGATTTCACCAACCTTTCTCGATGATGGGCTTCTTCGCCTGCTCTGCTTCCCAGAGACGACGACGTTCCTCGTAGGTCCCGAATTTCCGTGGAACGCTATTTTTCTGAATCGTTCAAATGTGCGCAGCAATACAAAGAACGGCATTTGTTGAGATTCTAACTTTAGCAACGCAGACACGACGCACAGACTTTCAGTTAATTTGACAGATCGATCGTTAAACGCATAGATGTAAGTGAGATCATTGAATGATTACGGAGAGTACTTTCCCTCTCCATACTCTTCGGAACAAGCTTTCTCCTAACATCCCTAGTCTTCGAATCCCTAAAATTACTCTAAGTTAGAATCTTGGCATTCTCCTTTACCGATAACGGTATGACAAGCGACAATCAAAAAGGCTCTCCACGGAAAACTTCAGCTATTCCCTGATATATGTTCGCAATATATAACAACCCGTCTACAAGCGTTTTCGTTCGTCGAGTACTTGCTTTTTTCCACTGCCTTCGAAACAGTGGAACACCGCAATCCTCAATGTAAAATGACCGTCCATCAATCGCCGCACTAAGTTCTGCTCTATCATATCGGGGACGATCAGGAGACCATTCATAGAGCTTCTAAGTCACGCAGCGATATAGACTGAAACTTGCAGAAACGACGAACCTTCTTCTCTTTAATTCCACTACCACCGACCTCCTTCTTGCCATCGTCCGTATCGATACTATCGTTGTTGTTCTGCTAGGAGATAAATTCGATTATTCACCTCAACGTGGATGACAATTTTCAAGTACAAAATATCATCTCCATTTTGAGAGCTTTAAATGAGGCCACAAAAAGTAGAGTGCTTAAAAAAAACCCCATACTTGTGGTCATAAATATGTGACTCTCTGGAAAAACACAAATTAGCATTTATCAATTCTTTACGACAATACCGGATAATACAGATTAGACAGCTCGGCTCAAAATATCAATATTTCGAAGGGCAACTTAGGATTTTCCACCGTTGAGATGGAGAAGTAGATCTTGCAGTTTCGGTTCAACTAGGTTTCGGTCCTCCGCGGCGAAATACAACACGGTTCAGGACAGGGGTAAATTGACAGCTAGATAAGACGAATTAAACATGGTTCCAGTTCTTGATTCTCAATCTTGAACAGAAATGTGCTAAAGAGAAGCCTGGCGATTCGCACAGCTTCATCAACTGCTAATAGCGTTCATGCGAGAAAATCTTGCTGTGATCGACGCTAATGTTCCACTACGTATATTGATGGATTTACTCATTGTTTGGATTGTGAGGATTAAGTGAAAGCCTCATACATGAGAAGGTTGGCCAGAGAGCACCGGATGTTCATAGTTTTCCATGCCCGATATATGTGGTGTTTAGGTGACGCTGGACAATAAATCAAATCAATCCTTGGCTACTTGGAGAGCGCCGAATAACCCTCCCGAATGAGCTTAGCTCCACATCACTAGCTTCCTCCTCCTCCATCTCTCAGCCTCTCATCCGTACAAAAAGCCGTGAAAGGTCATCCAGCGTCGCGAGAACTTACAACTAGCCCAACATCTCCTCTGAGCGGACAACAAGGAACGAACCTTTCCAATCTGACTAGCGTCGGCTTTCTCGATCGAAGTCTCCGAACGTCGATCCGATACAACCATCGCCGTTCCACTAAGAAGTTGGAGGAAGAGTGCTAGAAATAAGAAACATTGCATATATTATCAGTAGAAAATCGATGGAGATATTCTCATCGAGAGAGGAACTTGTAGCTCAACTTTGAGGGTATTTACAGCACAATCAAGTTGCGAGAATGAACATGAGGTCTTTCTCTATCTATGCGAAAGTCTGCTTATATCGAAATACAACAGCAGCGGGTCTCCGTCAACGTTTTTTTCATCAGTCAAGTAACCCATGAGAAGAAAAAAGTTCTCCACGGATTGAAACATTGGAAGATTCAGGATCTTCCAAAAAAAAAACGCTTCCTAGTCTTGCGCCCTAGAAAAGATCGATTAAAGAGATCGCCCATAATCGAACTGATCATCGCCATGAAGCTCCTCAACGGAGCAAATAAATGAGACGATAAATGAGGCAAGAGGTAATATAGTTAATGAGGTAATTGATATGAGAACTCATCAAATAAGCTTCAGCTCTACGATCAAAGCAGCAAAACCTCTCCACTCATGTTCCCTCCCTCGTCAGGATGATTCGTGGAATCATCCGACGTCAAGGAGAGAGAAAAGCGATGGGAAAAATGTGACCTCACGTAACGGATAGCATGAAAATTGCAACTATCCAACTTCAATCTTAGAGATTCTCATCTGTAAGCCGACATTAGCAAACAGACAAACAATCCCAGATGAACATCACAACCACACGACACTTATAATTCACCAATAACTATACATCATCCCTCTTGCAACAATTCCATCACATCTTTTCCACCACCACCCAACCACTCGCTCACCTTACACGCCTCATCACTAATCGTCTAGCAACAACCTCATCGAGCCCCAACGAGCACAACTCACACAATCTGTGATCTATGAGTGGTCACATAAATCGCATGAATGCTATCGCACAGCCATACTGTATCATAGTCAAGCTGAAGTTCAAAGGTCAAGCTGAAGTTCAAGAGCGTAGTGGTTTAGGGGAGGATGAAGCATACGTGCTGTCATTAACAATAATAGACATCACATATTGACCCAAATTATGCAACTATAAGCCGAAGTTGATCGCCACTACTTAATGAGCGTTAAGCGCTCGAACGGAATAAATGTTTCTCCACGGAGCGCACAAGTAGGGTGCCGGATCGCTAGTGGCCCTGAGTTCATCGGCGAAGTTGGAGTGAGCTCATCGGAGAAGTTGGAGTGAGCTCATCGGAGAAGTTGAAGTGAGCTCATCGGCGAAGTTGGAGTGAGCTCATCGGAGAAGTTGGAGTGAGCTCATCGGCGAAGTTGGAGTGACGATATATGCGGGTATGTGTACGTCTCTATTGAGAGTTTCACGTCGACTACTATAAAGTCTATATGGAGCATATCTATCTAGACGTAACGATGAGATCATTGGAGTTTTTGAGTCGGTTCAACGATAGCAAAAGAACTTACAGAGGCGTAAATGTGTGTAAAACGACTAATGCGATCGACGATTGAGATTGCAATCCAGTTGAATATATGCAATGAGACTATTGGAAAGAGGCAAACGATCGATTCGAGTGAACTACTATGAAGGCGTTGGTGCCCATCGAGCTGTGTTGCCAGCTTGTCTGCATGTTCGCTTATCAGTTGGTAGTGCGGGTCGACCGTTGTTCGATCATGATCAACAAATCAATAGCTGATAAATTGAGCGGACCTGCAGTGATATTTTCACGGCGAATGAATCAATTCGTTTATCGACGTCGACAGATCCATCGATGACGATCGATCACCGTTTTCACAGAAGTTTACGGTCCAAGCGATCGAATCGACGATGGACCTCTATCTCGAAGTCGATTGCTTTGATAGTCGATATATAGTGTAAACGGAAAATTGAGCGCCACCTTCGCCGAAATTATTCATAGAATATGGTTATCGTTTGAAAATAATAGAGCGATTGAAGAAATTCATATCGCCGATCGGGATTCACATTTTTTTTTGCGATTCATTTGTGTGAATTCTCAACAATTCGAGAATAAATTCCACGATCATTTTGAGAGATGAAACGATCGATCGCCTTGTTAAGCTCGTTGAGCACTTCACGCTATGCGATTCTGCGGCCAAATAGGAGTGACGGCCCATCGTCGGGACCTCCCCCACTCATCCTCTATTCAATGATCGTGAGCGTTTCAACATCGACTTGAATGTTTTTGCTCTCAAGAAGCTTTTTTTTTAGCGATATACTCGCCAACTAAGTCTACTAGCAGTATATGTCGTTGTTATGTGAGTGTGAGGTTAGGGTTGAATGGGAAATAATGATCGTAGAGAGGTCACGACCTTCGCCGTGAACATTTCACTTGAAAGCGAGCGGCTATGTGAATATTCCATTGAAATACCCAAAAATGATATTCACATTGATGTTACCAGTGATAGCGATACATTAAATGAAAGTAAATACTTGGCCGCATTGGTAGAACTCGCTTACGGAACGAACGGCGGATTCCAAAGAAAGCAAAAATCGCTCAGAGGTCAAAATCGAACGATACGACAAGGTCAAGTTGATGGTCCCGGCGCTCAGAGGTCAAAATCGAACGATACGACAAGGTCAAGTTGACGGTCCCGGAAAAACAATTCCTGCTTCATTACTTTCTATTAGCTGTGCTTCATCTAAAACAAAGGTTACGTGCGCTTGATAAGCGTACCGGAAATATTTCCGCTTCTCAACTCAATCATAAACGCGTTGCTTTTTTGCTTCGGAATGATATCAATAGATGATTGAGTGTTACCTCAAACTTCGAGTGTTACCTCAAACTTCGAGTGTTACCTCAAACTTCGAGTGTTACCTCAAACTTTATATAGCTCAAATTTTGCACATTTGGCTAACGTTGACCTACTGAATTTTATAAATCTGAGCTCTTCATCAATAGTCGATTGGGTTATGCTTAACTTTGAAGTAGTAGATGGTCGATTTTGATGGGCAATAACGCCGTCATCGCTAGTCTAACGAAGGTGTTAATTTGACGAATGACTTAACTGTCAGTAAATAGTAATACAGTCTTAAGCGTGTACCAAAAAGTCTTACTGAAATGCTCGAAATGTTCCATCTCCCACAAAGGGGGGAATTCAATGTTCCATCTCCCACAAACGGGGGAATTCCGGTTCTCCCCAATTTTCTCTGGGAATTCCATTTTTCCCCATGGGTAGGAATCATTTCAATGGCATTGCCACTCTCATATCTACTTAGCACTAAGCGATTTCGAAACCCTTTCAAAGCGGTTATCCATCTGCTCATTATTATGCGCTATTGCACACCATAAGTTGGATTCATTTATCTCTACCTATTGGGTAAGTTTTATGCGGTTTTCTCTACGTTAATTTCCCTCTGCGATCCTCGTTTTAAGCTTGTATTTATGGTTCGTCGAAGTCTTCAGGTCATGCTTCCATCTATCGATCCGGCTACAACGTCGACGTTGCTCTTCAGTCTATTTCGGTTACATTCCGGATTGTTTTGTCCGCTTCCTTGTTATTAGTGAAGTAAGATTTAGATGAAGTGTGCCACTGTACTGACCAGTCTTCCCAGCTATCGTTGAGGCTAATAACTTCAGGAACTCCAATTGATAGGTGCAGAAGCTGAGTGGCATTCTCCGGCTGAAGTCGATCGTAAAACATCGATCCGTCGACGTTTGTACTCGTAGACAAAAATCGCTTCCTGATACTTCGATCGCATGCAGCTCATTAACTGCTCAGATACCCGAGGTTGTTTGTTCAAATAGTGGGACGGCTAGATGACCTACGCTTTGAGGTTCATACCTGTCTTTGAATTTCGACTGGCATCTGGTTGCAGAGCATCTCCTAGAAGCTGAAGCGTTTCTAGCAACCCAGCATGTCCACCCTCGGCGACATGCTTAGGGATGGGGTGTCCTTCACCTCATAACACTCGCTCCCAACCCGGGCGATGATAGGAGGCAAATGCATATGCAGTAGCAATTCGATAGTCCCCAATGGGAGTGGGAGTCGAAGATATGCAGTAGCAATTGTTGATAGTCCCCAGTGGGAGTCGGAGTCGAAGATATGCAGCAGCAATTGTTGATAGTCCCCAATGGGAGTCGGAGTCGAAGTGTCCGTGACAACTAATGCCGCTAGTGGTTGCTAAACGACTCTACTATCGATTACTGCTAACTTCTTACTACTGTTGATATGAAGTATTGCAAATATGCAGTACATGCAGTTGCAGTAATGTATTCCAACTTCTCAACGGTCTCAGCTGAGAATCCACAAGCAGATGGAGGAGCTCCGCTATATTCAAGCAATATTCCGCTTACCGCAGGAAGCTCTTTCCGGCATGCTACCCCCCCAAATGCACTTCCGGTCAAACAAACATATTAAGCCGAAATAATGCTGATGAGGCACTCCAAAGCATAATCCCCCCATATATTTGCAAAATATTATGCGAACATCTCTTCCAGCGGAGATTTATTCAAATTAAACACAATTACATAAAAAAAATGCCCTACATTGTAATAACGTCGACTAGAAAAAGAAATGTATCCGTTCAATGGTACTCGCCGATCTCGTCGAATTGCGATCCCAATATTAACAGATCCGTTCAATGGTGCTTGCCGATCTCGTCGGATTGCGATCCCAATGTCAATAGCCAACATTGCTTCACCTCACGCTGCAATCCAAACACATTTTATGAGAAGTTCGAGCTAAGTGCTCCAACTAATCGCTCCACTTTCTTCATAGGCCGCCGAAAACTTCCCATATTTAACTCTCTTTCCTGAGAGTTTAAACGCTCAAAAGCAACTTAGGAAGCTGATTGCACATCATATATTCGAATATGTCATCTTCTAAGCATATAAGAAATTGTGCTCAATTCATCTAATCGATACCTCAGGTAAACATGTACTCTTTGCTTCGTCGAACAATAGGCCAGTACCGCAGTAATTATACGTTGGACGACCATCGATACATACCAAGAACCGTGGAGAGCAACCCAGCGCGAAGAAGCCCTTGCCATGCGGAGGACATGGTCTCACTAAACACGCAAAACGTACATGCGCCAATCGAGATTCATGCAACGTATTACAAGAATACAGGAGAAACCTGAAGACCACATCCGCTAACGTCAATAACACTGACCAATCGAGTTAAGTAAGCGACTCGAAACACTAGAAAACCGTAAACGTTGCTAATGCCCAACTTCGACTGTGAAGAATCTTCCTCTCAATACATTAACTTCATCGTTTACTATCCCAAAGTGAACATCATATAAACAATATACTCCAAGGAAGTGTTGGATCCGATTGTAGAAGTGAAGCCATCGTCGTCGTCGTCGTCGTCGTCGTCGTCGTCGTCGTCGTCGTCCTCGGACGGCAACCGCATCTCCTTATCTCACACTGCAGAATTGAAAATTAGCAATGTCGACATAAATATAGGGTGAATCCTTATGTACTTCCTTACTTGCCGCCTAATTCCTGTGAGTTATTAACAACGTTATCATAAGCTGTACTCTCACCGTCGACGGCTCGATCGATTGAGAACCCCCCAAAAGATTTTTGGTGGAAAAATTCGGCATTCACTTCCGTGAAAAAAAAGACAACTATATGAAATGCATCAAATACCTTCGACACACAAGTTCGTCTTTGTTCGTGTAGTGTGAAGCCGTTAGGACATGTGTAATATGTAGCACGCCCATCGGAACATACCAAATATCGCGGTGAACATCCGAGGGCGAAGAAGCCGCTCTCATGAGGAACGCAAGGCCCAACTGAAGTCACACCGTCTAAGCACTGCGAATGAAAACGCCGAAATCCAACTGAACATTGGGCCAAAATACAAAGAACGTCGCCGACAACACCATATCAAATCGCCCACCGAGAAATTGCTCGATATCGGTGAGGATTCATAAACCAAGAGATGGTCCACATTAAAATGTGTTCGACAATTCATTATCCACGCTATTCCGCTAAAAAAATCCGAACGAATCGGGTCCTCTCACCTTTGAAGCTAAAACACCATCTGCTCAGCATCATCCACGCAACCCTAGACATACCCCACACTCGAAGTAAAAGCAGATCTCACGTTCCGCAGCTGGAGCTTCGAGAGGTGGTATTGGCGTAGTGATAACCGGAGCAGGAGTGGTCGTCGTCGGAGCGCCACCGCATACGCTTACGTAAGCTTTCCCCAGGCACGTTTTCGAAGTTTCATCAAGGATAAGACCGGCCGGACATTCCATGGCATGAGCTTGTCCTCCCGAACACGTTATATAGTAGGCAACACAGCCGATGCTGTAGTCACCGTCCGCGCGACCCCAGCAAAATTTGCTTTCCTCTGAAAAGCGACATAACTATCAGCGGCAAGAGCGACTAACAAGAGTCTCAAAGATAGCACTTGACGTTCTGCAGTTGCCAGCAATAATCATTGTAACAACGGGGAAAGCCACAGCTGTTAAAAACCACCTAAAACACATTAGGCACACACAACTGAAGACTGCCACGAATGTTACCCGGTGCGACTGGGAAGAACGACGACGGGATTCCTTGAGGTCTTTCCTTGCTATAATCCGTACAGGATGAGGCGTACCACCTGCAATGTAAGCCCTTCAAAGAGCTGCTCATAGTGACCTCACCATCCCGGAAATTAGCGACAATCGTGCCTAGAATGTAGTCACTCCTCACCTGAATAACATTCCGATAAGCTTTCATCCGGTCTTGTCGCATACCCATCGCTGTCCACTATGCTCTCTACGGCGACTACTTGCCCAATGGAACCGATGGATGTACCACTTTCCTAACTCGCCGGCAGTGGAATTCTGGAGTGCCACATACCTGTGATCGGCTTGCGAAACATATCCGGCACTTTATGCCTCAAAACAGCAACCAGTCGATCCAATAAACAAGACAAACTCATCTGCACAGCGTCGTTCACTAATTTAACTTACAAAGAATTGAATACCCACCCACCTATGCGGCTATCGGCTATCAAAACGTTCCGCTCTAAGTTGTGATGATCTGTTGGCGACATAGGATGCATCTGTCCCCTCAGGCTATTTTCCGAAAATGTTTTCCGGAAAGCTTCTCTACGACGATAAGCTCACCGAGGTGCGCATTTTTCGGTTCGCTTGTCGTAGAAGAGTTGATCACCACAGAACATGATGTGCGATATCTTCCTCGTACACGTAATAAACTGTGAAATGCAACCCATTGAATAAACGCCATCGGATCTCTTCAGGCAAAAACTATCGCCTGAAATTTAACATAGGAGTTGGGGTTGATCTCTAGTCTTCATATGAGTTATCACAACCATCGAGCTCCATTAGTGCGACCTCAATCCGGTACCTCTAGTGCTTTCAGCTTCATCTGCGAACGTCGCCAATGTGTCTACTCGATTCATGCCGTTCGACAAATTTCAGCAACCATCCTCGCTATCCATATCATCGTTTGAGGTGTGCCACATAGACCCTCACTTCAAGCGATTTACAAGCGAGAAACTAGCCTCAGTGGGGATATTTCCTTGTCTTTATCGCCCCGGTCGAACGCTTAAGTGGCCTCCCTCTTTGAGGTATGTTAAAAGCTCTCATAACGAAACGAAAAAACGAAGTAAATGAATTGCATACCTCCACTGCTGGACGACTGAACTCCATACGGAGGAAACGGATCATTGGAAACGGATCCGACGAACGTAACTAGAAACTGAACGATTCAAAAATATACCACTCTATGGTAACACTATCATCAATCATAATCGCCTCGGCGTCAATGTTTCTCCTATACAAATTATTGTAGATTCGACCGCCGATCAGCATTTCCGGATCGGTAGGCGATCTAAATCTCCGAAATCGATGCCTCAAATTAATCTACCAATTAGAACTATGCCCACTGATCGCTTGTATATACTTTCCAAATAAAACACGGCAAACGGATAGCAGATAGTTTGCCTCCCTTCCACCTTATTCGTCCTCTTCTTGATTCTACAACCGTTCCTAATAGTGGGCACTACTCTCGCACTCTTTTTTCCTCCTCACTCGGCAAAGACTAGACCGCTACTAGGGAATAATTCAAGCTCTTAAACGACAGCTATCTCATCGAGCGCTTCACCTAGCCAATAGTATAGCACAACGCTTACCGACGCCGACCAAGAGACTTGCGATCGCCGACTTCATCCCACCGACGAAACAGTCGTACCGCAGATACGACGCACACACACAAAATGCTGCCGTAGTGGCGTTCGACTTGCATTTATAGCTGACTCGGTGATCTAGATCTCGCTTCGGGGTGTGTCTATTTCATGCTATCCACTCACCGAATTATGACCTTTACTAAGTGATTGAAATAGCGGGTACCAAGTAATGAACATACTGAGGGCAGTAAATTCATTAACGATCGATCGGACTTTCGGTTGGAATTTTTATGGTCGTTTGATTATTGTGTTCGAAAAAAGCGGTGCCGAATAAGTTGAAGTAGATCGCATACGCAGATGACGATGAGATGGATACTTCGCGTTCGCTGATCGACGTTTGTGCTATCGTCTCATCTCATCACCATTTTATAACGTGCTGATATTTGCTTCCAAATATACTCTAAAGATGACAACAGAGCGATGAGAGGGGACACCCGATGATATTTGCCTATGACCTGATGCTGTGGGGCGATCAGATCTACTCGTCGAGTCGACTTTATTGATGGCTTCATCAGTCATTGATCGATCGAGAGGCTACCGCTGCTCTCTTGGAGGGTTGCGATACTTCGCCGTCCTTCTCTCCCATCCGACAACTTGAGACATGGGTCGTTTCGACTTAACGAAAAGATCAGCAATAGTAGAGTTGATGAATATGCGTTCGTTGGTGGGGTTATTCGAAGAGGCACCATCTCTGCGGGTGGAAAAATTCCATAAACGAGCTACGATTGAAAGCCGATCCGTAGAAATGACCTAATGGCGAATACATTAATTCGAAAGACTTAATTAGCCGTCTTATAGAAAAAAAAATTGCTTAAAGAAAATTTCCCCTTAAGGACTCGATTATATAGATTATTCCATAGAGCTAATAATTAAAAATGATCACCTAAAACTATTATTATAAAGAAAAAATATATGAAATGAAATGAAAAGTGTAAAGTGATGAAATCAAAGCTTCAAATCGCCGAATATCTTCTATCGCTGAGAGCGGCGACGTCGAATGGGTTGAATCGGCGATCGACAACCGTCGTCTCTTGATGCCGATATCGATTGGCGATCGACAGCCGTCGTCTCTTGATGCCGATATCGATTGGCGATCGACAACCGTCGTCTCTTGGTGCCGATATTGGTCGGCGATCGACAACCGTCGTCTCTTGGTGCCGATATCGGTTGGCGATCGACAACTGTCGTCTCTTGGTGCCGATATCGGTTGGCGATCGACGTTCTTGACCACTTTGGAAACGCGTTCCTCGAAGTTCTTGACCACTTTGGAAACGCGTTCCTCGAAGTTCTTGACCACTTTGGAAACGCGTTCCTCGAAGTTCTTGACCACTTTGGAAACGCGTTCCTCGAAGTTCTTGACCATTTTGGAAACGCGTTTCTCGAAGTTCTTGACCACTTTGGAAACGCGTTCCTCGAAGTTCTTGATCACTTTGGAAACGCGTTCCTCGAAGTTCTTGACCACTTTGGAAACGCGTTCCTCGAAGTTCTTGACCACTTTGGACGATCGGCGTACCATCAGATCGCAGATATAAGGGACAGCTTTTGTCGATTTCGATATCTGTCGACGCCTGGCGATCGGCAAAAAAATCCCCATAGGGGAGCTAGAAGAGAATATTACTCTCATAAAGGAACTAAACTCAACGTTTCGAAACGGTTTATCCCATAGCATTCAGTTGGAAAATAGATCGTAGGAAATACAAAGGAAAGGTCACCATTGTGATCACAAACTCATAGAAATCAAGGGATCTATATCATTTATGACGACATGATGGTGTCCATAATAGCTCTTCTATTCGAGCGGAGTTGATCTCGTCTGAATGAATCGACTTCCTCGAGAATTTTGGAGAATCTGAAGCAGAGCTCGTGCTTCAACTGAATTTGACTATGTCGCCGTTCGACGGCAGTTGTCGATGCATGTACTATACGGATCGGCGATAAATGAATCGACTTCCTCGAGAATTTTGGAGAATCTGAAGCAGAGCTCGTGCTTCAACTGAATTTGACTATGTCGCCGTTCGACGGCAGTTGTCGATGCATGTACTATACGGATCGGCGATAAATGAATCGACTTCCTCGAGAATTTTGGAGAATCTGAAGCAGAGCTCGTGCTTCAACTGAATTTGACTATGTCGCCGTTCGACGGCAGTTGTCGATGCATGTACTATACGGATCGGCGATAAATGAATCGACTTCCTCGAGAATTTTGGAGAATCTGAAGCAGAGCTCGTGCTTCAACTGAATTTGACTATGTCGCCGTTCGACGGCAGTTGTCGATGCATGTACTATACGGATCGGCGATGAATGAATCGACTTCCTCGAGAATTTTGGAGAATCTGAAGCGGAGCTCGTGCTTCAACTGAATTTGACTATGTCGCCGTTCGACGGCAGTTGTCGATGCATGTACTATACGGATCGGCGATGAATGAATCGACTTCCTCGAGAATTTTGGAGAATCTGAAGCAGAGCTCGTGCTTCAACTGAATTTGACTATGTCGCCGTTCGACGGCAGTTGTCGATGCATGTACTATACGGATCGGCGATAAATGAATCGACTTCCTCGAGAATTTTGGAGAATCTGAAGCAGAGCTCGTGCTTCAACTGAATTTGACTATGTCGCCGTTCGACGGCAGTTGTCGATGCATGTACTATACGGATCGGCGATAAATGAATCGACTTCCTCGAGAATTTTGGAGAATCTGAAGCAGAGCTCGTGCTTCAACTGAATTTGACTATGTCGCCGTTCGACGGCAGTTGTCGATGCATGTACTATACGGATCGGCGATAAATGAATCGACTTCCTCGAGAATTTTGGAGAATCTGAAGCAGAGCTCGTGCTTCAACTGAATTTGACTATGTCGCCGTTCGACGGCAGTTGTCGATGCATGTACTATACGGATCGGCGATAAATGAATCGACTTCCTCGAGAATTTTGGAGAATCTGAAGCAGAGCTCGTGCTTCAACTGAATTTGACTATGTCGCCGTTCGACGGCAGTTGTCGATGCATGTACTATACGGATCGGCGATAAATGAATCGACTTCCTCGAGAATTTTGGAGAATCTGAAGCAGAGCTCGTGCTTCAACTGAATTTGACTATGTCGCCGTTCGACGGCAGTTGTCGATGCATGTACTATACGGATCGGCGATGAATGAATCGACTTCCTCGAGAATTTTGGAGAATCTGAAGCAGAGCTCGTGCTTCAACTGAATTTGACTATGTCGCCGTTCGACGGCAGTTGTCGATGCATGTACTATACGGATCGGCGATGAATGAATCGACTTCCTCGAGAATCTTGGAGAATCTGAAGCAGAGCTCGTGCTTCAACTGAACTTGACTATGTCGCCGTTCGACGGCACTCGTCGATGCATGTACTATACGGATCGGCGATAAATGAATCGACTTCCTCGAGAATTTTGGAGAATTTGAAGCAGAGTTCGTGCTTCAACTGAATTTGACTATGTTGCCGTTCGACGGCAGTTGTCGGTGCATGTACTATACGGATCGGCGATAAATGAATCGACTTCCTCGAGAATTTTGGAGAATCTGAAGCAGAGCTCGTGCTTCAACTGAATTTGACCATGTCGCCGTTCGACGGCAGTTGTCGATGCATGTACTATACGGATCGGCGATAAATGAATCGACTTCCTCGAGAATTTTGGAGAATTTGAAGCAGAGTTCGTGCTTCAACTGAATTTGACTATGTCGCCGTTCGACGGCAGTTGTCGGTGCATGTACTATACGGATCGGCGATAAATGAATCGACTTCCTCGAGAATTTTGGAGAATCTGAAGCAGAGCTCGTGCTTCAACTGAATTTGACTATGTCGCCGTTCGACGGCAGTTGTCGGTGCATGTACTATACGGATCGGCGATAAATGAATCGACTTCCTCGAGAATTTTGGAGAATCTGAAGCAGAGCTCGTGCTTCAACTGAATTTGACTATGTCGCCGTTCGACGGCAGTTGTCGATGCATGTACTATACGGATCGGCGATCAGCTTATTCCAGTGTTTGTGTTTATTCCATTTCTTGCGGGACCAGGACTTTGTCAGGAAAAGGTAGAAGAAGCGAAAACAATAAATGACGACCATTATGATCGCATTTAAAGTGTTGCATACAAGGGCAAAAGCAAATGAATAGCAAACGTAGCATGGCGGTGATAGGCTCTTTCTCCCCTTATGGCGGTGATAGGCTCTTTCTCCCCTTATGGCGGTGATAGGCTCTTTCTCCCCTTATGGCGGTGATAGGCTCTTTCTCCCCTTATGGCGGTGATAGGCTCTTTCTCCCCTTATGGCGGTGATAGGCTCTTTCTCCCCTTATGGCGGTGATAGGCTCTTTCTCCCCTTATGGAGGTGATAGGCTCTTTCTCCCCTTATGGAGATGATAGGCTCTTTCTCCCCTTATGGCGGTGATAGGCTCTTTCTTCTCGTAAGGCGGTGATAGGCTCTTTCTCCCCTTATGGCGGTGATAGGCTGTTTCTCCCCTTATGGCGGTGATAGGCTGTTTCTCCCCTTATGGAGGTGATAGGCTCTTTCTCCCCTTACGGCGGTGATAGGCTCTTTCTCCCCTTATGGCGGTGATAGGCTCTTTCTCCCCTTATGGCGGTGATAGGCTCTTTCTCCCCTTATGGCGGTGATAGGCTCTTTCTCCCCTTATGGCGGTGATAGGCTCTTTCTCCCCTTATGGCGGTGATAGGCTCTTTCTCCCCTTATGGCGGTGATAGGCTCTTTCTCCCCTTATGGCGGTGATAGGCTCTTTCTCCCCTTATGGAGGTGATAGGCTCTTTCTCCCCTTATGGCGATGATAGGCTCTTTCTCCCCTTATGGCGGTGATAGGCTCTTTCTCCCCTTATGGCGGTGATAGGCTCTTTCTCCCCTTATGGCGGTGATAGGCTCTTTCTCCCCTTACGGCGGTGATAGGCTCTTTCTCCCCTTATGGCGGTGATAGGCTCTTTCTCCCCTGATAGGCTCTTTCTCCCCTTATGGCGGTGATAGGCTCTTTCTCCCCTTATGGCGGTGATAGGCTCTTTCTCCCCTTATGGCGGTGATAGGCTCTTTCTCCCCTTATGGCGGTGATAGGCTCTTTCTCCCCTTATGGCGGTGATAGGCTCTTTCTCCCCTTATGGAGGTGATAGGCTCTTTCTCCCCTTATGGAGATGATAGGCTCTTTCTTCCCTTATGGCGGTGATAGGCTCTTTCTTCTCGTAAGGCGGTGATAGGCTCTTTCTCCCCTTATGGCGGTGATAGGCTGTTTCTCCCCTTATGGCGGTGATAGGCTCTTTCTCCCCTTATGGATTAGGCTCTTTCTCCCCTTACGGCGGTGATAGGCTCTTTCTCCCCTTATGGCGGTGATAGGCTCTTTCTCCCCTTATGGCGGTGATAGGCTCTTTCTCCCCTTATGGCGGTGATAGGCTCTTTCTCCCTATGGCGGTGATAGGCTCTTTCTTCTCGTAAGGCGGTGATAGGCTCTTTCTCCCCTTATGGCGGTGATAGGCTGTTTCTCCCCTTATTGATAGGCTGTTTCTCCCCTTATGGAGGTGATAGGCTCTTTCTCCCCTTATGGAGGTGATAGGCCCTTATCCCGGTGATAGGCTCTTTCTCCCCTTATGGCGGTGATAGGCTCTTTCTCCCCTTATGGCGGTGATAGGCTCTTTCTTCTCGTATGGCGGTGATAGGCTCTTTCTCCCCTTATGGCGGTGATAGGCTGTTTCTCCCCTTATGGCGGTGATAGGCTCTTTCTCCCCTTATGGAGGTGATAGGCTCTTTCTCCCCTTATGGAGGTGATAGGCTCTTTCTCCCCTTATGGCGGTGATAGGCTCTTTCTCCCCTTATGGCGGTGATAGGCTCTTTCTCCCCTTATGGCGGTGATAGGCTCTTTCTCCCCTTATGGCGGTGATAGGCTCTTTCTCCCCTTATGGCGGTGATAGGCTGTTTCTCCCCTTATGGCGGTGATAGGCTCTTTCTCCCCTTATGGAGGTGATAGGCTCTTTCTCCCCTTATGGAGGTGATAGGCTCTTTCTCCCCTTATGGAGGTGATAGGCTCTTTCTCCCCTTATGGAGATGATAGGCTCTTTCTCCCCTTATGGCGGTGATAGGCTCTTTCTTCCCTTATGGCGGTGATAGGCTCTTTCTCCCCTTATGGCGGTGATAGGCTGTTTCTCCCCTTATGGCGGTGATAGGCTGTTTCTCCCCTTATGGAGGTGATAGGCTCTTTCTCCCCTTATGGAGGTGATAGGCCCTTTCTCCCCTTATGGAGGTGATAGGCTGTTTCTCCCCTTATGGAGGTGATAGGCTCTTTCTCCCCTTATGGCGGTGATAGGCTCTTTCTCCTCTTATGGCGGTGATAGGCTCTTTCTCCCCTTATGGCGGTGATAGGCTGTTTCTCCCCTTATGGCGGTGATAGGCTGTTTCTCCCCTTATGGAGGTGATAGGCTCTTTCTCCCCTTATGGAGGTGATAGGCTCTTTCTCCCCTTATGGAGGTGATAGGCTGTTTCTCCCCTTATGGAGGTGATAGGCTCTTTCTCCCCTTATGGAGGTGATAGGCTCTTTCTCCCCTTATGGCGGTGATAGGCTCTTTCTCCCCTTATGGCGGTGATAGGCTGTTTCTCCCCTTATGGAGGTGATAGGCTCTTTCTCCCCTTATGGCGGTGATAGGCTCTTTCTCCCCTTATGGCGGTGATAGGCTCTTTCTCCCCTTATGGCGGTGATAGGCCCTTTCTCCCCTTATGGAGGTGATAGGCTCTTTCTCCCCTTATGGAGGTGATAGGCTCTTTCTCCCCTTATGGAGATGATAGGCTCTTTCTCCCCTTATGGCGGTGATAGGCTCTTTCTCCTCGTAAGGCGGTGATAGGCTCTTTCTCCCCTTATGGCGGTGATAGGCTCTTTCTCCCCTTATGGCGGTGATAGGCTGTTTCTCCCCTTATGGCGGTGATAGGCTCTTTCTCCCCTTATGGAGGTGATAGGCTCTTTCTCCCCTTATGGAGGTGATAGGCTCTTTCTCCCCTTATGGAGGTGATAGGCTCTTTCTCCCCTTATGGAGGTGATAGGCTGTTTCTCCCCTTATGGAGGTGATAGGCTCTTTCTCCCCTTATGGAGGTGATAGGCTCTTTCTCCCCTTATGGCGGTGATAGGCTCTTTCTCCCCTTATGGCGGTGATAGGCTCTTTCTCCCCTTATGGCGGTGATAGGCTCTTTCTCCCCTTATGGCGGTGATAGGCTGTTTCTCCCCTTATGGCGGTGATAGGCTGTTTCTCCCCTTATGGAGGTGATAGGCTCTTTCTCCCCTTATGGAGGTGATAGGCTGTTTCTCCCCTTATGGAGGTGATAGGCTCTTTCTCCCCTTATGGAGGTGATAGGCTCTTTCTCCCCTTATGGCGGTGATAGGCTGTTTCTCCCCTTATGGCGGTGATAGGCTGTTTCTCCCCTTATGGAGGTGATAGGCTCTTTCTCCCCTTATGGAGGTGATAGGCTCTTTCTCCCCTTATGGAGATGATAGGCTCTTTCTCCCCTTATGGCGGTGATAGGCTCTTTCTCCTCGTAAGGCGGTGATAGGCTCTTTCTCCCCTTATGGCGGTGATAGGCTCTTTCTCCCCTTATGGCGGTGATAGGCTGTTTCTCCCCTTATGGCGGTGATAGGCTGTTTCTCCCCTTATGGAGGTGATAGGCTCTTTCTCCCCTTATGGAGGTGATAGGCCTTTCTCCCCTTATGGAGGTGATAGGCTGTTTCTCCCCTTATGGAGGTGATAGGCTCTTTCTCCCCTTATGGAGGTGATAGGCTCTTTCTCCCCTTATGGCGGTGATAGGCTCTTTCTCCCCTTATGGCGGTGATAGGCTGTTTCTCCCCTTATGGAGGTGATAGGCTCTTTCTCCCCTTGTGGCGGTGATAGGCTCTTTCTCCCCTTATGGCGGTGATAGGCTCTTTCTCCCCTTATGGCGGTGATAGGCTCTTTCTCCCCTTATGGAGGTGATAGGCCCTTTCTCCCCTTATGGAGGTGATAGGCTCTTTCTCCCCTTATGGAGATGATAGGCTCTTTCTCCCCTTATGGCGGTGATAGGCTCTTTCTCCTCGTAAGGCGGTGATAGGCTCTTTCTCCCCTTATGGCGGTGATAGGCTCTTTCTCCCCGTATGGCAGCTACAGGCTGTTTCTCCCCTTATGGCGGTGATAGGCTCTTTCTCCCCTTATGGCGGTGATAGGCTGTTTCTCCCCTTATGGAGGTGATAGGCTCTTTCTCCCCTTATGGCGGTGATAGGCTGTTTCTCCCCTTATGGCGGTGATAGGCTCTTTCTCCCCTTATGGAGGTGATAGGCTCTTTCTCCCCTTATGGAGGTGATAGGCTCTTTCTCCCCTTATGGAGGTGATAGGCTCTTTCTCCCCTTATGGAGATGATAGGCTCTTTCTCCCCTTATGGCGGTGATAGGCTCTTTCTTCTCGTAAGGCGGTGATAGGCTCTTTCTCCCCTTATGGCGGTGATAGGCTGTTTCTCCCCTTATGGCGGTGATAGGCTGTTTCTCCCCTTATGGAGGTGATAGGCTCTTTCTCCCCTTATGGAGGTGATAGGCCCTTTCTCCCCTTATGGAGGTGATAGGCTGTTTCTCCCCTTATGGAGGTGATAGGCTCTTTCTCCCCTTATGGCGGTGATAGGCTCTTTCTCCTCGTAAGGCGGTGATAGGCTCTTTCTCCCCTTATGGCGGTGATAGGCTGTTTCTCCCCTTATGGCGGTGATAGGCTGTTTCTCCCCTTATGGAGGTGATAGGCTCTTTCTCCCCTTATGGAGGTGATAGGCCCTTTCTCCCCTTATGGAGGTGATAGGCTGTTTCTCCCCTTATGGAGGTGATAGGCTCTTTCTCCCCTTATGGAGGTGATAGGCTCTTTCTCCCCTTATGGCGGTGATAGGCTCTTTCTCCCCTTATGGCGGTGATAGGCTGTTTCTCCCCTTATGGAGGTGATAGGCTCTTTCTCCCCTTATGGCGGTGATAGGCTCTTTCTCCCCTTATGGCGGTGATAGGCTCTTTCTCCCCTTATGGCGGTGATAGGCCCTTTCTCCCCTTATGGAGGTGATAGGCCCTTTCTCCCCTTATGGAGGTGATAGGCTCTTTCTCCCCTTATGGAGATGATAGGCTCTTTCTCCCCTTATGGCGGTGATAGGCTCTTTCTCCTCGTAAGGCGGTGATAGGCTCTTTCTCCCCTTATGGCGGTGATAGGCTCTTTCTCCCCTTATGGCGGTGATAGGCTGTTTCTCCCCTTATGGCGGTGATAGGCTGTTTCTCCCCTTATGGAGGTGATAGGCTCTTTCTCCCCTTATGGAGGTGATAGGCTCTTTCTCCCCTTATGGAGGTGATAGGCCCTTTCTCCCCTTATGGAGGTGATAGGCTGTTTCTCCCCTTATGGAGGTGATAGGCTCTTTCTCCCCTTATGGAGGTGATAGGCTCTTTCTCCCCTTATGGCGGTGATAGGCTCTTTCTCCTCGTAAGGCGGTGATAGGCTCTTTCTCCCCTTATGGCGGTGATAGGCTCTTTCTCCCCTTATGGCGGTGATAGGCTGTTTCTCCCCTTATGGCGGTGATAGGCTGTTTCTCCCCTTATGGAGGTGATAGGCTCTTTCTCCCCTTATGGAGGTGATAGGCTCTTTCTCCCCTTATGGAGGTGATAGGCTCTTTCTCCCCTTATGGAGGTGATAGGCTCTTTCTCCCCTTATGGCGGTGATAGGCTGTTTCTCCCCTTATGGCGGTGATAGGCTGTTTCTCCCCTTATGGAGGTGATAGGCTCTTTCTCCCCTTATGGAGGTGATAGGCTCTTTCTCCCCTTATGGAGGTGATAGGCTCTTTCTCCCCTTATGGCGGTGATAGGCTCTTTCTCCCCTTATGGCGGTGATAGGCTCTTTCTCCCCTTATGGCGGTGATAGGCTCTTTCTCCCCTTATGGCGGTGATAGGCTCTTTCTCCCCTTATGGCGGTGATAGGCTGTTTCTCCCCTTATGGAGGTGATAGGCTCTTTCTCCCCTTATGGAGGTGATAGGCTCTTTCTCCCCTTATGGAGGTGATAGGCTGTTTCTCCCCTTATGGCGGTGATAGGCTCTTTCTCCCCTTATGGAGGTGATAGGCTCTTTCTCCCCTTATGGCGGTGATAGGCTCTTTCTCCCCTTATGGCGGTGATAGGCTGTTTCTCCCCTTATGGAGGTGATAGGCTCTTTCTCCCCTTATGGCGGTGATAGGCTCTTTCTCCCCTTATGGCGGTGATAGGCTCTTTCTCCCCTTATGGCGGTGATAGGCCCTTTCTCCCCTTATGGAGGTGATAGGCCCTTTCTCCCCTTATGGAGGTGATAGGCTCTTTCTCCCCTTATGGAGATGATAGGCTCTTTCTCCCCTTATGGCGGTGATAGGCTCTTTCTCCTCGTATGGCGGTGATAGGCTCTTTCTCCCCTTATGGCGGTGATAGGCTCTTTCTCCCCGTATGGCAGCTGATAGGCTCTTTCTCCCCTTATGGCGGTGATAGGCTCTTTCTCCCCTTATGGCGGTGATAGGCTCTTTCTCCCCTTATGGCAGTGATAGCTCTTTCTCCCCTTATGGCGGTGATAGGCTCTTTCTCCCCTTATGGCGGTGATAGGCTCTTTCTCCCCTTATGGCGGTGATAGGCTCTTTCTCCCCTTATGGCGGTGATAGGCTCTTTCTCCCCTTATGGCGGTGATAGGCTCTTTCTCCCCTTATGGCGGTGATAGGCTCTTTCTCCCCTTATGGCGGTGATAGGCTCTTTCTCCCCTTATGGCGGTGATAGGCTCTTTCTCCCCTTATGGCAGCTACAGGCTCTTTCTCCCCTTATGGCGGTGATAGGCTCTTTCTCCCCGTATGGCGGTGATAGGCTCTTTCTCCCCTTATGGCGGTGATAGGCTCTTTCTCCCCGTATGGCGGTGATAGGCTCTTTCTCCCCTTATGGCGGTGATAGGCTCTTTCTCCCCGTATGGCAGTACAGGCTCTTTCTCCCCTTATGGCGGTGATAGGCTCTTTCTCCCCGTATGGCGGTGATAGGCTCTTTCTCCCCTTATGGCAGTGATAGGCTCTTTCTCCCCTTATGGCGGTGATAGGCTCTTTCTCCCCTTATGGCGGCTATAGGCTCTTTCTCCCCTTATGGCGGTGATAGGCTCTTTCTCCCCGTATGGCAGCTACAGGCTCTTTCTCCCCTTATGGCGGTGATAGGCTCTTTCTCCCCGTATGGCAGCTACAGGCTCTTTCTCCCCTTATGGCGGTGATAGGCTCTTTCTCCCCTTATGGCGGTGATAGGCTCTTTCTCCCCGTATGGCAGCTACAGGCTCTTTCTCCCCTTATGGCGGTGATAGGCTCTTTCTCCCCGTATGGCGGTGATAGGCTCTTTCTCCCCGTATGGCAGCTACAGGCTCTTTCTCCCCTTATGGCGGTGATAGGCTCTTTCTCCCCGTATGGCAGCTACAGGCTCTTTCTCCCCTTATGGCGGTGATAGGCTCTTTCTCCCCGTATGGCAGCTACAGGCTCTTTCTCCCCGTATGGCAGCTACAGGCTCTTTCTCCCCTTATGGCGGTGATAGGCTCTTTCTCCCCGTATGGCGGTGATAGGCTCTTTCTCCCCTTATGGCGGTGATAGGCTCTTTCTCCCCGTATGGCGGTGATAGGCTCTTCCTCCCCTTATGGCGGTGATAGGCTCTTTCTCCCCTTATGGCAGCTACAGGCTCTTTCTCCCCTTATGGCGGTGATAGGCTCTTTCTCCCCTTATGGCGGTGATAGGCTCTTTCTCCCCTTATGGCGGTGATAGGCTCTTTCTCCCCGTATGGCAGCTACAGGCTCTTTCTCCCCTTATGGCGGTGATAGGCTCTTTCTCCTCGTATGGCGGTGATAGGCGCTTTCTCCCCTTATGGCGGTGATAGGCTCTTTCTCCCCTTATGGCGGTGATAGGCTCTTTCTCCCCTTATGGCGGTGATAGGCGCTTTCTCCCCTTATGGCGGTGATAGGCTCTTTCTCCCCTTATGGCGGTGATAGGCTCTTTCTCCCCTTATGGCGGTGATAGGCTCTTTCTCCTCTTATGGCGGTGATAGGCTCTTTCTCCCCTTATGGCGGTGATAGGCGCTTTCTCCCCTTATGGCGGTGCTAGGCTCTTTCTCCCCTTATGGCGGTGATAGGCTCTTTCTCCCCTTATGGCGGTGATAGGCTCTTTCTCCTCTTATGGCGGTGATAGGCTCTTTCTCCCCTTATGGCGGTGATAGGCGCTTTCTCCCCTTATGGCGGTGCTAGGCTCTTTCTCCCCTTATGGCGGTGCTAGGCTCTTTCTCCCCTTATGGCGGTGATAGGCTCTTTCTCCCCGTATGGCAGCTACAGGCTCTTTCTCCCCTTATGGCGGTGATAGGCTCTTTCTCCCCGTATGGCAGCTACAGGCTCTTTCTCCCCTTATGGCGGTGATAGGCTCTTTCTCCCCGTATGGCGGTGATAGGCTCTTTCTCTCCTTATGGCGGTGATAGGCTCTTTCTCCCCGTATGGCAGCTACAGGCTCTTTCTCCCCTTATGGCGGTGATATGCTCTTTCTCCCCGTATGGCAGCTACAGGCTCTTTCTTCCCTTATGGCGGTGATAGGCTCTTTCTCCCCGTATGGCGGTGATAGGCTCTTTCTCCCCTTATGGCGGTGATAGGCTCTTTCTCCCCGTATGGCAGCTACAGGCTCTTTCTCCCCTTATGGCGGTGATAGGATCTTTCTCCTGTATGGCGGTGATAGGCACTTTCTCCAGCTCCGCCTTGGTACCTGTTTCACCCCCAACGAAAAATTTCTAGCAGCGTTCTCCTCTTAGCGATAATCGTTGACGCGATGGATCTTTACTCTCCACTATATTTCCTTTAATTGCAGAGAAAATTATCCTGGACTTTTAGTCAAATCCATACTTCCATTCCTTTCAAGAGGTGAGCACTACGTGTCTCTTAGGTAGTTTCAATTGCGAACCATGAAAACTACATCGATGACATTTGTTCGCTCTATCTTGTGAGAGAATTCTCCGAACTTCTCGACTATCTTCCGGACTATCGTGCGGGTTATGGCTAGGATCCGTTTGTGCATGCTTGTGTATCCGCTGAGGTGACCACTATAGCTAGAGTTATGGAATTTTATAGATCGAGCTGATAGAGGCGATCGCCGATTTCACGAAATTGCCGATTAATTACGACGATGATAGTGTGTATTGTAGTGTCGCATAAGTGAAAATTGTCGGATCGACGCCACAATTTTTCTCGGGAATATTTGCGAGGATTGCTGACATCGACGACAGGATCGATCCCTTAAAAGTGGGAAATTTCAACGCTAAAATTCCTCCAGTCGTCCTCTTCGTTGGAGTCATCTAAGGAGTATCACGTTGGAGTCATCTAAGCGTCCACAATGACATCATACATATGCGAGTGGATGTGTAGATGCTACGATCGATTGTCACCTGAAGGGGACGATTCGGAGTGATCCGAGAAGTCCGGGAGCATTATGGCCACCTAGGTGAGTCGTAACGCTTCACGCCTTAAGGTGCGTTCATTCCACAACGTTTCCTTGGCGATCGTCTAATCTGCCCGGGGGGGGATAGGCTATAACCACAATATCACGCTCCAAAGCATCAGTTCAATCGTTGCTCGTAACACCGTTATACGAACAAATCTCACCATTCGTTTAGGTTCTAGCTGCATAGAAATTAGCCTTGATGCTGCTCATGATCGTTGACACGTAGATGGGATGGCAGCGACGGGAGAGAAGCAAGTGCTCGAGCAGCTATACTCGGATGGGATGTAATTATAGCAAGAGAATGTTTAGTTTACAAAGATTAGCGATCGCTTGTCGGATGTGTTGGAGAGACGTTAGCGGATATAGTGAAGGGCTTATTTAGAGATCGAAATGCGTCATATCTTCATATAGGATGCCCCGGGTAACGATAGAACTGATGCTTTGGAGAATGATGTTGTCGTTATAGCCTATCCCCCCCCGGGCAGATTAGACGATCGCCAAGGAAGAACGCAACTTGAGGCGTGAAGCGTTTACCTAGGTGATCATCTAGGTAGTACATTCTATAGAGTGCAATATTTGCAATTTTAAGCGCTGATGATAGCTTAGAATAAGATTATAATCTCTATGAAATGCTAAGAGATTTCATCGTAGAGTAGGATGAAAAGTAAAGAAGTCGAACGGATCGCCGCATTTCGCTCTTGGCCACTCTTTCGTTAAGGCACTTTTCGTTAATGATTCGATAACGCATTTCAGGATGGCGAAAGGTGAAAGGGGAGGTAAAGTATAGCCGAAACCTTAAGTATAGGCCAACTTAAAGTTAGCCTAGGCTCGGGAGATCACTACTGTTTCATATACCCGGGTGGAAAACGTAACTTTATCCGTACTTGGAAGAACGTAAGTGAGCGGTAATAAAACGGCTGAGAGGAGCACTATCTGAATATATCCACAAGCTTCGATCGTGGTCCAGTTCACACGCTCGTGCATATGAGATTCAGCCCTAGATCCCCGGGATCAGGCGTCGTTGATTGGCAGTAGGTTGCGATCAGGACCACGCACTTGACCTCAGCCAACTCCTTTCTCCCCTCCCTCCCACCCACCTCCTCATCCCCTCCTGTTGCCGCTCACACTTCCGTGATTGTTTAAAGTGACTTATTGGGGGGATTAATGAACAGTTCGTTTTATACAGGTAAGCTTCGAGGCTGATGTTAGAAAGGGTGTGAAGAACCATGTCGCATTCCTCGTCGAATGATATATCACGCATGGAATCAATGGGTGACAAGAAATCAGATCATGAGCAATCTGCGGATCCGAGTATGCTAAAGACTGGAGATCAAGTGAAAGCTGGTGACAGCAAGAAGAGTAAAGAGGAGAAGAAAGAGGAATTCAGACCTGCACTTCCACCAGAACCGTTGGCAACGTGGAGGAAAGTGCTTAAGGATGTTTGGATCGGAGAAAGCAAGAATATTAAGGTTACGCTTGAAGGTTTTTTTCGTTCAGTGCATATTTGAGAAGTTCGATACGATGAGATCATCACTCTAAATTAGCTCTATAAGATTTTTCATTGCACTTATTCGAAAATATCTTCGATGATCGGATCGAATTTCTATTGTATTTTTTGATCAGATGATTGCTTTCATTCATTTTACCTCTCGATCACCTTCTTGACCTTTGACCTTACATGATTTATAAATCGAATATGAAAAAAAAAAGCTTAAAATTGATCGAACAAAACGACAATATTAAAGAATGAATTTTCTTAATTAAAGATTCATTTATTTGAGATAAAAATAGACGATATTAAAAGTTATTTGAAGAATAATTAAATAAATGTGACGAATTTTCTTAAGAAATATAAGAGGGGGGTGGAAATTATATAATTTTACAGGTGGAATTATGCGAAACGATATTAACGAATATATTCATCGTTTCGAATAATCTATTTGAAGATATTCTCTTATTGCATAAGGTAAAGATTTTCTAATATTTCTCTCCTCCCCCTCCCATAATATGAGTGGTTTTTTTTTGTTGAAGTTTTCTATCGTGATCGCGATATTTTATCGATCGATTAAAGTGATCAAGCCAATATATGATTCGTATAAATCAATTATATGGAATTTCGATTTATTCATTTAATTAGCCTAATTATTAGATTTTATAGATTGAATTCTTCGAGAGAACTTATCGAAGAACTTGCTAAGATAATCGATCATTCAGTGGGTAGTTGAGTAGTTCGATTCTCCGCTGAGTAGAGTGAATGATTGAGAAGGAGAATTCATTTCCGATCGGATGATCGTTCGAAATTACAGTAGTTTATTTTTCCCTCAGTGGATTTAGTATATATTCGGGTACGTATTCATGGAAATTCTCGAAAGTGTAATATATTTTAGTTATAGAAAGTACTGGATTTACTTAAGGTATCATATCCTTTCGAATATTTTACATACATTGATCGGTTATTGTCGTCGTTCAGCTTTACCCTAGGCGCATCTCACTTCTAGAATATCCTGACGAGGGTGTAGGGCAGCCGGATATCAATTTTGGGATAATAAGGTGGAAAAGGAGGGGGAGAGAAGTTGAGGTTTAAGTCGATAGTCGTTATAAATTATCGCTTCTGTCCTTTATGTGTATTTCTTAAATATATCACTTAATAAGGTAATTAATCAACGTACATTTGAATGTGGAATGTGCCTATAGATATGTCCGGATTATTCAACTCAAAAGATGTCGACTCTTGCGGGTTTTGTGATGCAATATTTTGCACAATGGTTGAATAAATGTGATCGAAGCGAATTATATGAGCGATATTTAACACGACAACTTCAGGTTGTTTTCTCTCTTTAATCTCTTTGGATTCACTTTTTGGATGATTGTTTATTTGTTTATTGTTTTCTTTCACTTATTTGTAACGGGAAAGAGGAGCGGTAATGGATGATTTATTAGTCATATGATAGTTTATCGTTTTACAACACGATCATGATCGATCTACTCTTGATGGTCATGATTGATCTCTACTCTTGATGATCATGATTGATCTGCTCTTGATGATAATGATTGATCTACTCTTGATGATCATGATTGATCTACTCTTGATGATCATGATTGATCTACTCTTGATGATCATGATTGATCTACTCTTGATGATCATGATTGATCTACTCTTGATGATCATGATTGATCTACTCTTGATGATCATGATTGATCTACTCTTGATGATCATGATTGATCTACTCTTGAGAACAGACCTCTATATGGTCTATTTATTCGAGCTGAAATTGTCTCGTTTCCTCTCCGATACTCCATTGGCGTCAAGGTGATCCTCGATCATAGTTGATAAATGATGGAGAGAGGGAGGAGAGAAGAAGAGGATCGTTTTTAAGACGATTTTTGAACTTATTTATAGATGGAGGCACTTGAAACGGCAGTCGTTAAGCATACGACACATCTGAGAACAATCGCCGATATATACAGGCTGAAGGTGAAAGAGATGATGACACCTGCTTGCAATGCTGTTAAGGTACTTTCGAAATATTTTAAACTTTCGCCGGAGCATTTTCTTTATTCTCGGAGAATTTTCCGTACTGCCTAGCGAAGTTCTGATAGAGAATATCGGAGAGTATCGGTGATAGAGTCGCGGAATCATTCTAAAGGGCTGTATATTTGCAAGGAATGAGGTTCTAAGATATGGAGGGCTCTTTTTTCTCGACTCATGGAGATGGGGTACGTCAAGAATACATTTTTTATTGGTTTATTGTTGTTTTTGTTTGTTTTTTTCAACGTATTTAGTGGAAGAAATTGAGAAGGGGGATGGCTAGATGGTCGAAACATCTAATTCGATAATTTTACTAAGAAACTAGGCATTATGCCATGCTCTTCGCTGAAATATCTCTCTATATGCGGTTGATTTCGATTGAAGAAAGCAGTTATCTATGTTGTAGCTTCTTTGGTTAGTACGACGAGAATAAATATTCGTAGATGTATCGAATTGTTTTCAGATTCGAAAGTTGAATCATTGGAATTGAATGGCAATAATTCCACTCGGAATTAGTTTTTAATATCGACTTTCTCCTCTCAATAATGAAATTCCTCTTTTGACGGTAATTCGGCAGTATCCACGAATTTAGGTTACCGCTAAAGTCGCATTATTTTCTCTTTTTTGCTCATTTCTGCAATACCCTTCATCCGTCGGTCTTTTCTTTTTTGAATATATCAAAAATCGACCATAACTGTTCGCAAATATCATTGCGGATATGTGAGATTTTTCAGAGATTATTGGAATTGAAGAACTATCGAGATGCGATCAATTGTGCCGCCGTATTTGATCTTCAAGAAGAAATCCCAATCGAGCAGATAGTTGTGCCATGTCTTCTACAGAATGGATACTTAGCAATTGAGGCCTATCTCAAAGATCGGAGAGATCTCCAAATAGAGCTTGTGAGATTTTTCGATAATTTCGTCGGAATGGATAACGCAAGTGAGAGATTATTATTTTTTCTGCATATATAGATAGATTAGTAGTTAATCTATAGAGATAGGCGTAATTGGGCTGACGGGTATATGAAATTGGATTCAATAGTCGGAGGGGAAGGTGGAAGAGCGAAGGAGAGTGAAAGTAAGAGTGTGTTTGATAACGTTGAAAGAAGCTTAGTTATATTTTCCATGTACTGTTCTCTCCTCGTCGTTGGTTCTCTTTCATTTTCCCGTCTCTTTGCCTATTTGCTATGATCTTCGTTTCATTTGGGGGCAATTTTTTCCATATTTGCTATGATATTCACTCGAAAGATATATAGATCCGACGTCGATATGAACAAGGATCATAGGATGAGATTGGATGACATCGACGAGCGATAACGCCCTGATTGAGATCTTTCAGAGATGAGAGAACGAGTGAGATGCCTTCATGAAAGTGGTTTATTGCCAGTGTCACAGATGAAAATGCAAAGTAAAACGTTGGAGAAATTGGTGGCTAAACTAATCTCGATTTATGGTTTACGTGGCGATGAAGCGGCACCTAATTTGGCAAGATGCAGACAAGAGGGATCTTTGAGATATGTTGTTAGCAAGCATTTCATCGAGGGAACTATGTCCGAAGAGAGTTATACTGATTACGTTTCGGTAAGCTGAGCTATTGTAATTATCTCTTTGTTGAATTGCTCAATTTGGCATCCGAGGCGATCGGTGTTTCAACGTTTTTGACCCCTAATAGAGGTCGTTTAACGTTTGATTATAGCTGAAAGTTGATCACTCGATGACAATTGGAAGATCTGCTGTGATTTATTAAAAAAGTAGTCTAAGAATATTTTTTGCTTGTCAAAGTCGCCGAGGGTCGAGTATCAACGATCTCTTGGGTAGCTCGCTAAGAAACGATTTTCGAGTATCAGCGATCTCTTGGGTAGCACGCCAAGAAACGATTTTCGAGTATCAGCGATCTCTTGGGTAGCTCGCTAAGAAACGATTTTCGAGTATCAGCGATCTCTTGGGTAGCACGCTAAGAAACGATTTTCGAGTATCAGCGATCTCTTGGATAGCTCGCTAAGAAACGATTTTCGAGTATCAGCGATCTCTTGGGTAGCACGCTAAGAAACGATTTTCGAGTATCAGCGATCTCTTGGGTAGCTCGCTAAGAAACGATTTTCGAGTATCAGCGATCTCTTGGGTAGCTCGCTAAGAAACGATTTTCGAGTATCAGCGATCTCTTGGGTAGCTCGCTAAGAAACGATTTTCGAGTATCAGCGATCTCTTGGGTAGCACGCTAAGAAACGATTTTCGAGTATCAGCGATCTCTTGGGTAGCTCGCTAAGAAGCGATTTTCGAGTATCAGCGATCTCTTGGGTAGCTCGCTAAGAAACGATTTTCGAGTATCAGCGATCTCTTGGGTAGCTCGCTAAGAAACGATTTTCGAGTATCAGCGATCTCTTGGGTAGCTCGCTAAGAAACGATTTTCGAGTATCAGCGATCTCTTGGGTAGCTCGCTAAGAAACGATTTTCGAGTATCAGCGATCTCTTGGGTAGCTCGCCAAGAAACGATCTTGAAATACATCAAAGCCTTATTCGTCACAAGTCGAAGATACGTAGGTTTGCTCTAATGGATAGGGAATCATCGGAAGGTTGAATAAGAAGGATGCGACGCTATTTCGTTAGAATCGTATCTGTCACAAACGTGGCGTTTAGTTATGTCGTATTTTCAGGATCAGTAAGTTGAGAGATGCTTTTGAATCGATTTCATTTCATTAATCGTCGATTAATAATTCAGTAGATTATTTCTCGATTCGGTTTTCTCAAAGAATCACTTCTTTTGTCTGTAGGTATCTGAGAGGAAAGTCGAGAGTGTTCGATTTGAAAAGAGTCGACGAAGGACGAATTTTGAGAAGAGACGTCTGGCGATCTTTTCCACCCTTCATATTTCCCCTTTTACGCCTTTATTATCCTCCTCTTCCCCACATATTCCCTATTCTCTGCATATCGTTTTTCTCCTTCGCTTCTCCAACTCACTTTTTCTCCTTCTCTTTCTCCGTTTCCGCTCCCCCTTCTCCATCTGTTGTCCATCTCCTTCCCCGGCCTCTAAGCTGCTATCCCTTCCTTACCAATATTCTGTTAAGAAAATTATTGATTGCAGCATGCTCTAAAGGACGATCAACATCTGCAGCATTATTTCGTGAAGCATTTGTATCGAATTGGTGAAATCGATGATGCGGTACGATGGGTTGTTCACTGCAAAATGAACACGAATATTCCTCATTCTGTCAGGGCGATCATGGATCAGACAAGGATTCAGAGCGCTGAAGAGAAAATATCCAGGTGAATTTCGTATCTCTTTCTCCTCCTCGCATTCTCCTCTTCCCCCTCCCTCCACTTTTTTATCTCTCCCGTGATCCTCAGATCAGGAAGAGAGGGTAAGGGTTCGGATTAATTACTCGTATTCAGGCTGTCTAATTCCGGTGAAGTTGTTTTATGCACCCGGACACATCAGTGCAAGATTGTGCAAAGTTCCAGCATAACTCTTTTCTCAGAGAATTTTTCGATGCGTCTCTTTATGCAGTTAAGGAAGAATCTGCACAGTCGACAACATCCATGGACATTTTGAATTGAAGTTTATTGTCATCAGGAATGGTCTGTAGCTTTTCATGGTTGTTGTAGCTGTTTATCGGGTTTAATGTCGAATAATGCAAAATTCGAGTTTTTTCTCGCTTAATTATTAATTTTTCGATGAATTATTAATTTTAATTATTAATTTTCGATGAATTATTAATTATTAATTATTAATTTTTTCCCAGCAGAGAAGTTTGCCGATCGAGCGGATTTCGTTCGAGAAGTGGGAAGTGGGAATGAAAGATGATTGTCATAGGGACCGGATAGCAATTATCATATTCTATGAAGCCAACATTACTATTTGGAGAGGAATGTTAGCTTACTAAAGGATATTTTGAGGTGTTTAGGTCGAAGCATCGTTTTTCTGTGTTGACAGATTGTCGGACATTTTTCATTTTCCATATTGTTGTCATTTTATCCGTTCTTTGTATTGTTTCCACCGTGCATGTATCATTGAGACCGTCGAATGTATTTATTCCTCGCCATTGCTCAGTGGTGAGAGGACCTTTACTTCCGATATTTCATCGGCTCCTCTTCCTGTCATTTCATAGGTTTTTTATCCCTTATTTCATTTTCTCTTCTACCGGTTTATTACCTCCTAAGGAGCATCGATCCGTAAAGTTTCGCACTTTATAGATGACGAAGGTCTGATCGTTATAGATCTCTTTCTGATCGTTCTGAGATTTCGTATTGTTGAGAACGTCTAAGTAAACGATATTGCTCATTATAGACTTCGTGAGCGACGCAAAGACATGGTAGATGTGAACCTTTTCGATGGACATCCGGTGATTATGGTCGATACGATAATGTCACTCAGGCGACTCATCGGCGTTTTCGAAACGGCGTCGATTATTGGCATAGATACTGAGTGGAAGCCGATGTTCTTGTCGACTGTTGAACAGGTTGGATAGTAGACTTTTCCAGTCGAGTCGCATTTTCCTCTCCGTCGATCAGAACTCTCATAGTTCGATTTTCGTTGTTTATATCTGCTCATTTTTTGAATAGTTGGGATGAATTGAACCTTCTTGAGAAGTGCTAAGTGTTGGGATTTCCTCTGAATTGGGCGTTCGGGTCTTGAGCAGAAGAGGGCTATCGACGCTTAGGAGAAATGAAAAACATATGGCTTGGAGAGAAGATAACGCCAAGTTATGGCTTTATTTGAGAACATAAGGCGTTGTATTTAGGCGATAAGAGGGTCATTAATGAAGGGTTGGAGGTGGTGTGTCTAAAATAGATATATTGAAGGTAGCGCTATTGCAAGTATCGACTCGAAGCTGCAGCTATTTGGTTGATGTGATCAAATTGGAGGAGGAAATTGGCGAAGAGGAATGGATGGAATTTTTTAAAGCGCTCTTTTGCACGGAGTCATCTATGAAACTAGGTTTGTATTGAGTTTTTCCTCAATATCTTTTATTTGAACTAATGAAATTAAGCTCTCAGAGAGTCTTTATCGCTGGGATATCGCTGAGTGGCTACTAAGAGCAGTACACCCAAGGGAATATTCCTCACCCCACCTAATTTGTGTAGAAATGTTATACCTGAAATATTCTCCACTTTCATTGTGGAATTTGTTTCTCGTTGATGCTTCGGATACATTCACTCCTTCTGCCTTTGAACTGTAAGGTTCCGCCGGTCTGTGTAATATCGCCACTCTTACTTATTGAGTATCTACCTGGACTAATTGCAGCTTCGTGGAAATTTTGCTCTTTCTTGATGTTCTTCATCGCATAGGAAAGTGTATATGAGCAGGAACATCAAGATATGCTTTCCGTTAGCGGGAGGTTGGTTAAATAGATGAATAAATAATGAACTGATTGAAACGATTGTGATCTTGACTGTTGGTTAATTTTATGTTTTATAACTCTTAAGTGATGGTTTCTGTAGTTTAGGTTTTATGGGTTTGTTTATTAAGCATATAGATGGGAGCTAGTGAACTGAAGTCGTTGGATTAGCACTTTGACTGAGTAGTTAATAGCAATAGTAGTAAGCATTTGGATCGTCCTCATTCCCGTCCTTTTCCCCCACATTCGCTCTCCTAGTCGTCCTCGTTCCCGTCCTTTTCCCCACATTCGCTCTCCTAGTCGTCCTCGTTCCCGTCCTTTTCCCCCACATTCGCTCTCCTAGTCTTTCTTCTCTGATTCCACTAATCGTCACCGTTATCATAGTTGTTGTTTATAGTTTTAATCGTAGTGGATTGTATGGATGAAGAGCTCATAGAGTTCTTTGGGATAATTGTTTCATTGAATGTTGCACTAAGCGACGATCTATCGAGATCATCGCCGGCATTTAAACCCCTTTCAGTAGTTTATTTCGTTGAATTTTCAGCCAAGTGAATTTATTAATTATAGGTTTCGATTTTGCGAACGATATGCGTGTTTTGCGAGCATCTTTCCCGTTTCTTGAATCGATGCAGCCGGATATGAAGAATGTTATCTGTATAATGAAGCTTGCGACAAGCGTAAGTACCTCTTCAGATTCTCTCTCTTTTCTTCGCTTAGATGGGATGGATCAATTGTAGTGGGATCAGATCGATGAATAGAAGAAAGGTGGCACTCGATCGATCGATAGAGCATTAATTTTCTTGAGCTCTATCATCGTCGATACGTTCAGTAGTGGATTTGCTTAAAGAAAAGAATGCAAAACGCCTAGCTATGATATTAGTTGTTTGTGGTGAAGTATATTTCATTTTATTCATTCGGAGCATCGGCAAGAAACGAAATAATGGCTCAGCGATCAGGTGATCCGATATGGCATCTCTAGTCAACGAGACAGAGACTAGGAACTTTTAGTTAAGAATATTAAGTTATATTAGAGATCCGGGTACAGCAGTTGTTGTGAACTGGGAAGCGAATGTTGCAAAGGAGGGTTCCCAGTGCATATCACGAGGGGAGGTTGACGATGGGTTGTTGTTGCATGCGAATTGTTCTTGACGGATCATTTGTCAGTATAACATAAGATCTAGCTATGTTTTACTAAAGTTACTTTAATAAAGTGCTTAAACATCGTTTGTTTTCCTCGGTTTCTGTTTATTATTGGAAATGTTAGATGAACTAAGAAATATTAATTGTTATATTCGATCGAAGACAAACATCTTTCTTGCCGAAGGGATTTGTTTTCGAGACCTTTTTTGAGATTATTTGATTTATATTTCAGTTTTTTCCGTTTTTTTTCGAGATATCTCTTTCTTAACTCGCAGTAACTATCATAGATCGAATAGTCGATCAGCGGTTTTCTAACGTTCTCGTTCGATATAGGTAGTTGTTATGATTGTCAGCTGAATATGAAGTAATTTTAGCTGATATCGGAGAATTCGGCTTCTCTCGATCTTCCCGTTGGTGATGTTTAATTTCATTAATTTCATTTTAATTAATAAATCAAGTTAAGTTGTTAATAACTTAGTAAATACAGTTACTTTCCTCGTTAAGGGAATTTTTTCACTGGTTTACTAGGATTGACAATGAAATGAGACATTTCGGAGGGAGGGAGAGAGAAAATTAGCTGAGTGTGAAGAATGAGGGAGAGGAAACTGATAGAATTGGCGAGATAACTGATAGAGTCGTAGAAGAAGGGAGATTTCGAGAGAAAGGGACGAAGAGGAAAATTTGAATTCTGTTCGTCGATGACTGTTTATCTTTATTTTCTTATGAGCACTTATTAGTCTTCATTCTTCCCTATTGGGCAAAAATTGTATAAGGCTAATTACGTAAGACCGTATTAATTAATTACTTAAATAGATAGTTTTTATATTCTTCCCGCCAATTAATTTGGAGATATTGTTCTAAGTGCTGATCGGTTTTTTTGGCGGTGTAGCGGTCACTAATGTTGTTATGTTAGATTCCAGAATGTTTCGTTTTGTGCATCTCTTTAACCTGACTCGTATACCTCCTCCGTCTTCCATGAGGATATTCATTAAGGTAGTTGGAGGGGAGGAAGGACCTCCTCATCTACAAAAGCAGAATGTATGGGAATATCGGCTTTGTAGCTGTCTCATCACTTCAGAAGTTGGAATTTAGATTCCGAGATTCGGTTGTGTTGGGATGGTGCAAACATGTCGCAATCCAAAGAGTAATATTCTCTGGAAATTACGTTTTCTGGAAAGCCATTTCGGGTTGAATTCTCGAAGAGGTGTATTTTCTTATATTATGTCATCTGAGGTTCAAACTAGCAGTGGTGATTGTTTAATCGATAAGAATAGCTATTTATCGCCTTAACATATATTGAGCTGTTGATATTGAAGATGAGGCACATGGATCGGCATCGAATGAAAATACCGCCGATGAATTGCCTTCCGATGAACAACAGTTACATTTTAAACTAGCGGATTTATATTATCGGCTTCTTGGCGAACGATTGGATAAACGTGAACAGGTTGGAATTTAAGTGTTTAATGATCTGATCTTAGGACTATCTGATGGGTTTTAGACGAGTTGATAGGTTCTGAAAGATGCCATCACCTCGAGAGTAGGAAGACTGTTAAGAATCTTCTTCTACAGAGGTAAATCCTTCCACTCGCATGGTTATAACGTTAAATTCTCCTAGTTACTCTTTATGCACTCCCATGCTGAGCATAATCAAGGATATTAGAACTGAAAGGAGAAACAGTGTGGTGGACAGAAAATACATTGCTAGAGATGCTAAACAATATTTGGATATAGGTGAATGTGGTGGGATTTTGTAAATTGTAGAAATGAGGTGATAGTGATGGACGTGCCGGGAGTATGGCCATTATCAGGTAGAGAACTTGAGTAGTTGGATTTTCTGGTTTTTCTGGATTTGCTGGATTTTCTGGATTTCTGGAAGACACCGAGTTTTTCGTTATGGAGGTAATAAAGGAATAATTCAATGTGTCTTTCAGAGAAGGAGTTTTGTCTGGAAATTTATGGACAAAAAGAGTGATATCTATGAGAATATCTTCCGGAAGTCTTACAACTTGGGAAAGAAAAGAGAACCAGAAGGGAAAGCGGAGTTAATTCTGGAGAAGCTAGTCTCTGCTAATGTACAACGAAGCTTTTCCTCAGCAAATGCCGCATCTCTGCCCTTCTCTTCCTTCTCTCTCTCCTTTTTTCCCTGTGGTGCTCACTGTTCTCATCTAATAAGCAAATATTCTTCAATTATATATGCAAATGAGATATTATTGGCAAATTTCAGATTGGCAATTGGGCAGTGCGTCCACTACGTCGAGAGCAGATGAAATATGCAGCAATGGATGCGTATTGCTTGATAAGAATCTACGATCGAATGAAAGTGCGTGCAACAGAGTGAGCAATAGACTAATTTTTAGAATTTTGAGCTATTGAGCTTGAAGTTTTCTCAAACGGGGTTGTGGCTATCATACTTGGGGGGAAATACCTGAAGTATATTGTCTTCAATGCTGATAGCAACTGCCTCGATTGGTACCAATTTTTGGTTTTCGGTAGCGATTTTCAGTATTTTTAGATTGCAGTTGTCGAGGTTGTAAGGTAGGGAGAATGCTTTTTTTTTCTCCTTTTTTCCGGTAAATAAAAGAAATCATCCGATGGAAATTTCCTCCCATATTTTGGCATTTTACTGAAATTAATTCAGAAATAAGTGAGTTCATTAATTCGAAATTTCGAGAGTTAAGCGGAGTCCAGTTATGCTTGGTATTGAGTTCTTTTCGAGAGGGGCTCTCTATTTTGCGAATTTTAAGGTTTAAAGAATACGATCTGATTCAGGGAATTTGGAATGAACTGGCAAACACATCTGGAGATGAGTGATGTGATACAAGTAAAGCCAAAGCAGCCAAAGAAAGGAAAGAAGAAAGCAACCAGAGTGGATGACAATGAATTGCAACAAATGATGGAGGTTTGTGGGTGATTTATTCGTTTGAGAGTTCTTGTTGGATTACTTTGGAAAAGAGCGGGTACCGAGCTCTTCCGGAGAATTTTTAGTGGACGACTAGGAAATTTTCCGGTGGAGATGGCTGAAATCTCCGGTGGGCAATAAAGTCCATTGCGGAGTTTGCCGGATGTCGAGAGATGTGATTTGTTTCCTTATAATTTGGCGTCAATAAAGAATTCATTTCAGCGCGTTAATGCGGCGGTCGATGAAAGCACGGCGAATGGGCAAAGACCGAGCGATGTGAAAGTTATTGTCGATTCAATGATGTTCGGATTGGGCAAACATCTCAGACGGTCATTGCTTCACTTCGCATCTCTTTCTTTATTTCCCTATTTCCGCCCTTATTTTCTTTTCTTCTCTTCTTAGCAAATCTGGTTAAGTTGTCTTGAAATAATGGTTGTTGTAGTTAATATGTCGTTAATCGTTTCTTTGCGAATACTAAAAGATAAGAGGATGGGGGAGGGGGGAGTGGGAGGCTGAACTAAATCGAATTTGAGAGGTAGAGGTTCTTTGCGGAGCTGTTTTTGAGATCGAGCTGCTTTTTGAAAGCTGAGGAAATCATTGTTTCGTTGAAATTCCACCGTTCTCGGGATTGTTTATGTTGAAATATTCGCATTCTGTCTAGCGCAGTTATTGTTTCGATAGAGAGAAATCTCCCGTTTTTATTCATATAAGGCATGAATTTATTGCTTATGAGTGGCCGTCGTATTTAAAGTGTTATCGCGGAATTCTTTTTCATTTGAAGGTAATAGTTGGGCGAGATTTTCATCATCTAATGTCTGTAATGAATCTTTCAGTTGTGGCATCGATACGATATTAGCGGAAACGAGAGATTCATTGGTGGAATGTGCAAAGAGGGAACGCGAAAGATACATCCTGACAAGTGGAAAGGCATATAACGAGGTTTAACACTTCAGTGAATTTAACATTTAATTATTTAGAAGGGGAAGGGGAGAGAGAGGGGAGCATAGTACCTACCGGATATGATCGAGATAGGATTTATTTTGTAATAGTTGATTATTGCAGTTCATTTGCGTTGATTGTTGCTTTTGGAGAAATTTGGATATTGATTTGGAAGTATAGAAAAGCATTGAGTCGTTCTTTATAATAAAGAGGTGATCGTTGATTTGCCGTAGGATCACTTGAACGGGTCCACTTGAACAATACGTTATGATGACCTGGCGGTAGTGAACGATAGGTTTTTATCCTCTGAGAATCTTTCGTGGATCGCTTTTTTTGGTGGAAATTTTCCACGGGTCTACGAGTTAATCGACAGGGGTTTTTTAGCTGGAGTGGATGAAGATGAGTCTTCATAAACACCACAGAACCTTGCATAAATCGGACTGCGCTTGTTGATATGAACGATGGATTGGGCATTTTATAATAGGATTTGTAGGTTTAGAATCAAAGCCGGGTACCAATTTCGGTGATTCTTCTGCTGAATGAGTTTCTCATTCGTTGTTTTGCAAAGAATAGTGCTCCCATCATAAATCTTCTTCCTTTAATGCATTTTAAAGATCACTTCCGAGCTGATAGTGGTGGATGCTTTTAGGGTGCATATAAGGTGAATGTTCAACGATATGTGCTTAGATGATTCGAGAGTGGTCAAGTAATTACATAGATTCTATTGTTGAGACTTACCTTTGATTCATTAGCTTGTGATTGGACTTTTAGAGGTGACAGGTAATCAGGCGACAGTTATAGACGGCTTTGATAGATTGCTTGTTAAGAATTTGTTGCTTATAGTTGTTGCGGAATCGTGCACTTTGTGCATCTAATCGTATTTTATGTGTTCCGGCTGTACAAACGATGAACGCCATCGAGCAAATCGAGTACGTTTTGAAATATTTCCACATAAAGCTCCACAAGGAGGATATCTTCTCGCGTTGTATGGTAAGTGGAATATGATATTGTTTTGGTTTAGTTATCTGTATTTGAGATAATGTCGTTGATTCCTTAGTTTTTTGTTGATCTGATCGGAAGAAAGCATAATTGAGGTTGAAGGAATTGATAGAGTTAAACTTGGGCAAGATAGTTTCTGTGAAAGAGTCTATGAGCGTTGATTAAGGCGTTGTCTGATAGTGGAAGATAATAAGATCATAATTGCCGAAGTCCAAGTCGTGATTCGAATTGTTCAGTGATAAACGTTCCATTGAAATGAAACCTTATGCGGGATCAAATAGAATTGAACCATAGTCTGTCGTATCAGAGAATACAAGTGGATTGCCGCAGAGGTGCCATAATATTGTAGTGATTTTCTTTCATGAGAATATGTTGCATTGGGGGAACTTCGAATCCGGGATCCGTCGAGGTATCCAGGTGGAATGCTTCATATTTAGGATGAGGAGGAAAAAAAGGTCTCACACGAAATGACCACCTCCAAAAAGCGCACGAATGGCAAAAAGAGTTATGCGAGAAGAGGACGCTTGGATACGTCGCGAGAAGGCATTACGCCAGAAGTGACAATGCTTCTTCAGACTGCACGACGTCCTCCTCCCAAACCCCCTATACTCTATTCATGGTAGTTGGGATGGTTGCCTGTCACTTGGCGGAGCTTTGACTTCGGGTTATTTGGCCGATTACTTCTCATAGCTGAATGTAAGGGGAAGTTTCTTCGGCGCTCTTTTTCGCTGATGAAAAGGGTTAACTCGGTTGATGGTTCCATCTAGCCACTCTCACCTCTACTTTCTTTTCACCTCATTCAAATTTTACTTTCACTTTTGAATGTTGGAATTGAGTATTTAATATTCTCTTGTACTGCATTGTTCATATGATTACATTGTGCCTCATTGACGTGATTTCCTCCTCCTTCTTTCGGTATTATATGTCGATTTTGAAAGTTAGGTGGGGGGGGGGGGGGGTCTTAGCGGCAGAATTTGAAATGAGGGAAAGCGATATTGAACGGAAGTCGTCCTAAATGAAAAGCTTGAGGCGATTCATCGTGGATAGTTTTCCCGTGGAATTATCTCGCCATTTCTAGGTTATTTTTGGATGTTATTAGTTGTGGTGATAGCGTTGAAGTCACAAAAATGAGGTAATATTGAATTATTGTCGTGTCGAGATGGAGATATTCGTATATCGTTGTGTATATTTGAGATGGAAACGCTCAGCTTTCGATGAATCTTTTTTTGTTATTATCAACCTCGGATATACGGTTCTTCCACTTTTCGCTCATTGATCATTGTCATCGATAAGACGGCGGCCAAATTCAGCATCGTTATCGTCGTTTAGAGTATTGATGAAATCGGATGGAGACTTTTGTATGGTCGCTGAATGGTTTTGGTGATTGGGGACGGATAGAAGGGGAGGAGCTGTCTTTCACCTCTAAACTATTTTTAAATGTGATCATCCAAATACAAAATTACTATTGTTTTTAGATCGTTTTTTGAGGAATTTTAATTATCGCCGAACCTAATTATAAGTGGATGAGAGAGCGTTAATTTTTACGACAACGGATGAGAGTGATAATTACTTCTTTGAATATTTAACTACTCATAGAGGTAATAAAGAGTAAAGTAATAAAATGAGCTCATCGGAGGAATCGGACGAATATAATATAGGTGATATCCTTCGCTTAACAGAATAGATTATTCGCTTAGTAAGATAGCTTGGTGCATAACTTTTTATTCGGATATCCATTCGAATTTTCATTAATATTGATGATAGATAAAAGAGAAAAGACATCGAAAGAGAGCGATACGATTTTATATTAGAGAATTGTGATTTTTCATTGTTTTTAAGTCGCAATTGTTTCAATTTTTGCCGTTGTTTTTTTTTGCAGTTTCTTGTTGATATTATTATGAGCTCATAGTTGGCATTTTCTCTGATATGAGGTGATTTCTTATTTGAGATTTCCGAATTGATAATTTTGCTAAATCTCCGGGTCGGGAAGAGATATATGTTACTTCTAATTTCTGAAGAAGGAGGGCGAATTCTCCCGATCGGGAAGAGATATTTATTACTTCCCAGTTTCTGAAGAAAGAGGACGAATTCTCCCGATCGGGAAGAGATATATATTACTTCCAATTTCTGAAGAGAGAGGACAAATTCTCCCGATCTTGAAGAGATATATAATACTTCCAATTTCTGAAGAAGGAGGACGAAAAGAAGAGAGGAGAGAGTTAGTCTTTACTTTTTTTTAGAAAAAGATAGAAGTATGGGAGGGATATAAATACAGTTATAGATCAGTTTTATTGATAAAAATACAACAGAGATAATTGCCTTTATTTCTTGATGTTTCATTGATGAAGTTGTAAATATATTTCGATGAGTTGATAAATGAGATTAATTAGAGAGAAGTATTCGTATGATTCTTATCGCATCTAATATGAGGAAATATATGGTTGTAGTTACTTCAAGGATCGTTTTCGACTCACGTATGGATGATTCGCCACTTCATTTGCCCCCTCATCTCCGACTTGTGTTTATTTGAGAGGAGAGAGGTTTCGAGCACTCATGATACAATTACGCATCTCCTAGATTGAAGGCGCAAAAAAAGCAAACTATGAATGATTGTAGTGAAATCTATTCGAAGTATGCGGTCTATTGTAGAAATTGAAAGAGGTGAATCGATGCTTTCTATGGGAGAAATTGTTGAAATCTTGTGGAGAAGTTAATTTTGTTTAATTAATTTATTTGAGGTCATTGTTTTGTTTTTCTTAATGATCGTTTTATTTATCATATGAAAGCATAACACGTCGCTTACAAGAATGTTTGAAGAAAGAGAAATGAGGACGAAAGAGAGAATAGAGATGAGTAAACGGATATCCTCAATGTTTCCGGTACATCCTTCATAGATGGGATATAAAACTAGGAAAGACAAAGGGAAAATGATTTTTCAAAGATAATTATTTATGAAAGTGAAAGTAGAGGTACGATCGACGAGGACATTTCAGATATGTAATGCGCAATCGTTCGTTATCGGTCCGGCACCAATTCTCGAAGCGATGTATCAAGCAAACGTTATTGCATTATTACCATTCAATGAGCAACCCTATAATGCCGATAAATATAATCAAAAAATACTTGAGGTTAGTTATTAATCTATTCGATTAAATCGACTAAAATAATTCGAATGAAAACAATCGGAAAACTAAAATCACCATATGATATTATTTTATTTTTTTGAGAAAAAATCGACAAAAAATTTGGAAAAAAACGACGTAAAATTAAACGAAATAATCAAAAAATGAAATTATAAATGAGTGGAAAAAAAGTGAAATAGTCGAATTGATAATTTGAAAGGGTCAAGATGAATTTAATTGTAATTTTTCATATATTAAGCAAAAAAAAGAAGCTCGAAATAGATTCGATATACAATCTTTATTATGATCGATGAATATTTCGATATAGAGAATCGTAAGAACGATATATTTTATCTTTGCTTATTGATAGTTTGAAATAGAGATTTTCTTTCGATGATCGATGGAATCTATGATCACTTATGATTTATCGATAAAATAAATCTGAGAAGTGAGTCACACTCGGATCTGTTTAGCTGTCGGATATTATGGAAAATAAGGCGTATCGACGCTGAGCATAATAAACCCTACTTTAGTTTACATTATAAAGTTTTTGTTATGACGATTATCCGAAACGTTGAGCGATGAATATGGCATGCGATTGCAGGTGAATGGGGATGATTATTCGGGATATGGATGTTCGCTGACGATCAACGAGGATGATAAGTCATGGGCAACAGCAAGATGCTATAATGGTATCCTGGATATTAGGTTTGTTCTCGGTTTTCTAATTTTTTCCTCTTCAAAGTGAACTAGAGGTAGGCACGTCAATGAATTTGAATCCAAAATATGATTTATAGTGTCGAGAAAATTTGGGAAGAGCGATAAAACTAATTTATTTTGATAAGCAAAAAGTTCTTCTCGGAGGTGTTTTCTGTTTTTTATGAGGTAGAGAATTTGTTTTTCCATTTACCGTTTAAAGACATAAACGGCGACTTCATTTTGCGTTGCAAACACCTGGATCACCTAAGGAGCAAGACGATCTTTTGAGGTCGTCATGAATGATATTCCACCTTTCGTTCCACCTCCTCGTTTTATCAGTAAAATCATTTCCCTTCCATATTTAGCGGAAGTCTTTGTTTTGTTTTGTTGTTGTTTTTTTTTTGCTTCAAGATTATTTACATTATTTATCAAAAGTGCTTTTTTTGCAATTATGCAAGGGGAGAAATGAAAAAGGAAGGGGATAATGATCACTACAGATGATATTGTTTCAGAAATTGTCTTGTGCTTGCGTCGAATTGCGATGCACCGTCCGTTGTGCAAATCGAGAAGGTACCACTTCCCGTGCTTGAAAAGGAAGGAAGGTTCGTTGCTTGGATGAATTTGATATCCGTTCTTGAGAAAACAGCTGGAACTTTTGAAAGAAATAAGCGAATAATATTGTTGAGTTGTAATCTTGTGTTGGTGTATAAAAGCTTAGCGAGAATCTTCAATAGTAGCGTGATAGCAGGAATATGACCATTTGGTTGTGGGCATTTACGGGCTGACATACCGAAAGGTTATTCTGAGTGCATTCACATCGATGTCACACTTTGTCTTCGTAAAGGCCCTGGCTAAATAGAAAAAAACTACTGGAATATATCGGCTGGAGTTGATGGGAATGCTTCTTTCGAATTATGACTAACTACAGGAAAAGTCACACCCAGAAAGCGTTGGACAGAAGCTAAGGTCTCTCGACATTATCAGATTCCTCTGCTGTCGGTATTTTGTCCATTATGGCCAACTTTTTCAGGGGAATCCTGTCAGATCCGGGAGTTCTGGATATATCTGGGATTTTCACACTTTTTCCTGAGGTGCCAATAAGCTTGTTGCATATCTGATCGTAATATATTCTTATTTGTTCTAGATTCTTCTATGTGTGTGGTCAATGTGGCAAAGTTTATTGGGATGGTTGCCACATCGTCAACTACAATACATTCGCTGAGCCGTTATTTGCAAACGAAACCGCGGAAGAAAGTACCATTGTTTGCGATGAAATAGGCATGAATTGATGGTTCGTAGACGGAAATATAGCAGTCAAATTGCTTAAGGCGTTTATAGAGTGAGGATGTGAATGGAAGAGGAAAGGGTAGAAGAGGTAAGGTGGGAAAGAGGATGGTGGTTGCTAATGCAGCGGTGATCAGTACTTTTCAAAGGAATCCTCGAAGAGAAATGGTGTCGCGGGTGGGAAACGTAATCGATCGTCGGTTTTCCTCATCGGATTCGATCGCAGTCTTTACAGGGCTGACTTATCAGACTTCTAAACGCATCCATGGGCATATTTCTATTATTATTGACGGGTTGTGAAGTTGTGCTGTCTTCTATATTTGTTTCCTTTTATTGTTGTTATGATATCTTAGCCGAATTCGTAGATATGATATCAAATGCTATCACTTTTTGTGGTTTTTTAGTACTTATACCGATATGCGCAGAAGATATGTTTGCTTCATTTTTTTGCGTTTTTTTGTTGTTATTATACGATTTTTCTTTTCAATAAAAATATTCTTTATTTAAATTATGATAGTTTATTCTCTGATTATTGCAAGAATCTCTTTTTGCGTACAGCCAAAAAACATTGGTGAGAAATTATTTACAGGATCTCATTTATTAGAGAAACGGAAGTGGAAATGAAAATTACAAACAATAGATCGGATATAAACATGCATAAGACTTGAGATGCTTCCAAGGATTGGATGGACAACGTCAGAGGCGTCATGTGTGTGAGGTAATGAATGCTTTTCTCACCTTATGGATCCTTTTTGCATTAGACTATGGATGCAAACGCCTTAAAAGTTGATATCACAAAGGTTCGGAAGTTGAGAGGAGAGAGGAAGAAAGGTGCAATTTTAAGGAGCTCTCACTTATTACATAGATGGCCGTAAAATGCAGCAAACCTATGAGTTTGAAGTCTTATTGACTAGCGTATTGTTGTGATCGTCGTAGCATTGTGAACAGAGGAATGCATTCGTAAACGTAACAGCAACCAACTTATCTCTCGAGGAGGTGAAGGTACTTCATGATCCCCGTTGAGAACCACTGTTCTCAAGCCCCTTTAGCTTTCAGAGATTGCAGCCTAATTTATTAACGGGATCAATTTATTATCTCGTTGATAGTCTGCCTAAATGCATAAATCAAAAGAATAAATCTATCTTGGGTTATCTTTGTGAATTCCATCTCACGTTTATGAAGTATTGCCATGAAGAAAGAATTCAATAAACGTTGAAATCGATCACTGCTCTAACGATTGGCACAACATGCAGCACGAACTCCATGAATAAAGTATGACATACTAGAGGTGTGGATTGCAAACGAATTACGCCACTTATCGAGGATATTCAATTGAAACAGCACGTTGCCAACGTCATTGCAACCTACGATATCCTAATATTTTCTCTCATCGGCGATGGCAAAACCTTCGATACTGGTTTGTTCACAATCATGTTACATCTGTAATTCTCATATTTTCCGAGATATCATTTCCGATAACGATTAAATTAAAAGAGAGGTGAAATAAGCGACAATTTCAAAGAGAGAAAAAAACAAAAGCCTTTTTAAAAAAAAAAATATTTTGGAATAATTTTTTATGTTGAAATTTTAGGCTCCAATCTCCTATATGAGAATCGAAATCGTATCAGTGATCTCACCGATGTGATTCCCCTTCGCCTAATTCAAATATACCTCTCGTAGATTGCCTAAATCTCACTTTATTGGCATATGAAACGAATAATTGTGCAATGATGAGCGTATGAAAGATATGAATACATATAATTACAACATTTTGCTAGAATATCATTTCAATGAAATACATTATTGAAATTAATTTGAATTTATTAAGAGAATATTTCGACGATTATTCATCAGTAAGCATTAATTTTCTTATATTAATTTGATAAAAATCTTCAAGCATTGGAAAATTCAGTTGAAATAGCTAAAACGATAGTGGGATTTCGAGTATTAAATTCTCAGAAACGGAAGAAAACCGCAATATTTGCAGTCGCCTAGACCGTTGTTGCTTTCGACTAGATTCTTGTAAATATTACAAATACTCAAATATGAAAAACTTTTGAAATTTCCACAAATGTGGAAACCTCTTACGGATAGTCCAGGTAAACGTCATGGGAAAACCTCTTGCGGATAGTTCAGGTAAACGTCACTCACACTTACCTGTAATATTTGTCGAACGCTCTTTTGCTTGAGAAATCGCTTTTCACAATATAAATGAATGGTGTCATTGTTCCATATTCTCTAACGACTCTCGCCAAATGCAAAATATCTCAATAATTTAATGCTTCAGAATTAACCTAAAAAGTTATAGATGGATTTAATTATCGTTGAAATTTTTGGTGAATTCCACTTTAATAAAGAAACAATTTGAAATTAAGCAAAAAGAATGCAAATTCATTTCTAGCGGATAATATTAATTTCATACGCAAAACATATCACAAAATATTCAGAAATTCTACTAGCATTAAGGTAATGAGGCAACTTCCAAAGCTGTTCAATTAATTATACTACCTCAAAAATATGGAGCAGTTATACAGATCATTGAGGGGGCAATATCAAGTAGAATCCGATAATCGTCTGAGGATCACATTCATCTTCGTTGAAAACGAATGTTACACTTCGATCCTCTCGAATTCGTATTGTTGTTTCACCTTCACCATAGCAACAATAACGTTTTGATGCATTTGTCACCTGAAAATAATTAATTCTCATTTATTTATTCTATAGTTATGCTCATATATTCGATTAGAAGTAATGAGAGATCGAAAAGAGGAATACTTTGAGGGAATTTTCGATTCTGAAATGTTAAGTGATGCTAAGAATTGAATTCAAATATCATCAATAAATGAGGATAAATTTTTCATTTCCCACCATAAACTCTTAAATATTCTCCTCGCGATTGCTCTGTTCCTCTTTTGTTCGCCTAAGTGAGCTAAGGACTGCAAATAAACGGTGAAATCGATCCACCTTCAAATGTTCTCAACGTTTCATTCTATCTGAAGAAAGACTCTGAAGAGTAGACAATTTAGATCATTGACATCTTTACTATATGTATGATCTTTACTATTTCAGTATATATGATCATATATCTTTACTATTTTCAGTTTTATCAGCAGCAAACTCGTAATTCGATGCGATTTTATTCGACTCGAGCAACTTTATTTAAGCCTAATTTTAGAAAAATACTTTCTATGAGACTTTTTTTTTATATCATCGAATCGAAACGTTGTAATAAGAAAATGATAATTAAGAGTATAGAATATCGAAAGATCGATGCATTTGAAAGAAATCCATTGAGAAATCAACGTAAAATCGTATACGATGATGCAATTTATGCATAAAACAACTAATTTCACATACGGTCGCGAAAACATCAAGTTCATAAGGTGTTTCTTCGATGAGTTCACATTGCTTCGAAAAAATTAATTTCATCGTATTCCTTCCATTTTCAATCTTTTTGATGCGAATATCAGTCATCGTAACGTCTCTAAGAATATTTCGAAGCTGAAAATCAAGCAATCGTTATGATGAGAGGTTAACGTCGATGTAACTGTTTCCATATTTAAATAGTTAAATATGTTAATGACTATGGTGGGCTTCTAATCGAATATTACGGTAATTGATATTTTCACTAAAAGCAGCACTAGCAAATGACTGTTACATTACGAGAGAAATGTTGGAATCGAGAGAATTTATTATTGTAATGTGCTAGTCAAATACTTCCTTCAGATGGATGCTCATCAATGTTCAAGTTTTTGTCTCTATGCTCTTATTTAATGAGAAATATTCAAGCAGTTGAAGAAATTCCAAGTGCTGAAGTAACTTCGACTTCGTTCATTATATTCGCTAACAACAAGAGCAGAAGAATATTCGATCTGCTTCATAAAAAGTTCTCATTTTGATAGTTTAGATGATGAATCTCAATGTCGCAACACCGGTCCGACATTTCGGTTTATATATATTACATAAAATATATATTTTTATATATCACCACATCGGCTGATTTCCAGGTCGGAAAGCGTAATACCATCCACGTCGAGTGAAATAAGACTTGCAAGCATTTGACTAGCTTATACTCCAGAAAACTTTATATTTAATTTTCAAGTATTTCAGCTTTCACCAATTAGTTAATTAAATTAAGCAATTACAGTGCCCGCAAAAAAAAGGAAAAGAAGGGTCTGCTTAACAAAAGAAATCCTTTTTTAGATTAGTATATATTTGTTTCAATGATCTCCAGCAATGTGTTCGGAAATTTCACAAATTTCGTATTAAGAAAATAAGAAACGATTTCATAGTAATCTATTTTCCATTTTTTCCATTTTCCAATCAGCGATATTTTTCCATTATTCACATTTACGTATGTATAATTTGCAGTGAATTAATCTCATGAAAAATCTAAGAAAAATTCGTGATATTCTTTATTCGTTTAATTAATTTAGTTAGAATTACGTTTTTTCCATACATTTAAAGTTGGACTGTACGCATCTTTTATTGTTTCGCATTGTAATTTCAATAAGAGAAATGGAAATTATGAAATAACCTGAACTGAAATGCTCTCATGTTTGAAATTTTGCTCCTCGATAAATCCACAAATTTCAATCGCTCGTAGATAGACGGTCGTATCAACTTTAAGGCTTGAAATATTCAATTATTGTGTGCGGAGAATATTAATGGAAATTAATTCTTTCATTCAAAAAAATGCAAGCTTTTTGCGAACTTCGCAAAGATTCGCTCCGAGGAAAAATTCAAAATTCTATGAACTCGCAATTAGCGACAACAAATTCTCAAAAAATTACTATCCAACGGAATAAAAACTAGGATTTCGTCGATGAATGGTTATGGGTGGGACAGTATAAACCCTAAGGTTATGAGCATGCATGAATGAGAGGCTGGTGCAATTTAGTGTACGAAGGGATGATCCGACAAGAGAGTTCTTCTACTATTCGATATGACGGATGATATCCCCTTCAAGAACGAAGGAACCCTCACACCCCCAGGATGGTGAGGACTTCGTTCCAAAAATCCCTCGTTCGGACGAGGCAGTGGGAATATTGGAGAATCAGGACTTTCACCAAAATCCCAATAAAAGCTAGAGGATGGAAAACGTTTCGCTTTGTTGAGAGTAGGCTTTTATATAGTTTACAAAACTGCGCCGCATTTTATGTTCCTATGAAATTGCGATGAATTGGAAATTTCTGAAAAATCGCAGTTTTAGCGTATATTGCGTTTGCATTTAGCTTATCAAATGCGGGATTAACTAACGGTTGAAGTCGAAAAGGCACAGAGGTACATAGCTCGATGTTGGTGCTATTTGAGTTTGTTCAGAAAGTGACTGCAAACAGGCAGAATCCTCTTCTGCTATGATGCTTTAGGTGATTACGGTCGTTCGAAATCTATAATGAGCTGAGAGCCCTGACCCACAAAGTCCCCATTAATGGCTGTTTCCCTACTAACGATCAAACACTTTCTCTTGTTGTCTCTTTTTGCTTCTTCTTCTTCTCGGAATTAAAAATTACTTTCATTTTGCGTGTAGATACGAGCACCCTCCAGTAAATAGCATTTTCGGAAACCAGAAAGATGAGATATTTTCATGTGGAGCCTCGGCAGGGAATGGATGACGATGAGCCCCGAACAGAAATGCGTGCAGTTTGTCAACATTATCTATTAAAGTAATGAACAATTAAGGAATGTCAAATGGCCTGGGACAAAACCTCAAGAATTTTAAGCGAAAAAAAAAAACGCTTCGCGTCTACACTAACAAATTCTTTACGATAATGCTCGATTAGTACTGAAAAAACTAACTTAAACATCCGTAGGCTTAGAGCTTTAGACGATGTTAGACGGTGATTTCGTCAATCTTCACTCACCTCAATAAGCTCATTGAAGTTGTTTCCGATGTTCTTCATAATGGGAAGTCCTTATTAATGGTAATATTGAGGATTTTTATGAACAACATAGGAATTGAAATATTAATATGGCCATATTATAATGATATAATATACGATTTTCAATTTCACTTACTTAACAAACGCAATTAAATTCGGTTTATCCCAAGAGCAATCATGAAACTCATCAAAACGAATAATGCTGAATTCATTCTCCTCATATGACTGTGATTGTTCCGAGTTGTCAGAAGATACTGAAGAGATAAAAAATGTTTTCAATTGAGCGAATTATTCGTTCGATAAGGAGAAAAACTCTGAGCATAAATAACGCAACTTCTAAAGTTCGGCAACTCGAAATTATAAAGATCTGATGTTTCGCGATTGGAATCTATAATAAATTAGAAGAATTGGAGCTATTTGTTGGGTGAATTGAATCCAGCCTCAAAGCTGATTCATAAAATTCTAAACGATCATCTTTGATGGAGGCAATCTTTGATGGAGGCAAAATATTCCGAAATCTCTCTCTCTCTCAAAAAAAAAAAAAAAAAAAACAATAACATTTTCGGAAATTAAAATATTAACAGTTCAAAGAGAAAACAATTCAATTCAGAGTGAAAACACCTCGAAAAATTACCCGTCACCAACTGAAATATTCATTTTGTGGAAAGAACGGTTTTTTTGTTGGATATTACTTAACAGTTCAGTTTATTTCGTCTTTTCAAGTCGATTCTCGAAGACAAAAACTGAAGACGAGAAAATAGTGAAATGAAACAGAAAAAAAACGAACTTTCATTCAATCGTGTTAGTAAGAAAAGTCAACTTTTCTGCACTTAGAACCACGAAATTTACTGTCATAATAAGTGAAACTTAACCTTGATGTCGATACGAATATCCGCTATCATCTTGCGTATACTTCTGAATGCTCACTTCCGATAAAAATACCGCTGAAATATGCGAGCAAAATTATCGCCGAAATGCGATCGCTAACGTAAATATTCATTTTATGAAATAATTTTTCTATTTATTTGCTTTATTTGATGATAATTAAGTGTTAAGGAAATTTTCCCATCGATCATTTTATATGTATAATCTGAAAAAAAAAAAATAAATAAATACAATCGTCAGGTTGAGTGGATGAAAAACGATGAAATTTTGTACAAGATAATCGAAAATAATTTTTTGTCGTATTGCGACCGATATGGGTGTCATTCGTTTTGCAGTCACAGAAAAAACAGGGCAAGTCCCCATTTTAGATGGAATGTGAGAAAAATTCGAGTTCTTCGAAACTGCTTTCAAAGATCTAAGAAAGAAGAGAAATGCAAACAATGAGAGTAATTCTGTTTTTCAGATCTTGCCGATTGTTCTCTGAACAGTGGTGAACTGCTTGAAAGAAAACCGCAAGAAAACCACTCACAAAAAGGAAACAAAAATTTCCACTGCCTATGCATTGATTCCCTCGACACCTTCGTGACAGAGTGAGGCGAAAATTGATTCTGCGAGAAGAATCTCATGAAATTCGACGAACTCTCTCACGAATACACAAAAGAAAACCCAAAATTCGGTGAATTTTTGTAGTGCACTTCTTTAACAAAACATCTTACTCTAAAAATGACGAAAAGCAAAAACTTACAGCATTCGTAATTTTTTGCATATTTTGCTCTCCAATTACTTTTTACTTCAAACCATTCATTTTCACTGATCGATGAAAGTTCTTCCTATAAGAAATTCTCTTTTTTAACTTCAATATCAAATCACTCGACGGGAATTTAGAAAAATACTTCATTATTGGAGAAAAAGGGAATCTTCACCGCCGAGAATGAACTCTTAAATGGGTCGTATTCGATAATTCAACCTCGAAAAACTACTAAACGCTCACATTTCAGGATGAATTCTTCTCAAAGATAGTCTCAGTTCTAAAGTGCGTTCATTCTCATCCGCATTGTAAACTCTTCACCCTATCTTCTCAATACATTATATCTATTCTCCACAATTCGAATCTTTCAAAAACCCATCACTATGGGAATATTTTTCTCATTTTCGTCTAAGCAATGGTCACTATATACGAAACGTTCTTGTTCTATCGTAGCGAAATTATCAAAAGTTGTTTCGCATAAGAATTCGATCATATTCTATTGAATTTTTGATAAAGATCACCATTTTGTGCAAAAAAAGAGATAAAATAAATTTATAACCGATATATTGTCTAAAAATGTTCGCCGAGTGCTTTTAAATTAAAAGTACAATATCAGCTCCGATAAAGAAATTAAATAATAACTGCGAGAATTCCCGTAAAAACCTTCACTCTTTCCAAACTTGATGCAATTTCGTTATACGACAGTCGCTGATGATGGTTACGATCAAGGCATTTCTTCAATAGTAACGATAGGCTATTGATATTCTCTGGTATATTTAGTTCAGGCAGAACAAGTTCACTGAAATTGAAAAAAAAGCAATAGAAAATCTCCTCACATAATTCCCATATTTCAAACAACTTTAATTTAGTATATTCTAATTTTTATTCAATTAATTTAGTAGAAGATATACTTTTATTAATTTCCTTAGTAGTATCTAATCAAAAAAGGAAGAGGCCATCAAAGCAGTCAAAAGATCAACCAATAAATAGCTGCATAATATCTGCTGTTTTAATAGTCTGAAAAGACAACATGAAAGTTTCCATCAAAAAACCTCCGGCTGTTTCATATCATAATATTAAAGGCGGAATGACCTTTGACCTCTTCCAATCCGAGAAATTAGTATCACTGAAATTGGTTCGAAAGAAGCGATTATGAAAATGTTCGGCTCGGAAGATGAAAAACGGTTTGCACTTAAGCATTGCTAAGCGTGTTTACCCTTTTCCAATTTTGAAGATAATCGCCGGTGATTCCTGTCCCTCATAAGGTGGCTGTTGCACCAACATTTCCCATAAAATAACTCCAAAACTCCAAACATCGGCCTGTAACAGTAAGTAATTATTTGTCATTAAAAACTTAGGTTGCATTGAAGTTGAAAGTGAACTGCAACTGCAGTTGTGTGCAATTACTGCACTGCAATCAACTCTGCAATAAAATAGTTCTCCGGTGTCAGGGTGGCTCAAATTTTCTCAGCATACCCCACTTTTATTAGATAAGCACGAGATATGCATTCTGTAATAGACAAATGGTGAAATGCTCGTATACTGCAGTGTTGAAACGAGAGAACGGCAACAAACAGTGAATATTTCCGTAGGAGGAAGAAAGAAGATGAGAGAGTCAGAAGGGATTGAAAAGATTTTTTAGCGTCTATGAATTTCATGACTAGCGAGAATTAGAATAATTAGTTATAAAAGCTTTATCGCGCTGCATATATACTGAATACGCTGCTGACTAGATCACATGCTCAATTAAAATAATAAATTGCTTAAAGCTGAAAGCAGACAGCAGGTATAATTTATGTATACCGGCGACAAGGTATAAGGCATCAGTCCACTGAATCGAAGCTTCTGAATGAAACAAACTGACAGCGATGATCTAGAAAGGAGGCGTTAACTGTTGACGATTCGATCGTCGAGATTCAGAAGCGGAAAGTTTTTTGTTTCTTTTTGTTCAGAAAATTTCAGAGACTATAAGAAAGCACAAGCTGAACGAAAAATTCCTATGAACGAAAGCAATCCGATCATCACGAACATCTCTCAAATGAGCGAGTTAACCAGATAATCGTTGAAAAATTGGTGAGAAACATCTTATAGTTGAACAGAATAAGAACCAAATTTTGCCGTCAGCGAAACGAAACAGTACATTAAACAGTATACAATTTATTGTGAAGCATTACACTATAACGGAACTGAAAATGGAAAGCGTCTTAATTATCAAACCTTGTGTGAGTATGCCTTTCCTTGAAGTACCTCAGGAGCCATGTATCTCACTGTACCGCAGTATGTCATCGATGTTGTAGCACCTTTCCATTCTCTGACCGTTCCAAAATCGCAAAGTTTGAGTGAATTGTCGGCGGGAAGCAATATACTTGAAAGCATCTCATTTTTAAAAATCGAGATAATCGAAAAAGAACTCGTTAAGTATATCAGTTATACTCCTTCCCGTAAAAGTTCCCTCTCAACAAACTTCTTTCATTGTTAGAGACAATATGGTATTCCTCGTAATTTACTTAAGCCCTTCAGTTCATTAGAAAATATATTCACTCGTAATCATTTCGATAACATAAAGAGTTCCATTTCAAATGTTGTGATATTTATTGCCTAAAACACCACTCAATGAAATTTCTCCACAAATTATTCTAAATTAATTCAAAATATGTAAGTTATTTCAAATAGTTTATCGATATGTAGGAACTTAGAGACATTTCGATATTCACACAGCGACGAAATGATAAAAAATCGATTTACTCTTGTTTGATTAAAGTGACTGCAAAAGATCGCCCAAATGGTGAGCAAATTTAATTACTGCAAATCGATAAGAAATGCTCACTTTTCAGGTTTCAAGTCTCGGTGTAGAAGATTCTGCTCATAGAGATAAATCATCGCCGAAGTGATTTGATTTGTCCACATCAAGAAGAGATCCTTCCGGATTGCTTCCTCACCATTGATGATATTTCTTAACGTCTTTTGACCACAATATTCCATCACGATGCAAAAACAATCTTTGCCGATATTTTTTGGAATGCCATTATATGGCGGCGCATTTTCGCATAGACCACTATGAATAAATACCGTTACGAGATATTAGTGACGAATCACAATTTCAAATAAACGCACTCTTCACTGTAAAGCATCTTTATGGCGTAAACCACATGCAACTACTACTCCGAGTGAATCGCCAACTCTCAGGGCGGGCAATCTGGGCAAGTGGCGTACAGACCAATGTCTGCAGCGGAACTGGTTAGACGCCAGATGTCTGTTCTCCAATAATCCATTTATGCCATTATCACATCGATAGTTGATCATGAAGATCCAAGTCCTCAAGTAGAGGGAATTTTTTTAGACATTGTAAAATCTTTTACTTTCTTCTTCCTTGGAAAATTTTCAAGATAATATCGATTAATTTATATAATAGCTTCTCCTATATGTTTTTTTCGAAACAGTCATAGCAAAACCTTGTAGGTGGGAATTAATTTCACAAACATTATATCTGTGGAGTGGAAAAAAGATAAAGATCTGGCTTCATTCTAAAGAGAAATAATAATTTGGTTGTATTCCAACTTTAAACAAAACTTTTGCTTTACTTCAACTACTGCTTTCGTTGTAACAGTTGCCAAATGAATTTGATCATACCCTAACTAACCTGATCGCACCAAATGATAATTGAGCACGACGCGAATGGCCATCTCACAAATAGAGTAGCAATGAACTCGCATATTTTTTGTATACAAGTTTAGTCCAGCAGTACATGGGCAAAATGGAATGCACGCCAAGATCAATGACGGATGATGATATGACATGTGCTTTTCCAACACTCATAGTAAACGAAAGGATGCTTTGAATTTAAATGTGCAATTCTTTTCCTCATGTTAATAAAAAACTACCACTATGGAGCTACTCGGTGCGTCTCCAGGTTGCGGACAGCCAGTACGACGGTTGTTTGCGGTTATATTGATTAAACGGCCGCAAACAATCCAGTGACGCAATTCAACAGGCTATGGCATGGCGTTGGCAGTAACACGTTGCCATTTAAAAATGGTCATAGTGCGCGAAGATGGTTTCTTGTCCGCCGAAATGGTCACAACCACTACTGTCTCGTAGGTACTTCGTAGAAGAAGAAAAGGTGGTAGAGGGAAGCTCCGAATAACAAAGATCTACGTCGCCAATAGACCGGCCGTCATGCGACGTCGGCTATAGCAGCACTATCGCCAACCGCATCGATGGAGGCGACAATATCACGGCTGTTCTAATGTTTTAGATGTCTTAACGAAATTGAATATACACTTAAATACAAAAAGGAAAGGGCGAGTTTCCTAGAAGTTAATTTTTCTGCGATTAATCCACGATGGAATGTTGCACTGAAATTTACATCTGCACCTCATTTTAGGGCGATTATAGGGTGAAAACTAACTAAGTGAGAGATTTATAATTAGATCGGATGCCGGTGGAGCTTCTATGATGCGCGTGTCGGAACTATCCAACGGACAGACAGACACAAACAGACACAAAATACACACGACTGAAGATGCTATAATACATGATGTAGAAGGCAAAAATGCCATCAGAAGCACTATGAAAGCGCTTACAAAATGGTGACGAGGTGAGGATGCTTGAGTGCTATGAGTCTATCGATGCATTCAACCTCGGAACGTTTTGCATGTAGAACATACTTAACCGCCACTTCACGATTGCTCCACATGCCCTTATGAACGTGGCCGAAAGAACCTGAGCCGAGCATTTCGAGGATTTGTAAATCGTTTTCTTTGATTAATTCAGGCATTCTGCGTTGAAATTTTACCTGCAAATGATTGTGCTCTAGGGGAGAACGCAACGACATTTGCACAGACGATCACTTCAAGCAAGCATCCTTCGAATATTTTACGATAAAAGTACCTTAGATTTATACAGATTTCAGTGTTACATATTTTTTGAACATAAGAAGAAAGAATATGTGCATGCGCAATCGGAACCTTTCGTCTTCCGTGCAAACCCATTAACCATCACGGAGAAGGCAGGAGCCTTCTCCGCGTCGAACAACAATACGCATATCAAACATTCATGACGAGAAATAAAACAGCAACGTGAATAATACCAATTCAACATAAGTTTCGTGCATTGATATTTATTGACTTGAGCAGTGAACGCGGTTAACAGCAATAAAGGTGCTCAGCTTGATAGGTGATAAGCATTGCAACAATGATGGCAAAGGTGATTGCAGGCACACACATTAAACTCGACCTCAACCCATTTTCCGCACAATAAACTTGACCTCAACCCATTCTCCATACATTAAACTCGGCTTCAATTCAGCTTCTCCTTAACCCCATTCCTCACTTAGTGCCACTAACTGACAAGATATGGGAATTTCTTATCTCTCGACTTTTTGAAGTACTCCTCTTGCCAATTCATCCCTTCTTCCCTCTATTTAGTATACGATGGAGAAACATAAACGAAGATATAAAGGCCACAAAACTTATATTTTGTATCCACTCAAATAAACTATAAAATATTCAAATGAGCCAAATTTCCAATGAAAATTTTTAATTTCCACCAAATAGGATGAATATTTATGCAACACAGATATTTTATGTTACATTAAATAAAGACGAGTAACAATAGCGAAGCAAATGCCTCTTCACGCAAATGCCAAGAGCACACTATTGCGCACGGAGGTGCTGGAAGATGCGAAATGTGCAAACAAGCAGCTGGTTGCACTGCCATTCATGCATAACAATCGCTGCTCTCAACTGTTAGCGACCCATAGTTTATCACCATCAACACTTCAGCATCATTCTCGCATATCGTAGTGGTCAGTAGTGGTCACTTAAAAAAGAGGAAGTGATCACAACAGGGTTGTGTCAGTACGCGCACATATAAACAATGCTTTTTTTTCAGAAAAAGAACACTTTAAAGAAAACTTAATGTCAACTAACAAAAGCAGTAAATGTCTAGAAATATGAAGTATATTCTGACAGCTCTCCAATTCCGGCATTAGCGAAAGTAGATTTACAGTTTTTATGGGCATATTTCAAGAACATTTAGCTAACAATTATGGGGTGATCATTATCGGATGCGCACTAAACGTCGGTTTCTATTATCGTGGTATGACTTCCTATATCATATGATGCTCCGCTATATCATAGAATGATTCCTTATCCCATAGGGTGATCTCCTATACCATTCGATAATTCCCTCTACCAACGTTCATGTTCATCGATCGAATTCGAGGGGAATTTATTTATATGAAAGTATGAGAAAAGCCTTCATTTTATATTTGTGGGATTAATAACGGGAAGATTGTGGGATTCTTTTTTTTTAAAGAAAAGGACTTTCATAGATAAATAATTTAATAAATAATGCACGGAAGCAACGTTCTCTCTATGAAGCATTCTTTCCTTGCTATGAATTTTCAAAAATAGTTGAGAACTTGAGAGAAATGCTTTGGAAAAACGGACATTTTACCAATTCCTCTTTTTAGTACTCTTCATCATTCTCTTTTCGTTGAGAATAACTTGCTCTCTATTGAGAACAACTTTTCTTTGAAAAGGAAAGGCAAATCTCAAAAATAATCTCCCACTTCGAGTGAAATTATTTTTCCCATTGAAGGATTTCCATTATTTTAAACAAACACTCTCCAAGTAATGTGTCTATCATGATGCGCTTACAAAAATCGCTCAACGAGCGGAAAAGCTAAATATTTAAGGAAGAGTGGGATAACCCTTTACAGACCAAATGAAGAGGCGATGTCGGGAAAGATGGAAATGGGAGGGGAGGATAGGAACGATTCGTTGTTTATTATTTCGAATGTCTGAAATAGAAAAGACCCCCGACAGCTGCAAAAAAAAAGTTTTTCTGGATTTTTTACCACAATGCGATAATTTCAAAAATCATTTTCTGAAGACATTTATGGAATGTTTCGGTTTAGGCGAATCCTAGCACAAGAAAAACCAACAGAGAAATAAATATGCTGATTGCTATATTCATACACACAGCGGTGAGAATCTTAATACCTCATATTTACTGAGAACACAATTCCCCGGATATCCATTTTCTGAAGTGAAAAAAACCCCTAACGCCCAATCATGCACGAAAAACAACGATGGTCCTTTCAAGAAGTTGTAAGTGGTCGTTGTGAACAACACGTTTTTTAGCTGCAAACATCAGCACACAAACATCACTTGGAACGTTCGCAGAGGCGATCATAGGCAGTATTTTTGTCGGGATGGAGCGCATATTTGCTGGTGGACGGGAAACGGTGGAGTGCGGGGATTCGTCGAACGGTGAGTGCGGGGAGTCGTCGGGTGGAGCAGATATATTGTCTTCGTGGTTGCGAACCTCCCCACTCGAATGTGCTCCAATTTTTGGTACTCGGAGGCGTTGTAGGCCAATTCTTTTCCAAAATAGGTCTGTCTGTCTGAAATCGGAACTGTATGCACTGAATATGAATTAGGGCACTAGTGCATGTAATGAGGAAATCATGAGCATATATTGGATGCAAAAATGCATAAATGGTGGGAAGAGAAGGTCTTCCATAGCACTGAAATATTTTTCCTTTAAATTTTCCTCATTTCTTTACCATCTTCTGTTTGATAAAAGACATAAGCCCTTCATTTCCCCAATAAGCCTTCCATTTCTCCATGCCCACCTCTTTTCCAAAAACCTTAACCCTCGCATCCTCCCTCGAGTTCGGTGGAAGACTTGTGACTTCCGAGCGGATGGTTGGGCATTTCATTTTCCTTTGGCTCTGCTTTGGTTTCGTCATAGAGTAATAAGAAGGATGTTGCGCGTTTCCTGTACATTAACCGCTGAGATATTTTACCTCCCTTTTCGCAGCACGGTGAGGGAATAGCTCGTGATCCGGCCGGTAAGACCATAGAAATGAAATGTTGCACTAGTCTGCTGCTATAATGCCCGACTTGTACAGATTCAGCGGCCCTCAGTAGTCTTGTTTTTAACCGCTCAGTTCTGCACGACACGTTCAACCGTTCAGTTCTTCCGTTGCTCCTGTGAGACTTCTATGCGATCATGAGGTAAAAATTCCGAAATTATCGGTGCGCGTTGCAAGAGTCAGCTCCACCTGACTCGTCTAGTCGTTCAGGTCTCGTCGCGGATCTGCACTCTCCTCCAAGATGGGTGTAATAACTTCCGCCGACCCGGTAGCCAATATATTCTGAAGGTTGTAGAACTTAGCTGTCCTGTTCGCTCTAATTTGTTGTGTTGACGATTTCTTCTCACTCGAACAACTGCTTCCGTCTCGCTTCTTCCAAACTTTCGTCCTTACCCAATCTCAAACTTGGGTAATTAGACCTCTTACATTTTATTAGTGTATAGTACGCCGAACAATATGATCGCAATTATCACGCACAACAGCATGGAATACTCAACGCCAAGTTACAATTCAGCATACACAGCAATACATAATTACGGTTAACAAAACACTACAATACATGGCAGGATTGGGACGTCCTTTCAATCCTATAATTTTAACTTTCCTATCCTTTCACAATCCTAGCAGGACGCAGCACGTAAAATTTTTACTAACAGAAAAATTCCCATCGAAGGAAAATATATCTCGTCGTAGCGAGAGCTCCTGCGCTTTCGCAGCACATTAAAAGTCGTCCCTCAATGAGCTCATTGCTATCTCTTTTAGAGGTCCTTTGAGGCTGTGCGTTCGTCGACATCATAGCTCCATGACGAATCCGTTTTGAATGATTTTACCTGTTCATGAAGAGAGCGGCGCCAGGTTTCCAATGCCTTCCCCCTTGAAGAAGCCACTAGTCCGACGTATTTTTGCGATGTTTCTTTCGGCATGCATTAGTCACCGAAACGTCCTCACGCACATGCACATTTTTTTGGCCCTCATATTTTTATGCCAATACATCTTAAATTATCTATTAAATTAAAAATCCGTACGATATTCGCGAGTGGGCGCGACAGTGGGGTCGAGTAAACTGACAGACGACACAGACGTAAGGGTGAACAATTTTTCACACTTAAACAGTAAGGTGAAGAGAGTAAGGAATAATTCACAAGAACAGCTTCGATCGTCGACACGATCCCGCCGTCGAACTTCACGCTGCCGCCGATCACCTCCCTCACTCCAACGGCTAAGTTAGGTCCACCCGGTCTTACGAACACTCCAGTAGCTGGAACGAATATATGGGCACATCATCCCCTCGTGTACATCTCAATTCTTGTTTAAGCTAGCATCGGGAGGCATATTGGCAGTTGTTCGATGCGTGCCCTCATGAGCTTTTCATAGTTACCTTACACGGTGCACTATTTCGGCCTAATCTGTTGCCGACAGTGCTGCCGTACGTAACAAACAATTAAATAGTGAGAAATTAATAGAAAGAATCGAAAATTTTTCAAATCACCATAAGAGGCAAGTGAAAAGAAAGGAAATAACATCAAAAAAGTGATAATAAAGTTAGATGAATTCGGTAAACGCAGTTACGAAAGAATCGTTGGATGGGAAAATAAATCCCATTGCTAATTTCGAAATCTATATTCATATATGCCGGCTAAATGCTTTCAGCAGACATCCGATGGAAAAAAGAAAACTCTCAGTAACCGTCCTCTTTCAGTCGCTATGAGAAATACGGTTTCAACTTCTGTTCAACGCCATACAGTGCGTTATGAGTTGTATATACGGTTGAAATACTTTTTTTTTTGAGATCAGACTTTTCATTCGTTCATATATCGCCTTCATCGCTACTTTAGAGCTTCAAAACCAGTGCTGTGATATTAAGTTATAATGAATAAACTTGCAGGTTTCTTAAAATTTTGGTAACAGGAAAAGGGAGAAGGGGACTGTTCAAGAGTGGAGAGAGATCAGTGAAAAACCATATTTTGTGTAAGAGTTGCTGCCAAAGTAGTTATGAGTTTCAAGAATAAAGTAAAACGCCAATTTAGCGGAATTTTCTGATGTTAGAGTATGGTCGATTCATTGAAACAAGAGAGTAAAATATGGAGTGTTTTAAGCGCTAGAATTTATGATGGCCTCATTTTAAGGAGTGGATGGGGGATGGGAGGAGAGAGAAGCTGGAAACTGCAACATTCCATTTATGCCATAATTTTTTGACTTTATTGTACTTTTCCATCGGTATTTGTGACTAAATTCCTCCTGTAGAGGTCTCTAATTTACCCATTCGGAACAAGAGACTATTTGATGCAGAAATAGAAAATCGACTGCTATGTTCTAATTCGCTCTGCTCTTTAGGGTTTTGTAAAATGTAATATGGCCCGTTCGTTAAACCAGCTGCGTTCTAAAATTCCTATGTTTACCAAAAAGCTCCGTTACTCTTTCTTGTGGACTTATTACTACGCTGAAAAATTTCTTTGCTTCTTAAACTCGAAAAATTCCCAATTTTTCCCCCAAGTTACTTCCATTTTTTAAGAACTTACTACTGAGGCACTTAGAAATTTAACGATTTTTCTTTTTTAATATTTTTTCTGGGAGAATTCCTTAGCGATTCTGGACAAAAGTGATGAATACGATGACTGAGTGAGGAATTACGATCTGCACAAACGTCACATTTTGTCGAATGTCCGTTCCATTTACAGTCTGACGCTTTTAGAATAGGGATGAAATGAGTTCTGAGGACAAATCGGCATGTTATATTTCCGCGTTTCCTATCATTTTTTTAGTCTGGTAGCCGAAAAAATTTTTGACTTTTAAGACGGGATACTTTGACTAGGCGCCTGATGTAAAAATACATTTGGATGATATAGCTTTATCACAGATATATGTAAGGTTTGGCCGAAATTGCCAGTTAGTGGTTTAATCACGTCCCTACACCATTGCCGGACGGGTGATAAAAACTGATTCAATAAAATGAAGAAAATGCTGCTCTAAGGACGCAAACTACAGCTGATGGTCGCGATAGTAGATGATTCAGAAGAAAGAAAGTCTCAGATTTTTTACTGAAGAAATTTATATATATATACATAAACTTTTTGAATTGGATAATACTAATTTTCACTGATTTGCAGTGTGTTTAAGAGGTTCGCCATTGATTTTATTGCTAAGCAATCAATGATGGGTGCCCTCTTCGTTATATTTACAAAAAGACGTAAAACTGGATTGTTGATTAAAAATTTGGTACCATCTAAGTTGTCACTGACATCGAAAGGAAAGTAGTAAATTTAGTGCAACGACCGATTCAACCGTAACGAAATTCTAACTATCAATTCACGGAATAAACGTCATGAAGACAATGCTGAATTTGGTTGTAATGATTACACTGCTGATTACATCATTTTCGTTTTTTTAAACAATAAAAATTTTGTTCAAAAACCATTTGGAACTTTCAATATTTTCTTTCAGCTTATTCAATTGTTTATCACGATTTCGCCAAATTTCCGCTTAGGTTTTCGCGTAACGCAATAAAAATTTTGAAGAATGTGAAATACAATTGAAACTGCGAATTACAACAAATTTCCTACTAGCCGATGAAAGATGAATGTAAAAAACGGAAACGGAGTAACTTCTAAGTTGCGATATTTTTATCTGCTGCTGGCAGAACGATTAAGCACGCTTAGTTCATCGAATGTTTTTATGCTTCTTTAGTGAAAGATGAGGAAAGAAGAAACTAAGAGGGAAGGAGAGGAGGAAAAATGAGCTGGGAAGCACGAAAGAGTAGAGTGAGGAGCAAAACAAGCGGCGAATGCAACATAAAAGGCAAGCATTTCCATTCGTATTTCTTGTAATTTATGGGATCATTGACTGATTCTCGTTGAGTTATCACGTCATAGTTCGAATAATCTCTTGTAAGAATACCCTCTATTCATCATCTCTTCTTTCGCAAGCAAGTTCTTGGAAACGCAAAAATTCATAAAATTTCACATAAAATCTCATAAAAAACGCGATTTCCCACCGGAAAATAGTTTCAAAAATTAGTGCACATCACATACGCAGTATTTATGTAGTATTATATGGATATCTTCTATAAATGAATCATAGATTACAGATCAGTCTTCAGCGGAAGTGTTCTATTTCCACAAACCAAGACAGTCAAACACGAAACAAACAGAAGGGCAGTCAGTGTCAGCCGCTTAGAACACGTGCAAATCAGGTTCTTTGCCCGCATTTTATTCTAGTTTATGAGTGGAAATTTCCTGCGTCCATTCTTTAGGCGGTTCACCGAAAATTTGTCTGCGATGTTTTTATTTCCTTTTTTTGCCATCTGTAAACTTCAGAGTCTTCTTATTTACCAAATAACTTTATCGCTTTAATTGAAGTATCTGCAATTTTTATTTTCTTTATTGATTGAAAGTTTTCTATCTTATTTATTTCGTTGATCAGCTGGTTCTACCTAACTCACGTTGAATCTTCTCTTAGCAGGTCCACTTTTCTCTCTATGGGAAGAGTTCACGCCCACCTTGTGAAGTGTGGGCAAGAGAAAAATTGCGACGTGGAACACCAAGAGATAAAAATGGAAAAAGTGGTGAACAAAAAAGAAAAATCTAAAGTACAAAACAAGATTCCAAGTTGATTACCTTATCGTCACTTCGTCTTCAAAAATGTTGCACAAAAAAATTCGCTATGTTTAGGCTAAAGTGTAACCGATATGATGCGACAATCGAGGAAACGCTTTTCAAGTTAATTGCGACTGATTATTTTTATAGACAAAAAGTTAATGTGACACGTTATATACAGCGGTTTAAATCTGACTCCGACATCGATGAGATGTATTGTTTGTTGATTAGCGAAAATATCGCCAGTAGATAGATGCAAACCCTCGATTTCCCGCTAACTGATCGAAAGCTGTCCCGCGAAACTGCTGCGGACTCGCATGCCCAGTCAATAATTATTATTTCGACTGCGCCACTTCTATTGTGCATAGGATGCAACACACCGTGATAAATGTGTCGTTTTTAATAGGAAAATGCATTTTCTCACATGACATCGAGATCGACTTATGCGATAGATAAACAAGTGATATCTCAGCAAATATAGAACCATAACAAAACGGCTCCGTCACAGTCGTCTTCTGTGTTATTCTTTATGTTTGAATGATGGAACTCCGTTAAAATTGATTTTAGGCCTATTTCTCATATTTAAACGATTTTTGTGCAGTTGATAGCTAGCTGTCGCTAATCGTTGATCATCAAAGAAGAATGAATATGCTGTTTTGAGTACCATTCATTCATTGACACTTATTACAAATTGCTCTCTGAATTGTGTTGTGATGCGTAGAGAATATCTAGATCTAGTTATAGCTAACCAGATTTTATGTTGACGTCTAAAAATCGTAATTGATTTTTCACAAGTTTAAGCAACTTTACAAGCAAATCAAAACAACACCACTGTAAGGAACTCATAGTGACCTTAGATGTGATGAAAGAAAGAGAAAACAACATCGTTGCTGCTCAGTTGATGAAAACAGATGAGACCATCGAAAATTACGTGGGAATGTCAAAGGAAAACGCTTATGAATTTTTCGAAAAACATTTGAAATTATTCCTAAATGGTCCATTTAAAAATTCCTTCATTTGATTTCCTCTGAAATCACAAAATGCAGACGAATAAACAAATTACTGTATTCTCGTTTTCTTTTTGCCATCTCTCATCTCATTGATTAGATTCAAACATCAAGGAGTAATACGAGAAGCGTCATGACAAACGATTCATTAACACAGTGAAAAAATCTCCCTAACATAACCAACTTTACAACGATGATCTAAAATTCCGCATTTAACCAGTTTACATGTTTGCTTACTGAAAAAGAGGTATGGAAGACGAGTTAAGGAAAAGAGGTGGAATAGAGATGGATGGCGAAAAGGGAATATTGCTAAGCTCCCGATCACCAATAATTACATGTTGGAGGGTTTCTAAGCTCAAATATAAGACAGTAATATGTGACCAATTTGCTAAAATCCATTGTCGTTTGGATAATAAACCTCGCAACATGCGACTCGAAACTTTCTCATTCGTTGTTGCGTGGCAGTGCAATACAAGGATCACCTTCCGCTTTCCAAATGAAGAGTTTCGCTACATTCGAATGCGGCATGACTATTAATGAAACGTACTCGTTCTGTTGTGATGGATATAACCACAAGATGAATGCAATCTGATCTCCAACGTTTTTTCTGCCGTTAAGTCATTTGGATGAATGTTTGCTTTACAAGTAAATACTCTTACTGGAATACTTTACAGATTCACAAGCACTTGAATTTTGCCTTTGTCTTTTACACTAGAAGTAACTTTCGGAGTAAGTTGCTGAACATAATACTTCAAAAGTAAAATACTTCAACGTAATACATCGCGAGGGGTATGCAATTTGTCTTAATCCTTGAAATGTATACATATATATCTCCTGAATGTCATTGTTTATGTTGGACACTAAACTTTCCTGATAAATATAAATTAGATGCATTAAGCCTCCTTTAAATAGGGTATTTTGAAATAATATTTCAGTGGAACAGCTGAAATCAACTAAGATCAGAAGGCAATTGCCGTTCAAGGACTTTCATTCTCGGCAAAGATTTATTGGCATCTGTTGCATTTCAAATGCTTAAAATCTAAAAGCTGTGTTGTTCTTTGCTGTTTATATGAATGTGAAAATAATGCCCTTATTAGGGCTATAGATTCCAAAGTATTCACTAGTGCATTTGACGTTCAAGGATGTTCTCTTAGAAAATACAGGTATGATCGAATGGAATAAGCGCATAAATCGTTGAAATTGATCACCTTATCACGTGATCTTTTCGCCATATTTCATAACTCATGTTTGAATTGATGCTTTAAAGTTAAGAGAGTCCAAAATTTCCATCCCACCTAATAAGAACTGAAATAGAAATTTGAAACTCGACAGGAATATTCCAGAATTAAAAAAGATCACAACAGAAAAATACTGTGTTGCAACAGTCCGTGAAATGTAGAGGTTAAAGTGCAAAGATTGTAAAGCAATACAAAAGGAACTGAAACTTAAAGAAAACACTCCCAAACTTTACAAGAACCATCACTGTCAACGGGTCTTCCCAGGCTAAGTTGAAGCCTGTCACCAGTGCTAAGCTTATCGAAGTCCTGACATTTCCTCCGTCCAGCTTCCCTTTCAGAAAGGTTGCACCATAATAAGGTAATATAATACAGAATGCTGCCGCTCAGGTTTTATGGACAAGAAGACTGGATGAGGAGGAGCACTGAGATGAGTAGGAACTTCATCACCAAATGAAGGGTTTCGCAGAAAGTTTGAGGATTGTTTTTTCCAGAAATGAGCCGAAGTGCGAGCAAAATTTGCCAAAATATAGGGACGCCAATTTTGTACTCGTTCTCACTGCCACTCTCTATCCTTTTGAAATTTGCAAATAACAAATGCTTGTACGTAACATTTTTACATCAAGGCACATTTGCATTTATGCCAGAAGCATGATATCTTTATCCGCAGGGCTATGAGAGGGAGACATACAAATCACCTCACATTCCTCCTCTCCTTATTGCCAGCAAGGTGGTACCAGGTTGGAGACGCATCGTTATCGCCCTCTCTAAATTGTGTTACTATCGAAAACGTTTTTGCTGTTGTCACAGTTGTTGGAGCTGATTTCGTCCAATGCGTTTTTGTCGCTTACGAAGTACGATTAAAAGCGCATAGATCAAGACGGCTACGGCGAAATACGTTTCTAAAAAAATTCGAAGCGAATATTTCCATCGTGATGGTTGTGACTTATTTATAAATTGGTTTTGCTTTATTTCCACATCATTTGCAGTGTTGAATTTCGCGTTAAAGAGCTAATATTACCTTTTCATCGTTCATTTTTTAACACCATTTAACATTATAACACGAACTAATGCTAGATTTAACTTTCGTCATTCATATATACGCTAAAATATTCAATATATCATTACTATTTATTTGTTTAATTCATATTTTTTATATTTAATTCCTCACTTGTGGTCTTTTTTCCCGAAGACCCTTTCTGCTTCTTTTTACCGTTGTGCACTTTTGATGGCTTCCTTTTAACACGTCATTGAAATTTTGAAGGAAATAACTCCCGCGTCTCTATCATTTACAGTAAATTCTCTCTTCCACTGCTTAACGCAACAAATTTCTCCTTTTTTTTACATGTTTGTTATGTTATGTATTGCATTTCGAATGGCCAAAACTTTGGAATAAAAATGATATTGCAGAAATAAATGCTCCGTCATTAATAAAATCTCTTCGAAATTTTACCAACTTTACGACGGCATTAAAAACACCCGAATCCATCAATGACTACCGATGCGCATATTCCAAGAGCGGATTTATGCTTATAAATATTGGTTTATTGCTTGTTCGTTTTTGTTTGAAAATTCGTGAAACGTTTAACCTATAATGTATTCTTAACCACCTATACTGCTCCAGCTGTATTTTCCTCATCAGTGCTGCTGAAGGAGTTAAATTCGTATGTTGCTGATTCGCGCCTCTGAGTGAAAGCATTCCTTTATCCGTTTGTGACCATTAGGGAATAAAGGTGAACGAGTGCAACAACAAGTACCACATGATGGTATCCCGTGCGTGCGATGATTCAATACCACTGGTTTTGTGTAGGTCGTCAGCAATCCATAGTGTCAGCTTTCACTCTTAAGGCCGCGCTTATTTTAAAGTAAAGTAAAGTAAAGCACCAGGAGCCACAAAAGTTAGAGCAATCTCGCACGATTTAATATGCTCATATGAATGCTAAAAATCGCAGTTGATAGATGAAACGTCGTCTCACTCTTCGAGATTATTCCCGACAAATTTTGGCACACAGTAATAAATCATCGTTTTTTTTCGCTCTTTTTTCCTGTTTTCCTTATCAGTTCTTTCGTCCTCATTGTGTAGTGTTGCTACGAAATGGTATAACGTCGGAATCGTTTTCGATAACTTCACTGAACTATTGAGTTTCTCGGTTATTATTTCATTTGATAACCTTTTGAGCGTCAATCAAATAGCACAGTTCACTCGTCCATGATGTTTACGTTTGTGATGAGCCTATAAATCACACTTGTCACCAGCGCATTCGCCTATTATTGAGGTTTTGCTCACCGCAACGCTATTCGCCCGTATAATTGTTAGCCCTCTTTTCGAATTTTTGGACATTCTTTCGATGTCTTTATTTTTTTTTTAGAAACTTATCTCTAGCTGCAGCTGGAGCTTCAGCTTGAACTTCGAGTTTATGATATCCGCGAAACCGAATTTAAAACATAAAAACTAAATTCCTTGTGATGGAACACAACTCACATATGAAAGTATTATTTCTGTTGTCATACATGCAGAAGAGATGAATCGAAGAATGCAAGATAAAGAAGCAGCAACATTTTTTCCCGTTATCAGTTAGAATGGTGTTTTTTTGTGATCGCTATATGTAGCAGCACTTGCAGATGCCTCATGAATATATCGGAGTCAAGTCGTAATATTCGTCACATAAACGCCATAAGAACTATTGATTATATTCGGTTGTTAATTATATTCAATGAGTTCCTCTATTGAAATTCATTCATTTCCCGAAAAATCTCTAAAAGAAGCGCTCATATCCGTTAAAAACGATGGTCTAACATTATCATGAGGGTTGGTTTGTTAATTTCTACTGTTTATCTCTTATTTGAATTAGTACTTATTCTGCACACACTGAACGTACAAATTGTTGAGTATTTAAAATGATGAAATTTCAAACACGAGACCGAAGTTGCTTGAGTTTGTAAAACGGGGAGGGCTTTGCGGTTTCACTTTTCTTGTCGAAGACCTCTCATCGTGTTCGGTTTACCGAAGTTATTTCGAGATTGCAAGAAACGTTTGATATTCTCGTTTCTCTAATCATAGAAGAATCCGCGTTCATCTTAAAAGGTCATAAGATATGAAAAACTTCCGAGGTGTTGTTTGAATTTTTCACGTTTCCAATTCGATCTTCTGACAGCATGGTTCAATTTCCTTATACAATGATATTTTTTAACTATCCTATTGTAAGAACTTCGCTAAACGACAGTGATATACCCACCTTATATAAGTGTCATTTTTCGGAGAATTTTTAATACCGTTATACTGCTGAATGAATGTATTTTAATTTGAACTTGTGCGGCAAGGCAATAAATAAATCGGTGAAGGGCGGGTGGGGTGGTAAGAAAACCAGCTCTACCTTGGCAATCACCACTAGACTCTATTAATTGCACTTTTAAATGACACTATTGCGGAATTCCTTCGCTCGTCATCAAAACTGTCTTTACTTTTAAGCACTACGATAATTCATAACAACTTCAACTGTCTCTCTCTTTCTCTCTTTCTTGCTTAACTTAGGTTATTCTCTTTCTCAACCCCACGCCGTTTGTTTGCCACCATCCGGCCGGTTACGTTATCGAGCTTTTCCTTTTTTTCTTCTCTGTAAACAGCGAATTTTTCCACTTATAGGGTCGAAATTTTTTCAGCAGGTACTTTCTACATGAGCAATATATATGACCTATTTATTATTCATGCCAGAACACGACATTTTCGTTTACTGTTTTAGGTGAAGTAATTACTCTTTACTGAAGTCGGTAACTAGTAGCTGGCTGCTATAAACGAAGTAAGTATTGTTTTCACACGTAATGATTTACGTAATGTTTAACTGCAGTAATTTATATATTCGCATATATATATTTCTTGTTATACTCTTTTGCTATTTTATATATATTATTAAATTTTGTTTTAATTTATTTTTTTTTCCATTCGTTTCCAATTTTAGTTTTGTTTTAATTTTTCAAATTTCCATTCGTTTTCCTAAGAAATATTGAATAACTAAGAGATCATCGAACATTTATTGAACTGCACGTTGCACTGAAAAACGAGCAGTTATCACTGATGGAATGAAATGTTCCACGTCACAAGTAGTTCATTTTTTATTTCAGTTCCATAATGTCTCTTACAGTAGTGAATAGTGACTTTTTGAATGAATACTTGATGATTTTTCTCTTATTTTAGTGAGTTTCGTTCAACTGATCAACGGACAGAACTTCTAGTGCGTTAAAATGACCTTAGATGCAATAAAAGAAGAAATAACGCCGCCAACAGTGGCTATGTTTATTGGGTTACCTCATAAATGCTTCACTTTCACACATGACACGTTTAGACATTACGGTTAAATAATATTCATACAAACATTACAACCGTACTTTCCGGTTTTCTAAGTGAAAGGTCTACTATTAATGTATGTGCCGAAAAACTATAGTATAATTGTCAATAAAAAGTAAGGCGAAAACGACTCGAATTATCTGTGATAAACACTTGGCGATCTAAGTGAGAGAATGTTAGAGAAGAGCTGAGAAGTTTAGTGATTCGAAAGAGAAAGAATTTATATTGCATAAACCTGAATCAACTAATCACTGTGCTTCATGCTTAAGTGTCTAGAGGGAGGTTGATGAACGCAGCTTCCAACGTGAATTTTCTCACTTATTTAATTAGCAGTTAACCGCAACCAATCTCCACATTAATTCTATTTGCGTTTTTGATGAGAAAGCAGATGGAGAAAATTGCTGAGCTCACAAAATTTCTATGAAAAAAAGTTTTAAAAATTTTCTCAACTTTGGTAAACGTTTTAAATAACTGCCTATTGGGAGTGAAAATTAATGACATTGAAAAGCATCGGAAACTTGATAAATTCTATATAGCTGAATTTAATTAAAATAATAGGGTCATTATTAGGTCTACTGATCAAATACTGATAATCCAAAGGAGTTTCGGAGTTCGACTACAGGTGAGGATAAATAAGATCAAGTAGTAGAATAGTATTGCAGATATTATTGCTGAAAATTAATGAATTTTTGACGACGCTGTTGTGTTTCATTTATATTTTTTCATCTGTGCTGAATTAAAGGTCTATATCTGACGAACCATTTGTTTGAATATATTCATCGGCCTCAATCTGAACGCATCTTCTGCTTCGAAAATTCCGATGGAAAGTTTTCTCTGCCATAAATGCCAATGAGCTCCTCATAGTTATCCGTCGGCAAGAAGTGATGCATCATGTAGTAACTATATAAACAAGAGTAGTTAGCGTAAAACTTTTTGGAAACGTTTTACTATCTATGCATCATTGTACTACTGTTATCTACTACCGTTAATATATAACTGTAAATGTGGAATGGATCCGAGTGCGATCCAAGAGATGTATTTGGCAACATTTTCATTTTATACGAACGCGGCATCTCGTCATGTTAGGGAATAGGTATATGATTTCACGTTTGTAATAACGCCAATCATCACATATAACTTAAGTCTATGTAACCTTTCACCAAATATCATCTTAGTTACAATTTTACAGCGATAACTTCCTGTTTTCATTTTTTTTTAAATTTCACCAATCATTCAGTGAATCATTAGAGCACTGTGACAGCTCAGTTCATTCGAGACTCTCTCGAGAGGGCGACTGCCATGATCTCTCAATTTTTGTTCGTTTAAATTATTTTAGCTCTGCGCAAATCAACGCTTATTTTTGATTCATTCAATATATGCCATCAATAGATCTGAGATATAAATTGAGGTCGTAATTTGTAAGGTTCCCATTTGAGAATTCATGAGCCTCATGGACCGTACATAATATTGGCACGGAACTACTTATTTTATGAATGAACAAATATATAATTGTACATTTGAAATAGATATGAGTGTATCGCATCAATGAGATCGTAGACAACATTCGCGTAAACAAAGACGGCATTTTATGAGGGTCAATAATCTATCACTCAATTCACCGCACGAGAATCGCAATTGTGGGATTCTGTTGAGTTGTCATGGCCACGTTATTTCGCGGCAGAGAAGATGAACACTCTGCCGACGATTTGTCAGAAACAGTGAAAATGTGATAGTAACCTCGAAGTGAGAATTTTTTCTCCTCTTAATATTATGTTGTTGAGCGCGTTTACTGATGCATCTTTTTATGCTTGGAGAAAAAGTGACAGCATCAGACATCAACCACATTCTCGGTTGTTTTGCTCTTTGCTAGGAAAGAGAGAACAATTTTGGAACGGGAAAATGTTTCCTTCTTTACAGAAGGTTCATTTATTATGTTAGAAATTCCTATGAAGAAAATGTGGGAGAATGCTGAAAAAGAAGCAAATATGAGATGAACGAATTTTTAAGTAGTCCACCGCCAGCAGCTCTCATTGGTATGTTAGGAGGGCGACAAGTTGCAACCTCACTCTCGTTTAAATTTACTATAGAACGTGCTCACTTCGTGTGTTACTATATAAACAGTGGTTGCCAGAATTGAAAATGTTATTATTGCGATAATCGACATTTCACGTAAAATAAATTGTATGATTACCTTTGCTACGTATAGCCTCACAATTATAGTTTTATTGCAACAAATTTCAATCATTATTTCATTGATTTGATTATCACTTTGTGGATTATTAAGTATTTTGTCACAATTTAGTGCACAGAAGTTGACCTTGTGAAATATGATCGATATATATACAATTAATTTTAGCGATTTTTGTGAGCACCCATTTTTGCTTAGATAAGGCGATAATTCTGCACAAATCAGCAGCTGTAGATTTGACCCACTCAGTATTTGCTATCAGCACAGCAAATCAAATATCGGACGACAAGGAGATGATAAGTCTCGCAGTAACTCATAAAACTCTCATCGTTGAATCGTGAATCCATTTGGTCTTATCCACCTTAAAAACTGAAATCCCGCCAACCTTGGATGGTGTCCATTCTATTTTTGATATTCTTTGAACTTTTATTTCACTTCGGTGGTGTTTTCTCAACTAGACCACTAATTTGCTATCAAATTATAAACAAAATACCAAAAAAATTGTTTTTTTGCAATATTTTAAGAAGAAAATGTTTGCGTTTCTAAAATATTGTAAATAATGCAAACTAAGGATTGTTTCTAATATTTTTATACTTTGCGTTATTTCCGAATAAACTGGTATGAGCTCATAGAGTTTACCAAGAATTTCCGAGGTCGATGAAAAAGTTACCAAAAATTGCAACATTGAGGAATATTTTCCATTATATAGACCGAATCATCTGCTGCCAAATTCGTCTGTAGATCCGGGAAAATAATACCGATTGCGAAATATGTAGGATGACTTTCGATTGTCGAAAGTGGAGAAATTGATGGCCTCGAGGATAGGACGATAACCTTCGCGGTTCAGCGGCCGAGAGATGTTAGAAAACAGTTGTACTTTTTCTACTTTTTTGAATATCTCTTAGTGAATTTCTACTGCAACAGCGATCTATAAAGTAAGTTCAAGCTTTCACAGGAGTTGTATTCTAGCCACACTCAAAATGGATCACATGTGGCCCACAAAACATTGTTTACATATATAGGGTTCTTCAATAGCATTTAAAATTTGCATATGAGATATGCATAAGATATGTATATAGGGTTCTTCAAAATTTGCATATGAGATACACTACACATCTCCCTCATCAAGTTCTCACAATTCATTTTGTCAAAACATGGAAAGATATTTCCACCTGAACGTATATGAAACTTATCTCTCATTGTTTGGAAGATTTCCACGCTTCTGTTAGGCTGAAAAATTATCGCATGCACCGATATTATAACGATATTATACACTAAGAAAATTACAATTCCATCGCTATTAACTTGCTGTTCCATCTAATTGCCGTTTGTTTGCCTCGTTGTTTCCTCATATATTCATTCCAGAAAGTACTATGCGTTGTTGGTATTTTTGCGGATTGCTATCCTGGCTCATTTGTTAAATTTTTAAATATAAACATTTAGCGTGATATTTTTCGTAAATTACAAAACATAAGTGAGAATTTTTTGATAATTCTTAGAGATATATTCATCGAAATAACTACATAGTAATGTCAACAGTAATAATTTTCAATAAAGCATATCACTTACTGGGTCAATGCGTTCATGTTTCCAAATAGATATATACCAAATAATATTCCAAAAAGAAGGCTATTCTTGTAATTTCAAGTAACATTAGCAAATAATAAAAGCAATTAAAATAATCACTTTTCAATAAACGTAGGTTTATGATATGTGTAAATATTTTTTTTATACGCTATTTTAATCGTTTTTAATGTCGTTTATAGCGAATACTGCAGCCATTGGACAATACAATTATTGGTATATTTTTTAAGGAGCGGAATGGTTATGCAGACTTTCAATGAACGAGAATTAGAAGCTCTCCACTTTCTCAGAGAGCAGGTGCGTGTTTGCCTATGTGCAACAGATATGAGTAGAAAATTGTTCATTTCCACTATATTTGGGTGTATTCTTTCAGCATTGTTAGAGATTACACTATCGTAGAGTAAAGACGACATTTTATAATATACAGTAATAACATTTTATATTATAATTTTATAAAACTCACATCACCCTATGATATTGGCAATGCAACATTTACGTAATGTGAGCAATATTCGAATTATTTGATTTAGCACGAAAAAAGTCCGAAAGACAATGGCCTTGAAGAAACGCTAAAAACTATAGAAGATTACACTTGTCACGGAAAAATTCGTCACCTTTGAAAAAAGAATGCAGTCAAACAGCGGTCAGATTCGTCTAAATTGTGCTCTACTGTAAACATGAGAAAGCATAAGTTATTTTTCACATCATGTTGAGCACTTTTACATCTTGTTAAGCATTTTTTTTTTCATGATTATGGAAATTCATAACAAAATCTTTTGTAAAGAGGTGGGAGGCGGAAGGAAGAGGGAGGATGGAAGGGAAGATGGGAGAGCGTTCCATGCTGAAAATTTTCCATACTATTCATTTTTAAGGAAAAACCCACAGGTTATAGAAAATAGAGTGGTGGTTTATTCTATCATTTCCTGTGGTTATTGATGCACTCCCAAAAACAAAATGTATATGTCTTGAAGGATAAGATTTGAGCTACATTATATATCTATATTTTTTGCTTTTATTCTTCCCTTTGTGCAAATCAGCAGTTATCAGCAATATCAGTTTTGGTCGCGCACTATGGCAATTGCTATTTTTTTAATGCAAATTTTTGAGACCACAGAAAGGTTTTCATTTGATGATTTATTTAGACTATTACTTTGACTCTTCGGGGTATTTCGTTAATTTTCCCCTCATTTTTTCAGCAAATTTGAACCAAAATAGATTAGAAATGCTGTTCTCTCTCATCACGTCACTAGGAAGAATATGACTGCTTGTCCCTTGTTACATGTTCCTCCCTTTCTTCCTACCTACCTACCTACCCGCGCATCTGTCTACCTTCCTTCCTCTCCTCGTTTTTCACCTCCTCCTCGATCGTTAGTGGGAAACATCAGTGTCGAAAATTCAGATTCCTTATAAAATAGTCAATCCTGTCCACATTTATTGTCAACTGCTTTCAGACAAAAGACCTTCTTCAACCAGGTTACGATACGGACTACAATATCTTACGATGGGCGCAGGTAAACTTTTGAAGAACACCAATTTTTTCTCACATCTTTGATTTCTATGTTAAACGCAATAAATCAAAACGAAGTGAAAGTTTACTTTGAAAGTCGCAAAACGCGAAATAAAAACAAATGTGCCACTAAATTTTGGAAAATTTTGCTTCCGGATAAAATTTCAACTATAGGTGACTTTTCAGTTTTTGTGCCGATTTATAGGTAAACTCAATCAGCGGCAGTTAATAAGAAAAAAGCCCTTCTTTATTTCATTGCAGTGGAGTTAGATTGCAATAAATATCGTTCAACTCTTAATTTCTTCAGTACTTTCAGCTTCAATAAAGACGCGTCAATGAAAATCTATTTAATGCGATTGAATAAACTCCTCAAAGAGTCGCCAATATGAGGCGAACAAAATGAGAAGAAAACAAGAATACTCAACGAATGAAATTGCACCTATTTTCCTATAAAAAAGGACAAGAGAACTGCATCAGTGATTAGCCCTATTCGGAGAGTATTTAGTAGAGCTCAACAACGCTAAAAAGTTGCATTTTTCTCTTCTTATAGTGTCGATTTCTGAAGTTTTCTTTTTTTTTTCACTGAGTTTTTCTCAATAACATTGGCAATCATTAAATATTAACAATAATTTTGCAACACTAATTTTAGCGTTTTTATTTCCTCAGTAAATCATAAATAACATTGAACGTTCGTAAAATATAATTTAGTTGTTCTATTGAATATATCTGAAAATCACTCATCGATATTAATACAATAACTATGGCGAAGGAAGAGAACTGCTTTCAGAGTTTCTTTGGTTCCTTCTCCGTCGAAAAGAAAAAGCTATTCAATTTCCTTTGTTGTGGAAACTGCAGTATGAAAATGCTCACTCACTAAAATGTCTTAAGTCACTTGTTCTATTATATCACTTCGCTTAAATTCTCTAATATCATAAACTTTATGAGTTACTGGTGTGTGTCGCGAATGAAGAACTGAAATGAATAAAGTTCATCGATGCAAATACGACAGCGCATCGATGCTCCTTAATTCAGTCAGCTGTAGTATCTTATAAGATTATATGATACGGTTTATATACTGAAATAATTATTTCTATTATAGGGTTACGGTTTCAACCTTGAAGAGGCGTTATTTCATCTAACTCGACATTTAAAATTTCGTCGTTTCTTTGACCTCGACAATGTAGACAAAATCAAAGACAACAAAATTCTCAAGCAGTACTTTCCACTCGGCTTAATGGGTTAGTGTTTCGATTTCTGTTGAAATCTTGCCAATACACTCGCTTTCTTCAACTTCTTCCCTCTTATTTTCCATCCACTTACCTCCCTTGCCTCTTCCATTCAACACTTTCAATCCAACTCTTTTCAAATTTCTGAGCGCAACAGTATTTTACTGGGCTTTGAGTAATAAATTTAGCTTGATCTACTTTGATTTCGTGAAGAAATTCTAGGCTCCGATAATGTCACCTCCGGTTACTTCAGTTCATTATTCTGGCTAAATAGAAGTTTGACATCCCCTCTTCTGAAAATATCACAATTAAAGACAATATTGTAGTAATATGCGGCGTATTATGTGACAGCGATTTGTAACAACCGTTGTCTTTTCAGGTAAGACAGGTAAAAACAATCACCTGCTAGTGGTGGAATGTGCCGGTCGTATTGATCTTTCTGGTATATTGCGAAGCGTACAAATGAGTGCCTTTATCTATCAACGATTCAAATTCCAGGAAATGATGCTTCGTGAAACCAATAGAATGGAGGCATTAAATAAAGCACAAGTATAGGTTAAGTTTATTACCGAAATATAGTAATACTGAAAAGAATACTTCACATTTTCTGCAGTTTCAAAAGCACTCGCAATCATGAAGGTATATCTGATCTTGAATTCGAATTTTCCACATAAATCAAACATGACACTGAATTATCTGTGCAGCAAATGTATATGAAAGACATAAAGCTGCATCACATCAGTTCTACAGTAGTTCATGACAATGAATATCGTGATTTTACATACTGTTCAAGACGATTTGCAACTGTTTTCTTCAATTCGAAGATTTGCAGAGCAAAATTAACCTGAAATTGATTTCTTGCTTCAGGTATTCGCATACTTCAGGGACTTTGCCACTCAATTCTCCTACTTTTAAGTATTTACAGGATAATACTGAATTCCCTGATGACTTTTCACTGAGAATAATAAAGTGTTTGAAGATCTAATGCGAGATTCCTATATTTGGCAATAGATCTCATAAATTTTTTATTGATTTCGTTGATTTCTTTTTTCTCCAGTGGAGTCTGAAAACACCATTCTGCACCGACTATGACTGATGAAGGTGAGATAGAGCTGCAACCAAGCGCTTGCAGTGAACCGAAGAACGCGAAATTTACATCCACATTTCTTCAAAGAGAGGGACAGCGTATAACGGTAAAAATGAGACAAGACAAGGGCAAAGAGAACATTCGAATTCAAATGCTTAGGCAGCTTGAAGAAACGACATATATTCACGATAGTGCAGTACACTTGAAGACGAAGTAACAATTTTTGTTTCGAAGCCTCGCAACAGCAAAGACAACAGCGGTTGGATGACGTAATATTTCACTCTCAGAGCGACAAAGGAGGGAGGGAGATGAGAACTGAGGAAGGGAGCGGTGGTTGAAGAGCGTGTATTTTGGGCAAGGGTATTTTCTATTCTGACTATATCTTCATGAAAATGGCAACGTCTTGTCATGAAAAATAAATTTTTAAGCGGTTTTCGAGCTTATTTAAACTATTTTTCAGTGCTCTTCAGTTTATATACTCGATTTGGATGGGCTGAAATTGGATCCAAGTCTTTTAAGTATTGTTACAGGTGAGAACATTAATAATTTTTCAGACATTCTATGATCTCCTAAAAATTATAAAAACGATTAGTGTCATCTCGTCTACATTATATCTCTTGTGTAATATGAAACTGAAATGAACTAAATCTTTTCTAAGTCAGCTGCATACTTAATTTATCCTGAACAAATTATACTTGGTTGAATTCAAAGAGGTAAATAACAAGAGTTTTTGAAATTATATGCAATCCAATATTTGAGGTCCATATCGACTTTTATGGGTACTTGTGTACACAAATTATCCGGAATTTATTGACAAATTGGTGATTGTGAATGCACCTACTTACGTATCGGTTCTTTGGAAGGCTGTTTCTCCTTTGTTACCAGAGAGGACATGCAATAAAGTTCGTTTTGCAACAACGCTTGATGAGACCATTCGAGAGTTGGAAAAGGTCGTATTTTCATTGTTCGTGTTTGCATTATTATTATTGTTAATCATTACTATTATTGTTAATAATAATCGTTGTTATTACCATTAATCATTATTAATGTTTATTTCTACTACTCACGCCTTTCATGAAGGTTCAAGAATCTCAAAAGTGGTGATGTTATTTGAGCGAAAAATGCGGAAAGCAGAAGCGATGGAACATCGCTGGGTACAACTTTTGTTATTCATTTTCACACATCAATTGCTTGATGATCGGAGGAGAGTTTAAAAGAAGATTGATCTGCTAAGAGAAATGAATTTCTATCCATCTTTTTTTCGAAAGAAGCAGTCAGTTAATTACAAATACAAATTACGCAAAATGCTCAGAGATTCTGAGTGAGAAAAAACTGCTTTTCATAAAAGTGGAAAAAGTTTCTTCAGAACTGTGATATGAAATACGTACCAAAGCATTGGGGAGGCGATTTGATCGATAGCAACGGTGATCCAATGTGCAGGTAAATCTTCTTCAACTTCCTTTTTTTTGCCTCAGCATTTCTACAGTCCATAAATCTGAGTTTTTACTCTCAATTGTTTTTCATTTATTCTCTCTCAGTTTTATCACTAAGCAAATAAATATACAACAAAGATTACTGCAGTATTGATAAATCGCCGGAACGAAGCCGTAAACGTCGTGTTGTATCGATTTTGACCTATGACCGTTTACGTATATCGTTTTACTTTAAGCTCAATTTTTAATCTGCCTCACCACTTATCACTCAACAAATAATTTGCAAGAAAACATATATTGCAATGGAATATTTTACGCAGGAAATCATGAAACAATGTGATAGGGGCTTTTTTTGCTTTCAGAGATCGAATTACCATCCCAATGGATTCAATACCGAAGGAATTGTATTGGAAGCCGAACGACAAGTCTCCACCGTACAATCAGCTTGATTCTATAGTGATTAGCGCAGGAAGTTGGAAATTGGTGACCATCAAGCTTGGCGCATGTGATCGAAAGCCTTTCCTTATTTTTAATAGGTCTTTTCTTCACTGTTCACTCCGTTAGTGCGAAGTCTGAATATCCTGACAAAGAATAGGTGCCTTGCCTCAAATGGGCCTTACTTAAAATCCTATTTTAAATTATGTTCAGTTTAAATTCTGACGAAAATTCAATCGCTGTTTCGTTGAAAATGTATGATAATTTCGGTATATATTATCGAATAATTGTGGGCTGGTCATTTCACTATACGAACACAAAATTTGTTCTTTCTCATTTTTGACTGCATCATTTTCTCTCGAAGTGTAATCTTTTCAAATATTCACTTCTACCGTTGTGGAAATGATTATTAGATAACGAATAAACACCTTCGTAAGTTCTCAGCGAAATTGTGGAGAATTATTTCATTCGAAATTATTTTGAGAAGCCTAGGAAACCGCTGAATCTGTACAATTTCGAGTGCTATGGCATAATTGTTGACTAACTGGATAGTGAGTGGAACGCTGAGTTCGAGTTGGAGAATCTCATTCTTTTAGTTCATAAGAAAATTACCGATAGATTTATTCCTCTAAACGCCTGAAGAGCGTTCCTCCTTAAGGTGAACCGTTTATTGTCCAAGTTTATGGTGAGAAAATATGTGGATGGCGAATCCCTTCGCATCAACAATGACTTTACATATCTTTTTCTCGAAAATTTCTGTACCATAAATTTCGACAATTTGGTATATCCTCCCCTAAGAAAAGAACAACTAAAAATATCACAATCTATATTCATAAGCTCTAATTATTATAGCCTATGCATACTTCAAATTGGTAAATGTGAGAAACAATAAAATTGGTATGTACCATTGTAACATTTGTAGAAATGTAACAATTTAAAGTATAAATGCAAAATTACAGTTAAGAAAAAAATGGAATGCAATCCCCTCATAATTTTCCTAGGGGGACTTATATTCGACGTGGTAAGGAATTACGTGCTCGAAATGTATAGAAGAAGAAGAACCCATTTTGTTCACAATCTTTGAGAGCAGCAGGGAAAATAGAAGTTCAATCGCGAGGGTGAACGCTTATGAAAGATGAGATATGTTTCGCGGACGAAAATAATAAACGTACTTCTTCGAATCTCTATAGTTTTCCTTTATTGACGGAAAATTATGACGTTTTTGAAGTATTTGATGAAACTGAAATGAACTTTTAAAAATGTGGAATAATTAAATAAAATCGCACGGATAAATATGCTTATTACATAATTCATAATTCCTAAACAGTAACATTGAAGGTATTCGGAAAGAACATATTCGATGGCTATTTATCACAGTGCTGATGAGAATGCGATCGATCAAAGTGTTGAAGAGATGCGCGATTGGGCTCCAGTTTTCGACTATCCGCCATTGCCGACCGTTGATTACTTGAAAGTTCCAGCATTGGGTCCCGGTGTTTACAAATTCCGGTTTGGCAACGAACAGGTGGGTAATGTTGAATATACTAAATCAAAGTTGTCCATAATCGTATCCGTCAACGTTAGCGACCATGTATTCGCTGATATAGGAATATCGTTAGCCATTCGCCCAGTAAGGAGCTCGGTGTTTTATAGTTGGATCTTACTACCTACTGTTTGGTCCGTTGAATATAAACTTCTTCAAAGTGAACGTGCAAACTCGGCGCAGCAACGAGGCCGAGAAATTCGCCGATTGGTTCTGCACATCAGCTTCAAATAAAAACCTCTAATACATTTAATCGTTGCAGTATTATTATAGAGGCTGGATATTTCAAATAAACTGTTGAGAATGCAGTGCTGCATTTTATTAGGAAGATGAGTTCCTACTTTATTCAGACGGTAATTTTGCATAAATGAACAACAAAAAAATGTTGCAGAAAAAACCACCATAACCTCGTCTCCCTTAATGCGCTGATTTATTTCCTCTCCTTTGCAGGCCTGGTTCCGTTCGGTTACATTATACTATCGCATCAGATTTGTGGACGAAAGCGACAACCCACTTCCGATGGAAGTTATTAACTGAAAACAACATCCCATACACCTCCTTCCACCTTTTGTGGAGTTATTCGAGTTGGATATCTATGCAGCAGCACGATATCCAATGATCCACTCAGTGGAATATGTATAACTAAATATAATATACGCGTAAATAAAAATTTATTATGTATTCACTGAAAGGGTGAAGAAGGTACTCACAGTAGACAGTATCAAGCAGTCACTCCCCAGTACCTCGCAGAAAGCAAGAACGCCTGAAGGAAGGAAGACCAGCTCGATTCCGCTTCTGCAAATCATTCTCCTGCTGAAGTTAGGAACAAAGCACAAGAACGCTACCTTCGACAATATTCCCTCACTCTTTGATGATAATGGAAACGTGTTGAGGTCATCGGACTATATAGATTATATGGGTTATATTTTGTAAAATTCCCTCCCGATTTCAGTTACTCAGAAAAAGAAAATGAAGCACATACACATCGCTCACTTATAGACACAAAGGCATACAAAGGTCACATATATGTGCGGCATATAGGTGCAAAGAAATATTATACGCACACACACATAGAAACTAAGCATCATATATAATACTCACGAAGATGACACTATGATAACATATTTTATTGGTAGGAGCGATGAGTTTTCTTCAATCCGCTCCCGACAAGCAAGCAGCAAGTCTGCTGAAGTAATTCAAGAGCGAGAAGCCATTCTAGAAACAGACGATTTCTCTATGCATTTCGACGACAACGGTGATAATAAGATAAAATTAATCCAATAAAGTTCTTTTTAGCGATATTTGATTGATTTTTTGAAACTCTTTCAGTCGACGGGCAACACATCAACCTCTTCAGTTGTTATCGTAACAATATGTAATTGCCTAGCACTTATTGTTTTGCTCTTGCTCCAACGGATATAACGTTAAACGATAAGAACACAGACGATCCGAAGTGCAACAACCATACAATCATCTAAAAAGTTCAATAAAATTGCGAGGAAGTGTTTATTCGTGACGAACTATGAGGATATTTTTCCCCTATTTTACACTGAAAGAATGGAATTTAATTCGTTGAAAATAAACAAATATTAGCAAAATAAATCACTATCAATAATTTCACTACTAAAAAACCCTCACAATGTTGGAGATACCTGGGCAAATAAAAACATCTTTGAATAGATAAGATATCATAACTTTTTGTTGTTTCTTTTCACACAAACGGAATCAATCGTCACTTCACAATCGCAATAAAAATTCGAGAGCAAAGAAGTTTCAAATAAACGCTGACCACTTGCATTAGGAAATTATTTGCGGCCTCTATAACGCTACAAACAGAACTCATATAAACGCTATTAGCATAGGAAAATGTGAAATAAGAAAGAGATTTTATGATGTTAAATACTTATACAAATCGGACTTATTATATAACAATCTAACAAATTAAATAAGCATTGAATCGTTAAAATAACATTGAAATGTTAGGAAAAAACAAAGAATCAAACCATTCAATTCTAAAATGAGCCGACAAGTCCCACTTAAGATTGGTTGATTAAAACTAAGTAGACCAAAGATTAACAAAAAATCGGCCGATAGTTACGTCCTCTTTAAGGAAGTAATTCAGTGGCTCTTTGAACGATTCTTTGCCTACGAACAACCCGAAATGAATCATAAAAATTAAATACGGGTAATCTATGAGAAGAAATTCTCATCGTTGAATAATCTCAGAATTCGTCCCATTAATTTTCTTCATTGTTACGAAAAACAAAACAAAATACCATTAGCTAAGATTTATGGTGGCTTGTAAAAAAAATCGAACCATCGAAAGTATGGCGATGAAAAAATTTGAGAATCCTCGAGAAAAAACTTTACGAATATTTTCTTAGTGGAAAAAATATATATAAAACGTGGAAATATAAAAATAAAAAAATAATCCTATGGGAATAAACAATAATCACAACAAAATAAACCAAGAAAAATCGGCATTTATCTAATTGAAACAAATTAAATTCACATAAAAGTTGAAGCGGACTAATAAAGTCTAATCGAATCTAAAAAGAATTGAAAAATTTGATAATATGAATTGGACGATTAAAATTACATTAAAAAAGAGTCTATTATTAGGAATAAATCAAAAATTCATCGAAAAGAATAAAACAACGAATAAAATAGAATAAAAAACGAAAATATACACTCACATATTGTAGAAAACTTTTCTATTGCTAACCTTTACAGCCGTATAAGGACTGATTTGATGTCTACCAAAGAATGCTTTCAGGTATTTCACATATCACGAGCATTTCTGCGCTCCTTCATCCATTTATCGTCTCTATTTCGTGACCTTAGAACCCTTCACTAGAACTCTCGAAAAAAATCAACTATTAAGAACTTCATCTTCGATTTCATATTTCGATATAAACCATCTCCCTACAGAGAATAATTTTTTGAAAAATTCAAATTCCTATAAACTTCGATGAAAATATTGTTAGATGACAAGAATATTTATCTCGGAAGTTAGTCTTTCGCTCTAGTAAAGACAATCGGCGAATCCCTAGTTGACATCCCCTTAGAACGTTTCTTCTTGATACGATCTTTGGCACTCCTCCGTGATGCAATGTTTACATCATTCGATAAAGATGCCGCCATACTATCGTTGGTGAATGACGACTCACATCCTCGCGAACAACGATCATTCAGTGCATCAATGCGTATCTTCAAAATATTTAGCTCATTAGTCAACAGAAGCGTTGCGAATACTTACATGTGGTAGGCAGGTGACGCGCGAAGCATATTTTTCTTTCTCGACAAAGCAGTTCTTTCGAAGGCTGCTATTTTAAAGAAACGAAATTCGAGAGAGGGTCTTCAAGGATGATAATTCAATAAACCCGACTGGAAATCAGAGGAAATCACTTGAAAACCTCCTCTTTAAGAATATTGAAGGAATTTTTAATAAATAAGCATTCAAACGAACTGCATCATGTTCAAATCAGAGATAATGAAGTCTTTTCTTTCTGTTGAAATTCAAAAAAACCCCACCAAGACCTCCATAACCTCCTTAATACGCCAACATGCCAACTAAACGAGCTAATTTGATATTAAGTACAATTCCAATGACTTTATATAAAGCTTTACTCTCGAGTTAGATGGCCAACCAATCTCTGCGCGGAATTTTCATTCACTCATTTGCTCAGTGCTTAATGCAACTACCATTGTGTGATCAAAGATTCCGATATTGCTAGATTAATTGATACAGAGAAAATTAAAAAGAAAAATATATGAACATCACGAAATCTCATAAAATGATAAATTATCTCTCGAAATTTTCTGAGTTTCTTAAAGGACTCTTCATGCATACTTAATGCTTAATCGACTATTTTATAGCAATCAGTAAACGATTAATCCCTTTTTCCTATGCATGAACTTTAACGATTTCATACTAATAATCAAAAAATGAGATATATACAAGCGTAACTAACAGACAGTAGAGTTGCCTCAGCTGAAAGAAAATAACGGAAATTCTCCGAATAGTGCAGAAATCGACTGCTCACTTTGCATCCTTCCAGCAACAAAAATTCTAACAAAACACGGCTTGTAAAACATAAATGATTTCTCAAAGCTCGGCTAAGAAACAAAAGGCTGAAGTTGTAAAAAAGCTCAGCAATTGGTTTCTTTAGAAAATTAAAAGGTATCAAGTTTGATGTATTTTTTTATGCTTAATTCTTCGACCTTCGCAGTGTTGATGTAACGGAATTAGGGCGGGCAACAATTTCTCAGTTTACGCTTGCAAAGTATCCACGAGCAAAACGCACGTAGAATGAGGAAAGAGGGATCCCTATGAACGGAAGTTAAATGCAAACTAACAAAGAACCCAGATAAAAGGATCTCACCTATTTAGACTCCCTTTCTGCAACTAGTTGTGCAAAATGATTCACGAGAGTTCAGTGTGAGAAATAACCATCATTAGAACGCATGAGGAATACTGTCTAAAAAACAGTGATGCTCTTTCAAATAAATCTCTCTCTGAATTTCTTAGACAGACACTTTCCCCCCTAACAACTCCACTATAAAATTCGAACAAATGGGACGTTTTCAAGTGACTGAAATGTAGTACACTGATGCTCTCACTAGGGAAATAGCACTGAGAAGTAAATTCCCTCCCAAAATTGGGGGAAATTTATAACGTCATTCGTCTAACAAGATGATAATAATAAATTTTCTATATAATATAGGAGTACCCTCAACGAAATGTCTACGAAACATAACAACACATCCAGTAAATACATAACGTGGAGCTTTAATAATCCAATTCTGCTTTTTGCTAACAAAATATTTGTTCACAACGAAACAACTTTAAAAACAGTGAAAATAGAACTAAGATGAAAGCTTGCCGATAAAGCATTGATTGCTTCTGTAGTAGACGGCTCACCCATTTGCTCCTGAAAAAACATCTTCAAGAAACCTATCACAATATAAGGTAACTAATAAACCCATTAATTTTAACATTCAGCGCATCGCTTGAAAACTCATAGCTCGAAATTAATAAATCATGGAAATTCAGAACCGTTAACTTGCTGAAAGACTTTCAAATGATATCTAAGCAGCAGGATTCTAGAAGAACCATTGGAAATGAAATCAACTTTTCCCTATCAACGACACGTCTACAGTTTATTTCCCTCATTATTTATATTTTTCCTCCAAATAAGCTATAAAAAGGCTTAAAACGATAACAACTTCCTTCTCTGGCTGTGCCTCCTTTTCTTTCACTCTCCTTGAGAACAAAGTACATTCAAGCATCATGTCAAAGGTTAGGTGCATGTTACTTCCAATTAGTACTTCCCACTTACCTGCAACAATTGCAGAAATGCGACGTTCATTTACTATGAGGAACTAAATAGAGGTTGACTGCTTGAGTTTTATGGTGAGTATAGATTCATCGAAAAACGAGGGTGGGAAGGGAATGCGGGATGTGTTCCCCTCGGGAGCTGAGGAAGTGTAGCTTTTCACATATCTCATCGCAAACTACCTCTCACTCTAAACCCGAATAAATCACTACCCGCTAGGAAATGGCTTAAGGACAGGTTCATATGAGCTCTCATCTTGAAGGCTTCTCAGTTCTATGCATCCCAAGTTCTATTTATAAGGGACTTTGATTAACGTTCAGGCAAAAATTACTTACGAAATCTGGCATTAAAAAGTGACCTTAACTTGCTTAGCGATAGCTTTGACTTCTGATTCGATAACGTCGAGTCGTTCGCTAACAAATGAGGTGGCATTCCATGCCGAACCTGACGATGATGACGCCATATTCGAAATCCGTAACAGATCAAAATCAGTTTTTAACCGATAAACGTCTCGCTTCAGGATTTCCAATTGTCGTGGAAGTAACACCACTCCTAAAATTAAAATTTTATCCTTAAACGTGAACACGTTTTACAAATATTTAAAGCCTCTATAGTCCTAATGGATGCTAAATTTCTCAACGGACTTATATGAGAATACTCCAGTATACTTTCCTTTAATGCTTTAAATTTGCCTATAACGATAACTCTGCAAGGATTTTGCATTCTCATAAATCAAAACAACATATGTCCGCGATAGCTCAATCGATAAATCGATGGTCGATTGATGTTGATGAGTTCGGTTCCAAATTCACTAACAAGCAAACTACTGCTTAAGATTCTTCTCCATTTACGGCTTATTTTCTTAAATTAAAGAAAAGCGTTTAAATATCCTTCGCTAAAAACGAATTCAAAAGTAGAAAGAAGGAAATATTAGGTAAAATCAGACCTTCTAATTGTTTTATTTGTGACATAATATGCATCGAGAGGAAGCCGAGGAAGGCGACCGCGATAACAAGCGAGATCATTAGCGAAACAAGTGCACATCGAACCGAGAAAACGTATCGACGAGTGTTCACCACACCATCTTTAGTTGGCCGCGAGCTTCAAATTTCGATACTTTATGATCGCATTACGTCAAACGATAACCTCATCCCTGACCTCTCTTTGACCTCTTCAGGTGAAGAAATTACGCTCACTGACAGATTCTTTAGGATATATGTCTTCCCTTTATTCTCAAAAAAATTATCCCAATGAATCTAAACATTTTGCCCCGCGCAATGTCTAAAAATTAACAATATTACCTGAAAACTCTTTGGAATTTTATGAACGCTCTAAAGCGGTAAAATGTAAGCGGAATTCAGTGGATTTTGTTGCCTAGTTGGGAGACAATTTTTTATGCTCTTCTGATTAAAATTACCGTTTAACCGGGACAGAACCTTAAATCTCGCATACTGCTCCCTCCGCTCCATCTCGCAGAGCTAAACTCTATTTTCCAATTACGATCAAATGAGACGTCAAAGAACTAAGTGGAAAGTTGGGTAAAATTTTTCTCTATCCTTTCTAGTCTCTCTATCCCTTCAGGACGAAAAAATCAGGCTGCTTACATTCCAGTTCAACCTTGTCGTTCAAATAACAGCACTTCGACAGGCCGAATATTTTGCTAACATTCAGAATGAGTCAAACGTCTAAACTGAAACACAACGAGAAAAGAATAATAAAGTCAACAAAAGCAATAGAAGATGAATTCATGAGAAACTCGATTCCGCTTTCAACGATATGCATCGAATTCAATTAGCTTCGTTGAAAAATTCAATCTAACACTCTAAACTGATAAAATGGATAACGTCGACGCGCCATTTCTTTGCATTTCATTTCAATAAATATCATCGGATTTTTGGCTAGGAATGAAATTGAAACTGAAATAGAAGTGAACTCAAAAAACCATCATGCCTATTTATCCGACTCTAATCAGTAACTTCTCATAGGATAGGTCAGTTAGATTTCGAACAGCAGCTGTTCACTGAAGTCTTTTTCCGATACTCGCTATAGTTCTTAGAATAAAATTAAAATCCTCAGCAAATTCAGTAAAGATTCGATTTCTTCGAAGATTTTTCAACATAGTTGCCTAATTGTTCGGCAGTAACTTGAGTTAAAATTGCTCCGAACTCATCATTCATATTCTATCTTCGTCGTTTTCGTCCTTTGTGAATAGACGGTGGAATTGATAAAATACTTGAACATTATGGTTTTAATTTCTTCCAGTTACTGCCGAGCATTTCTTATAGCAAATAGTTTTTTTTCTTCAAAATGGTCTCTATCACTGATAAAAAAATTGCCGCTTTTCTGCACGATTAGATTTATATGTGTGCAATATTACATTTTCATCAGATAACTATACCATCTACAGTGAGAGCAATTTTCCATATGCTCAGGCACATGAGTGTGCGTCTGTGAACGATTAAATTCATAAACCAATGGGTTGCAATGACAAAATATGACGTATGCGGTGCATTTCCTTTCAAATGATAATTACCTATTATCAGAAAGTGGCATGAAAGCCATAAGACATACTTCGTTGCCGAAATGGACCGGATGTAGGCAAGGACATGCCAAACGATTCATACAACCAACTAGCCGCCCAAATCAAAACAAATTACTCAGCGCTTCATTATTTTCAAGCACATCAGCAACTCTCTATATCTCAGAATTCAACTATAAAAAGCACATGTCGCATCAACGACGCTGACTGATGATCTCAACTCTTAGAGAGAACGCGCCAGGTACGCTGGCATAAAAGCATTTAAACATTAATATATTTACTGTACAAACCGTATCATACAAAAAACCGTAAATCCCCCAAAAAGTCTGATTATATCAATTAGTTGCCTAAAGATGTGCTCAAATATTAGTACCGAGTGAAAAATATTAAGCTCCATCACAGCTTTTTTCCACCCTAAGCTAGGACTGCTGAAAGGATATAGAGGTAAATGTGTAGCCTACAAGCGCTCCCCCTCTCCACTTCAAAAAAAGGATGCAAAAAGTTACAAGAAATACGAAAACAGAACTACTAACTTAGAGAATAATGATGATTTTTTGTTACGCAGGCTAGCAGTTGGTAAGTCGAGGTCGGGTATATCCGAATCATCTGATTCCATTAGAAGGCCACCACCACTTCGCGGCATTTGCCCTGAAAATTACCATCCCTTATCACAGGTAATAAACTTTTCCAACAAGATACGACCTGGTGGGATTTACTACACAATGTTGAAAAGAAGGATAACAACACGGCTCCGATCTCCAGGATCGAATGAGATGCTTCGGAAATAGGCAGCATGGCAAGAAACATGGAGGGAGGGGAATGGGAACACAGCTAGAGAGAGAAGGATGATTTAACAGCTTTCATTAGCAAAAAGAAGCTTGCATTCGAAACTATGCATATATTTATAGCTACGAAAAAGAACTAAGTACATTCCTCACTCATACTCCTAAGATCACCATAAAAACACATCGATATCGGATTTGCGGAAGGCTACAATGTTTTTTTCGTCTGGAGCGAGTTCCTGAGAACATGATCGGCACTTTTAGCAATATCTTAACACCTCAACTGCATACTAAACAGGATATCAGTAGTACGTAACGATGAAATATACCTGCAAATGATGCACTCACCGATCTATTTAGTTTCCTTTTCATACTAATCTCCTATTCGGCATTTGAACTTCATAAATACAGTGGGGATAAGTTCGGCTAAGGTGAAACTTAAAACGAAGCAAAAATGAGCGTAAATCTACAACATAACATTATTATCATTACGAATATTCAACAGCAATTTAATCAAAGAGATGAAAAGAGAGCAAAAACAATTGGCAAACAGGTTCTTATCCGGAAGGCAACGTTAGCATGCACGTAAGTTGGTGCTGTTAGAAAACAACACCACAATGATTGCATGACAAAGGTACATCGATGTAATCAATAACTTCTCTCTCACACTTTCTTTGTTATTCTGATATCTAATATGGATTCGTCGAGAGTAATATCCTGAAGCGAACCAACTCAATCTCTTCTCAAATATACCTTCACTCCTTGAATTTAACGACATAAAATCATTTTTCTATCTAAAAACGCTTTTCTAAAATCCACGAAACATATTCAGAACGGTGTGACATACAAAAAATCGAAGAAGGAACAAATTGGTCACCATTATAAACACTTAGGCGTCAGTTCGGAAGGGAACATATCGCGTGAACGCGTGTACAAAAGACAGTGAGATGGTGTTCGTTTTCCATTTCAATTCAACTCAACCGGTTTTGCTACATATTTGTAAAATAACGATATGAAAGCAATAATAAAGGTTTACCAGCGAGTTCATCTACAACCCGTTCCAACAAGAAAATTTAACTCGCAGATCTTGTGACACACCTCGAAGTGATCGATAAGTAATGAAGAGAGCCGAAAGTAGCGGTCTTTTTGTTTCATTTAAGCCCCCACTAAATTTCATCGTATCCACTTTCAGTATCCGTAATTCAGCTATCGAATAGAAGGACTAAAAATCTGAAAAAAAATACAAAGAAATGAAAGTTTTTAGATTAAGGAACTAAACTCCACGTCTGCGTTAAATTCGATTACTGCTTGAGATAGGCGACCATCTTTGTTCCATATTTATACGATCATTGGATAAACGGTCATGATAAACGGCCTCGAGCAGTCATGATTGGAGTCAGATTCAAACCATATTATGCGGCTTTTTTCATTCCAACTAAACTCCCAAAAAAAAAAACTATCAAAAACATCAAGCTCCACTATTGCACATGCACTAAGACGGCGATGAACATTTCGACGATCAATGAGACGCTCTCAAAAACTCTAAAATGCTCCTCTGACCATTGGATGAGATCTAACGAAATGCTACTTAAATTATGAAGTTGTAAACTCTACTCAGAGAAGAAAAATCACCGAATAAATAGACGGTATCTGTCTATATACTGACGACTCTCATCTCTTAATGAGACGATAAAATGATGCTATCGAAAAGAGAATGGCAATAAAAGAACAAATCGTTGCATAAATGCTGATATTTTTTCACAACGATAGTGCTGAAATGAAAGTAAAATCCTCTTAAAAAGTACGAAGAAACTGTTAAAAGCTAGTTTTCTAATTAAACACTAGAGAATATTACTTAGATTTAAAGAAGAATGAAAAATTCAATCAAATGAAGGCAAGAGAAATTTGTAAAATATGAATATATACGTATGAAAGTGTTTTATTAATTGCCAATTTTCTAAAAAAATATTTCTACGGCAACAATCGTGCTGAACAGTCAATTACTTATTTATAGTTTATTGAAGAATAATCCGAAGAGTATTTCCTTATCGATATGAATTGGGATATCTATTACGCATAACACACTCCCCCAGTAACGGTTCCCATGAGTTTTGCAATATGCTATGACTCTGATAATAAATAACGAGCCGTTTGCGGGTGTGCTGATCAGGTCGATGACAAAATACCTGGACAATCTTTGCGCTGATTTAGATATGCGTAGGTGGATTCCAGCAATACTTCCCCCTATGGGTGGGAGAGGAAAAGTTAACACTACATCTGCACCTATAAAAGAGGACAGTGAAACTTGAAGGAGTAAAATAAGAGGGGGGATGGTATTTAGACACTGATAAACCAATATGTCCACATAACGCAGGCAACGCATGAATAGAATTTTCCTCTTCGTTAATTCAGATAATGTTCTAGGAACCAAGAGTCGCACATTTCTCTCACCTTAAAACAGTAAAAGGATGCCAACAAGAGTCTCAAAGACCTCCTATAGAAGTTATCAGTATATTCTCTCATCTCTCCAGTCCGACCCAACAATGCTGTAAAAAATTGAGAGCAAATTCATTTAAAATAGAAAGGAGGACGGCAAAAGGAGTAAGCACTATGTGGAAAAACTGAAATACACATGTGCGTATATGGACGTCTCTTCGAAATCCATTGGGAAATCGACGCGCAATCAGCACCTATTAAGCGCAAAGAAGTACACTCACAAGGAAAACGCATTCCAACTTCGAATATTTAGATAGAACGTTAGGCATCCAGTCACATCTGATCCAATCATCCCATTAAAACCACTCCATGAGGCGTTTTTTTTACTTAGAATTTATTAAGTACTCATATCTTATAAAACCGACTTCTGTCGTCTTTCGTTAATTCGTTAATGTTGAACTCAACGTACCAATCCTAATCTGCAAAATGCCTACCACGTCGAATGACCGCATTCTCAAAATCTATAGATAGCTCACCCTCGGGAGTACTTCACTGAGGGATCCTAGTGAACGCATTTAATGCTTAAGTGCTTTTCCACTTGCCCGCAAACTCGTTTCTTCACCGAAATGTGAACGGAAATCAGCTAGTCAACGATGGAGTGTGATGAAAATGCATCTAATGGCTTCGTATATGCGATCGGCAACATGCCATCACATCAGCCATTCCAACAATCACAGAGATACAAATCCCAACAGTTGTGCAATTTACGAAAATTTCTCACTTCTCCGACTTCGGCGATCGTTAATTCTGAATATGAAGAGAATTGTAAATGCACGACAAGAAGGCAAACAGCTTGAATAGTTAGTTCACTCAATGAACAGCTATGCAACAAGTTTCATCTACACATGAAGTAATTCATGATAAATTAGAAATCAAACGATTTATACGCGAATATTACAATCAGCGCTTCCATTTTAAATCAATGTTCAGCGCTCATCAAAGCAAACGAGAGCGGATAAGAACGGGATGGAGGGAATAGAGGGTAAAGGAGCAACATTTCTCGAACGTCTAATCACTCGAAATATGAGTCTTTCAACGACTCCGATATTTCCCCTAAGGGACCCTTTTCCGTTGTTCTTAAAATTCATTCGTTGTGCAAACATTACCATCCCTTCATTTTAAGTCTGTAATCGAAACCGAATATCTAAGCGAAACTTATTGCGAAAGCGTAGTGATGAACGGCATTCGTTTACAACAATGGATGAGAGAACCGCCGCACGAGGCATTCATCAGTGACGGCAAATCATCCACAAAAAGGAAGAATCCGAAAAAATTGCATAACTCTCAACACCACCATAGCGAGAAAGCACAAGTCTAGTAGGTGAGCTTGAATTCAGTGAGAGGAAAATACTTACCCATATATGAAACTTTGAACGGTAGGTATAAATAATAGAATATATGCTTATTTAATTGCGCATTGATAAGTAGGTTTCAAATTTTTTGCGGGCTACATTTGACCAGATATTTCTTCCCGGCTTTTCAACTTCCCGACGTTCAAATAAAATGAACGAACAAACAGGTAAACGAGTAAATGGGTAGATAAATATACAAACAAATAAATCGGTGAATAAATAAATGAGCAAATAAAATAAGCATTCTGTTCTTTGCGAACTAACTTTTATCGTTGATTGCAAAATGCTGGTGCAAATTTCCCTCATTGTTCATCACATTTTCCAAACCGTCATTTTCATTCGCACATCGGCGCGTAACGATATACCAACTCTATCGAAACAATATGCAAATTCAATCTATGTTATCAGCGGACTTTTGAACAATATCAATGAGGTAGAGGAGCGATTACTGCAAGTGGAGTACGCCATCCTCCAAAGAACGTGATAGCAATTTTCAGATCTATTGTATATGCTCGACCACTACATTTGAATATGCCATTCCGAGTTAAACTGCTCACATTCTTCATTTCTGTTGCTATATTTCTTTCTCCACCCCCCTCCCCATCCCACCAAATCGTCCCTCTCTCCCACAAAATTCAACGGCTACGCACGCAAATTTACCATTTAGATCGAAACTTTGCAAGAAAAAAGGTCTTCATTCATCATTTGAATTCAAGTATACGAAAGCAAAATACATTTCACCTATTAAACAATCAAAATCGTCTCTAAGAAATGATTGCAAAAAATTCGAAATTCATTCCGAGAAACGAAATCCATGATCTAGGATCCAGCGGTCGGCGAGGTCAAAAAAAAACGAATTTATCTGAAAACAGACCTTGAATATATCCCCCTCCTCAGTTGAGCAGTTATGGAAAGCCTCCGAATTTTCACTTAAGCAAGAATGCTACAGGTAACTGCTGAAGTACTAAACTGAAGAACATCAAACGATTCACCCATATTAGCTACAAAATTTACTTTTACAGTTATATAAGCTATTCTTTATTAGCGAAGTGAATTGACATGACGTGAACTGACATTGAAACCGAATGCGTTTTCCTAATCGAATGCTTATCCGATGGGTACACAACAATGCAAGTTGGCATTGACCAAAAAAATGAGAAAGCATTGCACCGCCTCACAAGCGCAAACAAGATGAATTGATATCACCATTAGGCATTCAAGAGCGCCTCAACCCCAACACAATTCATCATGCTGGTCGGCTGGCGATTCCGTCACTCTCTTTCCTTACCAACAAGCTGGACAAATACGCCACTCGATCGACACACAGACAGACAAACGCCGAGATATACCCCAATCGACATTTGTAGAGATAAACAAACAATAACCGATGGCGTGATCGGCTGACACATACGACAACTATGCTTCAGTTGATAGACATAAGCGTAAACTTATTGCGTAGCGTGCCGACATAAGAGTAAACCAATGATATACCAGCCAATATATATGCACACATAGAAATGGAAAATTCTACCTCGATCGTCAGACACGAATGGACGAAAGACAGAATTACTTGTATTCGCAGCTGCTTGGCATTTCCGCTGCTTGCATGCTTGAATTAGAACATAAATTATGCGTGCCATTCTATAAACTCGCATAAGCCAACCTTGTCGGTAATGCAGCGCCATTCCTCGAACAAATCCCATTGAATAAAACGCTAACGCGCCAAGAAGGCAATTTCCTCTCGCCGATCTCAGCGGAAGGTGCGGATTTCGAGGAGAAAATCTTCAAAAAAATAAAATAAAATATGCTTAGAATGCGAGAATTAAGATCGTATGTGGTCAGATATCCCATTTCGGTCCTCATGTTTATCTGTCGATGCCTGCGTCATTTGCACCTATAAATAGCTAGAAGAGGAGAAGCCTGAAAACAATGTCATGAGCCAAGGAACTGACAATGAAAGGTAGTCGCAATGCGAGCAATTGTAATCGGGACTTACAGAAATTACGAGTCGAGGCAGGAGAAAAGGGAAGATTTGCCCATTTACCCACTTCACATAATTGGATCTCGACTTAAAGTGAATCTGGATCAGCATAACGTCCGGTCCCCTCGGCTTCGACATCTTTGTTAAGCAAATGTGCTTCCCGTTTCATTCAAAATTGAAAAATGCCACCTTACTTCATTTCTGATACCACTAATCTTTGCTCTCATAGTTCATTGCTGTGTGTCTTTCAAATTATAATATCCGTACTTTCAACTGATGTTTCTACAAGAAGTGAAAAATTAATCAACCCTTTAATGGATACAGTGGCGATATTTGATGTTTGCTAGGTGACGATGTGGACCATCAAAACTGTACGGAAGTACAACGACATTTTATTGGTATCGTGATTTCTGAAATAATGAAAAACTTGACTATAAGGCTTTCAAGGAAATCACAGCCTCCACCCCTCCCCACTCAGCACTCCCAAAGAAACTGGAGGAAGAAGGACATTTGATCCTTGCAGTGCGTATTATTCAATCTCTAACAGCCTTTTCCAGTACACCTTATCTTTTACTCAAACAGTTCATTAGGTAAATCATCTGAACACTGTACAACATTTCGTGGTTCCGATCCGTACATCTGCGACACTCGTCTTTTACTCCAAAGAAAAGTGATTAAGTGCGACGCGAACGCACATTTAAATGCTGCTCCTCATATAAGAAGGCGTATTCATTCGCAACGTAACGGAAATAAAGCTTAAGCAATTGTATTAGACGTCATTGCTCATTTTCAATTTCGATTAAGGCTGTCGAAAATTTTCTTTTCTTTCCAATTTCCAAATTCATTTTTCGCTCGAAATCCGATTTCTCGTTTCTCAATTTTCAGCAATCAGAACTAATTCTAAAGCCGCTAATGTGCAATTAGGATCAAATCCACAAATCGCATCACTTTTTCTGGATGAAATGAAGAGAAGATGACTTTGGAATATTTTAGAACAAAAAAGGTGCTGCAGTAGAGTGCACTTTTAGCGATAAAACTTCAATTGCACTCAAGGGAATTCGATAAAAATAAAAAATAAAAGTAAATGCACATTAGTGCAATCGCAAATTCCCCACCAGTTTTTAGAGAAATGCTTTATTTAGTGGAAAGGAATTTCCTGAAAATTAAAGAAATATATATTTCCTCCAGATTCCTCTATAGACGCGCTAACAATTTCCAACTGCATAATCTCTCAATGAATTCAAGAACCTCCGCATAAGTCGATTGCATCCTATTTAATTAGTCGAGAATGAAAAAATATATAGAGAATATTCAAATAACAAAATACGATCCTTTAAACTTCGAACATATAAGTCAACAAAGAGAGCTTGGTTTCTCAAAAGAAAAAAAATTCCAAGCTTTTTCCCACCATTCGACTCATCCACATTCTTTACTCTTATTCGGAATCTTCAGCTCTTAACGATTAGACCTCAAGATCTGACTTTTCTCATTCTTTCTTTCATCACCACTCCATCTCATAATTGGTATGAGCATGGCAGTGGTTATGGTCGCCATGCAGACTACTCATCAACTACTCAGCAACATCTACTTAAGAAATCTGGCTACGATCGATGTCTACTCCGACACCTCTTAAAAGGTGCCAGTCGAATGCAGTCGACTGACTAATAAAGACTACTACTGTCTCTATAAAAACTGTATGCAATTTTTGCGAAATTGAAGAATCTCTGAACGAAGTTGGATTCCCCCCAAAATTTGCACAGATATGAATTCGATCTTATCCAAATTTCAGGCGGTCGGATGAGACTTGGTTTCTCCGAACTTTCAGAAATTCAAGGTTATGTGACACAGGTGAAAATTGGAATAAATGTTGGTGACCAGAGAAGGGGAAACTGCCGACCTTGGAAGATGATCCTGAAACCCTTCATATTGGAAAATTTCTAAAAATTCAGATTTTTCGATGGAAAAATGAGCGCTTATTCTTCGAAAATACAATGAAACTTTTCATTCTACAAACGCATAAAAAAGTTCATAGTAAAAATTACTGCAATTTCGCTGAAAATGAGACAAAATATGCAATATTTCGACTCCATTCGTTGCATTTTTGGCAAAGAAGATTTCAATTGTTTATTTGCGTTAACATAACGCAACAAATTTGTCTGCAAAACGCAAATTGCAAAAGAACGATCCATCTGTAAAATGCGCTTAGTTGAATAAACGATGTGCTGCCCACAACAAATCATCTTCCGAATTCTTCTCGAAGATTGAAGAATTCAAAACTGCCTTACTTTCCTAATGGTGGCACTCGACAAAAACCCATAACGCTTTCATTTAGAGTCAATAAATCATGTGCACAAAACTTGTTAGACGTGAATTCATATGTGACTATAAGACGATGATTGGATATTATGACACGATAGCCGATATAAGTGATTATAATGATGATTTTCAGTTCTAACAAACTGAACTATATTTCATTGATGTACATTACATTTCAATAAAAAACACATATCTTCAATGACTTAAATGTTATTACCCTTTTTGTAGTAATCACATAGTATTCTCATAAAATTAACGCGTCGAATATTCTCCCTATTAGCAGAATGAATGAAATTAACGTAAAGCTCGGCAAACATAGCGGAAAGTACATTTTTCCATTTATACGAACAGAAGTGGGCGAAAGCTTTTATGACTCAGCTGTTGCTGGCTGTATTTATAATTCTATGCACTTAGCAGTTTTGATGAAATGTAGCCTTCATCACCACATGGCAAAAGGCCATATTATCTTTTTGAGTGAAATAGCTAATATATTTCTTAGCCTTTAGGTGTTATCGATTGCATACTGAATGGTGTATTTCCCTCTCTCAATTGTATTGGTTTCGTGGTTTTTCATTAGAGCAGCGCTGAACAGGTTTATCTCGATATGCGCTGAAACAAACAAATATACTGCGTCTTCAACTTTTATTTGAGCACTTCTGCACACAGCCAGTCTATACTATTCTCTTCGTCTCCCGCATCACTCTCGTCTCCTCTAATCCCAATCACCGAGTTCAAGAAATTCGGAGATGATAATGTGTGAAGAAAGCGCGAAGGAAGGGGGACGGGATGAGAGGGTGAAGAGAAACAGAGCACTAGGTGAATGGGCGCCAACAAAGCACTCAGTGTTGTATGTGAAGCCTGCACACACACCACGTTTACTTGTTCCGACAAATCTTAAGCAACACTGTTCGGCTATACTGAAATCAACCCCTTAAGCCAACAAAATAAATAAGAACACACATACGCTTACAATCAACGATCGACATCACATGACACTCGAAGATCACACCGATCAATGAGAACTAAATCAGCGCCTGGAAGAATCACACGGTCAAAAATTGCCAATAATGGAGCTCTCATATCGCTCATACTTTATCGCCTATCTGTGAATATGATTATAATTTCGCCTTATTATTTCTCATAACACCAACTGCAGAATATAAAACATCGATAAGTTCCGCAAAATAGGAAACGATGTTGAGGGATGGGGATGTTGGCCTGGAAAATTGGCGAATGCGTGGCAGAAGTGTCTCTATGGCTGAAAGCTGACCTTACAGCTCCAAGAAAACCGTCTATTTTTGAACCCATCTCCCGAGAGATACTATCACCTACTTACATATGTGAAAACTTGGGAGAATATATGAAGCTACAGATAATAACAAAAATCTTTAGCAACTGGAGGGCATTCAGGGAAAGGGCGTTCGCAACAAGTTCGAACTAAACCACTTTCGAGAACCGGAAATTAAGGAGAGAATGTTATTTTCTGAAGTAATCGCAGTTCTTATTTCAATGCATGAGAACTACGCACCCCGATCACATTAAAAGAAATTAGAGGAATAAGTGAGCGATACTTGGTAACGCAACAGAGCGATCGATCGATCATCCTTACAGCCACAAATAACTAAAATTATTTTTCTTCAAATTATGAGAAAAATTCGAAATAAAAAATGAAGGCAACCGATAAAGAATTTCAAATATATTTACGATATAAAGTGAGTTATGCGAGAATTCATTTATAAGTAGAAAAATTATTCGCTAATTTGAGTGGTGGAAATTTCATTTATAGGCAAATTTCATTGCGCCGAATTGCAATCCACATTTAAAGGATGTAATGGCATACTTTATATGCATATTAACTTTGGAATTTCTTCTAACAAAACTTGAGCGGCTTTTTCACATCATAACAGGATAAAGAAAGAAGATTAAGGACGATCTGCCGGCAACGGAGAGGAAATATTAAGGAATAATTGCTTAAGAAATATCTAAATAGAAATATTTTTAGCAATGTGCATTGCAGTTATCTATCCGCAGATCTTCGCATTTTGCATCCAAATACATATCTTCCCTCTAACCTCAAAACATAGGGAACGCTATGATTCTCTTTACTGAATGGTCTTCAAAGAGCCAAAGCTTCTATTTAGCGGAAAAAGGTATATGCGAGACACAAACGCGTAATTCTACAGCAAATTAGGGATTTAAACTGCTTCCGCAAGGACTGTGTTAGTCGTTTTTCATAAACGAGCGATAAAATGCACTCTCGCTCGCACACATAATTCATTTCGCTATTTTCATGCAATCTATTTGAGTAAGCGACGTTTAGTGGTTGCTACGATCGCCAATTTACCTCACAATGAAGTCTATCTCATTTAGTGAATTTCTCATCAAATATAAATTTTATGCAACGATGCCGCATTAGAGAATCTGGAACTTAACTTCTCTTCCCTCTCTATACAGTGATGTGATATAGGTGAAATCATAAGGAATGTATTTAGAACCTCATTCCAAGAATTAATTGCTCAGGTAACCATAACCTCAAAATTTCATCTCTCCCAGTATGCATAATCTCAAAATTCCATTCCCTCCACAACTCTTCAAATAAGGAAATCTACCAGAAGAACTTTCCCGGGATATTGATAATTTATGTTTTTATTCAAATTATGAAATAACTTCCTTCCACTAACAGTGAAGTGACCTCCATTTTTTGCGACATGCATAAATATACCTTTCGCTTGCGTTCCGTCAACCAAAAATAGATGAAAGAGTAGATGGCGAATGGTTAGCCACACACCATCAAGTACTTTCACTCGCTGAATGTGTTTACATACGATAAATGCAATCCGATCAGATGCGATTTGAGGGAGCAATGGGAATTTGTAATGCCTCATTTGTCAATCAGATTGATTGCAAAGAATGTAAAACGTTCTGATGAATAAAACCGACGAAAAGAATCCCACTGGGAAGAGGGGTCATGAAAAGCAAAACAGTGAATTCCGTCGAAGGCACTAAGTCGAATATTCGAAATGGAATACGCATATCTCGCAACTTATCATCGCATTTAAATGCGAATGGAGAGATGCCTCAAATTTCATCGATTTAATACTTCGCAGCAATTCATCTAATAGGATTTAAGCTAGAGAGGATAGCTATTCGCTTTTTTCCACTTCCCTTCTTCACTCCTTCCTAACGACGAGAATAAGCATAAAGAGATCATATTGAAATTCCTTTTCTTTTAAATAAATAATGGCGAGTCCAATCTGATTCAATCACGTTTTGCTATGTGCACCTCTCCCTCCGACCCTTCCTCCCCCTTCATCAGCACAACTCTACTCCATTCCATTTGAATAAAATAAGAGGAATGGCACATCCTCATATAACCTAGCAATTAAACATTTTTTAAATGTATAGATATGCAGCTTATCTATTTTTCAAAATCACAAAAACGCATTCAAAATATACTCGGAATGAGAAAGATTAAAGCGATTTAACCTATTGTCGAATTCGTGAAACTGATGCAAAATCTAAATATATAATTATAAACGATATATTTACCTTCACATTCTAATCAAATACTTAATAAAATAAACGAGCAGCATTTCATTTGCTTAAAAGCTGAAATTCTTTCATGCAAATCGAATATCCATAGAACGGAAATAACGGATGTAAGAAATAGCCGATATGATGAATTCCAATCATGGACAACGTCATTTGGCATTAAAGCGATGTAGCAATGATAATGTCATAGCGTATTTGCATCCATAACAATTCTACATTCAGCATATCAACGTTGTAATGAGTAAAGCGATATTTCATGCAACCTTCCTTCTTCATAGATCGATCGGAACAACTACAACATGAAATCACTTCATAAAAAGCCAATAATCCACTAATTATATCCCTTCAGCTGAGATAATATGAAAGTCGACATAGCAGAATACACCCTCCTCATTCACTACTATAGAATTTTACGAAAATAGGAAACGAGAGTAGCTGCAATCTCAAAAAAACGCTTCCCTTATTAAGTCCTATTCTTTTAAATTAGTTACTATTGAATTATGGACGAGAAAATGCGGCTGATTTTGCGTTTCCACATCCTTGTACAGGATGTAGCTGCAATAGACGCAAAGACTTTTGTTAAAATGGAGAAAATTATCACTCTTATCACTCCCTATCCCCTCCCCCCTCACCACCACGACCGCCACTGCCCCACCACTCTCCTAAAGCAGAAAAAGTTCTTTAATTCTCAAGAAAATCGAACTTAGCGTCACTTTCAACTGCATAGACACCCGATGGATGGTCTGCCTGTTTGAAATTTTTTCTGCATCCACTAATGCATGTGGGAAGTGGAAATTCAGTTGAATCATACATCATATCAATGGCAAATTTGAGATTCAATGCTCTCAAGAGGTAAGAGATTTTTTTTTTATAGGACAAATAACATCCGAGTGGATTTGAAGGCATCCGACTATTATTATCGTTGCAATTGTTGCAAATATGACACTTTCATGAGTGTCAAATATGAGAAAAACTAATTAACTCAATTATTCGTTGAAGAAGTAACAATAAAAGAACTTCTAACAAACTTTATTATCGAAGTTATCAAATAAACAATTTATATAATCAAATGTTTCAATATGAGCAAATATTGTTGAGCTTATTTATTGGAATTTTAATGTGACATTTTTTTCTTGAAAATATTTCTTAAGAATCGAAAATAAACTATTGGAGATTCTCTAAAGACGACTCCATAAGTTATCGTCGAGAAAATATAAGTAATGAGAAACGATCACCGACACATTGAATGCGATTTTTTTTCTCTCTAAAGCCGCTAACGTTCACAATTACGTTTATATTAAATTCTAGGCGCTTGTGCCCTCATAATGAGGTGTAATATCATTTTCAGCAACAGATGAGCGCAAATCTATAAAAAAAATAACGGAAATGAACCGATGCTATTCCATTCAGCTATCACTAAGTACTATAAATTTCCCCTTCATTGGCGAGTTGAGGGAATTATAAGAGAGAGAGGGTATTTCAAGTTTTTGTTGATTTGAGTCTCTCATATCGGATAGATCGTCGGGCAAAAGATCGAAAAAACCGGACATATAAGAAGTGAAGAAAAAAAAGGAAAATATTCATATTAAAATGAGAAATTTAGTGCGAATTCCTCTTTCGAAGCACTATTATATCTATCTTATATCTATTCCATGGTTATATTACCTATCATATCTCGTCTTTTGAAGCTCTTTTATACCAAAAAATTGAAGTTGCGACAGTCAATCAAAATAGCGACGAAAAACATCATTGTCACAATAAAACATAGGTACATCTTGGAAAGCACATTCGTGACTTCACAAAGGCGAGGTTCACATCAATCTTTCCATTGCTAAATAACTACTGCATTAGAAATATTGGCATAACGATTTAGTGCTCTAATTGACTGCTTATAAATGCAGAAAAATCGGCAGGAGGATCAAACTCCTCGTTTCTCTTCCATTTTGAAATTAAGGACAATTTCTTCCCTCTCTAAAATCTAGTCGACGGCGTTGAATTTTCTAATAAGCCCAAACAAAACGACAGTGCAAAATATAGCGTCAAAAAACTTTTTTTTCACCCTATTTAGAGTTATTTATCTAAGGCGATAAATAAATAACTCGACGGTCCTCATCGTCAAATCAGCGAACAACGACAATATAATGGCTTTTAATGGAACATACAATGGATATCGATAATAAATCTACTATAGGTGAATAAAAATTCATCTAGTGACCGATGCGAGAGGCTGCTGTCTGCGAATAAATGTCCTACAATAAACGACAACAAATTCGTGCAGCTACACTATTCAACATACATGAAGAACATAACTTTAATGCTAAGAATACTTCAAATAAAAGAAATCATTCATAGATCATCATCCTTCAAGACAAAATCTGCAGCTCTAAACAAATCCTCTAATAAATTTGAATTTCACATTTTCTGCTCGCGAATTGTTACTCGAGTTCTATGTTTTTCTCGAGATCTTTCACTACCTTATATTAAATCCCTTAAATAAAAAACTAAAGATTAATAGACCACCGTGAAATATTTCCACAGAATTATCCCCTTCATGCAACCGACCGCCAAAAATACCAGGATACCTTTAATAGCGCACAATTCCGTCAAACAAATAAAAAAAAATTTTTTTAAGTTTTATGAAAACAAATCTGGAACGAGCATACATAGGACACGAGGGAAATGAAGATGAAACTATTTAGATAAGCAATTTCTTTTCCCTCCTCCTTCTAAATAAAAACTTCATCAGCTCATTAATTTTCTCTATGGCTTCTATTCGACTGAGTAACAACAGAACTATCGAAAGCAACCATCAAGAACGAAATACTGTCTACACAAAATCCAATAAACGTGCATAGCATACGGCCTCAGACCATCGTTGTTTCGAACTCCCTGAAGTCGACCATATCGGAACGACCGATAATTTGTGTGAAAAGTTGATATCGTGATAGAAACTCTTGGCTGTGACAACCCTGAGGTGCCTGAAAATGATATAATCACCATCATGAGAGGAGAGAGGGAGAAATTATAAGAAGAAATTATAAAAGCACACAAACGTATTTGAAATAGTTATAAACGAGAAGAAAATCGCAAAAAAAAGCAGGGTGAAGTTTTATTTAATCAGACAATATCAAGCAGGGGCAGAAGCCTGTAGAAAAGAAACCTTCAGCAAATAGCATAGAAATTGCAAGGTGTGCGAACAAAGCTTACTTGCTGACTAAAGGACTGGCAGCTGCCCATAGTGAGTAAGCCAGTGCGCAGAATATACTCATTATTCACGTTTATTCAACAAAGTCCCAGGGTTTTCTCCGGGAGATAAACTGGCATACAAAACTTCATTTGAAGTAATGCGACCACAATATGCAATTTTAAGCCTTTCATTATGGTACCACAACCCTCCTGATAACATAGATTACTAAAGAATGCTACAGGCGAACCCGATTCCACGTCTCTTAAAAACTCTATTTTCAACTACTATTGCCATCTAGCAGCCAGCAGCCATTATACTGCCTCTTTCAAGACTTATATATCTTGCATAACATTTCTCTCGAAACGAAATTATTTGGCTTCTGTTAATCGCGGCATCTGCTGATTCCAATGATCATCACAGTTGTTGCTTCAGTAAAGCAAAAATGCCTGCTCAAATTGAACATTAAACTTCACTACAACACCGTTTAACTGTAACTGCTTTCATTCGTATATTATATGCTTATCAGTGTGCCAACCAATTGCATACTCAGCCAGCTATTAAAAAACCGGTAACACATTAGCTGACAGATCCATCGATCGCTAAATTTCGTCACTGACCGACTGAACTAAGGCGGAACTTTCAGCAAGTATGCGTGCGATCTGAGAAATCGAAGTCAAAAAAGTGACTATAAGAAACGACCGCACCAATATTTCCACCATTTTTTGATGCGACTTTAAGGTTTTGATAAGGCTCAAATTCATTTATATTTAACGCTAATTGCACTGTATAAATTACAACTTTCTTTCAGTTTTAATTTCCACTGGAATTCATTGTTTAAAGAAAGCACAGTAACCTTCTTGAAGCGTTTGAAGTTGGGTACGGTCGACGTTGAAGTAGTCCTACTGCGACCGCCATCAGAGTTTGTGCTACCGTTATGTGATATCTGAGTTTGGACAGGTTTGCGCCTTTCCAGATTACTATATTCTACCGCTTTTGCCTGAAAATGTACTATATGGGACATTCATTTGAATATTACTTCCTGCTACGAATGCAAGAAATCGACTTCTTTACATACATCGAATCCCATCAACTAGAGTACAAACATGACAAGCAGAAAAGGCCTATACAGTCCGCCAACTTCGTATATATTCTCCTCCGCACCGAGAGAGACGATGAAGATTGCTTCCTACCAACAGAATAGAAGCCTCGACATTCCCTCAGGGCCCACTTCAGATCATCTGCATAACTGCTTCAAAAAAAAACTTTCCCAATAGGGTATTGCTGAACCACATCACCTCATCCTTCATTAAAACAAACAACTGTCAAAAGAAAGATTCGCTCAACATTTCTTGAAGTGATTAACCATAAACTATTTCCTAACGACCTGCAGTCAAGTTACTTCCATGAAAAACTTAATCAAGAAACATTCTGACATTCCCGTACATTTTTAGTTTTTGCACAACTCTGCCACACCAACCTTCATTCTACAGCACTCAAAGCTCCGTCACACACTGTCTAAACATCTATAATGTAGCCGTCTAACTCAGCTTTCATTTTATACAGTTGAGCAAACGTATCGGTAAAATTTATACGCATTAGCTTAAGCTGCGATATTTCTTACAAACACTACAACGCTGACATTCATCAGATATTATCCGCCCATCGAAACATGATACTGCTTCAAAAGAACCTCTTTCCTCTTCCGCTCCCTCAAAAGATACCTACCTCCTCCATTCGGAGTTTTCGAAAAGATAACCTACAAATGAATAAAGCCACCTCTTTAGCCACTGAACTCGGTAGATGCTATACTCACGTACTGTTATACACACAAATCTCCGTTTTTAATGGAGTTACAACAAAATGCACATATACAGTGCGGTGTTGCATATTCAATTATATGCAACTTCCACATATTATTACAGAATTTATTGCTCCAGCCTATCAGGATTCTACGAAAAAAACCAATTCTTCAATAAAATACATCCATCGAAAAACAAAATCCTCTCAAAAACCAATAATCCTAAGAAATTTCACTCAAATTGATGGCGTGGATTCGGTGACCTCGAGATTATCTATTTCCTCCTTCATACGTAGTGAACTATGATCGAACAAATTTCGAAGATAATATACCAACACAAATAAACCGACCAACTTCCGTCGTAACGTTTCAATATCAAGGCCAATTATGAGGCCGTCGTCTTCTTGTTCCTCTTCCATCTTCATATCTCCTATGTCTCCGTCGCTGTAATTCTTCTGCAAATATCTTTTAAACTTATTCAGACCTACTGCAGAAATTTCTCCCAGGTTTCATCTCTTATTCAGATCACATGTTAATAATCTTCACCTCTGTTTACCCAACTCGCTTCCTTTTCCCATTCACCTCTATTCGGAAAAAGATTACTCGATATTTTCAGGAAGTTCAAGGGTAATCAGCAACCAAACAATAAACAGGCATCAATCGAAATGAATTTGACACAAAATCAGAGCGGACCCCAACGTCTGGATAAATTTCATGAACAACAGTGAAAAGAATCGAGAAATTTTGATTGACGGTCTGGGAACCATCGAAAAGAAATTATTCTCATTGATCAGCTTGATGAAAAGTTACGTCTGGCAGACTGCTGGCCATAGAGAAAAAATTCTGAATATTCGTGACTTAGCAAACCCTTTCGATATGAAACATGGGGATGAGAAATGAGATGGAGAGTGGAGGAGAGAAAGGGACGTTGAACGATAGCAAAACCGAAACCATCACCAGATGCTAGACTGTTCCCTTGCAGATCTTCCGAAGATCCCTCTGTTCAATTCTATACCGCCAAATCGAGTATGCGATAAAGAATATCAGAAGCAAAACTTCAACTCAATATATAAAAGAATTTTCGAGCGAATTCATCTCAAAAAAAAGAAACAAAATAAAAAGAGCCTTATCGCCGGAATCATTTCTATTTTCCTCAACGTCAACATCAATTGGCTCGAGTTTGATGCGTTTTGATCTTATTCCTTCCGCTTCACTTTGCTTTTCGTCTTCAACTGCAAAAACGAAATTCATTGAGTGTTCTAAGTGGAGTGGACACAGCCGAATCTAGCTGACACATATGATCCGCCCATATTCATTGCCTTTAATTTTTCAAATCCTTATACAAATTTACTTAATTCTCGTTTAAATCCATAAAGTTCCCCAACAATCCTCCCATAGGGAAGCTTCATTATATTATTGATAAAATGCAAAGTGTTACACGAACGATTCTTTTAGAGATAGAATAAGACAATATGTACAATTATGAAAATCAAAGGTGAAAATGAATGCGGGTTAACAAATTGAAAATATTTGCTACATATGGAAAAATCAGACTTACCTATAGAATTATTAACTTTACTTATAACATTTCTTCGTGAAGTTAATTGTTGAGCACCATCAGATCCAATACCACTTCTGCTAATGAGTTCCCTACTCTGAAATTAAAGAAATTCTTCCAACCGGAAAAAAATGTATCAAATGAAATTTCGAAACAAACCTACAAAATCTGTGAAAGAGGCAAAAACAATCCTACTCATTAATAGCATATTCGAAAGCGAAATGCCACAAGATGCCGATTTATCCACCTTCAACTCAACGTTTTTTTCACCCGTTTCCCTCTTCGCCTACCTCTTCCCACTCCTTCCCTCCCTCCCTCCCTCTTATAATCTCCTCCTACAACTCTCTCTTAAAAGAAACAACACTTGACTAACTTGAATAATATCCATTTATGCTCTAACAAACAAACCATTTCTATCAATCATACTGATACCCATCAAAGTTAAAGACAAATTGCAACCCGGTCAAGCAAAAAATCCGAATAGGTAATTACATCGTCAGAAAAAACTCGTATAGACAACGATGCTAAATGACGAATGCATAAGACAGAAGCTGGATACTGATTCAGGATTGCAGCCGATCCCTTCCCCAAAAGTACTGCCCTTCCCGTAAATATGCCCAATCTTCTATGCGGATTTTTAAGCTCTTGAATTATGGTGCAAACATCAGGGCATATAATCTCGAAAATCGCCCTCACTGACATTCTTCACTCCACTTTGCGCTTCTCACGAACCTCTCACCAGCAATTTGCGATATGAACTACTCGAAAATGAAAACAATGAAATCAATAGTCGAGGCAGAGAAATGAAACGGAGTGATTACCTTTGGTGGACGACCACGACGTTTCAGCAACTGCCCTTCTACATCTGTTGATACATTCTCAACATTCTTCTGACCTTTGTTTGTGGTCACTGATGTATTCCGTTGATTACCGAAGTCTCTGGCAACTTTCATAAAATCATATTGCTGAGTGATATTTGTTCCATTGGTATCCCGTTGTGTACTGTAAACAATACATAATACTATACTTATTGAGATGAAAGATCTGCAACATATTTTTAAGACGTTTACGACATGGTTTTTTTAGATTCAACGGAGATGATACTAACTGATGATGAGGGGAGGGCTTATATTTATGCAGATACGGTGTTCTATTCCACGCAAATGGAAGCATAAAACATGGCACAATGCCTTCGCTTTATTTCAGTCACTGAGTATTCTCCATGAAGGAATTTCGTCAACCACAGTTGTCGTGATTCACCGTTTCTCTGAAGAGATGGTTTTGTCGCACCTCTCCGAGGTCATTTCATCCCAATGCAGATCACCACTCCGATAAATATGTACCAAATTAATATTGTGTAAGGATTCATAAATCTAAACTCACCTATGGGAGACGGGATTTAAAATAAACTGCGTTTCGAGATCCGCAATTCTGCTCTGATTAGCTGGGCCAGCAACAATTGAATCCTCAAACGAGGCATTTCCTCGAACGTCATGCAAGCCATTTCCGCCATTCAGAATCCCACTAAAAGGTTACAACCTCGGATTCGCTGTTACATTGCAATACTCTTTCATTCTTCCAAATAAAATCGCAACCAAACATATCGCATCCAAGAAATTATACTGGAAAAGCTCTTCGCGATTCGAGCAATCCTTCGATTTCAGTCGTTTCAACAATGAAATCAATCCCGATCATGCTTGAAACCCATTCAAAAATTGTGATACTATCGATCGATGCACTTTGAATTCTGTCGGCAAGTGGAATCACCTATCTAACCTAACGACAAACGAATATCAATCCAACTTTACAACACGATATATCCACAATTCAATTTTCAAATATCACTTACTGCGATATTTTAGAAAAAAAAAACATCTGCGATACTTCCAAATGATATGAAAGCTGCAAGATTCCATGCACATATCATAAAAACTGAATAAATTCAGATCTAAAGGATTAGCCAATCAAGACTAACCTCAGTCGACGATTGCTGCTAGGCGGTGATCTGCTATCGATACGAAACAAGCTATCGCCGCCATTCGTTTCATTATCGCTATCATCATCACAACGAATACTATCAGCAACGACTGATTTCACCTCTGAAAAACTCAGATACACATATCAAATGTCTGAAAAATTATTCCAATATGGCAAATTTCCTTTGGCAAAATTAAATAGAGTAAAACCGGAATAGAGATAGCAAGATGACACGAGAATTGAACAAAAAAAGCATGATGAGCTGCTCTAATCATAGCTTGATCTTATCAAAACTCCCGTCAGCCAAGTGCTTTAATAATCCCATTCAAATATAAACGTAACAGATAGTTGTCTATTTTCATGCTTACAACCCTATACGCATGATGGGCTGCTCATTGGCGTTAATGCATAGAGCACAGCTTGCATGAAAAGATAGCGACAGGACAAGGTGATCGGAGAGAAAAATGTATAGTACACCATCCTTTTCCTCGCCCTCTTCGTGCAAACCTTGTTAATATCTCCATCATAGCAACGAATCTTCCTCCGAAAATTCTCCTAAATCCCGAATATATTGCGTTTACGAAAGAGCATATCAGATTTCCGATGGTGGAAAGCCGTTTCTCTTCACTCGCAATCACATCAACGATTGAAATGCCGTCGAACATCATCAAAGCTTCGTGCAATCGTTCCCTCTGAACTTGTAAAAATCTCCAACATCTCAATGTTTTACCTTAATAAGCTTAGGTTTATTAGATATACTCAAAATATATTACCATTAGAATTTCTAAACTTTAACTTTGGCTTCCCCCTTCCTTAAATTCCGACATTTCCGTTATCGGAATATTCGTAGTGTGTCGAATCTTTCACACCAAGCCTTACTTCTTACTTCAGATTCATTGCGTGCATATTTGCTTCCCACGTTTTGCTCTTGCCCTTATAAAGTATTCTCTATTCAAGCTCAATCCATAGCATACTACGCTCCCTTGTAATATGCTTCCAATCAAAATCGGCAAATTCGTGGACGGCTTGGTGGTCAACGCTGCGCATGGACATTTGCGCCATAGATAGGATGTCAACACCTATATGTTCGGCATAACGCAAACGCCTCCGTATGCAATTTCTACTCAGTTGAATGTCTACAACGACAATGTTATACGAATGCTCATGAAAGCAATCACTCAAGGCTTCCGTACCCACAACGCAGAAATTGTGAGCCACGACTCAATATCGAAGAAGCAACAATGGCGCAAATATTCTAGACGCAAACTGACCGCGTCTTTCAACCCTAACCGTCAAAGGATTTTAGAGGGAAGTGAAAAACGCCTCAAGGCATTCCAGAAACACGAGGAGAGACATATATCAGGTCGACATAAGCCTCAAAATAGCAACAACTACACCTGAGAAGACACGAGAAAGTTAAAACAAAAACTACACAGAAAAACCACAGATAACAACGATCAGCCAGTGTGGTAAATTAGACAAAAATAGAGGGTAATTAAACAGAACTAATAAAGAAAACAAGCAGCACTACTGCAAAAGAACCTTCTGCACCTCCTATGAACAAAAAAACCCGGAATATTGACAATAGTGATGTCGCTCTTCGTACAACAAGAGACGAAAGAGTGCCTCTGAGACTATCAAATTTTGTATTCATCAACAACGAGAAAGAACAACCGTCATCGAAATTGCGTATCCGACTCAGCGAACTCTCTCCCTCATCCGAGCTATCTTCCACCAACACATTTCGACGACTGGCAGCCAATCGAGCCGAATCGCTTAAAAAAAACTTCACAATTTAGTCTATTCTTCAACGAATGATTCCTCGAATTTTGCGATGAATGAATGAATAAAACCGAACTTTTATTGTTTTCAGTGCTAAAAAAAGTGAATGAAACGACAAATTATCTCTAATGAAATCTGAAAATAAGGGAATTACATATAGAAATAAATTACAACAGCAGATGCCGACTTTTCTGCAATGAAAAATTCTTCAAATAATTTCTTTTTTCTCAGACAATTATATCGCCTAATCAATAGAATTTTATCAGTCGATTATTATATCAATCGCTAAATGTTGATGAAAATATCACATTAATTAAGCAACTCAACCAATTCATGAAATTAACCCAAAAAGACAATCTATTCCATAAACAAATGAAAAAAAAATGAATCTTATTTATCGCTTCATAGAGAAAACGACGGGAACTTACATCTCATCGCTGGATTCTTCATCATCCGACGGTAATAAACGTGGCCTCGATCCGATACTTCCGCTCGAACAACTTCCCCTAAACAATTACATATATATATATATATATATATATATATATATATATATATATATATATATATATATATATATATTATATATATATATATATATATATATATATATATATATATATATATATATATATAGTTATACGTATATACATATATTTTATTTATCAATTAATTAAAAAATATTCAATAACCGATGAGGTGAAGACATATTCATCTGAAGAGACGTTCAAAAACGAAATTATCTCTCTGCGAGAAACAAACAAAAAGATTTTTACATCTCTTCAAGCAGTACCCTCTCCGCTTACTAATAAGAATAAATTTTTCATGGTTACGAAAAGAAGTCCATCGTAAGACAAAATTGCAGCACCCTAAATATATGATGAATTTCTCTTTCAAACTAAAAACTACAAATTACCAATCGCAAATGAACGCCTAGAAATAGAGCTGTAGGCATATATGGTCTCTCATCATAAACAACAATTAGCTCAGCAAAACAACAACAACAACAAAACACCATATCCTCAGTATCCGATAAACACTGCCCCTTATATGAAAGCATTATGAAGTCACCTTCACAATGAGAGGGTTATTGAATCAAGCCAAGATTGTTGAATCGTATATCACTCTTACCACAAGTCAACGAATCATTCGTCAATGAGACGATCCGAACCGAACTTCGACAAAATCCATCTCATCATTGACCCTCCACTTACGATAGAAGAACCCGAGATCACCGCTGCCTTGCACAAAACTCCTCTCAAATGATTGAACGAAAAGCTTTTTCAGTCACTATTGTCATTATTCATTCCCACGACGCCGAACCGGAGGTAGATCCGGCTGTGTACCTCCGACTGTTTGCTAAAGATTGTGTGTCACATATATCATTCATGATAACTCACGGTGCAACTAAGCTTTGAGTTCCAGCACAGACGTCATCAAGGAACGAAGATCGTGCATATACCGTCCCTCGACCATCATTAATCACCTTAAACCAGTATTTTGCATTATTACTTCTAACATTTCATACTGCATGAATCTACATACGCATACCACATCAATTTCATTATTAACTTTCACACATGCGTATTTCGAGAACGAAATAGATGAGGTAAATGCGATTAAACGCTGTAACGGCCCTTTGGTGGTGAATCTGCGCCTAGGACTCCTAAAATATGGACAGAAATCCTGAAGACTCATGGGATACCGAGGTTTGTAGGCTAGGTAAAATAAGGATTCCAGAACTATTGGCAAACGGTGATCCCCTAGAAAAAAATGGCTACGAACACCGTTGTAAGCTTACTATCAGTGCACACCGATAGGTATACTTTATTTACCACTTTATTCGAAGCAGCAAAGCAAACTGTCGATGTTAGCACCACCTACCATCGCCGGCAATAGTTACAATGTTAATTTTCCTCATAAGGAGATTCCTCCCCGTTGCAGTAAAAAAATAAATACGGCGTTCTTAAAGTGCAGTAACCGAAGTATCATATTTGGAAATCCCAAGATCCCAAGAGCTCATAATCTAAAATATCTTTTCGGTGAACAGCTTTCTTTAGGTGCACTTATCCAACTCGCTACTACTCGCATAAGTGTTCAACTCACTGACTTTAGATCTTTTGGTCAGCATCAAATCTTCATCGATCGACGATCTTTTAGTCGGTTTTCGTCCGTCCTCGACCATCTTTCTGGTGCTCCTCACCTAGACAAGGTTATCACTTTTAAAATCGATGTCATTAACTTACTATAGTTGACTATAAAACACACAGAACTTCAACTCAGATCTGCATCACAGCTCCGACCATCCGTCTCCTCAACCATCCCTTTTCTCACCTCCTCTCACCACAATTCCGACCATCCGTCTCCTCAACCATCCCTTCCCTCACCTCCTCTCACATCCAATTTGAAGGTGAAGTGTAAGAAGTGTTTTAACAGAGTAACTCATACTCAACAATGTAATGAGAAATGAATATGAAACAAAAATCGCAAGTGGTTTCACTTGGAAATCTAAAAAAAAGGGAAGCTTAATGCTTCTATTTTTCCTACCGGTCATTGCAACGGCATCAATTTCAGCAACGTTGCCGTTCAGTTTCTATTTCAGTGAAAAAATGAGATATTCTCTATCAATTTGCCGAGTAACAATAGATAATTTCATCGGAAATTATGAGAACAGAGATAGCAGAGAATGCCTACACCTTTCATAGCCTCACGTAATGCTCGAACTCTAGTGGACGTTAATTCACAACCGCTTAATTTGTTATACTGCTGATGAAGACATTTACTACGGCCGGGGATCTCTATTCCAGACTTATTGTAATTGATTTTTCCCATTTCCCCACAAAATAATTAACTAAGTTGCACACCTCACTGTGAATATCTTCTTTAGTGGATGCCACCACGATATCATCGTCACTAGGAACTTTTCCACCTGGTAAACGACCAATAGTGAAGCTGAATTTGCCAATCTGTAAGTTTCAGAATTAACTAAACAAAATCTCACTCCTCTCGTTAACCGCTTACTGAAATATTGCATGCACTCTATGCATGCATGTGCTCTCTATGCATGCATGAGAAATCAAAACTTCTCATAGTATAGTGAAAGGAGGAAAATGCGCATCATGCCAACCATTTTTGCCAATATGCCTTGCCAACTATTCCATAGGCGCCTTCCTGAAAGCCGCCTTACTAAGAAATAATCTCACCAATCAATCTATTAAAGATACTGGAATATACTTCAAGTACCACTTCCTATTAAGCACTTCTTATAGTGCAATAGTAACTGAATTAACCAATGAAATATGATCTCATTAGAAATTAGACCCAATAGCCAAACGAATTGAATTTTTTCAACTTCAGCATATCTTTTCCGCTCAATCTTGCAATAATTACAACAAATATCCACAAAAGAAACCTGCAAAGTATCGCCAACGTGTAATTCACGCTCTTCACGAACAACTATCAATGGCCCACCATTATAACCACTGCCATATGTACTTAAATCCTTTGACAGCAGCTGCAAATGAATTCGCTAAAACAACACAAGTACTACTACTGCTAAAATGATTTGTGGAAGCGATATTGCCCATTATGGAAGGACTTTTGAGACAGCAGTGATGATAACTATTCCTTTGAAAGCTTAGAAAGAAGAGGATTTTACTGCTTGATTAAAAAAATCAGCTGGAGAGCTATATTCAACGTTTTATGGGCTACTCCCTTATCATACAAATCGGTAAACAACGGTTAGCAGTATATTTTATAACAGAGATAAACATACGACAGGACTTGAGCCTTGTTGCTTCAATTCGATTGACATATGCACACGACTTACACCTTGTGCGTTTACACCTAAGCAGATCTCGCATACCCGCTTATCACGGCCGATCTTAACTGAATCACCAGCAGACCGCAACGAGAACAGTACATCGTCTAAAGAGAATCACATGTAATTATCAATTTGTGAATAAACTATTAAATATTAGCATATTTACCCAAACAAATATGATTAGAAGAGGCAGAGAAAAACTATACTTCTCGGGACTAATACTGATTAATTCAATTCGGTACTTTCATATTATACAATTGAGAAAAACGACCATATGATCTACTTAAGGACCTTCTCTCCCTCTCCCCTCCTCCACACAAGAATCAGTGTTCCAAGAGAAATCGCTCTTATGCATCCTCTAGTTTCTGATATATGGTACCACTCATACGTTTTCCATACAAGTAAAGAGACGGAGAAACAATGCTGTTTTTCAAGTCAATGTTTATTTAAAAGCAAAAAAGCGACTGAATGACAACCGCTACCCTAGGACAATAATTCTTACTTGGCTAAAATGCCTCAGACAGATGTTTAAACTCATTTATCTACTTGAAATAGTTTCATTAGCTTGCCCTCCGCTTACTTGATTCGATCCTCAGTTTGCCCTCAGTTTGTTGATTCGAACTTCAATTTATTGACTCCATCCTCATCACAATTCTAACAATTTACTGCTTAAAGAAAAGAAAGTAGAATTAAGCGAAACCCACAAAAAAAGCTTTTAAAATAAAACCACGATAAGTATGAAAGCAGAGAGTGAAACAAAGATAAAACTCCACGAAATGTATCAAATACTGCTGATCTGAGGTATATAAGCCCATCTAGACCAACATATGAGACTCGGGTCTTTCATAAACTGCGAGTTCCATAAGTTTTTTGAAGATGTGATAAAAATTCAGGATAATCTCGAATATGCGATGTCGCATTTAAAGTAATATTCATCAGCAAATTTCACAGCGGTTTAATATTAGTTCAAAGATGCGGGCAAGCAAAATGACAAGAAAAGAATTCCACTTCATTCTCGTTTCTCCTCTCCTCTTTTCCGCCATGGAGACAGCAAATGAAAGAAATTATTCCGACCGGTCTTGAACTCCTCCTGTACACACTGAGAAGCTAGCACTACTAGCATTTTGGTATTTTTACGCATGGAGCACCTTTCAGATGTAATATCCACTCTAAATCTCCTCAACTTCTCCGCTCATCGAACCCTCCCCATCTCCCCTTTCGAGGCTTAGCATTTCAATTTCCATTCTTTCCGATCATTAGAGTTTCCAAAAAAAACTCAAAATACAATAGCAAAACCATCCACGCTAACAAAGGAATTATGCATAAATCTCAAAATAAAATATGAATATTACTTAAATAAAGAAAATAATTCATATCTGGTCTATCTGTGAAGCTGATGAAAAACATCGCAATCGTTGAAGTACTTCAATCGTTTGTTGTTCGTTGAAATGTCACCACTTCAACAATATGACCTGCACATTGCTAGTAGTCTTAGCCAACTGCAATTCACCTATATCGATAGCAATAGCCAACTGCAATTCCCGACTAGAATTTCAATTCCTTTGCAATACGCAAACTTCATGACGTCTTCATAGGTATAGAGGCGATTAACGGAAAGTAACTCCCTGGATATCAGATTATTCATGATCATCTATAGCTCGCTAAAGATCAATAAACAATTCCTGGCTGACAGAATTAATTAAAGACTTCGGCAATTAGTTTGAGTGAGGTATAGAACGCATATTGAACCGACAACTATAAACTGGAAATATCGATACATATGAGCGATATTTTATTTTGATATATTAAGAGGATTGCATCCACTACATTCATCGTTCACCTCTCACAATGTAGAACTTGCTCCCTCTTTCCGATACAAAGAAAAATTCTTGACGTATAGTCACTTGGATGTGACTCGATAAACCCTCACCCTCCCTCGGCTACCACTTTCACCACTCCCCCAATGAATTTCTAAAACAACTCGACTTAACAATAAAATAATCTATGCATTCATTTTCTTTCTTTCCTTGCAACCGTCATGCTTATTCCCTTATTTCGTTAATCACTGGCTGCAATTTATCGGTGAGTTAGATCCGAAACAAATCCTGAACGCTTTAACTCTTTGTTGTATATTCATGATATACGTGACATTTGCCTTGATCACTATCCTCACTCCAACATCTCGATCTACTTCCACGCAATACAGAGGTAATGCTTGAAGCGATATCTGAAGCTCAAGCAACCAAATGCGAGCAATGCTATGCTCTTCTTCATTCCTCTCGTCAAAACACACCCTCTCGTTAATGTCCCTCGACGAAGGACATTTCCTTCGTGTGGCTACTCTCACTTATATGAATTCCTTAAAAAAAATGATTGCCGTATTTATACTAAAATAAACGAAATAAAATGGTTCAAAAACCAAATAAAATAGAATATAATATCTGCAAAAAATATATATATCTTTCATTCATTTTATATCAAATCAATAACAACTATGCAAAGCGTATTTTACGGATTAATTCATATCACAACAACGATCGATTCGGCGATCGACCGATTTCGCCTTAATAATCACAACAACGATCGATTCGACGATCGACCGATTTCGCCTTAATAATCACAACAACGATCGATTCGGCGATGGATCGATTCGCCTTAATAGAAACGTCACCAATATATACGCTTAGAACTGAATCACCTGAAAGTGATCGCATATAATGTTGAAAAAAATAACGCAATAAAAGCTATGATATATGAACTATAAAAAATCAAAAAGTAACAGTATTACATGCAATTGCGACGATTATCTCCCTCGAATAGGAATTTCTATCCGCTTCCTCTTCCCTGCCCGTTCTACTCTCTCTTGAATAGACAAAGAATCATAACTGCATCGTATATCCTTCATTTGCATTTACCGCATAAAATGCACTCTTTGCTGATTCCTGAAATCATTTTTTCCCCTACTGTCTATCGCATACTGTTTAATCCCATCAATGACTGAGTCTCATCAATCTCTTTCGAATCAAACCCCCTCAACAATATTCTTACAATGAAGCTCAGGCGAGAGTCACACTAATCTATACACTTAGTCCAATGATAAACAATGACCTGAATTCCCTATCTCGTCTTTCCAACTCTTGCCTTTGCCCATATTCCAATGTTCACCTACTATATATAGGTAGTTGAGCAGTTTAAAGAAATTATGTGCAAATGAATCGTTGGCAAGCATAATAATAACTCGAAATGGAAGCAAATAAAAATATCCGGCCTGTCCACGGTCTTCTTCTGTCCGCCTAACTCGAGTGGTTGTTTAGAGTCGTATCGTCGACGATCTATAATTTCTTTATTTCCACTCTGAGTGGAAAAGACTCCACAAAACAAAAATGATCTAAGAGAGTATTAAATTCGAATAGAGTCAAGAAAAATTAAATTTTTGAAATTATTAAAATTAAAATTATATTAAAGATAAAATTAAGCATACCTTGCGCATAGGTCGATTCTTTACCTTTCTTATATTGTGGTCATTTCATGTATTCCTATGTTGACGGCATTTCCCATCATAGAATATACCGTCTACTCTTGGGTACATTCACTATTTTTACTTCGAATTAGTCGGGTAAGCAATATTCTCCCTCTCTCTTAGTAATACCTGCAAATATTAGGTGTTACACCTCGTAACTTTGCATGTAATTGGGAGACCGTGTAGATTGCAAATGAAATACGATCTGACGACGTCCTATCTCCTTCACTTCATTTCCACTCGTCTCTCCGATGATCTCTATATTCGTCAATAATAAAAGCCAAATATATCGACCATGGTTTGAGGGCGAAAAAGGGCTTTCGTAAAACGACGTCCACGAAATCCTAATTAAACTATCATAGAGTATCGATGCCATCATCACATCTTAACAGTGCTTTTTCAACGACTACGTTTTCTTTTCAGCAATCCAATTGAAGCTCAACAAGACATCAGGACCCGACATGATGTTTGGACGTCACATGACCGTCTCTCCCATCTCCTCCTCCTCCTCCTCCTCCTACCTTCAACTATCACATTTCCACGAACCTTCTGAGGCTACCCACCGAAGAACGTATTTCTGAGAAAGTTGACAATTCAGAGAAAGCTGTATAAATCGTCGTTTCCAATTATATTTCAGGTGGTGGGCTGCTTGCTATAAGCCTTTAAATACAAAATAAACTCGACAGAGGAAAAGCATCTCAAAATGAAATTAACTAAAGAACTTCAGAGCATCAATTTTTAGTGACTCAAGTAAAATATGATTGAACGGAAAGGATGTGATATTTCGACCACTATACGATAGTGCCAAATATAAATTCTTATAAAACAACTAGAAAGTATAAAAGGGATGACCATGCAAAGGTAGTATGAGAAATTCGACGATCAGTGGATTGTTTCTTATACAGCTACCTCAGGTGATGAATGGATTTCGGTCGAATCCAGTCTCGCTTGTGTCCGGAACAAGCTGATCCACTACCTTCAGCAATGACTGTCCTTTACCCATAATAGGTCTGACCGAATTAGATTTGCTAGTGGACTAGACCTGCTCTTATTCTATTCGCAACCACGACCACGACAATAAACATTTGAGCCAAATCTCTGGAAAACAAATTAAATGGGTACGCGTTAAAAGGGCACCAGGAGCGGATACACGTGAGGAGATGGAAACCTCATTCAGATAAAGGCAGCAGCTCCTAAAGAAATCATTAAAGATCAACCTCTAAGAATTCTTCCCCTACTTCTATTCCCCCTCTGCCCACCGTTGTATCCACTACTATCGATGGATGACTCGGCTGAGAGAAAATCGAAAGCTGCCGATAGAACCGGCTTCAAATGAATCAACACATCAAATCGAACGGAACTTTAATTCTATCAAGTGATCACCATAGACGCTCAATAAGCCACTATTATACTTACGAGTAATTCTTCAAAACATATATAGAAATTTGGCAATAGCTGAGCAATTAAGGAGACAACCAGCGGAAACGACCTCACCTCTCTCCGGGATCATCACTCCTTGACTTCAGGAAGAGCAATTAGGCGCTAATAATCCAAGAAATTTCGCACCAATCGAAGAATCAACAACCCACTGACTGTAGAGACCGAACGTCATTTGTGGGTGTTCGACTCGAGGAAAACACACTGAGAGCACTATTTTGAATTTCGCAAACCATTTAAGCGCAAAACCTCTCAACATTCTCTGCCAATGTTGATTGGCATACCTTTATCCCTTTCCGCTCTGCGCTAACTGCTATCGTTCGATGATCGCTCTCCCCTAATCATCCTTCCCATCACCGTTTGGTGCCATTTTTGAACCATTCCCACATCCTACCTCATCCCAGCTTGATTACTGTTCAATGATTTGTTTGCTGCAAAAGGATATATGGGGATGAATAGTGTCGTGTTAACGAAGCGAACGTGATCATTCACGCTTGGTAGAGCTAACTCGCCGGAAGTATGACACACTAGAAAAAGCAACAAAACTGATATGGCCATCATTGTATCAACAAAAAGCCTCAGGAAATGCGGCGAAAGTGATGACGGGAACTATTCAGCTCAATTAGAGGATGAGCAGTGAACGGCTAATGGGCAATGAAGCAACGAAAGGGCATCTGATTCAAAAGCCTCCGCTGAATGGATGAATTTGTGACTTCGGCCGATAAGTGGACCGATGTACGGCGACAACCATCAAATGGTCGAAGAAACGATATCAGATAGTGAAACTCTTGCACTTTCTATTTTTATTGAAGATATTTTCAAATATGAGAAGCTCCTTTCCCATATGTATTCAATAAGTGTCTCAAGTGTGAAAACCTCGCACTTGTAAGTACTTAACAACCTATATAAGCGTATGCTTAATAGTTGTTGCTAAATGATTCGATCTAGAAGGTCATCGCAGGAACATCAGTGTGCGGTGACTTTCTATATCGTTTCCGACAAATAAAGGAGAAGATGAAGCACAGAAAAACGAAAATGATATTAGAATGAGTGAAATTCAGCACCAATGCTATAGAAATTAATCTAATATCATAGCGGAATTTCTGTTTTTAATTCTTGATTATAAGTGAGTTGAATGGAATTGTTGACGTTACTCGAAACTTCCAATAAATTCACTTCTTAAATCTCATTCTCTCGTATTGGCGATTTTAATATTTTTATAACGATCTATGAGAATTTCGGCTTGCCTATATGTTGTATTTAACGCGATGTCTCGTTGCTGTTGCTCTTTTCTTTTCTTTTTTCTTTACAAATTCCAAAATTCCTACCTTCAGTGGCATTATTTGGTAAGCAGACTGAGGTATGATCCATAAATTATGAGGCTCAGGATGCGTTTTGAGGTCTTTCATTGAATTCCACATCGAAACTACCATCAAACATGTACGGTTTCTCCGATTGTTTATCATCTCAAGACCTTGGATCCATCGATCGAGCGATCCTCACATCACAACTACTCCAATCTCGAAGAAATCAATCTCGAGGATATCAACCAATAAATTGGAGCTGAGACTTTCGGAGGACTCGGTGAGGTTTCTCTAGCGAAGCTTTGAGCGTTTTTTTAAATAAAAGTTGCTCAAGGAAATGTTTTACAACTCCGACGGCGACAGCTACTCTCTCATTTTGTTGTTCTTTGATGCACTCCTGAACTGCTCTATTTCATGTCAGTAAGATGATTTGCTCAGGTACAATCCATTAAGACTCTAAAGACATTGATATTTCCACGGCTTTCTTTTTTCTGCAAAAGTATTCAATGCCCAGAAGCAGAGAAATTAAAAAAAGGGGGGGGGGGGGGGGGGGGAGGAGGCGAGAATGGAATAGTTAAAGATCCTCTCTCCTATACTGACCTGAACTAAGTGAATCACTAGAGCAATCATGAAACAGTCAATAAAAGGAGTAAATCACCGTTGAGCTCCTTTCACAGTGCAGCTACACCCGTCACTCCTATAAAGGTAGGATAGTGCTGAAATGAAACTGGTTTTGCCCAATGCAAGGAAAAGGAGTGGGCGATTTTTCTATTCGCTAGTCTAATTTCTGAAAACAGTAACGTGTCATAATTTACAAAAAAAGCTTTAATTCGTTTCAAGCTGTAACGTATCAAAAATTACATTTCTCGTTAATTTATTCAATCTTTTACAGTCTTTTAACAGATTATAATAATATTTGTGGAATTTGCAAATTGTCTTCGAGCGTTGCAAAAGCGACTATCGTAGAAAGAAGAGTTGTGGATTGGATTGTGCTCTCCGTGCATAAAATTCGGTTGGGATACATTGCGGTCGTCGACAAATGCCATGCAATTTCAGAAGCAACTTGATATTGCAATGGAAAGTTACTGCTGGCTGAAAAGAACGCTGATTATTCATTAAGTTAGTGCAATAAGTCAATATATATTCTCAAAATTTGTTTGATGAATTTCGACGATAATATTGTTTAAATTAGGCGATTCCGGAGCCCTAAGCGCTCTTACGAAGCCTCATATTTACTGGTTTTCTCGACTGCAAATATTGTGCTATAGCTAATCGGTATAGTAGAAAATGATTATTCAATGCAAAATGCAGTGAATCAATGCAATGCATTGCTGATTTGCAAAAATTGCAATGTTGCTCAACGTTCAAAAATTATTTCCATCAAAGTCAACTTCTCTGAAATGCTCATTCTTAACTTCTAGTTAGTCGTTGATTCGTTCGGTTTTTATTGTACCACACTGAAGATTGAATCAATATTGCAACACGCTCAAGGAAATAAATTCTCCATTTGATATATGAGCTGAGCATTTTTGCAATAAGCGATTTTGCAAACGAACTATCCGGATTTTCGAAGATTTAGGGAGAAATCATTTCCATGAAATTATTGCTTCGGAATTCCGTTTGATTTCTTTCTTTTTTCAATGCTATTATCATCAAGTTAAAGTAAATGGTATATTTATTCGTGTATTATTTGACTTTAAATGGTTATGCTCAGGATTTTCATGTAGAAAACCAAACGGTCGGATCTCATCCTCGTTTTTTTCGCTTATTTTTCCCATTTTGTTTGTAAAGTACCATATAATAAGTCGTATCAATACGTGCGGATACATATTTGCATATTTATCTCTTTAACTTCTATGTAATATTATCAAAGATGGAATTAATAATTGTGATAGGAGAATCGATACAATAAAAGAATTTCATAAACGAGATTTTAGGTATTTCTTCTGAAATGATTCTATAGCGAATTCAGAGGGAATTAGGTAGCTCGACGTTTTTTTTGCCACTGCATTTTTTTATCAATGAAAGCGCACTTTGTTCGAGTTGATTTCACATAGTGCAACGGGTTAAGTGGTAAAAATGAACTATTTTTAAGGTTGCTTTTTGTCATATAATCTATTGACAGCTGATTAGTGTGATAGGTCAACCCACTAAAACGTCCATCAAACTCTCCAACAATTTTTTCTTCTCTTCGTTTTATTTATGTGATTAGTGATTTTCGGAATTTTAAAAAATTAGTGCATACTTATCAACATTTTAGAATATTATTTTATTCACACTAATGACTCACAGATGACTGAAGTTGATGGTGACTTATTGAAAAGTGCCTTAAAAGAGTCGAGTGCGGCACAAATCGCTAATATTACCTCATCATTACTATAATAAGACAATGATAGAAGCTCACAAGTACTAAATGTCAAGTAAAGGAGTAGCTAATAAAAGCTGCAATAGCATATTAGGTAATATGTAAGAGAAAAGTGATCACCTCATCAACATCTAACGAGAAGGCGTTTGATTTGAGACCCGCATCAAGATCATCCACATAGCTTACATGAGGTATAAGCGTCGGGAAAAGAGAGCAACCGAACTCATCAATAATTGGTATTAGTGGTGAATCGATTCGTGCACTTGATACGGTGCAATTGTGCACCATCATGCAGTATATTCGTGCATGTTGCGTTCCATAATCACAAGACCATCTGTGGTATAACGGTTCTCCAATGTTCACTTGTCTATAAGCCAACGTTCGCTCAACATTTATTATAAAAATTAAGCGGGCAATCAAATACGGCTGTCATATTTTCTACTCCCTTCATTGCGACGATATGGCAAGCACTTAAACTAGCCCACAATATTATTTAGTATTCCATTCTCAGTAAGTGTTATTCCCGTTATAAGGTTTCCTATTGCATTATTAGGATATGCACTACAATATGGACGTAACATAGAGCACTGACTTGGGGTAACATAAGTGATACAGATATAAATGATTCTATACAGACTGCGTAAACGAGTATGTGGAGAAGTGCCCCCACTATGAAGAAAGTGAGCATAAATGACGATTGCATAAAATTTGTCCAGCTAATTTCCTTGAAAAAATTTTTATGAAATAGTCAAACTTCTTCCTTGAAAAGTTCTAATAGGTAGTGGAATTTCCAGCGATATCAGTAGCAGTGAGAAATAAAGGGAACATCGAAGTGGGGAATATATCGGCAAGAAAAAGTTACCGAATTGTTCGATGACTGTCATCTCATAAATATAAGGGTTATGCATGGCAAAGTGATTTATGTTATATCCGGCCAAATTTTTTCACATTTTTTCTTGAAATGGTTCTTGAGTGGCAATTTTGAAAATAACGGAAATGCGATGATCCCCGAGTGGAATTAGATTTCACGATTTCTGGTAAGCCTATGAAAACTATAAAAATTTGTTTTATATATAAAATCATAGAAAAATAAATGCACTAAAGGATATTAAATACTAGAGTCTGCTATAGTGACATATTTCACTGAAGTTCGATCGATCGATGCGAACAACTTAACATCGACCTATTAGCTGATAACATTACTGATATTGTTGTAATCAAAGTGGATTTTATCGAATATGAATAAATTGCTGAGATGCTATTTCACTCGTCGTTATTTCAGCATTTAATTTTCCCCTCATATATTTTTATCACCGTAACGATTTAATTCCTCTATTATCATTTATTCAACAATATCTTTAGTTTTTTGTTGAATATTTGGTGCATAATATCGTTTGTAATATTTTCATGTTGGCATTCATATTGACATATTGGAAAGTCGTTCGATTCTGGGCGAAAGATAGACTTTCATTGAGGAGTGAACTTCGGCCCGCAGCCACTACTTTTATGGTGGTTAAGTCTGAGGACAGAAAGTCCATTAATATATCAGTATTAGCGTTAATTATAATAAGGCGCTTTTTAGAATGTTTGGAGGACTGAGTGAGTCAAAGTTTAAAGAAGTTCAAGAATTTCTTATAGTCAAAGAAGAAAATGTCAAATACGCAATAGTTGAGAATTAGAAATGAGCACATAGAAGATGGTAGCGGAAACAAGATGATGCATGTGCTCGCCGTAATACTTCACGGTTGTCACTCATTTTTTTGTCTTTAATTCAACGACTTCATTTCTTTACGATGAAATGTTGTATGCAGTGATGTGTATACAGCAAATTTCCATTTTTTTTTCTAACTTATAATTCATTTAGATTGAAAATCCGTTTTTTATGATTCGATATTTATATTATTTGAAAATTTCAGCAATGATTTTTTTTAAGTTCAATTATCTATGTTTCTTCTTCTATAAGATTACAATCGCGGCGCTTAAGAGACTAGCAGAAATCGTTGAAAAAAAAGTGAATAAGTCATGGAATAAAGCTAGAAAAAGTAGATTTCTGAGTGAAATTCACAACGATTATTCCACATCGACATAAAATATACGGAGAGAAGGGAGAATGAAGACAAACAAGAAAGGGCTAATGGGAGGTGTAGATTTTTGTCTTGCTAGCAGAAGGTTTTCGTTTGCAAATCTATCTCTAATCTATCGCTTTGATGCGTATAATGCTCGTTTTTCCAATGAACGTTTGAAAAAAAAAATTTGAGCAAAATATTCGATCTTTACTGATAATCGAAAATAATTCTCCAACGAAATTTGCTCGTGCAAATTCCACGATCGGCTATAGTGCATACGAATATCTCGAAAATGTTTGGATGAAAGTAAAACTCATTTCTTTGCAATTATCCATAAACAATTGGTTAAACTTAATCTTCACTAATTCTTCAGTGAAATGTATCGGGCTAATCGGCTCAGATATACGTGTAGGAAGTCCTTATGTATGTGCTTAAGCATATATTCAATGCCGGCATATGTTTTTGACAATTTGATTGTATGCCGAAGAGCACAAAGTTAGCATTAAAAATGTGTTTTCATTAATTTCATCCCAAATTAGCGTATTCCTCAATCGCTGCAATGGGCCAACTTCTCTCTCATTCCTGCCCCATCCCATCCCATTCCCCAATCTATTTCATAGCACTCGAAGGATTGAAGAAGGGCTAGCAGAGGAGTTACACAAATGGAACGAATAAAAATCTCTAAATGAGTAACAGAGAACCGTAATCGATTAGGTTGAGAGAGGAATTTGCTGAGAAGCATGTGAATGTTGCGATAAATTTCTACTATTGAGACCGTTGAAATTGGGGCGAATTTCATTTTAAGAGTGAATTCGAAGACATATCTCAAAGCCATTTCGATGCGATTTGAGCTACAGTCATTTAGGAAATGCCGCTGTTTGAAACCACATATCTGCACGCCTACTCCTTTTGTTATTCTCGACTGGACTGCCGCAATCGATGTTGGCAAATCAACGAACCACACACTGTGACAGTCAATATGATATCGAATTGGTATATCGCTGAGGCGAATTTAAACACCAATGTTAGCAATATCATGAACAATGTCTTGTCGATGTTACTTATGCGTGTATGCGTATCATTTATCTATCTAACTTAATGGTACCCTCAGCTAATGAGAAGTGGTCGGTTGAAGGAATGCAGTGCAAAAGCATATATTACGTCAACTCTTTTGCTAAACTTCTACGGTTATTTCTTTTATTAGCAGTGCATTTTTCTCTTTCAGAAACGTCCTCAGCTCTTTCGAGTTATCAATGATGCTTACCCATATAAACAGCTCTACCACGCTGATAAAGGCGCATCACTAGGTTCTGTGATAAAGTGATGCACTTACAAATAGTTGCATTAAGCGAACCCACAACCGGATAATTACAGCATATGTAAATAAAGTAATAATTAAACAAGCGTTGCCGGCAGCGACTCTTAAGCAGTGAAATTATCGCCTCCAGCATCAGCTACAAATAATGACGCTTCCATTATGCCACACTCGGATAGCGTCATCTAACGAACCGTCGAAAAAGATTCGGCGATGAAAGTGCAACCTTACCAATTTGCAGAGCCAATTTATTTCAAGCCCTCTTCAAAGGTGTTAAAAACTTTCCGGATTTAGGTAAATAGGTGACGTTCGAGATGCAAGGATAAAAAATAATTTACCAACATCATAGTGAGATATAGTTGGATGGTTAAAGAAACTAAACAAGTGTGTGTGCGTATCTACGCGTATTTGATAAATGATGAAGTGAATTGGCCGCATCAAAGTGGGACAGTTTAAGCCCTTTAGGGCATCTTCTTGCAGCACAGTGTATCGGCAACGTAGATTCAACGCGGTTTTTCTCATTTCCTTCCGTTTCAATGGAGAACTGCCAAATTTTAAGATTTGCCGCTTACAAATTCCTTTTACAGATTTCTGAAATAGACTTATGACTCCCCTTAATGAAATTTTAACATTATGAAACACTGCCGAATTATTTTTGAGAAAATATTTCACCTTAACGGGTTCAAATGCTCAAAAATATCTTCAACGGTGAAGGTACATTCTCTCGGTCGCGCATAGAAAGCTAATTCTAGTTAATATGTTTTATTGGAATAGACGGAATGACAGCATAAGTTGAAGCATTATTTAAAAAACAAACTTTACCTCGCGAGTTTAGGTCCTCTTCTATCGTTCAGATGGACATTATAACCACACTCAGGTTCTGGAAACCTTCCAGCCGGTAACTCAATGATATCTTTATCCAGTAATTTCACCTCTTCGTGGGATTCATCGGCGATACATGCAATCGGAAATAAAAGCAAATAGATAAGAAATATATTAATATACGTTGTAAATACTGGTGATACGCTATCACAGCGCACCAACATCATTGAACACAACAACAAAACACACTCGAAGTGATTGCTCTTCGATGACCATGAAACCGAATTCGTATCCGCGAGTGCCTTTCTCGTCTTTGCTTCCCTCTCTAGCGATCTGTCTTCGTGTCTCGTCCGCCGCCGACCCGAGTTGTTTTGCGTGTGTGTGTTGTCATCAATGAATGTGTGGCTGCTCGTCATACTACTATCATCAGTTAACGCATCATGCCCACTTCTATGGAATTCGAAACAAAATCTCGGCCTTGAACATGGTCTGCAGGTTTGCTCTCTCTTATTGAGTAAATTCACTTTTGTAATACCGCTAAAAGTCCATTGAAAATTTTTTGGGAAATTGTCTCTTCTGATGCTTTTATTTCCTTTTTTTTCGAGGCCCGATTAATCCTCGAGATTGACCATTCTCTCGAGAGGTCAGTTGAGAAGATAAATAGCACAAGGTTGTTAAACGTCACTTTCAGAGCATTAGCCGTTTTGTCGCTCATCTATAAAGTCGCTAATTACTTCATTTCATTTCGCGTACATTAAAATAAGCAAGAAACTATCCAATTACAGAGGAGACTAGGCAAGGTCTAACGAGTATAAAGTTTTCATAGAAATCTTCTTAGTGCATAACGTTATTAAGTTTAAACAGCAATCGTTTGACTTATTTCGCAAAGCATTTCTGCGAGACTTACTTTCTATCATTACATCATCTTACTGCTATTGTTGGCATTTTTTTAAACAAAATATTTCTCCCATTATGTATAAATAAATGCAATAATTTTCACAAAAATCTTATGAATCTAAAATACTCGATGCTTAGCATAATGAGAAAATATGAAATAAAGGCTGAGAATTTGGAAAAATATAATTGGATTCCCTTCACGCTATAGTTTTTGTTGCGCACTTTCGAAGTTCCACTTCAAATCTCCTATCGATCATTCCGGTAGATTGAATTATTCGGTTTTCTTCGAGCATTTCATGGCCAGATTTGAAATCTGAAATATATATAGCGATTACTCGAAAATCAACTCATTCAAATTTCTTCATTATAGACTAAGTTTGCGAACGAATTTTTCAATGGTGCATTGAAGTAGTAGTGAAGTCGTTGACTTTTTTTTGTCACATTCAACAGACAATGCAGATAGCGATTTAGAAGAAGAATTCTCTTTACGAGAATTCTTCTTCTCAATGCATCTCAATGCATTATTTATCCTAAATGGAACTTTTTTCTTTGTTTACGGGAATTGGCTGAGAGGAAGGAGGCGAGTAATTGAATGCTATAAAAACTCACCACTAGCTAATGGAAACAAATCCAGGCATGAAGCATCTCTTCAGTGCATTATTTATCCTAAAATGAAATATACACATATGGTAATTTGTTGGCGTTTCATAGAAACAATCACTTCGCTGTGCTTTTCAGATATTCTTATAATTTTGCTATTTATACTTAACGAGGTTCAAAACGCTCTTGAGAATATATTTTGCTATTTATACTTGACGAGGTTCAAAACGCTCTTGAGAATATATCTCTTTTTGCAAATTTTTATTTATATGATCGGTCGGTTTCATAGGGAAAGCTCCGGAAAGAAAGAATATCTAATTATGCTCGTCTCCAATATACTTTTCCACTTATATTTATTTCTCTCTTTGAGAAATCGACAATATTTCTAAAGAAAAAAAGACGACTTAATTATCACTTCGAATGATTTAAGTGGAATGAAGAGTCAACGTAGCAAAGAAATCGAAAAAATCAATTGGATTTAAGTTCACTCTCTCCGTTGAGAGAAAAATTATTCCTTCGTGGCAGTCGTCTTCGAGAGAGATGAAACATTTAGACAACGCTGAATGGCAGTACACAATTGTCACTGACATGGCATAAGAAACGACTCGAAATATCCATCCTAAGCTATTTTGCTTCTTGCACTTTGCAGATTAGCATCGCTTAGTGCCTTCACGATGTGCACAACATACAGCTTTGTTTTGCATCTCAGCTGATAAAACAATAGCTGAATGAATTAGTAACACTTAGAGTAATGTTTAGGACCCACTCTCATTCCATTCTCCTTCTGGAACCCCTTAGAAGTATTCGTCACAGCTGCTCCAGCATGAAGATGTCTCAGTGAATTCAGACCACGAACGCTCCATGCGGCAAAAAATCTCCACCGATGCAAGGTTTTCTAAACGCCAGCATCCCGTTTCCCACAGTGAGCAATAAAGGAGACCTTCATCGAGGTATCCCTAAACTTGTATCTGTGAGTAGTGTTAAGACTGAGGACATCATCTTCGCGAGCACGAGAAACTGTCCGCAAATCATGAGAGCACGAAAAAACTGCGTGGGGATGTGTATGGACGAAAAAACCCTAAGGGGAATATGACACAGAAGTGTTATTGAAGACAAGAAAATATATAACAAAAGAGGCAGTTGTGATACTATAAGCATAAGCAGCAAGCATAAGAGAACTGGAATATACGGGTGTTGGATGAGGTCGACATCGACATTTCATCAATACGGTCGACCGTTGCTGTCGAATAATGCATCAGAAGTTAATGGAACGAATGAGGAAATACTGAAGATGAGAAAAAATTAGATTGTGCTAGAAGCATTTCCCCTTTTTTTAACTAAACGATTTGCGAGAGAAAATTGGAGAGCGAAAATTCGCGTTTGTGGTCGTCATATACAAAAACAGTGGATGCACAAAAAGGCACTTAATTGTTGGGTCCATATCACAAGTGACCTATTTGTTGAAATTCCTCCGAACTTTATGCTTAATTAGAGCATTATAATGGAGAGGAAAATTCCGCATTGTGACCATAGCTTTCACAAGAGAAACTTTCTATTACGCACTGCGGTTGATCGACACGCTAAAGAAGAAATGAATCTTGGAAAAGAACAACGATATATGAGACAAATGTCGTTCTAAATTCGATATCGGGAGAAGAAAATGCTATGTAAGAATGGAAACATCTTTGGCTAGTTCGCACCGTGTCTGATGAGGATAACGAAATGAAAGGTTGAGGAAAACACATCGTCAATCTCTTTCTTCTACTTCTCTCTTACTTTGCAAGTCTCGAAAAGATCCGTTTTTTTTTCATTGTTCTGAAAGGTATAGACAGATTTCCTATAACCTATTCATAATTTCAGACTAACAAGCGGTAGGAGAAGCAATCTACGATAAACATTAGAGCAACAGCAATTAGAATTTTTGCAAGTCAGTGTGCTCTATCAATGATTTTCAAACCATACTGTTGCATACTTTGTCTCGTTCAAGATTTCAAATGATATTTCTTATTTGGTTTTATCATCTCGGAAGTTCCTTATTCTATATTTTATTCTATTTTAGAGGATCTGAAGAAGTTTCACACCGCATTTTGCTACGCCATAGTCCGTAGAATTGAAATTTTCGTAATTCATACATTGAAATGCAATATGTTTCACTGATTCTAAAAATCCATGAATTGCACGTTCCTTTATGGCGACAAAATACAGATAATGCTTAAGATGTAGGCTATCATCCCTGTAACAAAGCACAGTATGAATAGTGGAGTTTTATTCACTAAAGTCGAAAAGCTTCAGAAAAAATGCAGTTATGAATAAAAAATAGGTGGCTAATCAGATGGACAAAAGAGGGTAAAATACGTTTATCGTTTAAAAAACCCTCGTTATTGCGGAAGACAACAACAGCTTATTGAGTTTAATATAGTAGGTTATGACGCCGCTTTCGAAAGCTTAACATTTCACCTGTACTTCAGGTTTAGTTGTTTCTCCCAACCATATATAGGACAGCAGCAATTAAAAACGACCACTCGCGTAAAGATGCATTACCGTTAACGGTATCTCCTCACATCGTCACCGCAGGTCAAAATTTCCTGGGCTAATATGTTAGCTTCCAAAAAGCTAGTTAAGAACGACTCATTCCACAAAAAACTTAAGCAGGCTTTTAACAGAATTCCTTGCTACTTCCAGACATTTATCACAATTTATTTTTTTCGCAATTGATATATTGCACCTTTAATCGTTTTTGCATCAAAAAATAAGCTTCGTGAGCATCTTGTATCTTCCACTTTTCCACGTTTCCTAGAAAAATATTTCCCACAACTTCACCTCCCCTCTTCGAACACAATAAAATATTATCGAGGCTTTCTCATACATTATCACCAAAGCAAATCCTGTTTATTCATGGCGAGTTTTTAGAAATTTGCTGACAGCTACGTTGAAATTATCACGTCATCGCGCTTGGCGCAAACATATTAACTGAAGTTTAGCTGTAGGTGTTGGATTAAGTTTAGCCGCAGCTCGTTGATATATAGGTTGCGCCCAAAAATCCGATAACTTTTCATGCAAATGCCACATGGCGCAACAGCTTGAACCATGCCAGAACGACCTCATAAAGAACCTAGTGTTTTTCGACATTTAATTCCCTGCGGAGCTCGCTGTCCCTTTCTTTCCGCCCTCTGAAGTACTTTCATCTTCGTGCGGGATTTGAGAGCACATTTCCTATTCACGTTAGCATTCCCGCCTCCTCCGGGTCCTGAACACAGCCTTCATTCTAAGCAGGAAAAAAAATTCGGAACTTTGAAGTGAAGAATTAAAAATTTTCTCACAAATAGCGGAAGATGGGAGACTTTCTTCTCAGCACTTCGCAGACCTTCGTCTTATATAATCTCAGTATTCTCATAAGTTCTTGTTTTCGTAAACGGCTTATATGCTTGCAGTGAGCAAGGTGACGTATGCACTAAGCTTATCTGCATTCGCTCTACCCAACCAAAAGGTGAGATATTCTAAGAGTGAGATGAGCGAATGAAGCCAAAACAGAGCAGATTGGCTTATAAGAATACAATGGCGATATTGAAGTCGCAATGGAAAGAAAAGAAAGATTTATGTGCTTTTCTCGATATAAAAGGGAAAGTGCGAATAGTGCAACAATTCGTTTGCATATGCGAAAAAATTTGAATGGAGTTATAAATAGAATTTGCACTTCGACTTCTCATATTTAAGGCAATGCGGTCATCTTTTAACGAATATGGCGATGATTTTGGAAGGAAAAAGTTTTCTCACTTCTCATTCAGTATTTTTCACTTATAACAATCGTCTTCAATGATGTGTCTTCATACATCTCCAAGCTACTTTCTCCGCTCATAAAGATACGCAAATTTTTCGGCGATTTTGTTGTCATATTTGTTGTGTGAAAAAACAGCGAATCCACTGAGATGCAAAGGCAACAGCTCATTATCATCTGTATCATCTTTATCCGATTGTCTTCTTGTCTACGTTCTTCGGTTACTCAAATCTCTCTTCCCTATACACTACGCTGTCGAGGGTGTCGCAGGTGACCGTATATTTCCACCGCCTGGCCTATCCCTAGGTTTTCATTCAATCATGTCGGCAATTCTGGCCGAGCCTAATTAAGTGGTAAGACTAATAATTAAGTGGTAAGATCTACTATCAGCGCTACACGGCTTACTTATTCCCACTTACGTTTGTAATGTTTTTGGTCCACAGTAGGAAATTTTGTACGACGACGGATGCCTTCGAGAACGATATGACACCGAAGGGATTCTTGGCTAACTCTGTGCTGTTCTTAGCCAACATTGTACTCCGTACGGCATGCAAGGCATGACTATGTGGATAACAATCGGACTTTGTTCCCAGCGATAGGCCATCGTCAAGAAGAATGGTTTTTTGTCTTCAGGACGAATTCATATCCCCCTTAAAAGTCTACTGCAATCGTCTAGGACGTTGTCGGCGAAGTTCGGCTCATTTCTTAAGAGATTTAGTTTCCGACTTCTTCAGTGCCTTGGTCGGTGTCATGTATAGTCGGCGAAAGAAAAAAAAACTAGTAACATAACTATTTCGAATTAGGTCGATTCATTTGCATTCTGATCTCGCTTTACTCACCTCAAAGCTCGATTCATTCCAGCTTGTTCTGCAATTCTGATGCGTTATAGGTGGCAAGAATAGTACAGTTGTCTGCAAACAGCAGATATACTGATTCGTGAGGCAACGTCGAGGAATTTGATTTCTGTGTTGTATTTCATTTTCTGATCGCCTATCTCCATAAGTTGCGTAATCGCTCACCGCACTTTGTCTCATATAATTTCTCGACTGGGTTTCATGTCAACAATGTAATATTTTTCCATAGCAGCATTTTTATAAGAGCGCAGTTCATCGTAGATTTCGACTATGCGTTCACAATCTATTAAGCAGTTGACCGTTGAATCCTTGTATGCAGTTATTAGGTATCACCTCAGAAGGACTTTTCTTACCACCGTTTTCTTTCCTTTCTTATATATGTTCATCATTGCCCCTCGAACTTCTTTCGCCTAAAGTTTTCATGAATCTCTTTTATATCCATCCCGATAATACCGCACAACGCCTTACGGTCGTCATTGCCAACCATATCTTCCGCTTTCATGCGTGGTGTGGTCTTGCCATCAGTTCACATGTGACGATTTGTAGGCATCGTAGCCGCCGCAGTTAAGGGCTTAATGCTGTCCATATATCTCCTCAGTGCTGCAAGTAACTCTTCTAAGCGCAGTATATGGTTATTATCTAGGCCATTTCTCATCATTCACTTCTATTCTTTCGTTCTTTTCTTCCTATTCTTCTTGTCTTTGCATGCTGTCTTCGTTTGCCTCTTTCCTTTATCTGTTTCTGCGCTATGTAATCAATTGTTTTCGCTACTGCCGTAATGCAAGGCTATGCTTTGAAGTTGGATGGAAATCGCGCATCCGTATTTTCATTTCGCAGGGAGTTAAGCAGATGAGAACGAAAAGTGGAGAGACGCATCAAAGAAGGTGGCCAGTGCGCTAATGGAACGTTATTAGGAGGTAAGGGTGGTGGTGAGATTAGGATGGAAAGATGGGGGCGCAATATGCGTCGTTAGTCGATATTGTCGGAGCAGTTCCATTCGTACTGGTTAACTTCCTCATTTATTACGTTCTGCAAACTGTTTTTATCAGTAAGGCGTTCGGTATGCGTGAGAAATGAATTTACCGGAAGATTGTACAGTGGGTTGATTGGTTTCTTCGGAAAACGCAATGATGGATATTTTGGCGATAAGATAGGACCCAAATGTAATGCGCATATCATTTAAGCAAGCCTTTTCTGCCGCTTCTTTGTGTGCTTCATTTTATGATCCACCCTGAGAGATATCCTCTTCCATTACGTTTTCGTAAAATTTTCCTAATTCATTTTTGCGATTCGCTAAAACTGATTGAGAAAGGCGCTGATAGCAACAGAAATTCTCCATTCTTAGGAGATTACTCTTAAGAAATACTTTTTCAACGTTATTTGCTTTCGTTATTTGCTCTTTAATTGGAAATAGCGAGCTATCGAACTCAAAATTCAGCTGAATCTGAATTGTTTCTGCTCAGTTCTCTTTAGAAAGAAAATTTCAATTGAGTAGCATGTCGTAGATTTCAAATTCCGTCGTATGTATACTAGAATGTTTTCATGCCTTTTTTATACTCTAGCATAGTGTCAAAATTTTTTTCGGCACAACAATATTTTCGGCACAACAATTTTTTTTCGGCACAATATTTTTTCCGTTGTTTCCTCAGTTGCTTGCTGTCATTGATTTTGAAGAGAACGGGATAGCCGCGCTCCAGCGAACCAGAAGAAAGAAAATCCCAGATTTTGGCTAAAAAGGACATTGAGCTCCATTGTCCTTTGAGAACCGCGCTAATCGGAGCTGTTGTGATACTTTATTTCTATGGCTGTCTTCAGGTTAAATTTCACAGAATTTTTAGGAACGGTAAAAAATTCGCAGAGTCGCATTTTCATACAGCACATGGCTACTTCTGGGTCACCATATATATACATATATTTAAGTAGAAATATGTAAATATGAGTGTATATATATACATGCATACAGCTGATGATTACTGGAGCGTGGTATCAATAATGCTAACAATAACAGTATTTAAAACAGTTAACACAACCGTACCAGTGTACTGCTAAGATTTAACAGGGTGCCTGAAAATTTCTTCAGCGCCAGCCAACAGCAGTGAGATCGCAGATCCTTCCCCATTTCTGTGAACGATGCCAATCTTTTATTCTTTTATAAACCATATTCATCGTTATTATTTAATATTTGCTATGCATGTCCTGTGATTGAGTATCGGAGATATTTTTGTGCAATTAGTGGATAAATGCCATCGGTCGACGGTCATAAAACGTATTTTTTTCGTGAAGGTCGCACACGTCATCATATGGCAGAGTCATCAATGTGGCCCTATATTCGAGTACACTTGAAGAAGAAAGCGGTGGGCTTATGTACCAAATAAGTAAGGAAGGACGCAAAGAAGCCAACACAATATGTGTTTTTTGCATTCGCACGTATCCAAAAAATGTGACGAATCAAAGTTGAGAACACTAGTAGAAGTATTTCTGAATGAGGCAGTTTCCCCTGCTTTCCTAATCATTCTGAATATTAAAATTTCTGTCACCTGTTTTTGAATCTGTACTAGTGCATCGCCAAATGCGTATAAAAATTGCGCTCAGAAAGCCATATTCAAACTGTAGCCATCACATTTCCTCACCATTTACCTTTACATTTATTAGACGGACATATAAACCGAAGTACCGAAATATTGAAATAACCATCGATAGAAGAACACTAAAACGCTCCTTCCGAATGAAAATTTTCTATTTTTCAGAGATGAAAAATATAGCATTATTTGTTGGCAGTTTACAAAACTGGCCGAGCGGAAGCACAAAAAGCGCATATCATGCAATTTTCTATAACACATCATCTCCACTTATTTTACCTGCATAAGTTTTTGGTGTTTTTTGAAGAGCTTATGAAATCACCTAGAAGAATTCACTTTTCCATTTTCCTGTGCGTTTCTTTTTTTCAGCTTCAAGTTTGCTGTAACGTTTCCTCAGTGAAACTGTGGCCATTAAATGTGAGTGGTGATCGTTGGACACGAGGTACTTTAGCGTACGAGAAGAACTTCAGCGATCAACGTGAAGATATCTGGTCAGAGATGCAAGTTTCGGTGTGTGATGATAAGTCGGAACCAACACTCGGCTATGCTGAGCCACGTGAGGGTAATAGATGCGTTCATTACAACGGTGAAATGCTGACCATCCCTCCAGGTAACGACGCATTTACCATATCGCTAGAAGTAAAAAGAAGTGTAGAATTCAAAGAAGATAAATTTACGATTCGAAAGAAAGCATCTGCCATTATTCTTTGGTGTTCGATTAATATTTCACAGAATATTTTTATCATAGAAATTGATGTTAGCTGAAAACATTGATATTATGAAAGATGTTGTTCGCAAAATTTCGCTCTTGGGAGAACTTACTGCAGATTGAATCTTCATAGAAATCAATGCAGCGATTTTTTGCTATCTATTTTTGAACAATAAAAGTGCTGGAGTACAGAAACGTCGACTAGAAAGGAGTGTGGTTCATAACGTCGAACCATCAGCTACAACCAATGGTAGAGAATCTAGGGGATCCCAATTCTTATTCCCCTACAGCTTCAAGTGAGCGTTCATTTTTAGAGACAATTGAAATGAATCGATGGTATTTGGTTTGCTATGCAAAGAATACTGGCTGTTCGAAGTGTCATCTTGAGGTTATGTGTGAGAATGAGTTTACAAATGAATGTGCACAAATCTGGATGCTAAATTCGATAAGCGCAATTACAAACGAAACGATGACAATGTGGATCAAAATTGGTAAACATTATCCGTTCATTGATCAAACTTCTATTCAAATAACGATCAGGGATCAAGCTAGAGGCAGACATGTCGCCACATATGAACAAGTACCTCAGGTTCTTATTATTTCTTTTGCTAGTGTAAAAAGTTATGTTCTTGTGTTCACCAACTGAAAGTCCTCTTCCTCATAGTTAAGGTGGCTGTTAAACCAAAAAGATAAGTTAAATCAATAAGTTATATATACATATATAAAGTATATATATAACACTTTCATACAAAATATGCTGTAATCGTAGGATACAATAGTTCTTGGAGAGATATTAACCACAGTTGATACGATTTTGGATTGCTGTGCCAGAATTAATTAGCTCGAATTCACAAACAGCTGATTCTATTATTCCGTCTATTCCATCCTCTCCGGCCTCCCGCCAATTGATCTCTCCAGTTACTTTCCACGTAAATTCCGATTAATTTAATGCCATAATGACTGAGAAGTCGAAAAAATAAATGAGGAGTTAAGAGGTTGTGTGTTGGCTTCTCTCATTACTTGATGATATTTTTCTTCGCGATCAGATGCTGAAAAGAAACCTATATGATTCAGAGGTAAGGATATACAATGAAGATTTCATTTTTCTCTCATCCGTCAATTGCATTTCACTCAACGTTGCAGATATTTTCATTTGTATCATTGACGAAATTCATTCATCACATCTTCTAACTTCAGCTAATTTCACTATCAGTATACTCTAAATTTATTAAGTGATATGTACTGAATCTCCTTCGTAAAGTATTCAGTACATTTAACAAAATGCGTTGATTCAAAGCTGAGAGTAGCTAATCTGAATTAATAATAGAAATTTGATTTCGTGCACTCTATATCTCTCCTCAGTAAATATTCAACTGCGATTCATTGAATGACATTACTTCATTGTTTTATCCGCTTATATATTTCATTTGCAGCTAAATCAACAAATGGAGATCGAATTACGTGGCTTTCAACCGAATGGATGGTACCTTATTGAGACTTGCCTTCAAATAAAACCACCAAAGAGTTTCGTGGAGAAATACAATGTTGTGTTGAAAGTTGATTCACGACAAATGTGCAAAAAAGGTTCTTATCGAACGAAATCTTCATCAACGCATTCATCATACCTGCAATATTTGATATATTTGAGTTTATTATCTTTATTACGAATATTTGTAACATCCTAGAGGTAACACCTCTGAGCGACCTCGCTATTTGGATCCGATTTACTAGTAGATGACGAATCCGCTGAAAAAAAAAAGTGAAATGATTTTTTTTTGATTAGCTGCCATTCGGCGCATAACAGGTAAGAGTTATTTGTCTGAGAGAGGTGTATTACAGTCAGCACCTTCGTTTGTTCAAAAAATATGGCCCTTATGTTAAGGAATCACAAGAAATGGATACTGCAGCCAAAAGTTCAGCACCCGTTATTCGAAGTTTTTGATTATAATGCTCTCAGGAATAGTTCCATCGCAGTGATATGCAGCAACTTAACGGAAGTAATTCTAACTGAGTCAACCGGAAGTAACTTTAGAAGGCTGAAGCTATAAATGCCGAATGGAGGATTCAGGTGAACATCACATAATATTTCCATTTTTTGATTTAACTAATTAAAATTGCTGAGCGCTTAAAAACGAAGGAAATCGAATAATTTTTGACGTTTAGGCAATATTTCAGCTTACTTATCAGTTTATGATGAAAATATTTTCGCTGATCGCTGTGATAGAAAAATTCTGTATTGGGCGAAATACATGATGAAACGACGGAGGAAGAGGCGGGGATTTGTTTCTTTTTTGAAGAAGGAAAGCGTGGAGAGAGGTGGAAAGAGGGGAGAAGTACGTAAACTCAGTTCGGCTTGATTGGTTTGAAAGTCCCAAAATTTAGCGCAAATCGAAATTTTTTCCACTGCAATCAGTCAAGTTGTGGAGATTTCATGCTTGAGTGCATTTTCACGCCTCATTTCAACATCCGAATCTCCGTTTCTATAGCTGATTTTGAAAGGATTTTAAAGTTTTCCGCTTTGAAAACTTATAAAAATTTTTCTCAAGCCATTCCACTTTTCTGTTTTTGATCCTTGGAGTATTTTATGCATTTATTATTTCTGAATATAGTCTCACTTAATCAAAACAAACTTTCAACTCAAATCGATCACAAATCAGGAAACATGAAATGGCGAAACTCTGAGAAAATACTAGATACAATTGTTCACTATTTGTTGGACTTACTTTATTAAGAAACAGAATTCTTCTTTTTTGATAGAGTAAGCACATCAAAATATCTGAACGTCACTATGGTCACCTGGTTCGTCACTATTTTCATTTTCAGGGTTTTTGCCCATAAGTGAATGTTGGTTATAAGTTTGCCGTATGGTGCGAAATTTGACTTATTGTTTGCCAAATTTTTTGAATATCTCAACAATGTTGTTTTTGAATATTTTGTTTTTTGAGGGTTTTTCTTTTGAATATCTCATAAAGGTCGAAAAACCTTTTCAAGAATATTGGTGTTAGCGCCACTGGGGTTGTAATAACCTAAATTCGGTAAGAAAAAAAGAACCACATCAATTGCGTAAATTTCATGTCGCAAGAGGACCTGCCATCTGCATTGTGTAACAAATCGAATGCGTCTTTCGAATTTAGCCTGGTTTAACAATTATCCGAGATGGGAAGTCTTAACTATCCCATCAAGGATGTTAAATTTAAAGAAAATTAGAAGGATTCGATAAGTTCCACAGAATAGGTCAGGCTTTGTCGTTGAGCATTTACATTTCACTGAAACGATTCCCTAATGATAAACATTTGCGAATATACAGAAAATACAGAATGTTGCAAAAAATGAATGTGCTGTAATTTGTGACTTTTCGTGGTAACTGATGAATTGCATTTTGCTTATTTTGCAAATTATATGTTAGTTTTCAGATCGCATTTTGCATAAATTGCAATTCAGATGTTTTTACTTGAAAACTGATCTTTGAGGCTCAAAGAATTATGATCATGGAACCTTTGCATTTGATTCCATTTCATTGTTTATGCTTTGTTCGTTCATCTATTTGATGTAAATATGCATCGATAAAAGTGAAAATTGAGAAAACACATCACCACAACTGGCACGATATGTGCTTTTCTCATTTTTTGTTATAAATTAGCTGGAAAAATTGTTTACACCAATTTCATTTTGCAAAAAACTTCTCCTTAGTGCTCTTCTATATAAGAGGAATTTTTTTTTCAAAAAGTGAAAAAAATATGGGTAAAAATCTCCTCAGACAAAGAAGAATAATTGAGAGGCAGCAATGTGTTATATAGAATGTTGAAAACGAGAAAGAACGATTTTTTTTGCACAATTAATTATCATCAAATTTTGTCGAAATCGACGAATTAACCTAATTCATGACGTAAGATGTTAAGCCAATGCTACTGCAATCTATACACAAAATTCCCTCCTATCGTGAATGATTTCCAAATTCGGACTACTAGATAGACTGAAAGACAAACAAACATATCCATAAACCAACAGACACGGCGACACATAAAGTATTCATGCAAGGAGAACATGAGAAAGCATCTAATAATGTGTACAAAAATTTGCATTAAAGTGAATGAGGAAAGAAACATTCGAAATAGAGGCAAGCATTATAGTGCAAGTCAGTTGGCGTTGGCGTTAGGTCTGCATATGGCGTACAAATGAGAGACAATAAAAGAGGGTTCATGTAAGCCCTCACGCGCACTAGAGTTAGGGAAGCGCAAAGTAAACTGGTCACAAGTGGAGATTATATAGATTTCATACCTTTCAAGAGGAATCAAGCTAGTTAGGTAACATGCCGAATACACTATGGCCAAAGAATGTAGGTTTATTTCATTTAGTAGAGCTATTAAACCGATGTGTAAGACTACCTGCAATTGTCCTATCACTGATTTGCATATAACCGATATATTTGATTTAGCTCTAAAGTACACGTCTTGTAATGATAATACCGTTTGCGAAATTATACAACAAATTAATTGTTTATTTATTTGTTTATTTATGTATTTACAAAAGATTATCGAATATACCATAGGAACGATTTTCTAAGTTAACACAGAGCGAAGATACCGATGGCAAAACAAACGAAGCAGCACCTCAGCAATAGCGGAGAAAGAAAACATTGGAATATGAATACAAAAGAAACTGCATTCATTAGGCTAGCAACGAAAATCGTACGAGATCACAAACGTTGACTGATAGAAAAGTATCAAAAAGCTATGCAGTTGCGAAAAATCGAATAAACATTGGAAAACTTTCTGCAATTCCATTCAACTAACTCATCGATTTTGCAAAACTAAAACGCCATTCCATAATGCTATGCTCATTTTTCTCTGTTTAGCAGTTACGAAAATTCGCTTATCTATTTCCAACCTCAGCAAAAATTTACGTAAACTTAGGCTATAATTTTTTGAGTCAAATAACTCACGAGTGGACAAACAATTGAAAAACCCTCATTGGGTTTCGAGCGGAATTTACTTTCACGAAATCGCATTCGATAGTCGTTCTTGTTCAAAAACTGAAACTACTGATGAGCATAAGCATATTCAAAAAATGATAACGGCATCGAAATTCGGGGACATTTGTGCAGAATGTTTTTCAAATTTATTTCAAGAAAAAGCTATCCACTGAGGGGAAAATTAATTAATCAACATGGCAGCCTCAATTTTTCTCACCTATCAATAGCTTCTTAAACGACTCTTAATGATGCACAATAGAATGCTCGAAAAGTTAGAGTTGAAATATTTCAGCAACGCGGAATTCGTGAGAAGTTCCGTGTGAAATATGCTCAGAAGAAAGCGCTGCAAAGGCGTTTGCTATGACCCATTACGTAGTGACATAACTTTTCTGTGATAAGAGGTTATAGAAATCACTGGGATTTGAAAAAAGTGAAAATACTACGAAAAGTGCCGTACCAATCACACCTAGGGAATGTTCTAATGTGCTTTCCAGAAATTGATATCCATTGCGCTATGCAGCATTGGTATTGCTAACTGAAATTGAAGATTATGGAAAAGAGGAAATAATAAGGGTAAAAATAAAAGCAAAAAATGGAGCGTTGAAGCGATATGACTTTGATGAATTGCAGAGTGGCGCATTGCAACGGCAAACTGAAGGACTTTTAACGGGATCACATTCGATTCTTGTACTGGTTACACCATTGCGATAGAGAGCACTTTGACAGCCACGCATAACGAACGTTAATCCTGAAGATTGAGGAATGTTGGATGACAGCATTTTTTTGGAAGGACCATTTGTCATCTATTGCGCAAGATTTATTAGAATGATCGAATTTAAGCCTTTTTCTCCAAAAAATTCCAGCTATTAATAAATAGAGTGATGGATCCGACTCCGTTCTCATTCTATTCGTTGTTTAAAATACCCCTGAAGATATTTCCAGACGATGTTATGATGGCTGGCTAAGCAGGTTGTTTTAAACTAATATCAGGCTTCGTTTTTGATACACACATTCGCTTCCGTGGATACAAACTTGAAATCATCTTACATCTCTCGAACAGCTTCCAAATGTTATGGATAAAAGTGTGATCGTAATTTCGGTGCACCCGGCAACCGGCTGGATGATGGCCTATCTTATTATTTAATGACAGAGCAGGATAATCTCATGACATTAAACCGTCTCTAGTGATCATCACATGAATCGTCTCCATTGATTTATTCGCAAGTTTAACTTATAATTCGTCAAAATGAGCAGAGATGCATTCAGCTAACAACAGTTCATGCGGTAGATGCAAATGAATGTGTATAAACAATCCATGGACATCTCTTATTTCTATCATCCTCCTTACAGTAGTGGAGATTAATTTACATAGTTTTCAAAGAATGAGTGAAAATTTCGTTGATAAGAACCGAAATGAAATTAAATTTAGTGCTTAGGTGAGAATAATGGAAACTATGAAGGACTTCTGAAGCAAATCGACGACTATCATCGTTGACAATTTTAGGTGGAAACTTTCAACCAGTCTGGCAGTATCAAAAATTTTTCGTCGCAGGATTTTCATTTTTTGAGCGTCGAATTTCTACCGTGGATAGAAAAATGACCAACTAAGCAATAAAACCCAAAGTAAAGACATTTAGAATTTATGGTGAGATTCTGTGGTTAATAAGCTCAGTCAGAAACAGTAACGTGCCGTAATTTTCGAAAATGATAGAAATGTGGGATGCTAACGTGGTTCATATGTTCAGCTAATCTGTTGCTCTGGGAAATAAACGTTGAGAAATTTGACGAAGTGAACGACTGGGACCGCCTATTTTTATAGTTTTCGAGAGGTGAAATCTTTAACCACTGATAACTACCTCTTGTAGAATGAAGCAACCAATGCACAGAAGGTATATAGGTGAAACGGATTCGACCGATTAATTTTTACAGGATTTCCTTCAGAAAATCTTGATGCTTGACTTCATCCACCAATTTGCCGGCTGCTGTCTATGCGTCTAATAAAGTTTGAATTTCTCAAATGCATATATTGCGTCCAGTTACTGATGATCCTATCCTGCTGTTAACTTTCCACCCGTCTCTCTCACCTGTCCCCCTTCTACCTCCTCCATCATCACCATCCTATAATGTATGAGCCAGTGATGTTAGATTTTTTGATTTTCTTCATTCATAAGTGGAATATCAGAAGCAACAATAATAATACCGACTTTAAAAAGGAGAAATTAGTCACTACACGTGACAGACGGTCAGCGCTGACAAGTTTCTTTTAATAAAGTTTTTTTAAGCAATATAAATCAATTCACAATAAACCAAAAATGTTATGAACACAATGTATTCTCTAATATCTCTAATATTACAGAATAAGAAGTTTATTAAGCAAATGAATATCAACACCGACATCAAAGATTTTTTGGCTCAAAAAAATTATCATTTTTTTAATAAATTGATGTAACTTTCGGTCATCGATTCTTTGTGGTTTAATTTATTGATTGATCAGTAAATTATTGATTACATTAGTGATCTCTTATATCTTACCTTGCTCCTTGACTGATATCTTCATACAGTGATCACTAGATGAGCACTCACTTTGCAATGTCGTTATGAATTCGATGTCATCAGAATTGGCACAAGATTTGCTGACCGGTGGTAAATTATATGCCGAATATAGAATCGATTTTAACGCATGTTGTGCATCGACAGGTGTGGATGCAGGCAACGATGATACACAGCTATAGCATTGAAGCGATTCACCGACGTTTGCATTCATCACCATCGTAAGTATAATGAACATGGTTTATCGAGTTGAAATGAGTGGGAGGTTTCACAGAAATGAGTGTTAAACTTCGAGATTCGTTTTCATTTAATTCGAAAAGAAATTTACTCTATTCAAATTGTGATGGAGATGAAAATTATGCGTAGAAAAGTAGAATTTCTTATGCAATGCGACTTGGAAATATTTCACAATAAGTGTAAATTGCTATAGTAGTAATTCAGTAGAGCGAATATAAATTGAATATTGATTGCTTCATACAGTGGCCGAATATACGTGCTAACGAAAAGAGGAGAATTTAAGACAATATATAGGGAACTATGGAAGTGAGCAGCATAAAGCAGTGCTCAGTTCGCAACCGCTAGTAGAGTTGAAAATCTTCAAGCACCACCAGGTAGCGGCTTCATCGCACACTCGATATGTAATGACCATTGCCGAAACCGATCACTATGGCAACGTTATGGATTTGTTCTGCCAATGCCTCTAGTTTGTTTCGAAAATACGAGTGAAAAAAGAATCATAAGCAAGGAAATCGATTAGAAAAGCACAGAAAAAGGAGGTATAACACGTTCATTGATTGCAAGGAATAAACTGCTCAACATTTATTGAAGAATTAGGATAGCATAACTATTTCGCAATTTTTAACATTTTTAGTCCACTAACGGTTACAGTTATTCATTTGTTCATTTATTCACTTATATGGTTATTTAAAATAATTCGAATTCACCAAAATCATTCCAATATGTTTGGTTTTTATGAGGAATTTTGAATTAAACAGAGGCCGTTACGGAGACTCGGTGTCTGTGTGTTTGTGCGTCTGTGTGTCTGCGTCGTGCGTTTACGTTTGTCTGTAGAGCAGCTTCCTCATAAAAAGAAGCTATGAAAATTGATCGGCCTAATATGTAAGTTTAAATTAGCTTAAATCTGCAATCTCTGTCGTCTTTTTTCGCATAAAATGGCAAAATTCATTGAATGAACGAAAGAATCAGCAGAGTGAAATCGTTTTTAACGAGGAGTTTTTGATATTTTCCATCGGAATATCTCTATTTTCATCGAAATTTCTCATATCGATCGAAATATTTTCGACACAGAGATCTTTTAGGAAAAAAGAAGAAATTGAGAGCAATAATGTTGAAAAAAAGATTTGCTGATGATGATAAATGGAAATTAATCTGCGAAAATAAATATGTTTAAATATTTGAATGAGTATTTGCGCTCTATTCGAAAGTCCGGAAATTTATTGGAAGCTATCGAATGTTCTTCAAAAAATATTCGTCGCGTAACATCCCTTTCCCTTTCTCCTCACCTCTCTTCTACGGCCATAAAAATTTTCTATTTCATTGTCCCTTTATTTGACGGATGGCAGCACAAATGAGATATAAAAGTGAAGATGCGTTCATATTTTATGGCCAAAAGATGGGTAATTCATATGATCACATTTTGGCTTCTAAACTCATTCACAGTCTGTTTACCCTAAGGTCTTTTTCAAATTGTTATAAGATCTTTTTAAAATTATCCTAAGGTATTTTTGAAAAAAGTGCACTGAAAATGTTGGTTTTCCTTACAATCAAATAAAATGAATGTGCATGTATGGTTCCGTTCCTGCGCGCATATATACTGTCTGTGTACGTTTACGCATGTTTGCTAAAAAAACCTCATCGAATACTGCAAGCATTGAGTTCCACATTGGTAATGCTTCAATTTGCCACCTCTTATGTCATGGCAAAAATTTTCGTATGTAGCTGGGTAAAATATAATCGAGCACGGAAACTGTGAAAGAGGATTTGATAAATCAGGGTGTTTTTTTTTTTGAATTAATAAGCGGTATAGACCTAGCAGTTTTCATGTAGATGTAAACAGCTTACAAGGCGGCAATGTACTGAAATCTGGCTCAATAACCTGTTCATAATTACACGATCGGCAATAGTCCATGAGCGTGATAAGAGTGACGCATTGCAACCACGCATTTCTGAATTCGGGCAAAAACGCTACGCCACTTCATTTATTTCCCTACCCGTCAGTAGGCGTTATTTTCCTCGCTAAGCGTTACCATTGCTGTGGAATACCTAAATGGTCAGTGTAGAGCAACGCTATATACAGATTAAATTCGAGAATTTTAGACGGATATTATCATCTTGATCCTTAATTGCTTAATAATTTGGAAGCCGCTAAAGTGCATTCCTCTGTGGCACTCCATTGTCCACAACCTCACTCCGCAGCCTTCCTCATTCTCCATCTCTTCGTTCCCAAGAATTTCAGTCGAATCATTTTGGGAAACCATGCATACAGTTTCCTAAAAACTGCGCATCCAGATTGCATAGATTTCATAGTTGGCGATAGAGATCTCTTCTCTCCTTCAACAGCTTTTTTCAGTTTCTTGATTTTTCGAGATTACTCGGTGCCATTTTCATACACCTTTGATTGTTTTCTTTTTCCGGAAAGAATCTCAATATCCTAGAAAAAATTCCAGAAAGCCACTGTGCACCGTGCAGCATTCGGACTTTCTACCCCGCTAAAGTTGTTTCAATGAGCAAAGGTTATAGGCTGGATATTTTACAATGAGTTTAACTGTTTTGCAGAAGTAAAGCAAATGTGTAGAGCCTCTCTCAAATAGCTTCTTCTAAGCCAAATTATTGAGTCAGCTGAGAGAAATGTGTTTTTTTTTTCGATAGACGACGCAGGTTGCTGTGGGAAAGCAGATTTTGAAAGGATGCAATTTTTTTTCACGTGATCACACTTCATGTGCTAGAGTGTTTATTTTCTGCTACAATGCTTCGCTGCTACGAAGTTTGTCGAAAAGAATTAAGTGTAATCTTACGTGGTGAATTTGCATATTCATGGAGAGCATGGATGGAGCGCTTTTCTTAGAGCACTACTGGCCATCCCGCCTCTGCTTATTCTCCTCTCTTATACTACCTTTTTACTTCCCCAAGGAGATTCAACGACGCATTATAGCAAGGAGCGATATTTATGGCTTATATTGTGACAATAATGTGAGGGCAGATGCACGTCGCAAGAACGACTGAACAAAATTTATGAGTGGAATACTAGAGGGATGGATAGTTGTGGGTAAGAGAGGACAATTGAGGCGTTCAAAATTTAGCAGTATCAGCCAAGGAGGACAGCAAGCGAGATGCCCGCTAGGCGGCGGTGATTTACGACTGCGAGCAAGATCGAATGTATGCGGCCGTGAAATGAGTTATTTGTTTGCTGTAGTGCAGCGCTGAAGACACTTTCCAACGCCCTGACCCCCTACCAACCGAAACGTCGCCCGCACATCACCTATCAATTGCTCAACGACGAATCCACGATTCGATTCTGCTGAATCCCTCTTGAACCAGCTTATTCCATGCCGCATTCATCTTATGCATTGTGCTAAATCCCACTCTTATTGTACCGTATTCCACTAGCGTTGCCCATACTCTTCGCTATCTGTCTTATCTCATCCACATAGCGATACCTCTGAAAACTCGACACAATAAATTCGATCTTAAAATATGTTTCACTTCTGAATGGATAAGCATTGTGATTCACTTGAGTTCTGTCGAAAAATTTCTGCACTCTACCCGAATTCATTGGAAATAAATCTTTGAATATTGCACTACACTAGGCGTCTATATTATTGGCCGAATATTTGAATTCATTGACCACAATTCATCTGAACAACGTTACGAATAAAGCTGCAAGAGCAAAAACGCACACCTGCTGAGCGACGTTTTTGCTCATCATCGTCGGCGATTTTTTTTACCAATTTGTGCGCATTGAGCAGTTGGAAACGAACGAAAGACGCTACATTCACGTTAGGATTGAACGCCCATCAAATACGTGATCAGCGTATTCGTTATTTATTTCATTCCAAATCCTCATTATTGAGGTATCCCAATTGCATAGGAGGTGCTTCGAGTGTTGGTTCACCTGATATGAACAACTCGAGGTAGAAACAATTTCGAATGCAATGATGAGTGTACGTTGAGTTGGCCAACAATGAATTCCTCGCTGTTGCGCTTCCTCATCTTTTATGTGCTCATCACCGAAGTTATATCGCTAACTTGGTTGTAAGTGATTTCTTTTTACATTTGCATTGAATTTTTTGCACTGCTTTATACGTCACAAATATCCTACTGCCAATCTATAGCAACTGATTTCCAAACGTAAAAAATATATCCGGTGTTTAGCAACGGTCTTGAGGTTTTGAGGTCACCTCGGCCAATTTCAAATTAAATATTCATAAAATTCACTTCGATGAAACTTATTGGAGTATTATAAGATATTCATTGTATTATGATGTATAAACTTGAACTTTAGGAGAGGATAGAGGGCGTAGAAGGGAGAGCGAGAAAGGGAGGGGTGAAAAATATGTAAAACGTCATCGCATAGTACGAGGAAGATTGATCTAGTCAACGAAGTGTGAGAAATTTCAAATTCATTCGTCAAATGCTAGCATAGCTCATCTGAAAAGGCTAATTTAGGAGTTTCGCTTTATTCGGTATTGATTTTCGGCAACTTTACAAAAATGGTGTTCATCTCTGAAATTTTCCACTTCTCTTTACACTTTCGTTCGAGAAGAAATAAGGGGACGTAAAATGCAAAAGAATTTACATATTTCCGCTGGACGGACAATGAATGAGAAATTAAAAAAGCGGAAAAATTCCAAACCCTTTGATCGCAGCCTATATGCGACGAGAAAAATAGCGCTGGAAATTGCGTTCTGAATAATATAGAAAGCCTCATTAACGGAAATCTGAACATTGGCCAACTATGAGAATAAATTGCAAACAAATATTCGCCTTAATTCACTCAAATAGCCACTAAGTACTACGTCTCTGCCAAATTTATACACATTTGCAAGATTTCCTGTATAAGTTTATGCATATAAGTTCTTCTTGCAAATTAGCAAATAAAAGTGGAATTTTAAGCTAGGGCCTCCGATAAAATCCATCGATCCTGGAAGAGTAGACAATGGAAGAGGAAGCCAGGAGGGTTAAGGGCTACGCAAAACCATCAAAATAAATAACTATTCGTTGTATGCAATATTATAGCATAGCGATAATAGAACGTTTCTTGTTGTTGATTTGTTGTAGTTAATAACATTCATTAGTTGCAAGACTGTGGATCAGTCAAATTTTATGCAAATAAAAGTGAAACGAATGGGGTTGTAAAGCTGTGTCGAGATCTTTCACTAATGAAATCTGTTAAAAAACGAGAAATATCTATCAAAGTGTCCATTCCGCGTTACGTTTCATTCATCTCTCTGGCTCATCCATTTTGCTTGAAAATGCAGCAAAAAAGAAATATTGAATGTTAAGTAGCGATTATTTTATGTCAAGGAATTAACTACAACCTTATTTAGTACATAAGTTCTTAATTGTAAATATGATATGTTTTTCATTCCAAAAAAGGGATTCAGAAATGATTTGGACCAATGAGGAGGTGAATAGGGGAAAAATTTTCGGACCATGTTCTTTAATCACTGATCGGAACGACCTTTCTTTAGTGCATTTCCGTTGTCCGGATGTTTTACGGTGGAATCTGCTCATATTTCGGATGCCTCAGCCACAAAAATTTTGCGGTTTAAAATGCACCTTAGGTGGCAATTATTTTCGATTAAACCTTCTAATGTTGAAACTCTTTTCGGATGTGTTTGTATCGTTGCTTGATGACTGCTTCTGCATATAGTTTCGTTCGAACTGTCGTTTTATTCTGCGAAATATAAACGATGTAATCAAACTATTTCTTTTATCCGAAAACATATTACAACGTTTGAACTTTCGCTCTTCGATTACCTTCCAAATAGTAAATAATTCAATGGGAGATCATTATTTAATATCGATAATATTGTAGTGGTGTAAAAAGTTTAGAAAAAGAATGTTAAATTTTTTAAAATGGCAGTGAAATGGTGAGCATTTCTTTAATTTTCCAAGAAAATTTTTCTTAGATATTACGACTCTATATTCCGATTGCGCATCGAAATCTAAATATTACAGCAAAAATTGCAGCATTTTAAATATTTGCTTATCTTAAAAGACTAGAAAACTATTTCGGATGCTTCATTGTCCCCATTGCATATTATTGCTTTCCTCGTCCGATTCCGTACATTGCTATTATGATTAAAGCGTTCAAATTACACATTTACATATTTCATGACGTGTATTATACTTGCGCAATTTGTTTTATATCTAGAAAATAATAAGAGAAACTATTATATTCATATTAATTTTATAAAATGCGCTGTATTTATATTATTTATTTTAATTATGTTTCAACCATCTGTTTATGTATAAAGGTTGTCATATTTTAATCTCTCATCTCTCTGCAGCCTATTTATTTGAACATAAAGATGCCCTCGGAGGACGTTTTGATTATTTGGTAGCTTCGTCATAAACAGGTAAAACTTGGAATTTTACTTCTGGACAAGTGTTGACGCAATGTGATGCGAGGTTTACGGTTGCCGCTGATCGCATACGCCGTTTGTGTTTCATCGACGACGAATAGACTCCTAGAGAAGGGTGCTTATGCGTCGCCGCTGAACACACCCGCATCGCACGTCACCAACCATTCGACGATCACACAAAATCGATTTGCTCGCCGCTTACTTTGTTCTATGACACTAACCACCGTATTCTAGCACACTTCACTTGAGATCATATCAGTGGTAGAAAGTCCAACGTAGAGTGAGCGTGCTCAACGCTAAACGTCGAAAATAATCTCACATAAACGTATCAAGAATATATGAGGTGCATATTTAGATTTCAGTTTTAAGTTCCAGCTGATAGCTAGCATATCCAGAAATTTTAATCTATCACCTACAAATTACTATACACAAAAAATATGCATGTAAATACACCCCTCTTTCTCCAAATTTATATCCTTGTGCCTGTTTGTGTCACTTTTTATTCACACTTGTATGCGTTTGTGTGTGTCCGCATGATCTCAGATCAATTGCTTTGTACTTTTTGGTATTTACCTCTTTTATCTTCCACCGAGTTCCTTAACGAAGTTAAATAATTTGTGCGGAAGTAACTCTATAGAAAGCAATCAGTGGAGGCGAGGTGCTATGCAAATTGCATCTACCTAGATCTGGATTTGCAGACTTGTTTGATTCGAACTAAATTAGGTGAGTAAAAAGTCATTTGAATAATTCATTCAAACATGCGCTAGTTTCTGTCCATCATTTCTGACTGCCTCCTATAAGATACACCACAACTGAAATAGCCCAAATCGAACTTTACTCCAAAGCATCAATTCCGTCTGCTTCCAGCCCTCTTTATTTAAATCTACATAAACCAAAATGCACTCAATGGTAAAGCAAGCGCAGAAGTGAAACCTACAGTGGAAGTACAGATCTTACCAGGTTGCTAACCTGGCCGCTGCTCTTGTCAACAATTCAGTCTATTCAACTGCGCTCAGACAAACGCTCTCATAAAAATACGAATTAATAGTCGGATATGCAACATACTGAATGATAAGTTGAACGATTTGAAAAGGTGCGCGCTTTCAGTATCTCTGCACTTCAACAACCAATTCACTGGAGGTGCCCAGCTATTATGAAGAATACTGCACTTTTGACTTGGCATAAAATCAACAACTATGCACGTATAGCCAATCGCTTATTAATTAATCGCAAGGGTATGCACTAAAACATGGTTGAGCAACACCGTATGAGCAGGTTTTAGCAAGTTACTGAGGATGCAGGCAGCGGTGGGATGCCGTAGGTGATTAAAAAACTGTTTTTTGTTTTTGTTTTTCAATACGGTCATGAGCCTAAAGAAGCCCAACATCTTTTTAAAGCAACGTTCCTGCTGTAGATGGTAGTTAGTAGATTATTGATTACAGCCCATCCATTCATCCACCAGCTGGCCGTCTAGTAGATGTGGCACTTTTTCACGATAGTGCCACCGGGTCGACGTGTGCCGTCGGCAAACTCTTTGATGGCGGCATCCCATTTGATCGTAACAAATTTCGCTTGTTTTGTGTTGATGGAGTTGGTACATTTTTTTTTAAGGTGTGATACTTTACAGGGCACTCGGCTTGTCGGGCTCTCGCATTGATCGATTACAGCCACAAGCATCATGTCGACACCTGAAAGGCATGAATCGCAAACAGGTAACACCACTAAATCGGCTTTATTGTAGAATACGATCGCGAATAAAAATAGTTGGTGTGTTTTTTGAGACGATTTTTCCGTTGGGGATAAAATGATGCGAACTTTTGGATATCAGTGCTTTGGGGGAAAGAAAATACCACTTAGAGATAGGAAACTCACATTGTTGACATTTCATTTTCCAGCATCTACTTTCTAATGTTACCTTTATATTTTGGACTTGCTATCCCATTATCTTCATTCAGAGAACCATAAAAAAGCATTATAGGACTATAGTACATGATGTATACACGTGGAAATTATTTTATGCACGTGGGAAGTGGTTTTTATTTACGGTCGTTTCGATGTTTGAAGTTGTCCGATTGTCGTTGCGATGTTAGCTTTCATGTTGATAACAGAGTTATCTACACTACTTTTTGTTTGAATGCCTCATTCATAGTGACCATAGCTCGGAAAATACTCGATGATTAGTGAATTCTTTCGCTCATTATTCATGCGTTTCAGTAATTTGCAGAAATTTAGATGCGATTTTGCCGAAGAAATATCGAACAAATGGAAAGTATTCGTGCAGGTGCACAAACCGCCTATGGCGAATGTCAATATCAGTTTCATAAGCGACGGTCTCTAACTTCATTTTCATTAGAAACATAAACGCAAATTTCTTTTTGCAATATCATTAATTTATCGCCATTATGTATTGCATCACTAGATAAGATATCTTATCCCTTATGAAATGAACGATGGGATCGGATATGTTTGGAGAACGTTTGATGAAATTCATCGAGAGGTTATAAATCTCTGCATTACGTTATTTTGAAAATGATGATGCAAATTTTCGAGCCAATGCCTCATTTTGAATGATATGCAAACATCACCAAATGCATTTTTTTTTTCTTAATATATAAGAAGGAGTTTTTTGTTCGTTGGATTTGATAATGCAATTCATCATTGAAACGGAATAGTGCATAGTTAAGGTGGAATTGTTCAATGATCGATCCACTGACCAAAGAAGTATTCGGTGATGTTATCCTTCGTGAAGGTACTCGTGAAGCTGCATTCGTTCACGCTATCTCGGCAGCTGGTGTAGCATTTCGCGTCACCAGGTTTGATCATCATTCGATTATATTTGATCAATTCCACCGCAGTGAAGAAATCCGTATTAGATTGAATTGTACTCTGAATTTGGGTTGGTCTAATGCATAGCGTTAATAGAATAGAAAGCAAACGTAGAGCGTAAAGCCTGTTTTTATAGAAATCAACTCTTCCAACTTACCGGAAATACAAATTTAGGGACGGTTTCATCTGCTCCTGAAAGAAATTTCCACATTAAGATCATCTAAGAGAATAGAATTTAAAGCATTGATCAATTGGGAGTCCTTTTCAAGAGAACGAGCAGTATGTGGTCAACGTTTGCATAGCTGTTTAGGCACACTCAGAGAGGCCTTCTTATAGACTGGAACTTTTCTGTACATTGCGACTTTCATAACATACGTTCCAAGACTGAACAACTTTGTGCAACAATCTCAGTCATGTTCTTCCTTTACGAACAAAGGAGGAATTATAAATATGATTTTTATGGATATACTTTATTGAAATATCCAGTAGTTGATTGTTGATAAATGCAGATATATCCATTCAGTACCTGTCCATCAAAAATAGATCCGTTCCGATGCAATTGATAGGATAATTTCTTTCAGCACTTCGTTTTGAAGGATATTACGCGCATATTTATCACCTCTAACAAACGATTACTTATGTTCGAACAAAAAGAACTGATTAAAGAAGTTTCATTTATTTAGCTGTCGCGTTATGAAAAATAAGACAGTTAACTATGTGATAAAAAAAAAAATTTGAAGAGATTGTTCGAAGGGACTCATCGATAAATGTGGATGCGATCAGAGCGTTCATCGAAGACGTGACGAGCAATTCAGTTGGAGTGGTTGCTCCGATAATGTGCGTTACGGTATTGCGGTATCACGTGAATTCGTTGATGCCGGTGAACGTGGCCGTAATCAAAGTAGTCAACGTAGAATTATGAATTTACATAATAATAATGCTGGCAGACAGGTAATTACTATCATTTTTTCTCTTTGTTTCTCCTCAGTATTGATATTTGGTGGAAAAAACAGAAATTAGCGAATTACCAAATATCGAACGTGAAAATGAAAAAAATTTAAAAAGATGAAGGAATTTTCCAAAAATATATATGAAAGAAAAAAATAGGCTTTAGAGTGAATTCCAGAATTCGGGAAATGCTATACTAAGAGCAAAATGGAAAATCGTTCTTTCTTAATTGTTTCATTCCAGAATATTTTCGCTGCATAAGTGTTCGAATTCTTCTGGCTTTTAATGTCTTCGCTGTTCACTGATCTACAGATCTGTGGATTCCCAACAAATTCTGCATGAGATAATTTGTTTCAAAAAAATTTTCTCAACGCAGAAGTTTTCATGGAAAAAGTTTGCTAGATCAGAATAGGGTGGAATTCAATACATGAGAGGTGAAGTGGAATTGCATAATTGGATTCACTAAATCAGAGTGGAATAAAGTACATGAGATAATATAAAGAGAATTTAATGCTAATATTATGTTGCGAGAAAATTAGTCACGAATAAGGTGAAATTTTAGGTGCTCGAAACGAATATGAGGAAAGAGTGCAAATGCCACGGGTTAAGCGGATCATGTGATATGAAAACATGTTGGGAATCGATGCCTTCTTTCAGGTGTTTTTTTTAATTCATCATAGCAATTCTCGGCTTTAGAACAGAAATTAAACATAAAATGAAATGCTTGAAAATCTATCGAGATTGCCGTATTTTCGGTAAATTGGTTCAAACACTGTTTTTTCACTCATCGATTCCTATTGATTCATTCAGCCATTATTATAGAATCCTAATAATTAACGATCAATGCATAATAATGCCTATCAAAACCTATTCCACTAATGCGCTATATATTTCGATCAAAAATGGCATAAATATTTCACAAGAAACCCATTTTTCCGAGTCGATTGAGTAGGAGATCCGATGTAATGTGCAAATTAAAGTATTTTGAAAACGCATAGAACTTTCCACGAATATGTGATTACATACAGCTTCTAAGAAAGACTATAAATTCACACTGTGGTTTCTGCAACTGGACCACACGGTTAATTAAGGCACAAGCAGTAATGAGGCCCGCTCAATAACGCGTTAATATTTTCAAATGAGCTTTTACGGTGAACAGTTCTTTTCCAGGAAATGCTCACTATTGCATGATTTTACGTTTGCAAAGCGCTATTTGGCTAGGTCGTGTCTGTGTGTTCATTTGTGATTCTGGATGCTTGTCTGTCTGTTGGTTGAAATGGACGAAGCTACTATGCGGATTTGTCGCATCCTACAGATATTATCGTCGATTAAGCACCTCTCGAAGTTATCTTTTACGAGCGGTGAAATTTGTTATTACGGTTTATTGAAATGCATAAAATTATCTCGTGCTAGCTTCGCCATTAAAATTCTCCCCATTTTCTCATATTTCGATACGGATAGTTCAGCATCATTTTCGTTATTCAACAAATACTTTTAGATTGAATAAATGTATAATATATAATTCATTATGTTTAATGCACTGTTTCGATAAGAGAATATTCGATTTTGCATAAAATAAAACTTAAAATTTGTTTTGTTGATGGCATAAAAGAATCCACGATCATCAGCAAACTTCAAAAAAAAAGTCTTTTTCTCTCAAATGTGGATAGGCGATATTAATTTCGATGAAGCAAAAGATCAAACTCAATAAAATATCGAAAAATCCGATCCTCACTATGAACAAAATTAGATTGCAACTGGAATTTTCTAGGGAAGTAGGCACGATAATAAAGGATAAATTCGACGGCGCAACTGAGGTGGCGATTATCGAAGAAGACAATAAACCAACAATTGTGAGGAAAAACGTACAATTCAAGAGACATACAAAGGCTGATTTGGTATATATATTTTTGTTTTTTGAATTTGAAAGAGAGTGAAATCTTCAGAATGAATGAAATCTTCAGAAATATATGCTTATCTCTCAGAACAAAAAGTCGCTTTCAGTGAGCCGCCGTTTATCTAGTTCTTCAAAAATTCGCATCATGAACACAGACAGATCCCGTGGAAAAAGAAACCTATTTTTGTATGTCCTTAGAAAATTCCACTCATAAAAATATTATTTTACAAGGTTTTTATTAAAATGAGCCTTTCATTTTCTTCAAAGAAAAGTTATAACAAAGTTTTTTCATTCCTCTAAAAATATCATAGTCACCTCGAGCTCATTTTTCTCGAGTAAATGAGATGTGTAAAATCCGCTTCAATGATCTTCCAGGTATATTTGGATTCGTCTCCCGACTACTGTGAGCCCGATCCTGCTCGAGGCGTTCTTGGAACCCATGGGCGTCTTTGCAACGTCTCCTCGCATGGTATTGACGGGTGCGAATTGGTAAGTTTCTTAGCACTTTTCAATGAGGATTTGAAAAATTCCCACTCTGTTAGAAATAACAAAATCAAAGGAATTGTGAAATCTTGAGCAGAACTATTCAAAGCTTTCACAATCCCTTTTTAGATCACCTACTGGTTACGTGTTCCCCTCCTTCCCAGTTCCTTCTCCCTCTCCTTTCCTCGGCTAATTATACGTTTTCTCTCTCATCATCTCATACAAACGAGCACCACTTTAAGTCGCGCAATGAAACCACACTATCTGTGATCGTATTTCGTCTCGGGATTCTCTTCTAACATCACAGCGAATATGCCGCGATCCCAGTAGTATTTAGAGTTCTTCTGAGTTCTACTGATGAGGAATTTCATCGTTCACATTTGTGGGGAGGATTTTTGCAGAGTACCTTTGAACTATATGATGAATTTTATTGCAGTAATAAGTGAATTTGTAAAATTTCTCTAAGTTTCGTTTTTAACTATTTCAACTATTCAGTTTGCATAGAAATTAAATTCTTTTCACCCAGTGCTATAGAAAAAATCGGAAATGCCGGACACGATTGCTTAGATCAAAATAAATCTTATTCTTCTATAATATTGCATGTAGATAGGTCAACGACCCGAATAGAAATGGAAGCATATGAGCTTTTTTGTAGGAAAGAAGGACGTTTAGAGAGAGCTTAATGAATGAGCGGTATAATAGAATATTTGTTCGACGTTATGAATGAGCGGGCCGTATCATACTGAAGTGGTCGAAAGTGGACTGGGTGAAACTCAAAAGATTTCGCTCGCTATAGTTGGGAGTAATGGCTAGATTTGCAAATTGTATATTTTTCCTTGCAATTGTCTACACATAATATACATGCTTCTTAGACACGATTTTCAGTTACTAGTCTGAAACTGGTTTGTTGTCCGTTTTTGCTGTAGCCATCACTCCTCATCACCGTTCTCCCATCTTGCTAGATGTTGGCACAAGCGTTAAAAGCTCAGATGGAGAGAATAATTTGGACGAATTCATGCAATACGGCAAAAATATTATGTGAAATTGCAGTTGTGTTGCTATCGAGGGTTCGAAACACGTGTTAGACGAGTTATGGATAGGTGCAACTGTAAGTTCCACTACTGTTGTCGAGTGGATTGTGAACTGTGCGAGAAAGTTATTGAGGATCATCTTTGTAAGTGACCAACGATCGTGCCCGACAATATTATCTATTTAATTGAGAATATCAAGAAACAGGTACCATCTCTTTCAGTGATATCATTGAGAACGTGGAAGTTCTATAGAGTAAAAAAATACGCCTACAAACTTTCAACTGCTAGGAACATTGCTAGAAATTCGACGGGTAGTACCAAACGTCTAGTATTTGCTCATCTCCCCACAAATTCACCGTCCACTATGGTTGTAGGATGCCTTCTCTTTCCTACCGACCCCCACCCCCTTCTCTTCTTCATCTTTTTTTTGCTTTGATCTGTATGTATGCTGAATACTAACATACTTGCAATTCAAAATAACCGAGGCAGTTTTTTTGTCTCGTTGAAAAGATTCAGTATTGAAGACATGAAGGTCTCAGATAGCGTTATGCGCATTTAATAAAAAAGGACTATTAATTTTTTGGAAGGATGATAGATTAAACAGTTGCATCAAATGATAAGCTAATTGAATTTTCTCTGAAGAAAGAACGAACTTCTCTTTTCACCTCTATGGAGATTTGGAAGGAAAATATTTTCCCACACAAACATATTAGAACGTTTATGATTTTCTCATGTTCACATGATGCACATGAGAACAATAAAAACAATGACTGCGTCATCGACGCCCTCTATCAAACTTTTGTTTTGCGGTCGTTGAATTGAACCAATTGAACCGTTTCATCTAAACCATCTATGGGATTACTTCGAAGTTTCTCGTATTTGTCGGCCTTATCGTCGTCCAATACTGATAAATCATTCAATAAAAAAAGTCTGCAAATACCTTATCAGCTGATACAGCAGTCGCATTCATGAAGCAATCTATCTCGGTCGCAGTCAAATGGTACAAAGAAAATATTTCAATAAATTTTCTTATAACATGCATATGAATTATGTGGGGATATTTGATAGTTGAATATATACAGTTTGTTCGAGCAGTTTTTATTCATCCTAAAAAGAGCGATCATTCAATTTCAATGCCCCACATGGATCGATCAAAGAAACATTTTGAGGATTTCTGTAAAATCGTACAACAGATGAGTTGCTGCCGGATAAGAGGCCTTCGAGACTGTTTTTTCCTCTTTTTTTCTACTTAGACGACGTCAATGCCCATTTTATTCCAATATCATCTAGCAGCTAAACCATTGCACATCATTGCATAATAACGAAGGATGTGCAATAGCGTCGGCGCCATTTAATGAGCATTTCCACGTTGCAATAATCACAATCGCCCGTTCATTTATTAATGACCCATTCATCTGTACAGTTTCTCGATATTTTTACTAGTCTCTCTTTTATTTCGTCTATTGGAATGCTTTTTGTTGCAATATGAGTGTGGACCTGTCGATGAATACGATAAAAAACTCATAGTTTATAGTTTTCAGCTAATATGAAAATGTCAATATTTTCACTCGAAATACATATGGTCTCATTATTGTCGTTGAAATGATTTCAAAGCTTTTTTGTGTGTCTTTTTGCGAAAAATTGTGACAGTTTTATTCATTTTACACATTCCTTCATTTCATATAAGCTGATTTGAAATGCATTGTAAGCGAACGCTCAATTCAAATAAATATTTTCTTCGATATCGTTAACCCGACCATTTATATCTGCACTTTCGAATACTGACCACTATAGTATGGAGCGTGAGGGGGAAGTGGAGTGGACGAAGAGATCTGAGAGCGGAGAGGAGGAGAGAGGAGAAGGAAGGGGGAAGAGGCGAAGGAAGAGGGAGTAGAAGGAAAAGTGAAAGGAAGAGGTGAGACTGAAGCTGAAGTGAACACAAGCAATAACAGAGGAATTTTGTCGAGCCTGATGGAAGGAGACAATCTGACAGAAGGCGAATAATTGAATAACTTTGTAATATTTAAGCTTTCTACAAAAAAATTAAACGAAGCCTGTCATATGCATCAACAAATCGGCTTCAACGTTTAGTGGGTAAGCTCAATGTGCTTTAATCATTGTGGAACTTTCGGATGATATGATGTTTCGTTTTCGGCAATTCTCGCTCGTTTATGCCACATTTCTTGAACAAAAAATTACAGCTAATAAGGTAGAAGTACTGCAATATGTGAAAGTAATCAATTACAAATAAATGAGAACAATAATAAAAAATGAGTTCAGTTACGTAACAGACAATATTTTCGAATTAGTACAGAAATTCTATACCACTTCATATAACTAACGAAGCACCACATGGAAGTTCTCAAAAATTAATTGAAATTAAATTGTTGTTGTTGTTGTTGTTCAGTTGATGGTCTATAGATTTGCAAGAGGAATATTTCAACTCTTTAGAATTGTACAGAGATGCGGAGGTGATGTTAGAAATGAGAGCAAGTTCCACGAAAAGTTTTTCTCTTGCAAAAAAAAGGAAGCGAGGGAGAAGAGGAGGAAGGAGACGATATGCTTGGATTTCACGATGAAACCCAGCATCCTGAGTGCTTATCTGTAACAGTGAGTATCCTGGAATGTTATTTAACATCCCAACTGCATGACTAATGCATTTTTTCTTTCATTTAATAGGAATTGATTGACTATACAAATAAAATAACCTTTTTCTCATTATATATAAGAACTTTAGACAAAAGAGAATTTACGCAAAAAAGACCATTTAATCAACGGATAACATTGTTGATGAAAAAAATTATTTGAAATTATAAAGGAGATCCTTACGAGTGTTGAAATATATTGCATTCACACTATTATTGCACTCGTAAAATAGCTTCGAAGAAAGAGAAAATTCAACATTGCAACACCACAACGGTGTCAAATTCAATGAGACAATGATTGCATATTTGCTACTAAGAGAAAGAAAATAAGTCGAGGCAAAGTGTTAAAAAATACGCCTAAATAGATCACTGACAGAAAATTTTCCCCCTAGCCGCCGACTTACTATATCGTCCTCTATTCGCTACTAAAAATGATGAACTTTTGAGAGCGTGTTGAAGTGAAAGTGCCAAAATAATTCATGGGAGGTGTCGTCGTTGAGTTGACGTACTCGATTTTACTTGAAAGAGCAGGTTCGATTCTCTTTTATTGTATTATTTACAGCATTATCGCTAAAACGTACCATACGCCGACTACATGGTATCGTTGCTGCTCGCTTCTTCACATATAATCGCTGATGGGGATTAGCAGTCGAATGTGGAACAGATAATCGAGCCTTCGCGATTTTCTTCAGCTGAAAACTAGCACATTTTACTTTGTTTCATCAATGAACTAGTAAAAAAGCTATCCATAGAGTAATTCAACAATAATTTCGGGTAAAATTACGTAAAAAATAAACTGTAAGTATATTTTCAGTCGAAACAGTTAATAATTGCAATATTTTTTTCATTCATCCGCATTTTTTACCACTCTGACTAGGGTATGGGCCAGAGGAAATAAAGACATTAAATTTCAAGTTTAGCAGGTTCAAATAGCCAATCAACTAGTTTAAGCCTTTAGAACGGTATCTTTTAACACCTAGAAAATTACATCACTCGACGATAAATGCGCATTAAATTCTCCTGATGATCTCTGATAGGATCCACTAAAATGCAAATAAACAGAAAATCCACAACGGACATCGGTTTTTAAAAATGGAAGAGCACGTCAAAAGCTGTCACGATATGCGCTCTCACATTCTTACCGATTTTGCGAATTGATTCTATAACATAAGAAACAGAGAACATACGAAACATCGCAATAATGTATGCATATTTTAAAGCGACTGACGGCGTGCATACTTCCTCTGCACGAAAAAAAATATTTCTGCTTTCTGCTGAATAATACGCTTATCAGTGGAATCTTGCAAGCTTAGCTTTATCGGTTGCCTTGTTCAAAGTAATCGATAGACACAAGGATAGACAAATATATAAAAGGGCGTAAATGTAACATAATCGCGATACACACTAGGTGCAAATTTTTAAGGAGCATATATGCAGTGGTCGGCGTCCAACATCTCGATTTTAGCTTTGTTTGCATTTACAGCAACTCTTATTATGGTCCTTTTTCCTTGGAAATAAGACCAGCAACATTTAAATAAGTTTTTTTCCATCGTCGACTAAAACGCAACTCAAATATTATGATTCCCTCCGGCATCACATTAAATATACGGTTGTTACCTTCACCATTTCCTCTCCTTCGATCTCCTTCTCCTGGTTTATTCCAAGGATACGATCGGCAATTTCGCTGAATCGCTCGAATTCAACTGACTCGTCGGCGGTCGCGAACGACACTGAACAAATCATCGAGCGTAATGAGCGCAGTTCAAACTGAACATCGCTAAGGATTCGTAATAGAACACGATCTCGAAAAGCCTTCAGAATCTCCCGGCGAATATCAAATGATGCATCGAATGCCTGCAATGAAATACTCTTCACATTCCGACGGCAGAATTTGCTTGGATGCAACAATTGAAGTCCCATCTACATGAACGCAATCATCCAGGCAATTCCATACATCATAATTACTCTACGATTCAATATATATTTTTTAACAAATGAGAATTTACACGAAAAGTAAAGAGATCGCATATACAATTTCTCATCAACGAAGAAATATTACCTTCAATGGATACAGCGTTGCCTGCATAGTTGGAATAATTTCGGTGTGTGTACGTTCCCAAAGTGCAGCAAGCAATGCGACATTCTCTTCATTGAGTGCTTTATCAAGTTCATCGGTTGCACATTCGAAAACTTTACAAGCGTTATTTTCCATCGCTGCCGCTACAGCAGTCTGAAATTGACGGTTAAAATAAATTCTAAATAGAGTTTGGCAACTAATCAGTACCTTATCACATTAATATCATCAACTGATAAAATTCTGCGATATTAATTTGTGCCAAGCTCAGATCTAATTTGAATATTCAACGCGTTGAATTAATCTTTTATACACTTAGCAGTAATATGTCTTCTCCAATCGGCGCCTTAAAATAGCTAATATCTTTATTATTGGAGGAAACTCATAGAATTTCGAGCATTCATCAACAAACAGTGAAAATTCCTTCAAAAGAGTTGTGTGATGAAAAGATGAACTCTAAAAACTTGTTAATAAAAACGTGATCAAATAATTATACGAAACTGAGTAGGGTGGTTAAGATATTTTTTGCGTCGATGAGTGATAACGCGCAATTAAGTGTTAATAAAAAAGTTTATAGCATAAAGCGACCTTTACATCGTTATCAAACGATCGAATGAAAATATAAAATCGCTTTCAAAAAGACAATTTGAAGGTTTGCGTGCGGAAACCTACCAGCTAGGTGGCACTGAAGATTTTGAAAAACGCCGAGTTCTTTTGTGTTGACGTTTGATTTTTGAGGATGACCAATAAGAATCACTTTAATCAAGAGCTTTTTCAGCAATGATCATGTTGATTTTTGGTTGAGCAGTGAAGACTTTTTGTTATTTCAGAATACGTCACTAAAAAAGAAATTTATAGCGTGATCGCCAAATCGGAATTATCAATGATTTTCCGATGGTGGTGAATCTTAGCCATTTTTATATCTAATAAATGAATCCACAATGAGTGCAATAGGAAGTCCAGAATCAACGAAATGATGAACTCAGAACGATTGGAGTAGCAAGCAAATCAGAAACGATGAACGAACAAACAAACTGTTCGCAACTTGTCTCTTGATAGGTCTCATTTGCGCTTAAAACATTGGTGTGCACATAGATCCAGAGACTGATCAATGTGCAGAAAGCAAAAACAATCACTAACATGGAAATTTATTGAGCCTGGATAATTTAAATATTACGAGCAAGAACGATGAAAAAGTATCGATAAAAAGCTTCATCACCTTTGTAAAGAAACCAAACTTCAAAATTACTTTCGAAATCCGAAGAAAAGCTTTGTGGACGAAATTCCGAACCAGTAAAGTTTCAAGGTGAAATCAAGATCAAAATACTTCCAGACTTTCGTAGGGTGTGATCGGTATCCTCCCTCACCATCGGTTCCCTTTTCCCATCGAATTTTGGTCCTGTTGATGGGGGGATGGGGGGAGGAAGAACCTTCCACCCTACAAAAAACCTCTACTTATAGCTCTTATGTCATCATGTCAGTTCTACCCCATGGCACAAATCGCGGTCATGTAAAAACATAACATCTAGGCGAGAACAACAAGAATTTTAGCAGCGCGGGCATAATGACAAACTTTGCTCAGTAGATTTTCGTCCTCGATTTAAAAAAAAAATATTCTTCATTACGAGTTAATCCTCAAAAACTCCCCTCTCAGCCATACTTCAGAAGGGAGGTAGAAGGACTATTACATTCCTTACTCTCGTATTCTTTTAGGAATTATTGATATACTATAGCCTCATTGCAAAACTCCTCTTTTGGATGCGCAAACGATCAAATTAGCCATAGTAAAAGATGTCAGCAGCGCGTACTTGTGTTAAAAAGTCAGCGATTTTCGTCTTCTGTAAGTTGTCCATTTCGGCGATGCTCATTGCAAGTAGATGTCTAGTTGTGGCATCAACATCTGCTCCTTGCAAAGTGGTCATCAATTGCAATTGACAGCTGAAATTCGAAATTTCTTTGATTTTGGCTAGCATCAGCTTTATATCCTTTTAAATGATAGATTTTATATAGATCTGAAGTAAATTCATATTAATGAGATTAAAACAATGTTCAAATAACACATATTCTTTTCTTAGGCTGTACCTATAATAGCGGTTACTATAGTCGAAATACTTTCTATTCGATTGACTATATTGCGACTAGTTTTGTTTGCTAGCGGAACACATGGCTGACAATTAATAAACTTCATAGTGAGACTCCGCAAAAATGAATGTATTTATTTAAGTGCATTTTCAATTCGAAACATAATTGAGCCCTATCGCTAAAACTCTATATGGACTGTGGTTACTTGAACGTTCATCGTTCATTGAACCCAATAAGTTACGCATTCATTGCATTAACACAAAACGACTCAAAAAAGAACGACTTTTTTATTGCACCCTATAAAAGCTGATAAGTTTATCATAAAAACACAGATTATGATGGAAACGTAGAAAATTATTCGTTGTTTTCCTTGGTATATCACATGGTTTTATTAGATATCACGAAAAGTACACATTCCGATGCTTAAGAGAACAACATGAAATTAGAGCTGTTCAATTAGCGAATGACGACAGATAATTTCACTCCATAATACAAATTTTGGAATCAATGCATACTTTATCTATGGAATTCTCGTCAGTAAAGCGGCGTGATCGAAGTTATAGCTCACGAAGTTCTTTTTATTTTCCATAATCTTATAATAATAGCAGTTAATTTGCAAAATAAAAGTAGAGAATTCCAACCTTTTTGTGCTAAAATCGCCCCGAAAAAGAATCTTAAATTCATGGCAATTCATAGCTTTTTAAATTCATAGTTTTCTTTTTCACAAAGTTTTTCTCCCCGCTGGGAATTTCTGATAAAAGATATCGAATTTCAAATCAACGGATATTAAACGAAAGCTGAAATTAAGTTAACCTGAGTGGATCGGAAAAATTGCCGTTGTTTGATTTCAAAAGAGAAATATCACCACTTCGTCGACGTTGAAGTGAAATACGACGAATTTGTTTCACTGGCGAAACATCTGCAAAACAAAATTCGATTTTTTATTAGAACTTGCAAAATTGTGAAAATGTTCTCGAATAACATCGTTGAATATTTATTCGCTGGACGAATTTCTACCAGTTATGGTCAATGAGAGAGTTTGTTTCATGACCTCAATCTCAGCAATAGCAATTTCCAGTGTCAGCAGTAAATTTAGAAAAAATAAAGGTTTCACTTTTCGGATGCGAAATAATTACGATCGAAATTCAAAAATACAGCGAGAATTCATTAAGATGAATCGCAATAAACGTACGCACCACTCGATAGAAATCTCATTATCTGAAAAAGCAAGTATAGCAGCTTTACAGTTGTCGTTATTTTATTCTATGTACAGTGATCAGCTATGTTTGTTTAACTCTTTTGAGCTCAGCACCTTAAAAACACTGCACTTTGTTTTATTCATTGCCTCTTCGGTTAAGTGGCCACATCAAATAACCATGGAGATTTCCGTTGAAACATTGATTAATCGCGCAGCCACTCAAAATGGTTTCTACAATGCTATTCGATAGCAGTGAGGTGAATCGGTGAAAAATGGGAAACTGAAACTGATAGCTTACTCATCGATGACGAGTGTTGAAAGGAAGCTTTTGTGATGAACATGCTCACCAACATAGAACGTTGCGTTGAATGAACGTTTAATGAGCGGAGTGATGCTTATCAAGCCTGACGCCTCTCTTATCATTATTACGTTAAAGCCGGTAACAATGATTCGATCAACGACCACCGAATTCATGCTCGACCCTCGTTACAATACAAAACACACATGACAGTACATGAAAAGATTATACAGTTTTTATAAGCCAAAAAAATAGATAGCGCAATTTGCAAAATTTGGAGCTGACATCATCGTTATTCAGAGTTGAAGATAATGAAGTGAGAGGAGAAACGATAGAGGATGATTCCACTCGAATAAATAAATCGCACTTTCAATGAAAATTTAGAAAATATTATCGAATTGATTTTTTAATCAAATTTTATTTTGTTAAGTTTACTTTGAGTGTCGTTTCTTTGTATGGTAACCAGTAATCTGCTCCGTTACTAAATATTACTGAAATCACACAATCGATTCATCATTAGCACTAATTTAATCACTCCATAATTAACTCACTAAATTAAATATAACACTGTTGTAAATTAAAAAGTAATATAAATTAATGCTCTCTATTCAGTTAAACTTTCTACGTTCACTGAGAGAGTGAAGAAACATTTACTAATAACAACAGAAACTAATTATAGACGCCTATTGATTGGATCATTTTCATTGAATCTCTCTCTTTCATTCGATTGTTTTCATTTCCATAGAAATTAGAAAAAAATGCCTGGATAATTGATATCCCAGAAGATATTTGTGCATTTACTCCTATAAAAGAGCCAATAAAAAAACTATCTTGTAAAATTTTAAGGCGTAATATAAGAGAGTATAATTAATGATGATTTTTCGATTAATTCGGAAAAGTCAATTCTTCTATAATAATTTACCTTTTCGAACATCAAAAGAGAGTAAAATCGAGGAGCGTTTAAAATGAGAAGAAAAAGTTGATGCATTAAAGCATAATTTATCGTTTAAAAGTATACTTTACTTCTTTACCGTTATTCCACTTGAAATTTCCAGTTTTTTTAGGTGGATTTTTATTTACAATGAGAATTGAATGACCTAAGTGCGAGTCTAATCAGTAGATTCTATTTTATCAACAAAACCTCCATTTTTCTACACACTGAAAGCATCAACGCTTATAATAGTGAAGTATAAATGAATATTAACGATAAGCTAATTCATTACATCTAAATGCTACTAATAAAACAATTTCATTGAAATTATTGGATAATTGGATAATATCCCCTCTTAAGTTGTATGACGCCTTTTTGGTATTTATTTCTTACAGATGTATACTACTTTTTCGATAAGCAGTTCATCGCACACCCAAAAAGAGTAAACCATTTGCCAAATAACAGTAGTTTAATGGTGAAAAGTCATTTCCTTATACCCCCCTCCCCATTACACTCCCAACCTCTCCTTTTGATCACTCGATGTAGATACATTCGATGTCCAATGGATAGCTAGGGGAAGTGCATGACTCTTAAGGCGACAGTCCTTACATTCCACCCATCTCCTCTGTTTAAACTAAATGAGACGAATATTCCAGAATTTATGACTTTTTTATCCGAGCACTTTATTCATCTAAAACATTATTATTACAAAAGGTGCAGAAATTAAGAGCACACCAAATTTCCACAATACACATTTTTCATATAATTGAAGTTGTAAAATTAAAATGACGCAAGCCATCGAGCACATTCATAAATGCTCCCTCATTTAAGGCCACTGTACCAGCATATGTTATTGTCATGGGCCCCTCCCCTCTGCCATTTCCTCACCTATTCCCCATCAACTAATCGATCCGTTGCTTTTTTGTTCCAAAAAGTTCATATCAGCACGCTTCGAAGAACTAAGCAAAACAGGAAATACAACATTCTCTTGACTCGAATATTCACCTTAAATTCAATCTTGCAAGTAAAATGAGCACATAAAGATTACCATTCAATAGGACAACTTTTTTGGTATGGAAATTTCGTCGGAAATCGGATGTTTTCTATCACCGTAAACATAAAATGCGTTTTCTTTTTAAGCTTCAATGTGACTACAATTGGCTGAAGCAGATGTGGTTATATTCCCGTCGCTTTATCAGTTCACCCGTCAAGATGTATGACCGTCATATATTAGCCGCTGGTTTTGTTGCCAGTTTATAACCGATAAGTTTCTGTGTCGTTTATTTATTTGAGAATTCTCAGCAATAAGCCATTGATTCGGCTGACGGTAAACTCCTAGATTTGGAATAGTAATAGTAAAATGACAATGGTGTTTTCAAGAATAGGTCTCAGTGATAACAAAAAAAACGCATCGAGAAACTAATATTTTGAATTTCTGGATATTCGAAGGTCATTCAAGAGTTAAGGTTCATTCAGAGGTCAAATTTATTACTTTTAACTCATGAGTAGGTTTCCTGCAAGAACTTGCTTCAGCAGTGTTCAACTGAAAGATTTCAATGTCACCAACAAGTCGAATAGGGTGACAACTGTAGAACACTTTGAAAAACTACTACGTCCATCTAACGTTTAGCCTTATTTAACTAAAAATATGCATTGAATTGTTAGTAAGTCGATCTTTTAACCATTGCACTTTTTGCATAAATAACATAATTCAAGTAATTTTGTAACAGAGCAAGGAAATTTGGGAAATATCTATGTGGTGTTTATTTAGGCGTTCAGTGTTGATCAATGCAAGAGGCGGTTGTTTTCTCGATAATTTATGCTGAAAAATTGGTAATTTCATGAAAATTGAAGAATCTTTGGCAACACTCAAAAATTCTCATTCTTCTGTGCTCATCGATATTTAATAATTGACAATCTGTATATTGAAATTTAACCACTTAGGCTAAACAATGGTTAACATTTTAATGCTTCATGGATCCTAAATGGGCGATATGCAGTATGAGTGAACAAGTAAGCTGAGCTGAGAATTGCCGAGAATCAGTCATAATTCCTTTTCGATTGGAAATAGTAGATGTCTTCTAAGCACCATATCAATATATTCCATATTGACTCTTTCATATCACGTAGTTGTTGATCATTACTATAAGCTTTTTCGAGCCAGTAGAAAAAATTTTATAGTTGCCGTTAAACTTTAAGAAGGCACTTCTTATTCCAGCTGTGAAGTAAGGTATAAGGCAGATTTGCTTGATTCTCTGTCATAGTATGTTAATTTTGGGAAGATGACTGCTCATCAATAGTTAATTAGTATATTACTGCCGAATGTAGAGCCTGCTTCAGGGAGGCTCGTTTCAAAGCAGATTGCCGTCTAAATGTTGTACCGCACTAATGATAATGCAATGTGATCTTTAAATAGTGAATAGCGATGGGAAGAAATTGCGTTTACGGTGTAAAAATCCAGAGTTTCTCTTGACGGACGACTTAACGGTCGACAATTTTCTCGTTTTTCCCGATCTAAATTTCAACATTCACTATACGTTTCGAAAAATTGACTACACTGATGCAAAAAATAGTAAAAAAACCCATAGAAATTTGGCAAATTTTCTGGATAAAATTAAAAATTAAACTATCTATCATTCCCATATGAAAAATCTTTTAAAAACTATTGTATAATAGTCGATAATTAAAGAATTATATTCAAACTTAATTTTCTTTTACTCATTTTTTGAGTTCAATAACTTCGGCCCTCCATTTACCACTCATTTGCATATTGAAAGCTAATCAAGAGCAAATAATAATAGAATAGACTAATGTAGTATGGGCAATTTTATCAACTAAATATGCCGGGGAATTTTTTTTTGCAGCGACTTTCCGATCTCATAAAGAAAATTAAAAGAGGAATAGACTTTGTCACTCTCTACTATAGATGCATTCTGCAAGTATATATATATGCATATATATATATATATATATATATATATATATATATATATATATATATATATAGCATTTTGTTTAAGAAAAAGGCTCATAATGGTCGCGTTATGATAAAGAATAGTTTGATAGTGTGGTTTCGCCTTCGATATTTATTCTGTTCTTTCTTTTTCTTCATTTTTCTATCAGTGAACGTTGTAAATGTCTTCTTTGAATTTCTTTGCGGACTTAATTTTCTTGCTAAGCAATCGATAAGCGATAAACTATCAGCAAAATTCACAAATTCTCCGAAAAAAGTAGCATATATTCGAGTTTCACATTTGTGAAGAGATTTGAGAGATCGAAGTAATAGAACAAATAGTTCTAATAACATATGATTGAATGATCTCATGACCAACTTCAATACTGTCTCCTCCTTCGTGTTCTAGCCCCATCCCCCCCCATCCCCCCGCACTATCACTTAAGCAGTTTAAAGTCATTTCCAGGAGCAAGCACAGCTCTTCAAGGTGGAGGATCTGAGGACAGCAACTCAAAACTATTCATATGTCCAGCAACATTAGCGCTGATTTAACACCGTTTGTGATCAAATATCTCTCAATCAGCGATCTTATTTTTCATGTGAAAACAATGCAAAGTACCCCCGCTGATATCGAAATTCTTTGATATTCACTTAGTTTATGTGGTCACCTCCGATATTAAACAGCATTTGAAAGAAAAACATCGGATAATATCGATAGCTAAAGCAGTAAAATGAGCAATCAACTATACCCAGTGGAGTAATTTAATTTGAGTAATTAATCTAGAGTAATACGATATAAAGCTAAGATCCGTTTATGGCAATAGACTACTTCAACAAAGCGTTGAAATGTTCTTTGCATAGAATTTCTCTCATAATGACGGAAATTCTCATCAAAATCATCGAAACGTTCTCGTTTGTATATTTCTAATTATGATGAAGTGGGCCGTCTAAAATTGAAATGTTTCAGGCGTGTTTTTGGCGGAACGACGATCTCATCAACTAACTGTCCTTTACAATTGTAGAATCACTCAGCTATCTGAAGTGAGCGCATGCAGAATGCTCAAATTTATTCTCTCTTCAACTTCCGGTGAACATTTTACTTTTCTTTAGACTATTTGAGTATCGTAGAGTACTTAATTCAAGTGGAGCACCGTTCTTAGGTCTTTTATCGAATCCACTTCCATGAACGCACAGCCGATGAGTCGAGTGTTCAAATAGGCATCAGAATTAGCTACAACCTCACATCATGTTGTTAGTGCGCTGCATACGTTCTCACACTAGTGTGTGCTTCAAATTGAGCGCACTTTATGCGGCGAACTTTGCGATGAAATGAACCTCGTTGCGAAATGTTACGCTCGGCTGATGCAAGGCTCGGCCGATGTTGTGCGCTTTGTTGTTGTGTCGGTGTGTGGAGTGCATAGGTTGGCGGTGTTGAGGTATGGCACAGTGCCGTTTGATGTCTGAACGATTCGTGGCCCTAATGATAGGTGTGGAAGATGATTGTTACATTGCCATAATCGTAGGATTGTTTCCTAGGTTTTGATTCAAAATATCACTTAGAGTTTTCGGTATGAATTCACACCATCTAATTCCTTTTATTAGTTCTCGGCGGGTATTTTTCCATAGACTTTAATAGAAGTGAGAATATCATTGAGTCTTTATGATCCAGTATATCAATGCATCATGTGTATATGCCTCTCGCTTTGGTTCATGCTTTCGCCTATTTGAGAGGCAAAATTTTGCGCTATGAAGAGTTCCATTGGAATTTTTGCGCTCAATATTCGAGAGATTTCATCAAAATTGAGAAACGATCATTGATGGTGATCAGTCACGTCGATGAATCGTTCAATTCCACTGAGGCCTCTTCCATTCTGTGATTGTTATATTACTTATGGCATATCATATTGAGCAATATCCTTTTGCAATGATCACGTTAAAGTTTTGCGGAATAGAACTTCTTTCTCTTCATCGCCCTACAACGCTATATTTGCAATCGTTTTCTTTGTTATTTTATAGTTGAAGGTCGTTGTGGAAATTTTTTATTTCACATTGAGATTCGACGCAGAAAAATAGTAGATAATATTAGAGCAACAATGAGGCACAAATATTATTTTCTCGCTTCATATTTGTCATCTTCATAGTTCTATGCATTGCTCTTATTGATAATTCGTAAAATTTACTTTCATCGTTGTTGATTTGAGAGGGAATTTGGCCACCCGGTTTCGGCTAGCAATGAAGGTACGATGCCCGGTACGCGAAGTTGGGCGATTCTTTTTTTTTCTTCTCACAGTCACACAACAACACCTGTTGATAGTCATCAATATGTACGAGATGCCTTGTGAATAGACTATTGCTAGCAATCAAATTTCTCAGTTATATCAGTTCATATCAGTTGAGTCTTTGGCTGAATATTTGAACGTTAGACTGCATTTTATAAGGCCTCTAATGAGTCTCACATCTACGACGGGTATAGATAATTCCTATTTGTTCCTTTCATCCGCTTTTTCGATGCCGTCCATTGAGCGGAATTGCCCGCTTTGTTATATTTTATCTTCGTTTTTATGAGCTCCTTCTTTTTTTCAGGAAATAAGATTCACTCTTTAACGCTATCAATACGATAGTAGAATGGGTAAGCGGAAGTCAAAAAGAAAGCCACCACCAAAGGTGAAGCCAATTATGCCACTCGAGACGCAGTTCAATTGCCCATTCTGCAATCACGAACGAGTCTGCGAGGTGAAAATGTAAGTGTCATTTTGGGATAATCTCTCCCGTAGCGAACTCATCCAGCGAAACTTTAATGTTGACGATGATCTTTCAGATGGGAGGAATGGGTCGAGAGATGGATGTTATAGTGATAGTGGGATTGTTGTTAGATGCTATGCTGTACAGTAAATTGAATGATGGCTATGGGATGTTGGACAGCCCTATGCGTTGTGAGATAGTGAGTTATAGAGGTATTTGAGTTGCATATCCAGGGATAAATACAGTGTTGGCCGCTCATTTACTGCTTCTCATGAAAGATTAAGGAAAAGCTTTACTCGAAGTGAAGAAATTTATTGGAAGTTGCTCTTGTCGGGGACTAGCAGTGCAAAAAAGAACGTTGTTGCCATCAAACAGGGGGTTTACGTTGAGCCGAGATGAATTGACTTCTTTGTACAGTCGCTGCTTCATCGTTGCCTCCATCTTCCATCGTTGGGCTCAGTTCCAGAAATTCAGAGAGGAGAGTGTTTTGGGAGATGTAGGTTTGTAGTGTTCGCCTCTGCTGTATAACTGTTTTCTATAGATAGCGCTTAATTAGTCCTTGAGCAGCACACAACATGTAAAAATATGAGTGTTGATATTGCAGGGATCGAGAACGTAACGTAGGTTTCATATCGTGCCGTGTTTGTCTAGAGGATTTTCAAACAAACATCAATTATCTCTCAGAGCCAATCGACGTGTATTCGGATTGGATCGATGCCTGTGAACAAGCAAATAATTGAGAGGGGAGAAAGGATGATAGCATCCTTCTTTCATATCTTCTCGAAGTGAACGGGATCTTGGGGGCAGCAGACACCTTGCACTCACCTCTGTTCATATATGCTGTTGTATGGAGTAACTTTTTTCCTCACTGTAAGTTTTATTCTTGTTCTGAATTGTATTCACGTCTGTTATCTCCAGCGCTGCCTTTGAAGATGTGGATAATTGTGGCTTCCAATTTTTGTGGGGCAAGAGTGCTTACAGGAAAGGGTTGTTGCTTTTCCGGTAAAAACGAGTCTGACGGAAATATGTTTAGCTAGAGTTGAAACTTTTTTGAGTTGATCGCAAGATGGCAATGAAATAAGAGATGTGAAATTTGTTTCTAATGTCGAATAGAGTGAAATTATGTGGAAAGTTAAGTTAAACTTTACAAATAATAACCTCATGGCTAAGTTATTACTGGTAAAGTTTACGGTAGAGGCAGTGGATTCAAAAATTTATAGTTTCCGGGAATTCTATTGAAGTTACCATGATCGTTATTGTTGGTTTCTAGCATCTATTTGTGCCAGTCTCCGATCGTGGTGTTTATAGTGGTTTTCAGCTTCATGCGAACAGTGGTTGCTGATATGGGGATGTTGTAGTTTCTTGCCTCTTCGTCTCTTTCCATCGGGATATCAGCAAGTTAAGAGGGGGGAGGGGAGGGAAGGGAAGTCCTTGATATGAGAGGATGGGGTTCAGTAGAATTATCGAGAAGTCGACTGGGCTAAAATGGTTTTGTGCTTGTATCGATTTGCTCAGGCTGCGTATGTTAGGCGGTATGCACAAGTGATTGGTTCGTTTGGGCGTGATCCTCCCGCACATTTCAATTCATCGTGATTTTCACATCTCTTTTCCGTCTCCGTCCATATCCATATCGAGTTGTGCAGTCGTCTGTTTCATATTTCTTGTAAATAGGTGTCCGTTTATGCGTTCACTTGTGAGTGCGGAGGGAATTCTGTGAGGATCAAATTTTGAGATGGCTGAACCGTAGCCAATCCAGCCGACAGTTTCTAAAAGGATGAGACCTCGACTTCAAGGAACTTCTCAATATTGATCCATGGGCTTCATCGAGGTGGTCTCCTATCGTATAACCCGTCAACTACAGAAAATTCGTTGTTCTTTCCATTTGTTGATTGTGCCAGTGAGAGATGTCACTGATTTTACGTGATGAATAAATAAAACAGATATAACGCCGATGCGCTCGACATTTTCCTTGCTTTTTTGATTGATACCGTCGTCAACTGGGCAGGGAGGCACGAAAGCGGAAGGGAAGACACTGTCTGCCAGGTCACTTGCTAGGAAGGAATAGCGAGGGAGAAGACCACGACCTATGATTTAAACTGAAGCCTTGTGAAGTCTGTTGGAATTTTCAGGTCACTTTTTATTATTGGGCCAGTGGCCAGGAAGATTTAAGATAGTGTGGGATGCGTAATATGGACACAAGCGCTCAGACTCATTTAGTCTCGATATGGCTGAGAATGGAGAGGGGATGAGTCGCCTACTTAGGTGAGAACGGTAAGAATAAGACGACAGCGCGCAACGTTCTTCAGGACCGCTCTTTCGAAATTATCGTAAGCCAACTGCTAAAAGACCAAAACACTGGCTGCAACTTGATGCGTAGCTTGAGCTATCGAATGCTCAGTTCGAGTTGCTCGATACTTGTCCAAACTGTCACTGCGCTCACAAGTATCAGCACCATCACTATTTATGAGCATTTCTACAGATCAACGAAAAAAATGACTCACGTCGAATGGCACATATTACATATTTTCTAAAGCGAACCTATAAATTCGACTCTAAATAAAACCTATAAATTGTAGAATTTCCTCTGAAAATCAAACAAACAATTCCGATCGGCCGTTGAAATAAACTACGAAAGTGACTGTTGCGATAGAGAACTTCCAGTTACCTCACACAATAAGCGATAGAACAATTCGTGGTATTTCAGCAACAAGAATTGAACAGTTCGTGGCAATATTCCTCTGGATTCGTGGATTTAGGATTTTCCTCCTCTTTGCACTTAGGCTCTATGCAACCGTTTTCTCTCGGTTTGCAGACGGGTTTTCCTCCCATCACTCTTCCATCTTGAATTACTGAATTTATTTCTTTAAGGATGGTCGATAGCGCCGAAAGTGAATTCATAATCATGTCCACTATCGCTCGAATGAAAATTTCAAAAGCAGATAACAGGACGGCAGGTTCCATTTTGCATGGCAACGCTAGAAGTTCCCAATCTTATGGCCAGAAGACCGCGTCACATCTAGGCACTGAGCTCTTCTATACTGGGACATAGTATGAAGTCACACCATAGCCTAATCACGAATTCCTCTTGAACACGAAATAAAACAAAGACTTCTTCAAGGCACGAAATATTTCAGAAGATTGTCACATTATTTCGAGAGCATATCATATGTCTTTCACAATCATCATATCTGAATATCGAATGTATCAAATTGAATTAAAAGCAGAAAATAAATAACTGCAATGATTTTAAATATATGACTGCTAAATGCTAAAATTATCCGCTCCGAATATCTATGAAAAAAACTTTCTTCACTAATAAATTATAAATTGCATTACTCCATTCCCAATAATATTATTCAATCATCGAATTTGAACGTCTTCTTATTCGAATGTTTTCTTGCGTTTATCGTGAAATCTCCTAGAAAATACGAACTTTCAATTGAATTCTATTGAAAATAGAAACTCAAACAGAATCCACATCTTCTAGCGTAATTGATTAATTAATTAAAACAATCTGATACTATCGATAAGCAAGATGAATAAACTATTCAATGAAAGAAACTTCCAATGGGAAAATATGTCCCCCGATAAATGTGACACTATGTTGCAATCATAACAACTATAGCACACTATAACGGCACAAATGGCATCAAATGCACACACGTTCATCCCCTATACCTCTCTCTTATCGATCAAACAACTATGATAATCCATAATAAGAGAGATGGGAGAGATGAAGAGGAATGAGGAGATAGAAAGGTAAATAAGTGGGAATAGAAACGATACAATCCTCAAATAGTCACAAAAACGTTTTGAGGAATTCTGTGAATTATCGACTAATAAGCTTGGAAGATGTGACTGATATTGAACGCATAAAACTCCATAAAATTCTCACAAATGTTTAATTCTGAACTCATAAGAAATAGTTTATAATGTCTTCCATCATAGACTATTTCGTAAGGCAGAGAGAATAATTCGAACAATCCTTAGAGCTCTTCCCAATCATCTCTTTCCCATAGAGCTTTTCCCAATCATCTCTTTCCCCTAGAGCTCTTCCCAATCGTCTCTTTCCCCTAGAGCTCCTCCCAATCATCTCTTTCCTCTCCTCATCGAGAAAATTATTAGTAACTCGCACAAGCTATTCTCGAAAATAAAACAACTAAAACGAAATGAATAACGATAGATTTCATTAATAACACTCGGTAAATATAAACAAACTGCAGCCTGAATAAATATTACCGAAGAGAAATTAAAAACGTTCCGTTGAAAAAAGCTTCAGTCTGATTGCCGATAACGGCTTAAACGTATTTCCATTGACGAAAAAGATGAACCATTAGGGTTTACTCTTGAGAGGGTGGAGGAAAAAGGAGGGAGAAGAGGGAAGAAACAAGGAGAATGGAAGTAAACAGGATATAGCTAGAACACACCATTGCCGAGAATTATAACATGAAACCGCGTACATTATGGTTATATTCCGGCGATGTTATCGTTAGCACAAACGGGGATTTACCTTCACATCACATTCTCCTAACCGTGGCAGAAGGTTTAACTTCAGATTCCATCAACCTCAGAAACAACCTATACTATGGTCTTTTTAAAATTCAATTTCTTCTCTCATTGGAGTGAAATTTTATAGCCCCTCCCACCATGGCAGTAACTGACGCTTTTTGTTGCCCGAGAACTACGATCGGCCCTCAGAATACTGTTCTATGAATCGACGGAAATTCAACGTAACGCCTACGATCGGAATAGCATCGTTCAATGGTAATTGTAGAGTTGATCAGCGGTTTCAAGCAAACATCCCACCGACCATGCTTGTGCGGGACATGAACCAGCACAGAAAGCGCCATTCTCGTTGCATAACTCAGGTAACGAGCACCACGGTGAACTCTGCATATGTTCCCAATAACTACCCATTCGAGCACGAACACTTCGAACGGCTCTATCGTAGATCGCCTCATCGTTTAGCTCTTTTGCAATGCTTAATTTTGCACGTAGAAAATATGCGGCCACCCAAAGCCATTCCTGCAATCAAATTATGCGTTAAATGCGTTAAATAAACACACAGATCAGACACGTAATAACAATGCAAATAAATAATTAATGAAGTAGAAGAGATGTGAAAATGCATCGTGAATATGCAAAGAAGATGATTATTCTTATCAATAAGTGATAACTAATTAATTTAAAAACAAAAAACAAACAACAAACAAATACTCAACTGTTGATGTATCCATTTTCTCATCACATTTAAGATTATTTCACTTATTACCTCATTAACATTCGTGTTTTCTACTTCACTTCATTAATAAACAATCATTATTTCATCAGTTAGCTAACTTCGTCGTAGCTGCCCTCACCATCGATTATTTGCCTTTTGTCCGTGGACAAGTGATGTTCGCTATGCGCAACCATCCCGCCTGAACTATCCGTACTGTGTAAAGTTCTTCACCTACATCGCCTACATATCGTCCCCTCTCCTTCCACTTAAGCACACCTTTCAATAGATTTTTGCATAGTGGATAGTGCAACAATGCGAAAAACAAAAACAACAAACAAAAATAAGACGAAAAAAAATGCCACGAAAGAATCAAAAAGCTTTTCGCTATCTCATTCTTGGACTAATGCCGAACCGTACCGGTCCTTGATGATAATTCCATCCTTTTGCGGTCTTCTTCACGATACTATCCTCATCGTTATTATAATAACCTCCATAGTTCCAATCTCTATAATAGGGCAATTTTAACTGTCATCACATAGCACCACATCCAGCGAGGCGAACAGCAAAAGGAGATTACCATATGGAGAAAGATAAGCACATCCCACAATTACACATTAAAAGGAGAAAGAAATTTTTTCAAGTTTACACAACGTTCCGGCCGAAATCAATAGCTCGTCGCTCCTAATAGCGTCGATCGTTTTTTGAATTATAAAACTATATAAAACATCACATTGTCATAACAGGTGCCTATGGATTCTTGGCAACTTCTACATCTCATAGGTTACGTGCTTCAAAGATGCTCATCAACTCCGCTTCGTCTCCCCTACGCAATACTGACACTCATATCTTGTGTGTACATGAACATTCACATGAATATATTCAAGTGACGACCCCCCTTCTCCCCCATTCTTTTAATCAAACACACAGCAAGACAGTTAACTCTCTAGCTGGTTTAAAAGAACTTACTAAAGAATGGTCATAGTATAAAAATTTTCATCAATCAGCTCATAATATCGTGGTGCTGGATTCGCCTCTATTCCCTACTTTGAAACTCATAAAGTCATTTCTTCTCCAAAAAAAATTCAACCAAATAAGAGGAAAAACAAACTTCGGATCGAGTGTTTTAATACCGAGGGGACCAAGAAGAACTTCTTCGGCAATGCAAATCGCCGACCATGCATTCTTCGCCGACATCAATTTAGGAGCCTGAAATAACTTGACAATCAATTAATATAGTCAGATTAACGTCCCACTTTCTAATTCCACTTCGTCTATCCTCTAGCAATTCCATTTTTACTTACCGAACAATGTATTTAGAATCATTTTCACAATATTGAACGACAGAGCAACCCAAATAGAAAAAATTCTCATCAGCTGAGCAAACAACGAATCGAAATATATTCACATTTGTCACCCTCACTGAGATATGACTAATATTTTATACATTAATAAGGATAATTAAACAAAAATGTTCATCTAGATCACGCAAGGAAAATTCCGATGGTTTGATTATCGAAATTATGGCAATATTAGGCGGAAACAGTTATTTCACTATTTATGATAGTTCAAAGGTATTTCCCACTATATTAATTAAGAATAAATTACATCTGAAAACGAACCACTGCAAGAGCGATCGTGAAATTTGGTCGAAGTTGATAGTCGGTATATTGCGCCGTAGAACCGAATGAATCTTTTATTATGTAACGTCGATTAACACACGGAGTTCTATCATCATCATCAACAAAGAAACATCGCTCGAAATTCGTCTTCAACTTCAACGACCAATCAGCCCATGTCCAGAACAGCGAACCTTCAACAAACACGCATCGATTGATGGCTTGGACGCATAATTATCACACATCAAATACAAGATCAATCTCGTTTTCTACTCAAATCTTTAGAAAAAATGAACTCACCGTCATACAGCTCTAAAATTCAACATCACTATCTCTTGGAAACTGAGCTGGGCCGACTACTCCTCCACCTTTGAAGTCGTTGTTGAATGGTCCCGATATTCACGATACTGCTGCTCTTAACTACTGAGTGTCCGCTCGCCTGGTTAGCTGGTTTGAGGATCTTTTGCTCTTTTTTGCTTTTTTTCACAAAACAGATAAATAAACCAATCAATGAACGTATAATCAACTAAATAAATATATGACTAATATAAATGGATAGATAGAACTGGAAAATCTGTGCTGCGAATTCAGGCCTGACATGCCTAATTGTGATATTAACCGGATCAACTCTTCAGCTTCATATCGCTGAGACAACCCATCAAATGGTGACACTAAAGGAATATTTAATAAGAAGCTTTCAAGCCCGAAACACGTTCACTGTTTCTTTCTATCCTAAAAGCAATGCTGACAATATTCGGCGAAACATAGCTGAAATTTTTCTAAGGTAACTAAGCCTTGCGGCGAAAATAAACTCAATTTGAAAGACCCACGTTCAACTGAAGTTACTCACCTGGCTTACCTTAGGCGGAAAAACTTTAAAAACTTGAAGCACCTTGAACGAAATTATGCGCAGAAGCTTGGAAGGTATGTGCATTCCCTCTTCTTAGATGGAAGGACGCTGCATCACCCTTGGAACAGCTATAACAGCGCTACTTCTCTACACTTTCTTAATTATCTTTTAACATCAGCCTGCATCTGCCATATGCTCTTTCCCTCCCTCGACAGCTGGGCTCATTTATACTGCAGACATGGAATCAGGATCAAGCCCCAAATCTTGAAAGTTGTGGAGAGATGAATGCTAAAACGTGAGTTTCCATTTAGGAAAGACTTCATTTTTAACTACGAGAGTGAAACCCTAATTAATAAACTTATACCTTTTGAAACACCTGAATGAGGGAAGAGTCCTTTGCTGTGCAAATGATCAAGACATTCCAGAACAGCGAAAGCAAGCCCTTGCAGCTCTACGGCAGCACCATCACGTGGTGTCGCTGGAACACCCTCATTGCCCGACCTATCTGAGCTGCCCATTTTGTCCATCCATGTACCACAATTCCATCGATTTCCACCACAAATAAAGCCCGTCTCTCGATTCACATATGCCGTAACGTTAAAGCCTTCAATCAGGAGAACTTCTAACTTGAAGCATTTCTTCTTGAGCCATTGCTGCATAAACCACCAAAATACGAAAATAGCAAAATGCCAAAGTACTAATGTCTGTTTTCGATATTTCACCTACTTAATACGACTTTTTGAGCACTGAAAAAAAGTAACGACAACAAAATAAGCAATCGATCCGACTCTATGCTAACCAACCGTGACTAGTTCAACAAAATCGTCCTTCATGTACAAATCGCATGTCTCACAAGACGACACACCTGCATATAGCAAGCAGTTACCTCATTCATACTCCACTATTATAACTCGAAGATGCTCAGTCCTCTACTTAAGAGTAATCAAGCTTACCGACACCTCTGTTAATCTAACGAAATATCATCGCTTTAGCTTCTATATTTCATACTGAATGCAACCACTGAGTAAATAGATAAGCAGGTAGATAGGGAGAAGGAAAGGAAAGGGCTAATCATTCACAACATCTTGCGAAAAACTTCTAAAAATGCTCATAATCATCGTCAGTTAAACCTTTAATCAACAAATGAAACGTCGACTAAATGAGCTTAGGATGGGCGCAACAATGAAGTATTATTAACAATAACGAGAACCATTTTAGATTTATTATCTGTAACTGTTTTCACTAATGTTTCGAAACATCCAACACCTTTAGGCGAATTAATTAACTTCCGCCTGTTTCCCCATATGCTTCCCTGACAGAAATGTTGACACCTAGGGGATATAGCTCAGGGGTAGAGCGCTCCCTTAGCATGGGAGAGGGCTGGGGTTCAATTCCCCATATCTCCAAGCAATTTCTTTGCGCTCAACGCTACGGTGCAACTCCGCTCCCTTTTCAAAACGAGCCCGGAAAAACCATTCACCTAAGCTGCAAGACGTAACCGACGTAACACGGGATAACACAAATTTTAGACCCAAATGAGAGTTTAGCGAGAAGGAGAGACTAGAAAACCAGAGAACGCAGTAATTTAAGATCTCTCGGCCTACTATAATTCCAAGCAATTGAGAACTAAAACAAACGAACCGTCGTCATTCATGTGCTCATCAATTTGTCTCCCTGCATTTCGTTCGCGGAACGAGATTCCATAGAAATGACGCGACAACGCATCGTACATTGTCGCATGTAATTCCTCTTCCTCAATCGTCTACAGTTCAACAACCCGGGCAACGATATACAAATTTCAGCAAAACGAATGCGAACGAAAGAATATTTGCCAAAGGGTGGCTGAGGACAGGAGAGAGAGTAAATAACGATACTGATGGAAAGAATCCCAAGGAGTCTACAAATAAGTAAAAGCCGCATATGTAATAGTTAAAAAGAAACACAATCAGGTCAGATATTGAATTGCCCCCTACTTTGATAATAAAGAAATCGCTATTAAAAGAATATTAGGAGCAAAAAAAGAAAACAGTAACTGCCAATACATCATTCTATATCTTTAGCTTATAGAACGGAACAATAAGTACGCTTAAATCTGATCTGTATTTTATCATAGCGTCCACTGAAGCGTTGATGCTACACATCTATTCAACCACTCATCTCACTTCTTCCACTTTATTCACTCTGACTGAAAGTCACCCAAAAGGTATTTTCGGAAAATGAAAACCTAAAAAACTCACTTTCTGATCGACACCGTAAATAGCCTCATCGTGAGGATAGAGTCGAAGCACTTTATCACGCAAAATTTGCTCCCCGTGTGGAGCTTTTTCGATATATTTGACGATAGCGTACAGCCAAAACCACACAGCATCACGACAATTATAGCGTGATGTTTGCCCTTCGGCCAACAAATTCGGTATAAGACCATGTCGCATGGCACCTCCATAGGAGAGAATTAGATTCCTGAAAAGCAAGTCTCGTGCAAAACCTCTCCAACGATGTGATGCATCCGGAAAAGGAAGCATCTGCTACGGTGATTGCTTAACTTCTAGGCTCACAATAAACTCATCCACGTCGTTCAGCTCTTCACAGCACCGCCCAAGTTAAATATTTCATATCTAATGAGTGAGTCATTCCATTCGATAGATAAACTACTTTAAATTTACCATATACATCTATTTACAAAATATCATTCGAGGTGTAACGAATAGGAGCAATTATGTCACCTTGCATCCTTGTATCTCCCAGTAACAAGTAAGCATCCAGGTAAAGCGATAAATGTATCTCTGCCCCAGTTCCGCCAAATACCAACTGAGAAATGTGGTAAGCCAGCAGCCATCGATGACGGTAGTCGATCATCGAGTTGAATCGATGGCGATAACGGCGCTAGTTTTGCCGATTCGATAGCTCCCATAAACGATACCGATGAAAGCGCCAAAGCGCGAACGAATTTAGAAGCTGACAATAATGATCTAAAATTTCTAAACTGTCCTATGATTTCAGACAAACTGCCCCTTAAAGGAGATAAGCTTCTTGGTTTCGTTCGAGATTATACGATAGATAGAAGATAGAACAACTATCGACATTAGAGTTTATAATTTTACAACTTAAGATAATAAATTAAAACGAATAAAATGCCTTTTTAATTTTGAAAAAAAGCGCTGCATTATTACCCTCATGACAACGTCTATGGTACATCGAAAGAAAGGCATCAGCGATCATGAGATTACGTGATTCTTCGACTAATAAGTTAACGCGATGAACGACGTCCACTGTGGATTAATTCTTCGACAACAAAATGAAGAACCCAATTCTCAAATTTCACTCTCCTCTTATGATGCTCTTCAAATTCCCTATTTTCTTTAGAAATTCTTTCAAAGCAACTTACGGATGCAATTTCTTTCTAAGTTCTTCACGTGTTGCATTGTAGAGTCGTGAGAAGATCGCCTCAAAATAACAAGGCCGTAGATAACGCTGGATAGATTTCAACGGCTCAAACATACGTTCGACTATTTCGCCCAATTCCTTTGTTGGCTCATATCGTATCAATCGATTCACGATATATTCACAAAGCCATACTCCATCGCGTAAATTACCACAAAGTGGATGTCCCAAATCGTTATGCTCACGAATCTTGTTCAGTACCGGCATTAAACCTTTAATTCATTAAAGGAATTCGATATGTTCGCTGATGACCGATGAAAAAAAAATTGTCGCTGATAGTGCAATAAACTAATTTTCTTATCATTTGAGGGATAGGAAGATAATGGAGAGATAATAAGGAAAATCTTCTCAAAGCACCTTTTAAGAGCTAAATGTCTTTAGAGAATGTGTTTATACCAGAATCCATATCTGAAAAACAGGATGATAGATTCGTTCGCAGACGAAGACACTTACGCTTCGACCGCTAATCACCTGCTGATATTCCCTTTTCTTTCTAAATTATCGCATTGAGCAATTTGCATGAAAAAAACGATTTCACTCAATACTATCGCGCAAAAAACAGACCAACTGCTTCTATTTTTCAATTCGTAGCGTTTTCAGGCGTATTAGCTGGAGAGAAAACAAAACCGTTGAACTAGGGAGAAGGATTCCCCCACAATAATACACGATAGTTCCGAATAGAATAAAACTTCCGAGTGTTGTAATTAATTGCATCTCCTCTCATACACTCATCCCATTCCATTTCTATCGATGAAAATAATTAAAACTCCAACCTTGAAGACCGCAGTAGACGAATGAACCAAAATTGGGAACATTATAGGCACCATTAGCAAAATCGTCATACTCTTCAGCATCACAACGAAATAAAACCCTATTGAACGATTGCAGTGACATTCGCTCGAGGCATGAATGTAAATCTAAAAATACACTAAAAAATGAGGTTATTTGATTGCTGTCTAGGAGTCGCCGATGTGATCGAACGTAAGCAAAACAACATTGATCACGCCAATCTCCATCTTAAAACAAAAGTTTAGCCTAACTTATGCAACAATATTAGACTTTCTAACAATTGTTCGCATTACATAAATGGAACAATTCCCCCCAAATGGATCCCAAATGGAACCATAAGGTACCATTCGGCAGATAACAAGCGAATATAAGATTAAACATCTGCAAATGAAATCGGAAAACAGCGCTTAACAGCAAGACGACAAAGAGAGTAATGAACGCTAAACTAATTAAACCTTTCTCTATAAGCATCTATAGCATTATAAATCATAACTGCGCCAATGTTAACGAGTCTCATTCGAAATAACAAACCTCAGAAATTTCGAATATTAATTCAGCTTCTAAATGTTAGTTATTGAGAGCATACTTGAGAAGCGCATGAATCCATAAAAATTGAAATATCTTCTCTTACAAAGACATTAGTTTTTCAACCTCAAAGAATGGAGACAACATTCACAAGAGAGTAAAAACAAATGTGGTCTCTAATCACTACAAGCTATATAATGATCAACAATTAACGTCAATGACCAGTCGGGCGGCAATACAACTCTACTAACCTTGATCAAGTTGTTTGTTCTCTCCAGACAGCAATGCTCTTATTCCGGCAATATTCTCCGCTGCCGATTTCAATGGCGAAACTCTGAAATGAACTATTGCTGTTGAAAACTATCTCTCTGCAAAGCGTTGAAAGATATTCACCAAGTGATGAAAAATAGAGAAAAACAAAGCTAATAGGCGAAAATATTTCCGCTTAGAATTTGAAAAATTCACTCATGATAGTATGAAATTTTCGATCTTTCATCTTCTTAATTCACTCGAGGAGCCTAATTTTAGAACCAAATAAATTTGCAAAGCGAACTATAAACAGAGATATTCGTAACTCTCAATAGGGTCCTCATTTATCTTAAGCATTTCAACCATCTCAGTTGTCATTATCTTCTCAAAAGAAAACAACTCTCTACATTCAATTCTCGTCGAAATTGAGCACTTATATAAGCAGAAGACGTCTAAAACTCTATACGGAAGAGAAAAAACAACTCTTAATGAGGCCAGAAGAAAACCCACTTAAACGCGATAACACATCCAGCCGGGAAATTATTCAACTCGATATGTCCATTCTCTGTGCCATGTACTTTCGTGAGTTTCGATTCATATGGCTTCAAATGTTCCCTCACCATTACGCCATAACCTCGAAGACCATTCAGCACATTCTCATCTACAACTCCATATTTTCATATAAACAAATATAACGACTTCACTCATTTATCACTATTCTAATTCCAATTAACGGCACAATAAATAATCCATATCGAATTCACTAAGTGACTCCACTTTCTTCCTATCATCTATGAATGTATATGCAAGAAACAATGATACAACGCTGAAACGGATAGAATCAATAGCAGTGCGAATTGTCATTCAGTGTTTAACCTCCCCTTTCCCTTCCCTTCCTCACACTATATTTTCCTCTCAATAATCCGACAACTACCTTCAACTTCCATAACATCAGGTTTAGCGTAGATTTGAGCTTCAAATATAACTTCATCCAATGAACCTGAAAAATTAACACAGTTATTAATATGTTAATTAATATAATCTCAAAAATAAGCAATAAACGAATAAAAATAAACTAAGATGAAGTCGGCCTGAAAGTTCAATGAGTGCTTAACCAAAGTTGTCTGAAGCGATAAATAATAACACTGATTTCCTGAATTTAGAGCAAATCCCGTTATTGTGGAACATTCACGCAAACTTTTCTCCAATCTCTATTCATGAATCGTTCAATCTCTCTCTCCATTTCTCTTTTCTTTACAATAATGTTAGAGGATATTTCGATGTGATTCATTAGAATTTAGAATCTTTTATTGCAAAATGGCCTCTCGCGACCCACCAAGAAATAACCTGACAGGTCTATCAGTACATCAAACTCAACATTCCAGACTATCTTTGCCAATCAATCAACGGAACCAATATAATTTCAAAAGTTCACCGACTTCAATAGCCTTTTACAAATAACTAGACGACCGAAAATAGAGTGAAAACAACAACAACAACAACAAAAAAAACCCTAAATTCCACTTTGTCGCTAAAGAATTCCACATTCACCCTAAGCATCAACAAGAATATCTTTCAGCTTATCTCAGAAATTCAAAACGACAAGAAATCTTTGAACGCAATTTTCGAATTGAATTAGATTATCTAATATATGAAGTGGAATAAAATTGAATTAATAAGAACATCGATTAATAACTATCGAAATTCAACTGAAAAATATAAACAATTAATCAAAAATTGAATAGAATATGATACAAATATTTCAATTATTCTCTTTTCCTCCATATCATCCATCACGAATTCCTCTCACCGAATCTTTCCTCCATAAATCTCTTTCGCCTAATTAATTCATTCTTCGAAAATCATATTCGCACGAAATATTTACCGATAGTTCTATCCTCTACTCTTCAAGATAGCCACAATCATAAAGAATCGCCAAAAAGATTACCCTCAAAATAAACGTCGCGAACCGGTGGTCTTTCAAGGCAAATCGCTCCCTTAACAAACGCTGTATGTGCCACCAGAATCACCGTATCGTGTGTTTCCGGATTATGTCTCGTTATCGCCACTATATCGAAATTCATTTGATCCACGAATACCTGAAGATCGTTCAATGCAATCCGGAAAAGATTACATTTTACCAATATGCGAAAATGGGAGGCAATAACCGAAGGTGGTCAGCTTCTCACAAATTTTCTACCATTGCGCTTTGTGCTCTCACAAATTCCAACTCTATGCAATAGCTTCGTTATTCCCCTTACTAGCATATTCAAATCCTCAAAGGTTCTAGCAACAACTGATGGGACACTGCAAAACGTTGAAATATAACAAGCAAGAGCGCTTAATTGCCGGCAATTGAGGTCGTCCTCCCTATATTAATTACACTAAATCCAACAGTTTAGCATTATATCTTCGAAATAATATAGGCTTCCCTTCCCGATATCTACAGAGAAGCATGATAAAATGCTATCAACCTGAGTATAATTATTTCTGGCAAGCCATGAATGTAGACGATTGATCACCGTACGAGCAGCCATTATACCTCTTCCATAGCCGAGTTCGCTCCATTTTGCGTATGGTCGTTTCTCTTTCACAACACTAATCTTCAAATAAACTTCAAAAGTAAGTTGAGAGAAGCAATAGAAATAAGAGAGAATGAAAGTAACGTGTCTTGCACACTGATCGCGTTTTTACATACATAAAACATCCGATGCAGATCAATGAAGACAACAAATAGGAACCACTCTCACATGCTCCACTCCCCATAGGGATCTGTGTATATTTCGTAAAAAGGCATTCATTAATGGCACATTTGAAAATTAACTAACAATAACTACTGCCGCAGTGAAAACCACCTCTGCTTAGCTTCAAATAAATCGGAAATCAAATCCTCCCTCAATATGACAACCTCTCTCGCTTATCCCCTCCTTCTTCCTCCTTTCTCCTCATATCCCTCTAGCCGCCCTCTCTAAGCCAGACAAATTGACTATATCAGCCATGAACCAGAGCTCCGATGCAATGCCATCTAAACTAATAAATAATCATAAATTACACCAAGCAAACTTAAAACATCCAACTTTAAATGACTCGGGCGTTAGAGTGTCGTAGTCTTGATTGGATCAGTGCAGTGAAAACGATAGGAAGGATAAAGCAACAACGGAAAAAGACTCAAGCGATTTTGCTCTAACTAAATTCGAAACAAAACCCACAGAGAATGGAATGAGTTCGTCATAGCCGCGAGTTGATCCATTCGAACAACTCGCCATAGCCACCATTGCTGCAGTTGGAAGCGTATCGTAAACCGTTCGTTTCTATAATATAGAAAATCCATAAAATCATTTCACTTCCACTCCGATACTAAATCATTAAAGCATACCGCTTCTACAGCAGCCAATGAGAACATAGAGATATTCCCTCTTCGAATAATTAATTATAAATAATTAGAATATAAAAACATCAAAACTAATGAGTTCTCGAGCTTAATAAGACGAGAATAATAACCTCTATAGGTGAAGGATTATCATGCGTTTGATCAAAGAAGAGTGCATGTGCAACAATTGGTGCGGCCGCTTGTACAGGACGTTGAATGAAAGCGCCTACCACATCGCCTCCAAATCGATACACTAAACGTCCTTGCTCGTGACTATCGAACCCATTCTGAGCCTCTAAAACAACGCTAAAAATATTACCACATAAAGTTCCCTTCTTCTGAAGCGAACCAATTCAGCCGAAGCAATTCTCATAGTTCAGAACTGCAAGAAGGGAATAACATAATAAAAACTGAAAAAAAAATAATAATAACTATATGATGAAGATGAACTTAATTAGGTGATGGTGAAGGTGAACTTCCTCGTCAACTTCACGCACTATTATCAACCTTTTCCTAAGAGTAACTACAGCCAACTTAAGGCGAACACAATTCGATTAATGAATAATTCCGATACGCAAAGAAACTCCCTACAATACTCTAATATAGGCTTATCAAGGTAAATATATGAGATATAATACTATAAATGAGTAATCCATTGTGAGACAATTGAATAAAGATCTAAAATGAACTTCAAATCAAAACGACCTCTAATAAGCGATGTGATGCCGAGACGATTCACAAAAATATTATCCAAATCTTCGCCACCGGTGAACAATTCGGCGACCACATATAGATCGGGACGAATTTCACGTGCCGCTTTCAGCAGATACTAGAAGAATTATTCGATTCATATCAGCACTCATACAAATAATGCCGCCTTTAGCTTACTACTTAATCTTTTGTTCTTTTTCCACATAAATGAGGAATATCTTGGCTTATTTACCTATCTTTCATAATATGCATGCTTGACCTATCATACAGGTGGATTTATACAAAGAATGTCTTCATCGAAGATAAACTCCACATGAAAATCACAACCATCCACGTTAGAATAACCCTAATATCAATATCGGCATCTCCAACAAAATTAACATCAATTAATTCATTAATTAAGCTTACCTATTCAAAAAAATGACACTTCACTTTCTATACACGATTCGTTGTCGAATTAGCACTTATCTTTCTCAATCCGTATCGTATCAGATCGTCAAGCATCAACAATTAAGGCTCCACTGATAAAGGAATATAAAACCACAACAGATACTAACCTCAGCAACATGGATCGGTGTACTATGGCAATTATCAATACGAACTCCGTGAAATACACGTGCACAGATCTGACTGCAAAAACCCGTATATTAGAGAAACGCCAATAGGGCTGTCTAACAAATCCTAAGAGGTCGGCAATCTCGATTACTATCACATATCAGATAATCCGAACTTTCCCAATTCTCCTTCAACCCGCTTACCTTCCCTTCCCTTCATTGCCTATTATAACTAACAGTTTTGTCGACTGACCACGATTATTTCAAACTGAAATCGTATATTAAATGAAAAACAAAACCACTTGAGTTCATCAAATGGTCTACCACATCAATGAATCAAGAAATATGCCGTCCAATCTTAGTTCATCCCTCAGATCGGAAAGACGTATGATCTGTGATAAGAGAAAGCTGATAATCACCATTTTATGATATTTTCAGCATAACATATAATATCCCACTAGCGAAACATAACCGGACATGACCGGCGCTATAACTTACTCTATTCAGTTAGCTTAATCCCCATATGTAGTTCAGTATCGTTCCTGGATCCAGAGTCATCAAACTTGCAAGTTTAAACGAACTACCCCCAACCAAAGACGATATACGTTCGTATCTCCAAAGGTGTGAGAACTATTCCTACTAATTAAAAAGGTCTTTCGATTCATGTAGAAAATTCGGAACGCTTCACAAATTAACTAATGAGGATGATAGATGAGGTGCGGAGATGATTGGAAAAAGAACCATACCATTAATAAAACAGTACTTTTCGTTTCAATTTAAACATCTCACCTGTATTCGGTCATTATTTCCCACAAATACGGGCAATCTTCAGGCTTTTCTCCATAACGAAGCTTAACACAATCACCCCAGCAAACCAATTCGCGTCTTAGATAGACCTATAATAGGCTTTTTTCTACTCATATGAAATCATCGAAAAGAAAACTTCCACAAAGTATAGAGTCATCAAGATATTAGAATTACCCAGTGGTGATACTTCTTCATCTCATCGATCGCCCTCTTCTATACTCACTTCCATAATCTCAAACGTTCATTGAGAGGAGGAGAAATTAATAAATATCATCGGAACAAAACATTAATTAAACCATATAAAGCATTGATCGCAACATAAATTATAGTCAACTTAGTTACTTTAAGCTAAAATTTCGCCGATCCTATCCATCTGCAAGCATTGAAAAAACAGCACTCTCGATTAATTTCAGCATTTTCAACGCTTCCCTTCAACTGTCGACGTTCGTTCCCACTTTGATATACTAAACGAGAGAATACAATATGCTGAAATTATCCCATATATTCTTTCTTTTCCGAAAAACCAAACGATCTCCTCATGTCTACATCTGCGTCAACGGTGAGCACTGATACTAGCTATGCACAAGAGGAAATTACTCGGATCTCGGATTCTCACATCGTTCTATCCATTCCGCTTTCGATGCCGATGGTTACAACCGTGAACGGGGACTGACAAATTGTCATTAATAAACACACTATAAATAATAATTAAAGCAATTAACCTGTGATGGATAAAGAGCGAAGTTACGAAGTGGATCATCATTCATAACCCATCCATTGAATGCCATTAGATATTTAGCGGTCGTCTCGTCGTACGCGTAATGCTCATCCTCCTCCCAACAAGTGCTCGGATATTTATGCAAAAAATAACTGCAAATTTTCGATATGATAACTACGGAATTATGTGAGAAAATAAGCGAAAGTGTAATTCCTCCTTACGATGATTTCATGAAGGATATACCGTACTTCATCATTTATAGCCCCATCCGCAAATATCCTACATAAATTGGCAAATATCGTTAGTATCAAAGAAATCGAAACGTGAAGTTATACTAATAATTTTCTTTTTTCTTGAGCATACATCACAATCCGCTATATTTTTGTCAAAGCACCATTTCTGCTGACCACAGACCCCCGAGGATTCATAGAGAGAGTAGTTGCACTATGCGCATGAGCTCGAACTATGCATGACAATATCTCCGGCTCCTTGCTATTTCTATGTTCGGTACAATAACACGAGCTATATTACATTAACTGCACCTAATGACTCCTCTATCCATGAAATACAACGCATAAAAGACTGCAATGCGATACAAAGTTACTAGTCCTAATAACGCAATAATCCAAAAACAGAACTTCAAGCCAATGAATCAGGATCCTCCTAGATAGACTGACGTTTAATATGCCGTTCACAAAGTCGACCATCTTGAAACTAAGATTAATTACAAATCGTTATATATATTACCTATAAATATATATCTGAATATATATAGAATATAAATATTAATATATAAATATATATTTGCATTATAAAAATTACTCTGTGTAAACAAACAAAACAAATATGAATAATAAATAATAATTCATACGTGGTAAGTAGTGGATATGATTCGGTGAGTTCCCTTCTTCTTGGCCCTGATGGATCAATCCTCTCATAGGTAACATGTCCGATAGCCGCATTAATACTCGCCGCACCAATATCGGCAGCAATCTGCTCTGCTTCTTTATTCAAAAAATTGAGATGATAACGGAATGCTTCGATGCACTTATGTTGACGATCCTCCTCGCCATTCGCATCTCCCCTAAAGAATATAGCACCACTTATAATAATCAGCTTGGCCAAACATCAATTCTACATGGAAAATCTTATTGAAATCTCCATAATTCCCTATAACTTTTATTGCTCTCAACAAAATTTGAACGATTCAAGTAGAGAATTTGCTTTGAAGTGCGGAGAAAATGGCATAAAGTTGGAAAATAAACTCAAAAAATCGGTAAAATTCTCCACTTTTCTTTCGACGCCAACAATATCGACGTACCCGATTCAACTAATTCACATCCCCTCTATCGTGATAACTCAATGAGATAATACATGAAATGGAAAATCTCCTCAATAAAGTAATATGAGAGAAAAAGTGCTAGCAAACTCCCCTCTACCAATATTTTCATGCAGATTCACAAGAATCCAAATAAAATAAAAGGATTCATCTCGTTTCTCTCATTTCTTCCACTCTGCCGAATGATTCACGAAAACGCTCACCGATATCTATTGAAAATACGATTAGCTCGATCCATATCAACGGTGAATCCAAAACGAGTCCATCCTTCACCCGGTTGAGAAAGCAATTTCTCGTCGAGCACATCCGATGACGGTCCCTCTAAACTCGATACAGTTGGATTTATTCACGATGAGAGTGGAAACTATTTAGAGGAAATTGATGCTCAGAATATCTTCATCTCCCTTTCCTTTCTCTCCTCTTGATTTGTGCATTCCTTCCTGACTATATAAAATGCAAATTTTAAGCAAGATCATGGGAATCATAGAAGACTATGAAGAAAGAAGGAAGCCGAATCTTTCCCATATATTCCATTCTCGTATCCGTTCCCATCAATGTCCATAGGGAAACTTCGAGCTCTTCTATCCCTTCTTCAGCCTTTTTCAGTATTCAACAGAGAGCGAAAGAAACTACCAGCAAGAATGACAGCTCAATGATCGTGAAATATCGAATCGTTCTCGAATATCGACGAGAGAATCACAAAGAGATTCATCGATGAACTCATCGATCAAGAGCTTTTCGAATTTGATTGCCGAAATGATAAATTAAGTCACCACGATAGAAATAACTCACTTTTGACGATCTCGCAAAATTGCCGAACCGCGTTCTCTACGTCGATTTGAAAGAATTCCCTCAATCGTGCACGTGGTACAATCTCTTCGGTTAAAATTATACGTAATGCCTAAAAATCAAACAATCTCTATATAATAACTATAAAAATTCAACTTTATAAAAGAAACAATATTTTTTTCCCCATTAAAGATACCATTCATTTCACCTAAGCACTATTGAATGCTATTCCCAAAAGCGAATTTTTCCTATGCAATCCATAATTGCAACATTTAAAGAAATATCATTTTAAAAATTACTATGACCACAATCTATCTATCGAAATTAATTAATTAATTAATTAATCAAAAAATGACAGAAAAAAAAACACATACAGCTATATGATTTTCATTTTCAATAATTGGTGGCAATCCACGATCGATCCATTTTCCAGCCGCTATCTCATGACTGAAGTGATAAAAAACACGATCGAGTACGTATGCTGGACGTAAATGTGGGCTATTACTGCAATTGTACGCACATTCCGGATGTTCCTGCAATAAATACATCAATCATAAAGCTTTAAGGATAATCCTATACTATTCGCTTACTGATAGGAACCTTCTGCCTTCCATTTCCGCTCGTTTCATCCTTTCAGTGCAAAAACTTCTTCCTATAAAACCCTCCCCACTCAGTTCTATTGCTTATCTATCTAATGATTAGGAAAGAGCTCTACAATATTCCTGAATCCTAATATCAGATCGAATTCACATAATGATCCGATCAATTTCTAATATCTCAACAACGCAAAAAACATATCTTCTATTTTATAAACAATTAAAAATATTAAAAACATTCACAAAAACATTAATAATTTCCCCCCCAAATATTAATTAAAGCACTTATACACATTAATTAATTAAAATCTCCCCAAATATATTCAACATTAAAACTAACAATAATGAGATCTTCTCATAACAGAAAATCCCATTTTTCAAATAAAATTATTATTAAAAGAACCAATTTTCCCCGCAAAAAAAAGAAAATTAACATTTACCTGAAGCCAGAGAGCATTTTTAGCTGCATGATTCCATACAACATCATGAATCGATAATATTCCCCATTCGTTTGCCATCTTCTCAATAAATTCCCCCACATCATCCATCGTATATTTCTTCTCCTTTAATTGATTCCAACATTAAAAATCTTCACAATAAACGATTATCACTTAACCGCTATTATTAAAGAATATATATTTATTCGCTCATCATTACATACAGTATAAAATACATTATACCCCCCCCCCCCTGCCTCCTCCCATCTCCCTATTGAAATTATTGAACAAATCTCTTATACGCTATAATAAAGATGCAAAATTCAATTCAATTAATAAATATTCTCATTATATATTGCTAAGAGAAACTAATATCCCATATATGAACAGATAACAGCACTCTTTAAGCATAAAATTAAACATGAATAAAATATAACTCACCGATGTACTGAACGCTGGATTCAATACCAAAGGATTCGCTATTGAATAGCTGAAATTAAATTATTTAATGGTTATTCTAAATATTTCCGGCAAATCATTGGAAAGTGGTTGGAAGATGGGGATAGAGGCAAAGGATTGGAAGATGGGGATAAAGGCAAATGGTTGGAAGATGGGGTAGAGGCAAGTGACTGGAAGATGGGGATAGCGGGAAATGGTTGGAAGATGCGGATAGAGGCAAGTGATTGGAGGATGGGGATAGAGGCAAATGGTTGGAAGATGGGGGTAGAGGCAAGTGATTGGAAGATGGGGATAGAAGCAAGCGATTGGAGGATGGGGATAGAGGCAAATGGTTGGAAGATGGGGATAGAGGCAAGTGATTGGAAGATGGGGATAGAAGCAAGCGATTGGAGGATGGGGATAGAGGCAAATGGTTGGAAGATGGGGTAGAGGCAAGTGATTGGAATATGGGAATCAAGATTGGAAGATGGGGATAGAGGCAAATGGTTGGAAGATACGGATAGAGGCAAGTGATTGGAGGATGGGGATAGAGGCAAGTGATTGGAGGATGGGGATAGAGGCAAGTGATTGGAGGATGCGGATGGAGGCAAGTGATTGGAAGATGGGGATAGCGGCAAGTGATTGGAAGATGGGAATAGAAGCAAGCGATTGGAAGATGGGGATAGAGGCAAATGGTTGGAAGATACGGATAGAGGCAAGTGATTGGAGGATGGGGATAGAGGCAAGTGATTGGAGGATGGGGATAGAGGCAAGTGATTGGAGGATGCGGATGGAGGCAAGTGATTGGAAGATGGGGATAGCGGCAAGCGATTGGAAGATGGGGATAGAGGCAAGTGATTGGAGGATGCGGATGGAGGCAAGTGATTGGAAGATGGGGATAGCGGCAAGCGATTGGAAGATGGGGATAGAGGCAAGTGATTGGAAGATGGGGATAGCGGCAAGCGATTGGAAGATGGGGATAGAGGCAAATGGTTGGAAGATACGGATATAGGCAAGTGGTTGGAAGATGCGGATAGAGGCAAGTGATTGGAGGATGGGGATAGAGGCAAGTGATTGGAGGATGCGGATGGAGGCAAGTGATTGGAAGATGGGGATAGCGGCAAGCGATTGGAAGATGGGGATAGAGGCAAGTGATTGGAGGATGCGGATGGAGGCAAGTGATTGGAAGATGGGGATAGCGGCAAGTGATTGGAAGATGGGGATAGAGGCAAGTGATTGGAGGATGGGATGGAGGCAAGTGATTGGAAGAGGGGATAGAGGCAAGTGATTGGAGGATGGGGATAGAGGCAAGTGATTGGAGATGGAGATAGAGGCGGATTCAAGTCCCCATATGGACAATGTTATACTCATCTTCATTTACTGCTGATTGTAATCAAGAAAATAGTGTTAATTTATTTGAAAGATTTTCAACAAAAATGCCCACTAAATGCTGATAATGCTGTCAAAAGGAGGCAATGAAGAGAGAGATCGAAGATAGAAGTGGGAAATCCCGTCTCATAATCGTCGGCCGATCGATCTAATGTCGCTCATAGTTATCATTCTTGCTTCATAAAGTCCCACTAAACTCCTCACCTGCTATTTGAAACGCCAAGTTCATTTACGGGTGTAAAATGAATCATATTGTAGCCGCACTCTTTCGCCACTCGTAGACGATCCTCCCATTCGGGTAGTGGTCCAAGTAATTTAGCGATATATGTCTGGCAAACTATCGCATTCAACGGCAATCGACATCCTCCGGCTTCCAATTCGGGAATTATTTGCAAATAGCCGCTTCCGGATGCTTCCCTAAATTAAAAAGGAATTTTAATATATTCAATTGAAATGATAATAATAAAAAAAAATGTTTCCCAACAGAGAACGATGTACTAATCGTTAATGATAGCTAATTAAACACGAAAGAGAGGACTGTTATGCATCTCATTAGGATAATGAGCAATCCGTTTAATTCCCACGAATCGAGTTCCTATTCTATCGTTCAATATCATGATGATCAAATAAGAGGCCACAAAACGTGCTAGTATTCCGGACAAAAGCGCCACCATTGAAAGTCAAATTATTAATTTAATAAAAAATGGCATTCTTCAATTTCTTTATTGTAAAATCAACTATCCTCGCCATTACCTCAGATAATCTCCTAGAGCCAAATGTGATCGCTTCATTCAATACAATCAAAGATAACAACACTATACAAATAAGTACCCATGATGAGGGTCTAGGTACGGTCTAATCATAGCCAATTGCAAGTAACCATAGCCAGATTTCAACCATGTATCACCGTAAACTAGAATTAAAAGGTATATGGCAAAAGCGGCATTTTGAGCTCTACCGTTGGCGACTAAGGCATTTTCAGCTCCTCTGACTATCCTATCTTCGATTTAAAAACTATCAAATCTCTTCGATAATCTTTTTAGATAATTAATTAAATTAATATTTAATATAATAGAGTCAATAAAGTAGAGAACGATATACTAAAATATATTAAAAATTATTGCTAATACAATGATATTATTGCATTATTTTCCCCATACAAACATATCATTAATTTCTTTCTTCTTTCTATATTATCGAAATGAAAAACAACTGAATGAAATCAATAAAATATTCTCCTCAAAATATTAAGGGAAATATTCAATACTTACTTCTCGTTTCCATCGATAAAGAATTCATAGGAGAATGCACCTGCACGATTACATATCACTTGTGCATAGGCGGCTAAATCATCCGGATCGTCACTCCATGGAACCTCACCGGATAACGATGTCACTAACCTCACATCATGACCAAGAAGGCTAGCACCACGTACAAAACGCACTATCCAACCTGAAATTAGCAATCGCTGCGATACGTTTAGGAACCATTGGAAATTTGCTCTAATTTGGCGAGAAAATTCATACGATAGCAAGGAGGGTGGCTAAACTAAACTGATCCATGCGGGTGATCTGAGATGATCCGAGAGGTGAGAGGTGATCTGAGATGATCCGAGAGGTCAGAAGAGGTGACTATAAACTTTCATTATTTCGATTCACGTATGATCACTGAAAATAACCCGTAGAAACAAAGTAGCAGTCAATCGTTAACATTTTTTAAGGCGTATTTACTTTTAATGGGCATCCAAATTAGTGGAATTACATAACTGTAGCTTAAAGGCACATATGGTCAACGACCGTCAAACCACCAAACAACGACCGTCAAACCACCAAATAACGACCGTCAAACCACCAAAAGACCGTCAAACCACCAAACAACGACCGTCAAACCACCAAACAACGACCGTCAAACCACCAAACAACGACCGTCAAACCACCAAATAACGACCGTCAAACCACCAAACAACGACCGTCAAACCACCAAACAACGACCGTCAAACCACCAAACAACGACCGTCAAACCACCAAACAACGACCGTCAAACCACCAAACAACGACCGTCAAACCACCAAACAACGACCGTCAAACCACCAAACAAACGACCGTCAAACCACCAAACAACGACCGTCAAACCACCAAACAACGACCGTCAAACCACCAAACAACGACCGTCAAACCACCAAATAACGACCGTCAAACCACCAAACAACGACCGTCAAACCACCAAACAACGACCGTCAAACCACCAAACAACGACCGTCAAACCAAATAACGACCGTCAAACCACCAAATAACGACCGTCAAACCACCAAACAACACGACCGTCAAACCACCAAACAACGACCGTCAAACCACCAAATCGACCGTCAAACCACGACCGTTTCCGAAACCACCAAACAATCGTCAAACCACCAACCGTCAAACCACCAAACAACGACCGTCAAACCACCAAATAACGACCGTCAAACCACCAATTCAAACCACCAAACAACGACCGTCAAACCACCAAATAACGACCGTCAAACCACCAAACAACGACCGTCAAACCATTGACCGTCAAACCACCAAACAACGACCGTCAAACCACCAAACAACGACCGTCAAACCACCAAACAACGACCGTCAAACCACCAAATAACGACCGTCAAACCCAAATAACGACCGTCAAACCACCAAATAACGACCGTCAAAGAAAACGACCGTCAAACCACCAAACAACGACCGTCAAACCACCAAATAACGACCGTCAAACCACCAAAACGACCGTCAAACCATCAAATCATTAAATTCAAAAAAACTCGTCATTGGGTAATTGACCGTCCCGATATTAATCTGTTAGATCGAAATGTAGAAATAAATAGTCCTATAAGATCAAACGAAAACGAAATCTTCGTGTTAACGACCGTAGACCGTCTTCAATAAACGATCAGAGTCAAATGTTTCGACTCGACGTCATCATCCTTGAACATAAACATTATTAGAATATAAACGGTTGTGTCTTCCGGGGTAAACGAGGATCAAATGAGTGACTAAGTGACCGTTAATCAATAATTAAGATGACCGTCAATTGTTAACGACGTCAAACCACCAATTCGTATTATTGTTTCAAGAATTAAACCATATAATAACTATGGAAAAGTATTACCGATATCACTAAATTAAAATGCGACGATCTGATCAATTATTTCGACGAAATATGTCTAACAAGAGAATAAAACAGTAATAACAATAGTTAATCATTATTACCGCAGAGCTCAACGGATAATTCCTAGCTCAAAATCAATATACTTGAACTGATTGTCGTACAACATCTACGTTGTAGAGTCTCAGCGATAGCTCGATGAACACGAGAATACGGATCACAATCCAGTGGAATTAATGGTAATCAGTCTCAGATGATCCGTCGACAATTCCGAACTCATAAATCCACTTAATGATTAGATTCAATATTATGAGGATACGGACAAATTACCTCATAATTTCTCCCACTCTTATTTCTTCCCATTGCGGGTGGGTAAAATCGCTTACTTATCCATGAGTGACTTTATTGCGCCAACATTTGACTATCTTAATCATAGGTTAAGATGATCAATTGTTAGCGTAACCCTAGTGATATCGCTTCATCACGGAAAAGTTCCCATAATTTTACTATTTCATCATTAAAATGAAATATTAACAATATTAATTGCATTCCAAAACCTTTATGAAGTCGAATAACGACCGATTGTCACCCGCATTTAGAAGTGGAATCGTCGTTTCAACGATCGTCATCTTCAATCACCTCTGATATTTCACATTATCAATCGTGATCAGATGACGTTATCACTACACCTCACTTGAGCAGTGCTTCATCACTTCATCCGACAAGCGGTATTTTCCGGTTTTCACAACCGGACTAATGCAGATCTCTTCCGGAACCATCGCAGCCGGATCAACTCCTTTCCCCTAGCAAAGGGAATTCTAAGCATCTATCATATATCATCGCTAGACAAAGATTAAAATCAATATAGGGACTCGTATATAGCGATTCTTTTGCTAATAATTTTCTGGGAAATAAACTTATTGAATCGAATAACAACGCCAGTACACATTCTATGTGCAAATGAAAGCGGTTGATTCGTTGATGGATTTTTGAGACAACAATTGTTCCTACACGTAGTTGATATTTCCCTTTTTTGCCCTCTCTCTCTCTCTCTCTCTCTCTCTCTCGAGCTCATCGATCCGGGTACAAATATCGATCGGTCTTCCCATAAATCGATATATATCCTCATCCGCTTAAAGGGCTTCTCATGTACATGAATCAACATTGATGATGAATGCAGCGCTGAAATTGTTTCATAGAATCGGCATTTCCTGCAAAAATCCTCACTTATGCGACAAATATTATGACTTTACGTCTGTGGGTATGTTCATATCGGCGGGTATCTGTCTACTCGATAGATACAATTTGTGAGCCTTAGCAATTATATAGGGAGATTAGCTTTGAAATCGATCTGAGAAAGATGGAAATATTGATAAACGCATGAAAATATCTATATTTAAGCTTATTTTACAATCATTCTCATCATTCTGAACGTTCGAGAAAATCGAATCCAATAGAGGATCGATTTCCAGGGGATCGATGTACTTTTGCTAATTTTCTCGATACCAAAGATATCCACTAGAGAACTTCATTTTATACTTAGATGAGCATAATTTCAACTCTAAGAGTTACCAATCTTTCTAGATCCTAGGTACCAATCTTTCTAGATCCTAGGTACCAATCTTTCTAGATCCCTAGGTACCAATCCTCTTTCTTTTCTACTAAGTATCTGAACGAGTAATCTTTCCGTCTTTATAAATATCGATAGAAAAACAATAGGCGAAATATTTTCCTCGAATTATGAACTTTTAGCAGTTTCGCCACTATTCGTGTAAAGCTTTTTAAAAAAATGGCGATTTTTGAGATACTGCAATGAGATATCAGAGCTCATCTCTACCTCTCTCTCCACCGTCCCTCCCCTCCCTCCTTCTCTCGGCCTTCATCAGAAACTAGAAAATGTGAGAATCACTGTTACATCTCTAACTGCAAAATGAGAGGAAACGATTGGTACCAATCGAGACTGAAATCATCGACAATCCGACTCAATAATAAATCAGCAGTGGTCGCTGACGTGCGTTCCAGCCAGCCGACTGACTGCAGTGATGCAAGAGTTCTTGCAAGTATAAGTCTCACCACAACAGCGAAGCAGTGAACAGTTGCTCGATGAGCATTAACGTAAGAGTTGAGTATACGAAACGCTAAGAAGATCGCACGATTTCGGTGAGGAGAAAATGAAAAAAACGAACATAACAGAGAAAATAAAATATTATTTAGTGATAAGAAAATAATTTATTAATTCATTTTTTCCGCCATAAATCATATATGTTTATCAGCAAATTTTATTGTAAATTCCATCGAAATAATGATAACGAATGATAAAATTTATCAAAAATTAACATAGAAGTATCTATTGTGATTATATTTATAAAATATTGAAATTGATAAGAGAATATCTTATCATTTGGCGAAGAATAACGATGAAATGATAGAGAAATAAGAGGATAATGATTGATGAAGTAGTAAAGATTACATATTCATAGCGTCTATGATCTTATAGTTTTAGAAATTTGCTGTTTATTCATCGCTTCAACTATGATGATATTATAGCCGAGTCGTTGCTTAACGTTTATTCGCTGAAAAAAATTCAATAGATAGTTGAATATTGCTGCGAAATTTGCACCTTCTAACCGATCAGATCAATGTCGTGATCTTAATGATGATACTCGTTCATTGACGTTGACGGCTACGAAACTTGTTTTGCGTTGTGTATGCGATCGATGGCCGGCCACTCTTCAGCACATTTTTTTTCATCGTCCTATTGCATGACGTGCAAAATTTCATCCAAACGCTATGCGAATTGTAATTCGAGCCAAGAAATTTGATGCAAAATTGCAAACTACAACGAAAATGAATACAATAGCTGCTGAGAAGTGAAAATTGAGAATTTCCACTTCGATCATCTCATAGGTACTGACTGACACTTTAGAAGATGCGAATTATTCGTTCATATTTCAAATATCTTATTGATTGCTATACAATAGATTAATTAGACTTCATTTAATTAAAAAATAAGATTCTCTTTTTCCAAAAAAAAAAAAAAAATAGAGAAAATATTTCCCTAAATAAAAATATATAAGTTTCTTTTCAAAGGTTTTATATATATATTTGTAAGTACAATATTTATTCCTTCAAAACAGCATTTATCTCATTGATATTCATCTGCGCTATATGATTTGCTAAGGAACAAAAAGAAAAGAACAGATACAGTCTGGAGTAGAGTCTGTCATTAGCCTATCTAAGAGCGTCACTAAACTGAATTCAATTAACGATACAAATAGATATTTGAATAAAATTGTAGTTTCATTACGCTCAATATAATCCACTTATCTATTGTGGATCCTTCTCTGAGATCCACGAGTAGTCGATCAACGATAATGCGTTCGGATCAGGAATCGATATCGATTTATAAAGCGCTGAAAGTGTTCAAGACTAGTGGCTTCTATGAAGTACTCATAACGGCATCATTGAATTGAATTTTCCACTTCGAAACTCGAATTCTTAAGCTGTAATTTTCTTAGTTATTTCTCCAAACAACTATGTCATTCGAGGCAAATCAATGGATACTTAAATCGCAAAATCACAAATATGAAATCATTTGAGTCGATTATCGTAATGTTTTCGATTTGATCGAAACAATTTCCAACGATTTCGTTGAAATAAATCTGAAAAGAAATTAGAATAAAATAAATCCATTTCCTCGTTTCAACTAAATTAAAATACATCTGAAAATGTGAATGATTCATCTCATTTATAGATTTCAAAATTTTTTTTTCATTTAAGAATTACGTTTATTCGATAATAAATCATATAAGTTGACTGTAAAATGAAGTTATAGTTCCACGAAGATGAGATAACATTTAAAAATTTCAACGATGACTAATGCGACCAATTCAATGAAGACCTCAGAATCTGAATTGCACACTTGATGCGTCAGATGGCGTGACGTCAGGTCGTCCTCCTCGATACCTTCTTCCACTTCCCGACGTTCAGGTCGCCCTATGCTTACACTATCGGAATCTACCAATCTTTTCCCAAAGGGAAACTCATTCCCGTTCTTTCGTTAACGTTTTGTATTGCAACTACTCGATGTAGAAATATGTGAGCGTTGCTCGGCATTTTCTTGCAGCTTTACTCAACAGTTCGGATACCTACCAGCCTCATGCTGTTATTTGTAAGAGTGCGTCAAGAATTTTTTTTTGCGTATGTGTGTGTTTGTCTGTTGGCATGCCTGCCTGTCCACCTCTCCAACAATTCAACTTTGCAGTCGTTGAAGGTAGAGCAATTAAAATTACCGAACATCGAATTACGATAAAGTGATCTCTTATGCTATTGCTTAATTAGTCAATTAATTGTGGAGAAAATAATATAAAAATATATTTTAATCGAATATATTTGTGGAAAATAGATCGAATATATTTTTCAGCAATTCATCTCTCATTTCACACTAATTGCGCTATAAAAATGAAACCCTTTTGCAGAGAGTTGCTAGTGCGGGCGTCCATGTCGTTAACTGGAATATGTTCGCATGCTTTGACAGCTTATGAAATTGGTTCGATTTGATGAACGAAATGCAATCGTGCTTATCATTCGAGCTCACCTCGCCTGCTTTTAGGCTTGTTTACCAACGAGGTTCTTTTGTTCAAAAGGTATATCGTGCCAAACTTCATCACAATTTTTTCTCCTAAAAGAAATGAACATCCATTCGGAGTTCATATTTACGTGACTAATTGACTTTGTAACCTCTCGATCACTCCATGCTTCGGATGAAGTTATCAGATTGGGTGTTATTCCTACTTAAATGGATGGAGTAATTTTTAGACAACCAGTCTTACTCAAGATATCAGCGCAATAAAGGCGGAATGCAGTTATTTCAGAAGGACAGATATATGCGACATGCCAACCGTGAGTATCCAACATCAAATCTATGGTAGCTAAATGAAATCAACTGCAGTTCGATGTAGATGAAATGTAAATTTTGGCATAGATAAGTATTAAATGCACATAAGTTTTCTACTCTGGTTGGCGGTGCTCGTCCTCTCTACGCTGGCAAAGCTCAACTTCCTACGGCAAATGCGAACGCTGGAAATTTTCTTCGATTTTTAGATTGTTTCCGTCAGTAGAAATGGAATTGAATACTTTAAGTTCATATTAGCTAAATCTGTTCAAAGTTTCTATAGATGGAATGGAAAAGATCTAAATAAGTGAAATTTTTGTGACTTTAAGGGAATAATCCTCGAAAATTTTATGAAAACGTTCTTAATTTATTTCTTTTTTTCCGCCTATTCCATCTATCACTTGAGCTCGACTTTATTCCTGCACTTTCATAACGACTAATTTTTCGATTTTAATTAAAGTCTTAAATTGAAGTTTTCGACCAATTTTGCATCAATTCATAGATGAATTTTTCGTGGTTATGAAGTTAAATTATATTGAGATTTGCCAATATAAACCCTATTAATTGCACCGTATCTACCGGCTGATGTGTTTCTTTTGGAAAACGGTAAATATTAAAGCCCCTGGGTTTCTATTCGGAGTTTACGATGTGTTAATAGGCTAAAAATCTGTTTTCATTCCATATTATTTGCTGATAAAATGTTAAACGCTCGATGAAGAGGACAAAGTACGGATGATTATTTCAAAAGAGCATTCAAACGTAAGCAATGAGTTTCAGGAACAAAATTCCTTCTTTTTTTGAAGGAACCATTGGAAATTCGTCATGCAAACGATAATAAAATGCTTTTGGAAGGGTTCGATGAGAGGATGGGTATTGTTGCTTGAAAAGGAGGTCAAATGAGGGCCGTCCACAATTTGGTTTCGATCCCACTCGCACAGATTCCGTGCATGAGCGAGTGACCCTCATTTATGCATCCATACAAACTCATTTATATATAGAATAGGACGAGTAGTCACGCATTCACGCAGATTTCGTTTTACAGTCATATTCGCTTGATTTCACCACATCATATATGGCCGTCTTCCCTCACTTTTACTCATGGGCATCACATGACCCGTGTTAGTTTGTTCATCATTGCATATATATATATATATATATATATATATATATATATATATATAATGCTGATGATTTAAACGTTCTGTACCTTCTTCCCTTGCAGCGTCCTCATTAGTTTCTTCCTCGTCTTACTTTTCAATGTCCCTGACCCCCAAAAATGCATAAGAATTGGTAGAGGTAGGGTGTATTTTTTGAACTCCAAAACATATCTTCCATCCTGACTTATGATATGAATCATATATGACGATGAAAAAAAAGATATTTCTTTGTCATAATTGATGCAATAAGTATCTAGTAATTTTTATATTTGGCAAATTCAACTTTCCTTAAAAAGACCACTGAAAATATTGGCTTTTTAGTTGAGTTTAAATTTTTCGAGATTAAAAAGCGAGCTAAAATATTCCGAACAAATTGTTTTTCCAGATATTCCAAAAATAACTAAAACATCTTCATGCATTCGTTTTCAATCTTGTGGTATTATTTCTAATTCCGGAATAGGCTATCGAATGTTTATATAAAAGCCGCGATGTGAATGTATTGCAGTCCTGGGATAAATAGGAAATATTTTTGTTTATTATCATCAGAAAGTATTTCATTAATTCGTTGATCAGCTTAACTAAATGATCGATCGAGTGATCACTACCATTGATTCAATCACCACTGATTTATTGATTGATCAGTGATACTGACTGATAAATTATTTATCAAGAATTATTCTATTCAATAACCAATTCCATCCACTTGAAATATGCAAAACTTTGTCGTCGATATTTTTCGGAACGAAATTTCATTATTCATAAAATTTGAATCTTCGTAAAATACAGTTAAATTCTAATATATTTTTGGGAAAATTCTCACCAAAGGCCAAACTGTGAACTATCTATCGTACGGCAAATATATTCTTATATATTCGATCAACATTCATAATCGATGTTAGCCTAATTTAATGTATTTGTTATTCGCTTGTGGTCTCTTGAAAATTCTTTCTAGTCTTCGTTAAGTGCAGTCTTATTCTTCGAAAGGAATTCTAAATTATAGAGGACTATAACCAAAGTGATGAGTTCAATATTTTTCCCAAAATTACCCATTTATATGGGAAAGTATTTTTGATGGGAATTTATTCGTTCAATAATTTCATGAAAAACTTCATCGACTATTGATTAGCGCAAGACAGATCTACAAAAAAAATGTGAGAAATATGCTAGCCTAATCGATGCTCGCTCGATCGCTATTTCCCTAATCCTCCGAATCCTCCCCTTCCATCCTTTAACGACCTTTTTTTACGAATTTGAAAATCGTAAAGATCCTCAACGAAAGGACGATTTTTTGTAGGATTTTTTGAATTATCTGTTGATAATTAAAGTCTCATTTCGGTGAAGGTCAAATCAAACATAAATTGCTACCTCATGACATATATATCCGATGTCGTTTCTTCGTCATCAGCATTCCATTCTTCGCACATCACTTAATGCAGCTTCATTCTTCATTTGCAATTGCAAATTTAATTTGCCTATCGCATCAGTTTTATCTTATTTGCAATTTTGCATCTTTAACTATGCGATAAATAATTCGAATTATAACATTGATCGGATTTGGGTGAAAATTTCAAAAATTGCATATTGCATATTGCATATTGCATTTGCAATTCGCTAAGAGAAACGTTTGCAAATTGCAATAATTTTGCAATTTTACAAATTTATTTGCTATAAAATTCATTAAAAATATTATTCATTTATCTATTTTTCTTCTTTCTTTTTCTATATGAAATGATTTTCGAATAGAAATTCATTCATACCGCACAAACTGCAAATTCACCAAAATCATCGACAAATATATATGATTAAGTAAAGTGGATTATTAGTGGAAGATTCTCCATATAAAGGCTCCTGAAGAGTCTTCGAGAATCTTCGGGAGCCTTTATATTGAAGAATCTTCCACTAATAATCCACTATTAGCATATTTGAACTCCTCTAGCATATGCCTATTTGCTAAATATAGATTATTGTTTATTTTATTTCTATAATTGCATATTGCTCATTTTCATGAAATATACTGTTTATGAATTATTTACGACAATGCCATAAATTATTTAGTCGTATTTATACTTTTTTCTATATATTCTTAAATGATTTAATTCTTCTCAACTATAAAAGAATATTATTCAAACGAAAATATTAATGATTATAATTTGAAGCAATTTCTTACGAATCATTTTACAATAGGCGAAAATTAATGGTTTACATTCGCATTGTTGAGAATATTTACTATTGAAGCTTATTTTCATCGTTATGCAGCTAGTGTTGCATAATCGCTTATCCCTCATCGCTTCCCTCAACCTTTCATTTTCCTATCCTCAAAATTTCCCTCTCTTCCTCTCTCCTCACCGCTTCCTCCTCTCCTTTTATGTGTCATATATATGAAAGCAATATTTTAGATGTAAAAGATATACACTACGATGAGGAATTTATATTATATTAAGTTTAACATAGTTGATTATTTCAATCTCACAATACGATTATATAGGATGAAATGTTCCACTTCAATAGGCAAAAGAAAGAAGTTGAAATGCATTTTTCGTATAAGGGCAATTCCACTACGCATATCGTCGAATATTTAATACTGAAATATATGTTGAAATCATTTTCATCACTTGGCAATCTTTGATCTTTGATCTCAAGCTATGATTCAAAGAAAAAACCACTGAGTAATTTTCGATTGCATTGATTAGCTTTCCGAGTGAATTGTTAATTCGAATTTCATTTCGATTGTAGCGAGGGAATTCGATCGGAGATTGATGCTGTTGAAAATGAAGGAAAAAGTGTTTTTGGTTTCATATTTACTTTCACCTCATAGCCCTTCTCCACCACCTCGGCTATCCCCACTCTTTGTTCCCAAACTTCCTCTTTCATCGACTTAATTCCTGCTCTCACCTTGTTAATCTTCCTCCCGATCTTTTCATATTCTATTTCCAGCCTTCATTCTTCTCATTCCATTGTTTAGAGCTTTAAAATATAGAGATATTTATTATTCTCTTATATTCAGTCGTGCTCATCCATCTCCTCATTTAATTCATTTAGAAATCGTAAACACTTTCAGAAGTAATTATTCTCTCGTCAATCCAAACGTTTCTGAGGATTTCGACAGCAAATTTAACTAAGTAGTTCTTCTTTTCAGGTTAAAAAATGGCTTGCGAACGTATACGACTTATTGTCTATACGATTCTTTAATAAAAAGTAAGCTTTACACTTCGAACAATTAACTGAAGAAAAAATTCTATGAAAATTCTTATATTATGGCTTTTGCTGTATTTTTGTAGGCACTTGAACGGTGTAAAATGAAAGTTATTAATTTGACGTTGTTGCAAATATCCTCTCAATGGTTCGCTTGCTATGACGTAGAGGCAGCTCTCTTCTCTAGAACGCATATCAGACACTCTATCGTTACCTTTCCTCTTCCCCTCCCCTCCTCCCTCCTTCCCTTCCCCTCCCAGCTGGGAGTAGTCGTAATTTCTTTGTTTTATTTAGATGATGTGAATGTTATCATTGTTTTTTTCGACACCTGATTAGATATATTTTCGCTAAAATATGTAGAAGTACCGCTAAAGTATTGCTAGGTGACTACTGGTTTGCTAAAAAGTCGAGAGAGTGAGAAAAAGTTACACGAAGGTTGAATAAGTACAATTTCATTCGATGGGGGGATATAAGTAATGTTTTGCAATGATGATAAAAAAGAGCGATTGCATTAAAGGAAATAGGTCAATGCGACGATGAAGTGCGACAAATAGTCATCAAATCGCTCGCATTAATGAATTTCCCTATAATCCTCGTTGAGCTCTCGGTAATTATTTCAGCGTTTCCAGGCGTTGAATCCGACAGTTCATTTGCTAAAATAAACGTATTAAGTGAGAATATAACTCTATGAGAAAAAAAAACTTCATTTAATTTCGATGGAAATAATTATTTAATAAATTCAATTTCTCTCTTTTTTACTATAAAATTTCCATTATTCAATTTTTATTACTAATATATGTGTGAAAAAAGTGAAACACAATTGAAAGCATTCGATAGAAATGAGGATTTTTCTTTTCAATGAAAGAAATTTGTCATTTAATTGTGATAAAAAGTTTATTATGCACGATTCTAGTAGAGAATATAAACGTCCTTCGTTTCAATGACTGAGAATACTTAATGCAATATAAGGATGGGTGGAGGGAGGAGGGGAAAGCGGTTGGAGAATGGAGAGAGGGAGAAGGAAAAACTGTGTCTGATTGAAGTGAATGTTGAGAGAACATGCCGATCTGGGAAATGCCGAAAGTAATTCGAGACATTCAAGTAATTCTAGTAATTCTAGAAGTTGTTCGCCTATGACCAATAGAATTTCTATTTCCTCTCTTTCATTGATAGTTAGAAGATAAAATAAATGAAGATCACTAAGGGTTTATATCGCCCTCATGTCGTACAATAGAGCGATTCATTTGTATTTTAGAAATGAAAAATAGTTTAGACTCGATCACAATATAAAATAATTTCACACAAAATATGCTACAAACATATCGCATATTTTCTCCTTTATAGTTTCATCGATGATCGTATGAAAATATAGTCGAACTATTATTATTTATTGAAGCAATAATTCCATTAACATAGCATTTATAGCGGATAAATGAGTTGAAAAAGTTGAGTGGAAATGCCTCAGCTATTCATAAAATATCCGCCTTACCTTTAATATAGAATCGAATCGTTGATTAACGATCGAATCGTTAAAGAGTGCACATTTGTTGCGACAATTAAGCTTAACAAATTCGCTAACTTGAAATATAAACTTAGAAAGTATAGACATATATATTGGGAAAAATTCGTTCTCTATCAGCTCGTTCATTTTCAATCATTTTTTCATATTTATACCCCCTTCAGTAAATTTTTTTCTCAGTTTCATGAAGAGATTCTATAGAAATTTTTTGGAAATATTGGGTGAGAAATGAATTCCTTGCAGATGTGATCGCATTAAATTGCTATATTTGTGGTGATAGTAATCTCGATGAATATGCGGAATGCGCAACACAATTTCAATATGACTGTAGCAGTTATGCGAAACGATTTCAACCATCGGAGAGTATTTTTTGTCGAACAATACGACAAAAAGCGCTAAATAGTAAGTGAAATAGCATTTAATTATACAAATTAATTATAAGAAGTAATTCTCGACAAATATAGGTGAATTTCTTTTATATCATAGAGTAAGATTATTGAAGTGGGAAATATCTATGATGCTATAGTTTATAAAACGATCGCTTAGCATAAGTAAGTTCTACTTCAAAAAAATTTTGTTAGAAGTAAGTTTTATTCCAGTAAGATTTTTTCTTTACATAGAAACTTTATTTCATTAAAAAGTATCGCTTGTAGAATAGCCAATAATTAACTACTCTTAATTTAGTATATTTTCAAAAAATACTTAAGTTTTCCTGAGTCGATTTTTTTTGGGATAAATGGAATCCGATGGGCAAAAAAAACGTTATTCTTTCGTTTTCTTCAGTGAACGATACAATTAACATTAATAATCGACAATATTAACTTTACTATTATATCTTTATTCTATTTAACTGTTTACTGGTAAAGTTTTTTACAAGTAATATAATATAAAAATAGTTATATTTTATAACTTTTTAACAGTATATGCTAAAGTTTTTCACATTGATTTCATACTGATTAAAATTTCATCAATATCAAATATGGAATAATTGCATTGTTTGCACAATTGTTATAACCATTTCGATGGCGTATATTTGCTTTCAAGGCGTTAATTTATTAGCTGTCATTAGTCAATAGAACGTCTAACCTCTCGTCTCTTGAATACAAAGGTTCAGCAGTGGAAGCAATTAGAGTCTTGAGAAAGGAAAGCAGACTATGGTTGGGAGTATTGGGATGATAAAGGTAAGTTGTTTGGGAGGAGATTATGGACAGATGGGGAGTGATAACAAGAAGAAGGTGAGGGCAACGAGTCGGAGATGCCCGAGTTCTCATCCACTAGTCGGTGCTCATCGCTTCAAACAAAAGCTCCTTTCAGATACGTATACCATAATGAAAGAATGCATCAGTGAACGTGATCATTATCGTATGTTTCCAAGAAAGAGTTATCCATTGGACGACGAATGTGATCTTATCGAGATCGAATCCGTTGAAACTGCTTATTGTTTATGCCGTCACGATGATTTTTGCAATGAGAAATCAATTTCAGATCAGTTTATCGCATTTGAAGAGGTATTTATGAAATTCATTAAAAAAATTATTTCATTGTTTATAGATATTACTCATATTTATTTTGATACTTTATAACTAATTAATACTTTGTTATAACCGCGTTGACGACAGTTGATACGATAATAAAACAAAGCAAACGAGATTAATGACCGAGAGGGAGTAATACGCATTTACTTTCAAAAAGTTAGGTTATCTATATCAGCGTGTTGGAGAATATTTACATTCATCAGTAGCTGCACTATCAGTTTAACACTTTGACTGGATTGAAGCTGATTTTGCACTGTGTTTATCATAACGAGGTAGCTGAAATTTTGAGGCTACAAGCCAATGAAATCTTCCTGGATTGATATCATTGCATTATATCGGTCCAGTTACTATGCAAAAGAAAATTCGCAATAGCTTATACTCAAAATTCAACTATATTTTTGAGATTTGAGCCAAAAGCAATTTTTTTGCAATTCAGAGGACAATTCAAGCAATTTGCAATTCAAAAGTATTAAACTTACGGAGAAGGCTCATAACTAAGCTTACGGAGAAGGCTCATGATTGTACCTATATGTCCTAAAGAAACAAAGATTTTCCTTGCATTTCCTATATATATTAGAGTTGTCTCACTCGAGAGTTGTTTCGTTATATGCAATTAGAGTTAATCGCTAAGGTTTCAAGTTCAATGATCTGAAGATCCAACATTATTTTTCCAGCAACATCCGGAGTTATTCGATGAATTTATCGAGAATAATCCACCTGAGACTCTTTTAAGTAATACGCAGCCCGAGAGACAATTAATCAACGCCGATGCGAGACGTTTAGAGCAGGTAGGATAATTGAGTTAAATATATGGAGATTTGATTGGGAGTATCGTCATGAATATAAAATTACCTCTTCAAAACTCGTTCCATAGCGCGTCGAAATGGTCTTACAACGGTCGGCAAACAATCAGCATTTCGTAGTGAACGGACTATAGAAATTAGCCACTTTATAGGTGAGAAAAGAAGGCGATTTTGCGGTGAGAAAAAATTTTCTGCTCTTAATGATGATTGTTTTTCATTTAAAATTGCAGCAAAGAAACTTTTTTTAAGACAATTAAAATTTATTGATATATTAGGCAAAAAGTTCAAACGAAAATTTAGGCGAATTTTTTCATACTTCGAAATTTAAAAACTCTAAAGAACAAAGACCCGGTCGCTAATATCATGAAAAGAATCTTCTCCTCAAAATTCTCATATTTCGAAGTTTTCGGATCGGGATGATATGTGATAAGTACGGACGAGCTGAGTGCTTTCCGGTCAATTCCCTCATCGCAGATATTAATGTAGACTCGATATTAGTTGGAAAATTATGGTTACTTATAGCGATTGACCAAAAATAGATAAGGAATTACTAAAATTCGTAAAAAAAGAACCCTTTACTTAAATTTCCACCAAGAGTTTTCGCTGAAATCATTACCACTATGGTTATTCTCTTAAATTATTGAAAAATTATTGCCAAAAAGTGTTTTTTGCCAAGACTGTACCGCGAACGGTGTTCCCTTATCTCATCAGTTTTCTACTCGATTAAGTCATTTTTTCAGATATATTTGAATGGCGCTGAAGGAAGGCTAGGTTATTGGTTGTTTGTAAAATATCAGTTATTATTATTTCAATTATTTCAAAATAATTCGTAATTGAAGGCTGTCGAGATCTTTTGTTTTTTTTGATTAGTAATAATTATACTTTTGAAGATAATTGCAAATATTGACAAAATTTTCCTCATTTTTAATAGTTTTTATTCATTTTTTCTCATAAATTTCCACTCAGTTGTTTCCCACAATTTTCTCGTATCATTACATATAAAAGATAATGAATAGAAAGCAAAAGGTATATTTAGACAACAGTGGAAGTAATTGAAGATGGGCGTAGGCGACAATCGGCTGCACCGATCGTCGTCGATTCAGTGGATCGACAACGAAATGGTGATAGTCGTGCTGTGTTCAATACTGCGACCTCAACAGTTACACCACATTCAATAGGTAAAGAAAGAGTAGACTTACTGAAAAAAACTGTCTGTCATATTTCATTGTTTATTTTTGTTGAAAATCGAAGAAAATAACCTTTTCGTTTTAGAAACTTGCAATCAGCTCATTTCCTCTTTCCTCTTTATTGCATCTTTTCTTTGTGCAACCTCTAGAAATGAAAATTCGGTCAATTGTGCTGCTGAGTTGAAGTGCAAAAATTCAAAGATTTTCTACCTCTGAGGTGATGCGAATGTCAAAGTCTCAGGTGTTAAAAAGTAACGCTAAAATATTCCGCATATAAAAAGGGTCGATATTTTTCCTCGTTAGTGTTGAATTGAACGTCTCTATCGGCTCACTCCACAAAGAGAATCGATAAAGTCGTATTAATACAACGCTTAATTACAACGTTCGTTTTCTGTTTTGAATTTCGATATTTTGATAAAAATGGATAATTGTTGGAATTTTTTCCGCCTTACGCTATCTAAATTTGAGATGCGATCGTCTACTGCTATGAACTTAGATGAAAGAAATGGAAGATTTTCAAAAAGTAACCATTCTCAACTGTACATATATATGATCAACTGCTATTATAAGTTAGTAAGAAATGAATGATTTAGAAATAAAGTTTGCGAGATTCAGCATATCTGACCGCGAGCACAAATCTTCTATTAGGGGTTCCTCTTTGTGGTATTTTCGGCTTGAAATGAAGAGCCAATCGGTGTTGACCTTACGAGAATTTTTCCCCTTTCATAGAATTGATAAATCAACGTCATATTTCGGCTAAAATTTTCAGCCCTGGCGTTGTAAATCCCCGAGTTCACGTTCTCAGAAGACTGACTGACTAAAGGCAGCGATGCAAAGACAAGCTGAGGGGCATTTTCGTCATAACACTTTGATAAGCGAAAATTTGGCGAAACAAATAAAGGCTATCTTCTTTCAGCGCCGGGAACAAGATCGATTGTGGATCTTAGAGCAGCAGCAACGAGCGCAATTGTCCCTGAAAGTGGTGAATCAGAACGCAGGTCGATGTCAGAAATATTATATCTGAGAAACTGTTCTCGATTTGAACTCATCTTTTCATAAGACTATGACGATCTTCTAATTTATGTATATATATATATATATATATATATAGGTAATATCTCATAAGCCGTAGGCATCATAAGAAACTCAAAACACAGCAATCAAACATCTTTCATGGGAAAAAAATCTGCAACTACGGAATTTAAAAGCGTAAAAGAGAATCCATCAGTATGAAGCGGAAATCCCACTATTGAGTGATCCTTCAGTGAGGGCTTGGATTGAAGACTTGGTTTTCTTTAGAATTTCAAATAATTTCGAGAAGTTCGCAATTATAATCACCTTTTCTCATTTGACAATCCAATTGATTTATTCGAAACTATTATTATATCATTTTTTCTTCTTTTGCAGTCATAATATCGATAGAAATATTTCTCAACAACGAGAGCTGTTTATCGCATCAACAAATTCCTCTAAAAGAGGTTAATTTGTCAAATTCTTTAATTTCCTTTAATTTTGTTCTTACATATTGCTCATCATCTACGATCACAGAATATTAAATAAAATAATCCCTCAACTGAGGCGTTCCTTTCCGATGACCCTTTGTCCCCTTTTGAAATATTTTATTCGAACAAATATCCATTCCAAGAATAATATTTCATCTTTTCCAATCGTCACAGTCATTTCGCCTTTTCTGCCGCCAGTTCAAAGTCACCTTCTTCAATGATCCGCCATGAAAACTTTAGAAATTTTCCAACGTTTCGAAGCTTAGTTAGAGATTATACTTGTATTTTACTTTCTTCTATTATGTTTTCGCACATACCGATGACCTCTAGAAGGTAAGCATTTTGATAGTATTTCCTTTGCCTAACAAAAATATCGTCAAGATAACCGAACTTTAAAATAATTTTCAGTGGTAAAATAAAATTATACTATCTTAAATATAATAATATACCTGTAATATAGTTTGCATTATAATTTAGATAATATAACTTGCAGCATAGTTTATATTCGAACATAATTGTGCAGAACAATTTGCACACATGGATATGAGTAATTTAGCGCCATACTTCGTTACTGCAACACGAATTTATTCTAGACGTAGCACTGAGGTGTGTCCAGTGTGGTCAAAGTAACTTGGAAGACGCTGGAGCGGACTGCGAGAAGCAAATCGTTGTTGAATGCAATCGTCGAGGTTTACGGCCACCAAAAGAGGAACAATATTTCTGTTTTACTCGTCAAATTCTAATTGGCCCACGTAAATGAATTTACTGTTTTTTCTGAAGATGAAAATCATTTGATTTCGCCAAAGTAAATGAATTTCATAAATCTTCTATAGAAGGCGGAAAATACTATGGAAATATTTGCACGGAAACAAATTATATCGACGTGAATAATATTGCGTATTTTAGAAATTTCGAAAAAGAAAAAAAAATTATAGAATATTATTGCTATAACAGAGATTTGTTAGCTGTATTTATAATAGCATTCTTAACATGCAATTTACTCAATCAGTTATGCAGTAATAAGCTTAGACGATGAGAACAGTATATACGGCTTGACAGGTAGGAAGTGAAAATGATAAGATATTAAGAGATGATAATAGGTAAAAAGATTTCTGATAAAATTATCATTGTGTATAGCGAAGTGATTAATCATTAGAGTTAATTTATCAGCGATTAATGAGGAGGTTTGCACCTATTAGAGTTATATTTTAAAGTTAATATGATAGAGAAAATTGCTACTGAACAAGGAATAATAATTACATTATTTAGTCTGTGCAATATAGCAATAGGAGTCCGTTTTGAAATTTTATTTCCCTGCGGTTAAATGCTCCTTCAAGACGATTTGAATATGGCAATCTCATCCTTTCTCATTCCTTTTCACTCCTCTTTTTTATTGCTATGAAAAGTGATACATTAGCTCTCCGGCCCACCTTCTTCGTTTCTCTCCCAACTTCCCGCTTCTGCCCTCTCACCAGTTTTCGCATTCTCTAATAAAACTTATTTTCCACTCGATTACCTTTCGTATTCGGTTGTGCCAGCTTTTTCAGGACAAAACGCAGTCGAGAAGATGTGTGTAACACAAACGGCACTGATTCAGGAGTATGGTAGCGATGTTATACTTGACGGATGCACAAGTACGAACACAGATCGTGTACGCTTTTGCGTCTGTCAGACCAATGAATGCAATCGTGTTGCTATCAATCAAAAGGTCTGCTATTTTAAAAGGTTGTATGAAAAAATACGCCATAAGACCTGACATGATATACGACGCCTTTCTGATTTCGCTCATCACACTATGAAAAGTAGACAAGGAGGTGCTTATTTTATCGAATCGCTCATGTAAATTATCTGTAGAAGACTTCGTTAATGTTAAGGTTGAAGAGAGAAAACCTCCATCGGTTTCCCTGTATCTGTTTAAATGACTTCAACTCTTTTTCTAAATGATAAATGAATGGAACGACGGTATGGGTGCCATATTAAGATTTTCACACCTTGATTATGCTGTTTTATTAATCAGGTGCTTCTCTACTACAACGAAAGGAGCATAACAAGAGACAAGGAAAAAGTTGAAAAAAGCAGAGAGGAGTTAGGAGAAGAGGGTTTTTTTTGAGCGAATAAAGAAGAGGTCAGAAAGAGGAAATAAAAGTAGGAGGAAGAACATGGAGTTAAAGATACGTTGGTTCGAAGGAGTGGATGAGGATTGGGGGTGAAAGAGAGGCAGTGGATAACATGCGAAACAAACCGATACAAATTCCTAAAATTTTTATTGACGTGTTTGCATAAAGAAGCCTTAATAGCCGCTAAGAGTCGTCAGTTTACGCTAACTTATTATTTGAAACAGGAAAGCAAGGTATTTCGTCTTGGTGAAATGTAGCCGTTGAAAGCGTCTTTTATTCCCGATCAGTTTGTCGATGGATTTATTCTATATGAGAGCGTTTTTTTAGAAGGAATTGCGGCAGTTTGTTTCTCTCTCATGCAAGAATGACCAAAGGCTGCATTAAATGTAGTATTGTTATATGCCACTAAAAGTTTTTTGTGTCGAGTAAATTCACCATTAAAACGGTGTTATGAATAAAATAACATTAAAATTTTATTTTCCTAGTTCTTGCGTAGTTTCAACTTTCACGTCGGAAGCATCTGTTTGCCTTATTGTAGCCGTGGGAAATTTCTGTATTTAGATGAGAGCTGAGCAGAAATTGGAAGTTTCATACGCGACAGCTACTCTCCCAATGCCTCCTCCGCGTCGTCAGGTTTCATTTACTGCTCTTCGTCTATTCCAGCGTTAACATTTTTTATACTTTGAAAGATTTTTCATAGAAAATGAAATACTTAAACTGTTTTTTCAGCAAATTTGAAACTTTCGAGTTGTTTATATTCAACAAATCGAAGAGGAAAGTTTTCCACCCCATTAAAGATCGTTATCTTTTCTTCATTCAGTCATAAATTAACTCACGGCACTATTGTGATTAAATATTTACAGCCGGTTACGTCATGCATCTTATGTAGCGAGAACAATTTAAACAGTGCTGAGCTGGACTGTTCGAAACCAGTGGCAGTGGACTGTGATCAACAATTCAAGGACGGCTCCGGGTCTCTGTGCCTTACGAGAAGAGCGCAGTTGGCTCCTGGTAGTAACATATTTCTTAATAATACTGTTATTCCACCTTTTTGCAGCGTTTCATTGATGGATATGAGCACTAAAGACATTTGATAAATTTGTGCCTAACATTACAGGTGAATTAGGGAAAAATTTCCCCTAAATATACCCATAAGTGAGAGATTTTTTAAAATCAATGTGCATTTTTCTACAGTTTTACACTTGCAGCGTGCATTATTGCGAGGTCTTATTTGGTGTGTATGTAAATTATGTCTGCGGGCACCTATCCATCAGTCTGACAGTGTCTTCACCGTCCTTTGAACAATAAATTCACTTATAATAACAACTTTCATGACCATTTATATTTGTAGCAATATACAGCGTCGAGAAACGATGCATGTCACGAAATGAGCTGAATCAGAATGCGGGACAAGTGGCTGTTGGGATCGGATGTGGTGATGCCTATGATGGACTCGTTGTCTATTGCATTTGTGAAGGTCAACTTTGCAATCGCGACGCCATCGCAGTTCAACTGCAAAATGACGCTAAATATATTAAGTGCGTAATAATTTTAGTTCAAATTTTATTTTCTAGCGAGCAATTATTTCGCATTAATATTTGCGATTTTGAAAGTATGACAAATTTCCTCGGTACAAATAATGCATACAAACGTTGAGAGCACTAATAAGTTTAGCAGTAGAAACGACAATCCGCGGAAGTGGTGGATCTCTTTGATGAAAATGGGTGAGCTATTAGGTAATTTGACCCATGAACGAGCTACTGGTATCTGTGAAGTTAGTTGTTACTGTACGCTCGATGATCATTTTAGAGTAGTAAACAAAGGTAGCTAAGTTGTAGCCGCATTTTTCAGTATTACACTAATGCGTTGATTGCTATTTCCAAATATGAGGGGGGATAGGAACAACCATAGCCCGAAGAGGTGGAAGAATATCGGCTTTAAAGAGTGAATTCAGGAAAGAGAATGAAAACTTAATCAACGAGGGTAAAAATATAAAACAGTGCAGAATACGAAAATAACTGTTTGAAAAAATTTTCCAATTATCTCGTTTTTCATTGAGAAGGAGAACAGTTCCTGCAATTTCATAATTTGTCGTCCCTTGACTGTTGGAGTGGCAACGTCCTTTATTATTCAAATTTAAATCTTCAGAATTGATTTAGATTTTTAGAATTTTTAGTATCTCAAGTTTTCAGAAAGTGCATCAAAAGATGACATATAGAGTTTTCATCCCTAAGTGGAAAATCTTACTTACTGCTTAATTTGGCTCTAAAAAGTTACTCTTATCATCCTTAAAATTTGTTTTCCCAAGCTTTGTACTATTGTGAAGTTTGCGTATTTCTCAAGAAAGGCTATGTGAAGCCTCATGTGAAGCGCAAAAAACAACTATGAATCGAGGTGAGCATAAATTTACATTACATTTAAACAAAGGCCAATAAAGAAATTAGAAATAAGCAGTCAGTGTAAGTTTAGTTTCTTGTGTTCTTATTATACTACCATTCAATAACAGTATCCAAGTTCCATGATAACCTAATGAAAGCGTTCACGTTGTCGGTACAAGTAGGCTGTTGTGTTTTCATTCAACTGATTCAGGTCATAGAGAATATGAAAACTGCGAAATGCGACGAAGTATGTTGTGAAAAAGTTTTCTTATGGCGTAGTCTTCAGTGTAGTCTCAACCAGATTTACAGAACGTTTTCATGTTACAACTGTCAACGAAACTCTGACTCATTCAGCAAAGCTTTTCCAAGCTTGTCTCTCCCTGTTACAAAGTTTACTAGGAAATCCTTTGCACTAAAAAATCTTGTTCGCCTACTAAAATCTTGAAGGTTATTGAAGCTTACTCACTCGTTACCTTACCTCCTACGTGTTGCTATAAGGCTTATTTTGATGCGCGGTAGTGGCATCTGCACTTTCTGAAGGTCCACAAGTGACTGTCCACGAACGTTGTCACTTCTCACATGGAAAAGCTCACGCCAGCCTGCGGTGGTTCATCTTAGCACCAATGCTACTGTAAAGACGAGAATGGCAAGGACACTTGGTTATGCTGCTTAAAGTTCCTATAACTGGTTATGCCGCTCAAAGTTCCTATAACATCGCATAAAAATTTATATTTTACTCGGCATTTTGTCCTTTGATATATTTGCTCCCTTTGATAGGATAGGCATTAAGAAGAAATTTTATAGGGCGATGTTTGTCCGAGTGATCGAAGAAGGTCAGTCTCTAGATTTGAATTGGATCTATGGAACACAACGAATTCAAATTTGTTCCTTCTGTGTCCCAACTAATAAAATTCGGTAGTCTCCGCTAACAATTATAGATTGAATCGATCAGTGAAACTGAAAGAATTGCGCTATCTTGCCAATGTATACAATTCATAAATTCTAGTGTTTCTTCATTCCTTCAATTGTGATAAACGGAAAAAAGCACAAATATCAAGCGGTATTTGCAGCACTCATAAACAGTCGAACATAGCAAACCGAATGCCGTCTCCTCTTGAAGGTGACGTTTCTGCAATTGAACCGATCATTCAGCCAAGCTCTTCAAGGCGAATCAACGCAGCATCGGTTAGCTGAATTTTCTGCACTGCATTTGTGGTACGTCATGAAGTGGAGGGAAGAGAAAGATCGAAATTAGGCGGTATTGAGCAACTGGAGAAGGCGTGCTTCCTCAGCATTTTCTTGCTTTTGTCTACGCTTCTTTGACTTTTGTCTGGCATTTCAATTTTTTTTTCCACATAATTTGCCTAGGAGCATGAATTTATTTCCATTCAATTGTATCACCGTCCTCATTTTAACTTTACAGACATCCGCTGAAACGACGACGTCATCACGTCAGCTTCAGCCTCCAATTGAGCAGACCATTGCGGCGGTTGTTATTACTGTTGCTCCCAAAAGGTATTTTGAAATAATACGGTCACCGTATTTATATTGCAACTTTTATGTTTATGAGATTCTTTTAAGTCAAAGCTGAATTGTTCCTGCGACGTAGGATGGGAAATCCTCTCACAGTGCTTTTAATATTGCATCTTTTCAACGTACTAGGGTGTGAATTTACTTGCCAATATATTGTGCACTTATGAACGAAGAGAATTTATAAAATTAATAAATGGACTTCATTTATATATATATTTATTTTTTTCAGAATTTTCATCTTGAGACATCTAATCTGACCTGTTTTACCCTACGAATTTTTCTCCCACTGCCATCTCGTCTCCTCCATCTCATTTAACATTACCTTTTCCGGATTTTTTTAAAATTGAAATTACTGCCATCAAGTTCATCGCCAAAGTTCAATCAAGTTCATTCGTTACCTTTGCCAAAGCTTAAACTGATTGCTAATTATTGATGAGATAAGAGAAAGTGATGTGGTGCTGTGCACTTCGACATTTTTTTCAGTCATAGAACCAGTCGCACAGTTTGTAAACGCATACGCAAAGAATTAGTGTCAGTCGGTTGGTGGGGATGTTCTAGCATAGCCTATCAAAAAAACGTCTTGGAAGAGGTAATTCCAGAAAAGCTGAAGAGCGTTTCGTTGCTGAACGACAACAGAGATGGCGTGACGCAGACGACGACAATTTCAACGCTGCTAGCACTTACAATCTCACTGCTGCTCTTATCGCTTTTCTCGCCTCAATTCTCCTCCCTCTATTGTGTTAAGTTTCGGTAATTCTGAAATACAACCCCAAAGATTCAGAAGTAAATGTGACGGCCGAGAGAAAAGGAAAGAGAGCTTATTCCGGAATATCCTTTTTTTGGGAGATGCTAAAAACGATCGCTGAATTCATACTTCTCAATGTTTCTTTTTATGATCTTAGATTTTTTAAAAGAAATATAAGGCATAAGCGTCACAAAAAAGAAAAAAAATGCGTGGAAAATTTGCTTCAGCTATGAAAGTTTTTACAACATTTGAGAACATTGAACTCAATCTTGTAAGATTTTCCTACTATTTTGAAAGAACATATAGACGACTATTTTATATGCTTCTAATCTCGAAATGCCGAACATCAGTGACGAAAGGAATTTGAAGTTATGTGAAACTCGATAGAATGTGAAACAAAATTGTCTCTGAAAACTTCTATTTTCATTGAAATAATTTCTGAAAGACTTTATAGATGATGAATCGATCAGTTTTAAATTATCCTTAAATTTTAATAACGAACGAGAGATAATTCATTAATTAATAATTTTCCAAGAAATTTTATCAGTAAATATGAAATTTTTTCTCCACAAATAGTGAATTTAATGCCGTAAATATTCTCATTGTGTTGGAAACCAATTTCCTCTTCTACAGTTTTTTCTTTACTTTTATATGAAAAATAAAAACGAGAAAAATTTTCTACTGAAACGAACAAATCGACTGGAATATTTCGAAGTATAATTGTTGTCCTATTCATATATTCGAAGAAATGTATTAATAGAAGTTGAATGCGACGATGAGCTCCATTATTCCTATAACTTTTCTCAATAATTCATTTGCGAAATGGAATTTATTTTTCTCTCTATTTCCTCCCGTTATTTTATCTTTTTAACATCAAGCCTATAATTTATTTATTGTAAAGTTCTTTTTTTTGACATTTTTTGTTTTGTTGTTTCCCTCAAATGTATCATTTTTGTCTGTCGATGCGGGGAAAAAAGAAGAATTCTTTAAATGAGAGCCCATTTCATAGGTACTCCAGGCACAACGAAAGTACAACAAAGATTGCTGAATGTCCCAATAAAAACCCCGTGAATTGTTTCAAGAGTTCTAGAAAGGCGTTTCTTCTCACTCAGAAATGAGGAGAAAAGAAAAATTGAATGAGTTTAAGTGTTTTTCATAATTTCTATTCGATAATGTTGCCGAGGCAATTGAATAGTTCTTTTTGTAAATGCTATAGAAAATTTGCGGTTATAATCGCAACGAAAAAATTTGAGTTGAAGAGTGTTATTGAATGTGGACAATACAATCCAAGGAGTTTCCCTATTGATGACTTCACTATCTAATATGGTATCACTCAAACAATTGTTGAAGAAGAAGCTAAATTCTTCCGTGAAGGTTAGTTAGGAAGAGTGTATGGAATAATGAGGAGGGCGCTCGAAATATGATAAGGGAGGAGAAGGAGGAGGGAAGAAATCCAAATCAGTAATGGTTGTAGGTAAAAAAAGGCTTGTTGGATGATGAACGAGCACCTCAAATGTTGAGATGCGGCGAACATCGATGAACACTAACTGTTGCTGTATTTATAGTTTCAAATTTCCAACCTAAATAGAAGCTCATACTTCAATTTGTGTGAAATGTTTTCATGTAATTAAGATACGAGTTTCTTCGAAATACTTCATTTTCGTTTCCACTGATTTTCTTGAATTATTCATTCTTTACTTCTCGAAGCAACTGTCAAATACGCCTCAACATTGCTTCTAGATATATCGTTGTGTTTGATATATGCTCCGTTCAAATTTGCCTTCGAAGCTGTAATTTTTCCCTTTTATGGCTTAGAACAAAAACTTATCGTTCGTTATTTTGTTTTATTATCATTAATATTTGTTTATTTATAAAACATCAAGATAAATTTGGTTGTTTTCGCAGAGATTTCACGTTAAAGTCTCATAGTAGCGTTGCAAAGTATTCTTCAACCTATTCGAGGCAGTATTTCATCACCTTAATAATTAAGTTTCATTTTGCGAATATTAAAATTTTTTATCTCAATACTCGATGGCTGCAAATTTTTCAGTTCCAGTATGAAAATTACGACAGTTTAACATATCGAATGTCAATTTTTCTCACTCTAATTTCGGGATGGTCAAAGTATCCTGCAAAGTTTCTCAAAGCTTTGGATTTTACGTTGACGATTAGGAATTTGACAATACCTATGGGAATAAAATTTCGATATTGTGAGAGAATTTCTGCTACACGAAATGAAAAGCTGTGAGAGCATTTACAGAATAACTAGAGATTTTATTATATTTAGGTGGCAAACCCCTGCTCCTCCTCCCCTTCACCATTCTTTCACTGCTGAGGGAGGCGTATGATAACTGTTTCTGCTAATGAAGACCTTCTGAGATAATTTCAGATTTTCAATGTGTATATAATTGAGTGGAATTACCCATACTATGTTACCTTATGAGCACAAAAACAATACGAAGGTTCATTATGGTGGAGACTTTATGCAACGATTAATGATAGTAAACACATTTCGACTAGCATCAAAGGTGTTTATCCTTCATTCTCACGTTTAAGACTTTATCATCTCCGAAACAACAGTTGCACTATTTTCCGTCTCATAAAGAACTAATATTAAAATACAATGAATCCATAATCAGCATCTAGTGATGCATATTGTTACGTTTCAGATATAGACATTGGAAAATATATGATTTTGAGTTACTTTTGTAGAATTGGTCATTTTTGACCAAATATTTGATCGGGTGAGGGTATTGATCGAACCATTTATGGGCAAATGTTAAGACAGTTTCACTGATCCCCTCATATTCCCTCTTTTCTTTCCCATTTCAAAGGAAGGGATGAGGAAGACTTCGTCGATGATCGAGTTACGTTTTTAAAATTGTCTATCTTACATCTCATTCGAATCACCTTGTCCTATGAATTTCAAATTTTTTTCCTCACAGCTAGTTTGATATCATTTCATTGTGTAGCGTGTAGGCGGCTTTCTTTCATGCGTCGACTCGATGCTTTTGTACGTCAACAACAATGATGAGATTCTTTCATCGTTTGATTTTGCTTCCTCCACCGATGTTTAGTAATTTTGCTCACAAAATTAGGCGCAAATTTTTTGATAATATAATTTCTGAATTTTTTTTCATACCTGATTGTTTTTGATACGTATATGAGGTCTTTTCGTTCAATTTTCTAAAATAACCCTCTCAAAGTGATCTGAATAACGTTTTGGGACTCTGCAAGTTGTATTAAAACACTTGCAGATTTAGCTCTTAAAGCTTTGCATATAAATCAGAATGCTGCATTGTTTTCCGACGAATGTTTGTGCTTGATCAGATGGTGTTCGCTCATCCGGATAAGTCAACTATGTTTAGGTAACCGCTGATTTTTTCCTTCCCTCTTTCTTTCTTCCTCCCCTCCTCTCTCATCGAATTTTCCCATATCGTATATTCTTCTCCATTGCTCTTTCATATTTCCTCTTCTGCATCTCGTTCATCTTTATTAGTATTGGTGTGTATGGAAAGTTTCGTTGTATTCGATGTGGCTTGATAAGTAATTCAAATTGCATTCCACCTTGATACCGAAAATTATGGCGAAGAAATTAAATTGATGCATCAAACCTCAGCGCAGTATTTGAAAAGCTTTTATAGGTTAAGTTATGCTGTTTTGAAGATCTTTTCAGAAATATTAGTTGTTTCATCATCAAACAAACACCTTATATCCGGAATCTAGTGTTCTCATATTATTAATTTAAATTTTTCTATTCATAATACATGGTTCGCTCAACGTTTAATTGCACTAATAATATTGATATTCATTTATGTTCATCATTGGTTCATATTGACTTCGTCGCGGTAAGAATGCTACTGAAAATTTATTGTGTTGAATTTACCAAAAGAATTCGTTTATTATAGTAATGAATGAGGGTATATTGAAATATGTGGAACATTTGCTCAGATAATTGCAATCAAGTACAAAATGCCTATTGTTACTAAGAAGGAATTAGTCGAATGAGAGGAGCATTTCTCCTCAACACGAGATCTCGCTCGAAAGGATAGAGGAAGGAAGTGAAATGAGGGGAAATTGGTTCACTAAGGATGGCCGTATATTCTAGATATGTGCATAGGTATTTTATGGCAAATACCATCTTTAGATGTCCTGCACTATAGTTTTAATCGTTTACGTTATTCTAGAAAGGTGGAAATAAAGAGGTGGAGCTCTGTTTACAAGATAAATAAAAATGTATAATCGAATGAGAAATAAATAACCTTTTATTTGATGTGCGATTTATATTCGGAGAGGAGGGAGCTTATAACGACGAAAAAAGGGCTTTTGCATGAGGGAATATGGTAATCGCATACAAATTTTGTACTAAAAATGGTATTATTATGAAAATCAATTCATCAGGTGAGAGATATCACAACTAGATGGTGTTGTACACATTAGGAGCCTAATGAACATTCAAGAAATAGCAATCGAACGGTGGATTGCGCTGTATAGAATTTCTTTCCCCAGATCAGGCCAATCGTTGAAATCAACGTTATCTCACACCTTTGATATTTCCCTCTGCTCGATTAGTGATCAGCGATTCATATCCGTCTCATCGTTATGGATGATAACGAACGAAGCTGATGGTATCGCTTTCATTTTTTCGATTTTTTTGTATAGCGAAATATTGTCTCCAGGAGATATTTTGTTTGTACGTATTTATAAGTGTTTTTTGCCTTTTTCGCAAAGATTTTCAACTCGACAGCTACGGAAACAGCGATAGTGATAATGAACCGATACGATTCGCTTTCACTGAGAATATATATATGTTGGTTCTTTTTCACCATCTGAATAAGTTCATCAATATAAAGCGTAATATCAAATTCGTAGAGCAGTTTCTGAATCGATCCACTTGTGAAGAAACGTTGCCGAAAATGGTTGCCACGTTATGAGGTTTTTCGTTTCCATCAATGTGTTCCATAAATTGACAACTAATAGTATAATATATCAATAGTAGTTTTGTCTCTGTCTCTTAGCTAGCGCGACTTGTCTTTCACATCCTTCATAGAAAAATATTTTTTAGTCCATACCTGCTACAAATGGCTTTACATAAATGCGATATGGTAGATCGTAGACTACTGCACATTTAAATTGCTTCCGACGTTGATGGATCAATGCAGAGTTTATTATATGGGATAATCGCGTATTGTTTGAAAAACGTACATGCCAAATTTTATAGCTGTAGCTCTAGCATTTGTCGATTTGGAGCTTCTGGACGGTCATGTGGACATTTTTTTGACATCCGCATCATCCGTTATAATCACCTTTTCAATTGGTTAAACTTGTACGTGGAATTATAGAGGTTTCAGATTGCTCTGTAAATGCTACCTGAGTTATAGCAACCCTTTTCAAAGTTAAAATTGCACGTTGCACATTCGTAGCTCTGTGCTTATTACGAAGTCATTTACAACTTTTATTTGGGGAGGAACTGGAGCGAGAGGGGTTGAAACGGAAAATTGGATGGAGGTGGAAATAGGCTGGGTTAAATTTGAACGATTATATCTACACGAAATATGGGCAAGCAAGAAATCAAAAGGTTTTCCTATATATATATATATATATATATATATGTGTATATATATATATATATATATATATATATATATATATATATATATATATATATATATATATATATAGTTCCGATCGTTCGAAGTAAGGATTTCTCGGAATTGAATTCATTTATCCAGTGTCTGGTGTCGACTAAATGTTTAAACAGATTTATTTCACCTCAACAAATTTCGGCATCATTTCTCTAACCATCCGTATTTTATAAAATTCAGATTGTCGTTATTGTTGTACTCTGCATTTACTGCCAACCTTTATTGTTTCTGTGCTGTAAAGGAGTGACTGAGAAGACCCCAGCGAAATTATAACCACTTCTGAAAGAAAGGCCTGAATGTTATAAGGATAAAGCTCTACTGAAATTCAAGTTCTGCCATCTGACAGTGAACGAGCAACCGATCCGCTGACTGAACTTGAAGTACGCAAAGAAAAATGCCTAAATAGACAGACGGACATACGCGGTTATCATAGAGACATGAGCTTAACTATGTTATAAGGATTTGTTGTCATATTGCACAGCTTTATTTCTTGGAAGCTATCTTCGGTCTACGTGGAATTCAATGAAATAAGAATATAAACTAACAACCCAAATATAACAAATATAATTGTAAGGAACTTTTCGAGGATATTTCACTGAATTTTTAGTTACATAGAAAGAGGTTTTATCCGCAGTTATACGCTATTGCTGTTCGATAATTTTTGAAGTGACGATGACTACTGAGTTCGAAAATTATGAAAAGCTTTCTAGCACGACGTCCTCTATTTAACGGAAGTATTTTTCAGGTGCCCTCCAGATAAACAGGTAGTTAATTAATTGTTAACCTCTTAAAAGGAGGCAGTAGAATTGCTTCATCCGGAAGAGATGAATCATCTGTGCAGTGATTTCAACGAACGATTTGCCTATGAGAAGATGCTCTACGAGAGAGTTATGAAGGAAAGAAGGGAGTTAATAAAGGTATCATACTGAAAGATCATTAAAAAGTATACTTGTGAACACGTCTTTGTTTTCATTAGATCAACATTTGATGATCCATGACCAAAAAAGTTCATCCGCAGATAGTGATGAACTCGGCCCTTCTCATTTGCCACGAGAGCGCTCTATCTCCGAGATATCATGAACGTCCATTTGATGTACGTTGGCTCCATAGTATAAAATATTTATTCAATTTATTGTTGTACTCTGTAAACCGTTCTTGACATTGTTCTGCCAGACACACTTCATAATAAATTCATTTAAAAGGAGAAACAAGTTTGTCTAAGAGTTATGAAAGTGCAACTGTTGAATGAAAACGCTTATCAATGCAGCGATCCGTTTCCGAAGTATAGAAATAAAGAAGATACCGAATTTCATAAATTCAATGGTAAAAAATGCTGATTGGATTGTTCAAGTTGGAATCGACTCAACATATACCTTGTCCAAAGACTCACCTATCTACTTTGTTCAATAGCACAAAATATCCGTTGAATATCAGTAATGATACTCAGACGTATAATTTATAGGCATTCACATCGAGACGACTTGTGGGTGGCTCAGCAAGCGAAAGGTTTCAACGTTACGAATCAGATCATAAAGGTTTTTCTCTTCATCAGCTACATTCGACCAATATCATCTTTGTTTTCAAAAACACTCTTGAATCTTATATAGTATTCACCATAAATTATTCTTTTTTTTCGACGGTGAATTAAACATAACGACTGCAATTTCCACTAAGATATAATAGCAGTATGATGCTTTATATAAGCAACTATTCACGTGTTTTTTAAAAGCAACTTTTGGAAAGAGTTTTTCATGGAATGGCAACTGAAAAATGAGAGTGAATGGTGAAATTTCAGTGCTGGCAATTCTAGCTGGTGACTGGAGAGAGTTGGAGAATTTCAAGTTAGTAGAATTTGAGCTACTAAGAAAATTCATAATGTACAGATTTCACTATCTTGGTTAGTAACCTTCTAAATAATTTCTAATAACTGGAGGCAGTACTTAGTAAAGTTGTCGGAGCTTTATTTATTGAATATTTTTCTTAACCTTACTTTGTTATATGCTTAAAATCTTCATTTGTGATAAATAATTTCATACATCGAGAATGCTTACCTAATTGGACGCTTTATTAGTGAATATTTTACCTTGAGAATATTAAAATTTTTTTTTCCACAGCTGATTCATTAGTAGATATTATAATTAATAATTTCTCAACCTTCCGGTAAAGTATATTTGTCTTCTTCACTTATAAATTTCATCCCATAAGTTATGCCGTGAATGGGAAAGCAAGTCACCGAGACTAAATGCTCCTTGTAAAATATATTGTAATTCACTCAGTTACGGAGATATAAATTGAATGCTTGACGTTACGGAGATATAAATCGAATAAGGCCTACTTTTATCCTTCTAAACAAATATCATTGAACAAAAATGAACGTTTGACACCTCGCCAACTCTTCAATGTCATCATGTTTGAAGCGACATGGCGCTGACACTTTCTCACTCAATTCCATAGAGATTGCTGTAATTCATAATCGAAAGTGTCATTACTGTAATTTATAATTAAATTTGTGATTATGTTATCGCGAAGAAAAGGAGAAAAGTCATATGCAAAATTAAAATGGGAATACCAGAGTGTCTTTAACTTGACGTTCAACGCAACGACGAAATGCACTATGAATATTCAGCGCAGCTAAAAAGAACGACATGCCACCTCTTCTTGAAGTTAATAAACAGGTGAAGAACGGAGGAGGAGAGGAAGAGTACAGCTATTAAAGTCTCTCAGGTCTTTTAAAACTAAAATTCTATGTTTAAGCACCTTCTTCAATACTAGTGAACCTTCTAATTCTCTACAAACTTTAAATTGGGATTTCCTCGAGTTTTTTTTTGTTTCATGGAGGTTTTTTCAGTGAACATTCTATTCATCTTTGATTAGCGATCAATTCTGCAGGCGAAATAATTCGTCTTTTCATTCTGATGATCTCTAATTGAAAATCGTTATAGAATTTGTTTTCAAATCGAATGTATTAAATGCGGTTCTCGTTTGATTAGTTCATGAGCGTTTTATTCGGCCTTCATCCATCGTATCACGGACCTTTTCCTATCAAATTTAAGAGCTTATCAGAACATTATATTATTTCTTAACAATGTTATTTAGTAGAATTTTGCTAAGAGTGAAATCCGAAGCCATACAATTTAGATTAGAGTTTAGATTTAAGTTTTTTCGCAGATTGGAAATATCGATATTCAACAAATAATTAGTACTATGAGTTTTGCATCCGAAATATCGAAAATTTACTCCAGATGAATTGTTAAATTATTAAATGTATAATGAATTAATTGTTACCAATTATATCACTGAATTTAATTAACTAATTATTCAAACAATCGGTTAATTAATTAATAATTGAGTCGAAATGAATAAACAAATAAATAAATGAATAAATAATTAATTAAATACAAGCCGCCAATTTGTGTGTGCATTATTGTGTTTATTTTGCTCCTATAGAATCATGAATGAATGCAGTTGCCAGCAATCAGCTTGCTGATGTTCATCTTGATTACGGCAACCAGTTGCAATTTTACTATGGAATACGCTGTGCTCATTCAAAATGGTGCTTTAGTCTGTCGACGTTGGCTTATTTCTCGATTTCGATATGCAATGTTTGTGTCCGTAATGTTGGCAGACGTCTGTTATGCCGCATTCATCTATCAATAACGCATAGAGAAATCATCTCATGAATATGAATAATCTGATTATTAAACAGTGTTACAACTTACAAAAAAATCGTTGAGAGCAAATCGATTCAGAAATTACGGTTTCCCCCTCCCTTCGCTCCCATCTCTTGATTGGTTTGTGATGATTTCATAGAAAAACCTTTGGGAAGAAATATATCGTCTCATATTCGTTGATGAAATTTTCCATGTTATGAATGAAAGATTCGGCGTTATTGTAGCGTAGTTTATTTACACATAAACGTTAAGCACTATTTTTGGCCACCTTTTCTTCCGTGTGCGAAATCAAATATTTACTCATGATGCGTCACTATTCAGAAATTCAATCACTCCGTTTACATTCACCACTAAAATATATTCAAAGAGCCATCTTTTTTTCAATATTATGACCACCAGGGGCGTTTATTTTGTATTATACTGTGTACGCAAAAGAAGTAAACTTATCAAGTTATGCCACTAATGTGCAGTCTTTGCTATTCGATCGGATCATTATGTGAATGAAACAAGAACAAAAACCGCATTGCATCAAATCGTAATTTCAAAAATTACAAATTGTTTGCAAAGTTCGCTACTTCAGATCCTCATCATACAGCACAACATGTTTCATTGTTGACGGCAAAGTTGTTCGGTCAGGCGAGATGTCACGCTTCTCCATCCTTTCCCTCTCCCCTCCCTCCCCGCCTCCTCTCCTCCTTTCCAAGGAGCTTTTGCTTATGCTATAGACAGCCGATAATTAAATTAGACGTGTTCTTTTGAATATTATTGTTTGCCTATTGGAAAGTAAAGGATAATTGAATAGTGCTGAAAACGTTATATCTGGTGTGGAGAAAATTATTATTATTAGTATAAAAGTACTGTCACTGGGGGCAGGGAGTTATTCCGATTTTTTAAAATAAATGAATCAGTTCTTCTTTCCTCATTGATTCAAAATTGCGTTCATCGTATATTGAATTTTCTCGCTAACTTGGAGTAGTTGTCTACAGAGGTGAAATCTTTTATCTTTCTTTTCTCTCTGTTCCTCCTTCAGCTATTCGCTCTCTCTGTTCTTCTCTTTTTCCTTCATCATAGCTCTCTTATCATCCGTCCTTGAGTATTCAGTCGATGATTAAGCTGCTCGTGATCTTTGACTTTTGCGCGTGTAACAAATGATATGCAACATAATGAATATTTGGTCATTAAACGTAATATTTCAGTTCCGCTTATTCCAGAGACGAATCTATCAGGCAGACTTGCAGATACGCGGACACAGGCAATGTTGACTAAATGTTCACTTCTAAGAGGAAAACGTCATTTATGACAGTTGTGTATTATCCATCTGTGAAGCCGATGTTTGTGGTGAATATGGAAGCGGAAGTGTGCACACATGTGAAGTGCTAGTAGGTATAACACTCTTAGGTGCATCCGTTCGGAATGGCAACGACGTACACTGGATAATGGCTCTCATCGTATTTGAATAGTGAAATTCAACCATATTTTTACTGCAATTGCTTGAGAATGCTTGAATGTTGAAGTGTTTGAGTATTCAAGCACTAAAGTATGTAAGTAGTGATTTTTCGAGTAATTTTTATGGGTACTGCTTATTTTTTGAATTAAACGTTATATTTATGAAATTATATGTATTGGAGGCATAATTAGTTAAGTACTGAGATAGCTGAACTGCACTGGTCCTTTGCTATAATTAAATTTTTTCATAATTTCTCTAGCTGCAGCTATATGTAATGAATGACGGAAAAATACACCAGCGAACGTTTCTATTTATATAGATATTTCTTTCTAACAACTTTCTTCATATTCATCTAAAAAATCGCCATATTTTCAAATTTATTGCTATATGTTCTGAGTTGGAATTGATCGTCATTGAAACCTCATAGCGTTTCTACTGAAATATCCATCTCGAGGACAAAACTGTGGATTCAGAGTCGGCGAGAAGCTTAAATTTACTAGACAAAGAAAATTCGAATGGAAATTCGCAGTTATTTTCCCTCAAATTAGAGCGAGCAATTTATCGTTTGCATAAGTCTGATGCTTGAAAATATCAAAGCATGAAATGGTGGCAATCTTAGGTTGGTAGAGCATGCCACGAGACTCGCAAACCCTAACTCATCGCACCACACTTTACCACCCTCTTTTAGTAGCGTCTAGTTTTGTAGATCTTTTATGCCTTAACGTGTGCCCTTCACCATCATCACCTCGCGCTAAGGCAACACGACAGCAGCTCTGTACCAGCTAGCACGCTCACAAAAATGCCCGCTCACTATTACTGCAGTTGCGCAATCGTCACAACGAATTGATTCATTTCGCGCATATTGCATTGATTTATTTGACTGTTTCGATTTTAATTTGAATTTCCGCAACATAAAGATCTTCTGGACGAAACAAACGACTGACCATAAGTTGTGCACTCTTCTTAACCGTTTCGAACCGTTGAATTAAAATATAAGGAAAATATTTCCACGACCGGGGGGTCTCGCTGCAAACATTTGGCAAAGAAATTAGTGCTTTGCATTCATCGTTGTTGTTATTCATCAATGCTCGACGACTCTTAAAGATGGTCCAGTTAATTCATTTATTCCAATATGACTGTGGAATTGCTGTTTTGCAATACGCTCATGCAATAGTGGAACTTCCTGCAACATTGTAATGCGATAGCGGAGTTTTCAATGTTGCAGTTCGCTGTCGATGATGTACTTTTCTTTCAAAAATCGTCTGGAAGTATATTCTAATCCATTACCGAAAAATTCTCTTTCCTAGCACAGTTTTTCTTCAGCGACAAAGTTGGGAATATTTGGACAAAAAGTCTTTTCTCCACGATTGTATTTCTTGAAATTTTATTCGCCGTTGTTATGGATGGGCTGACCATGCTGGCCGATCTACAGGTATAAGGAAATTAATTAAAGTAAGCGCATGCATCGGTGTTGCTGACAAATAACTGTGAACGCGAATCACTAGTATCGACTGAAGCAATCAACACGACGTCCTAAACCCTCTGGATATTCGTTGCAAGCTTTTGCAAAGCTTTTCAATTGTATATCGCCACATTATTCACTGTCTGCATTCGTTATTTTCTTGCCCGCTAAACGCAACTATCCTCAAAAGGTAGATATTTTCTTTATTTGTTTCTTTCCCCCAAACTCGCGTCAAGACCTGAAATTGACGCTTGTTCGCTGGATATATGAAATGAATTTTCCAAAGATTAGCTTATGTCGTTAGGCTAATCTCATAAATGAGCTAACAAAACTACTAATTAGAGCTTATGGAGAGTTGAATTGTATACGTATTTTATGTGAGAATTGGATTTTATTCAAATGAACTCACAAAGTGCTTCATACTTGGCCTGATTTCGAAAACAATATATATGGAACAATGAAGCTCTTTTTATGTGGAAGAATTTCTATGAAAAGACAAACAAAGAGAGGGACGACATTTCAAATCCTTTTCCAATGAATGGATAAGCAGTTGATGAAGAGAAAACAAAATTGTTATTATACATTAATTTCAACTCTACAAATGGCATTCGAAGGTCGAATATTTTTCCCTATGTTTTGAAGTGTTGAATGAAATTTAGCAGCTTGCCAGTTCTCAAGTTTGCTTTACTTGATAAGTTACCAAGTAGAGATTTGTTGGAAGGAAAAAATTCTACGCTCGTTGAGCGTCTTTGGCATCAATTCTTCTCTCACTTGGGAGCGTTTAGCAGAGAGGGCACCACTTAGAACATATCCAGATGGTGCTTGATGAAGAAAGAAATGAGAAAAGAATTATCATTAGGTGATTTTGTCTAATATAGGCATCGACTTATCCATACTGATGGGAGGACAATGGATTTCGGAGGGATTTTATTTTCTGCCATGAACTTTCCGTCATAAGCGCGCTAATAGCAGTGTATAAGAGATTCATCACCATCATGCCTCGAAAATGTCTATAGAACGCTGAGAAAAGTGATAATGAGGAAGGTAACCAAGCACTGTTCGCTTATATCTTTGTGATGCGAAGGATACGAACGAACGGTGAAGTTGTATAAGAATTATGAATTTTGGAGCTTAGTTATTATCGTCCTCAATAAGGAGAAATCTTTGAAGGGCGTGAATTGAGTAGGCGGTGGGCAAGGAGGAGGGGGTGGTTAACTGTTACCACATATCCATTAGTGCCATCTATGCGAAAAAAATTTCAACTGAGGCATTGCTTAAATCCTGTTAAATCGGCGTTCAATCTTTAGATACTCGGTAGCCGTTATGAACGCTGAGGATCATATAATGACACCAGTAGAAGGATTTTCCGAATCGGAGGAAGAATATCGATACTCTTATGATGTTTTACCATCAACATCCATGACGAACACATGCGACGATATCGATATGACAGCAAAACACCAGTCTGAACCATTTCTCAACAATTCTCATTCGAACCCTCATATTTTTACTCAGAGTGGACTCGTCTATCCTCAATTTGAATCGAAGAACTGCATGACCGATCGAGTCATAAAATGCTCAACGATACAGCCAACACGGGCGAATGTATTCGCATCGCCGGATATGTTACGTAACAGTTTAATTTGGGATCAGTGGTTGTGCTGTTTGGCGACTACTTTAACGCCACAACAATGGCAACACTACTGGATCAACTATTTGACACTATTTGGAACATCCGCATTGCCTCCGCATTTGGCTGATTTCTTTAATTTAGCGACACACCCACGAAACTCAACCGACAACACACTACTGCGGACAGTTCACGGTAGGCCGGTTGTTTCAAGTGAGGACGATGGTAATGCATGTTTACGCAATTCGTTATGAAAATCATCGATTATCGAGCAAGAAAACTTTTCCATCAGTGGCATCGATAATTTTTTACCTAACCGGTGTGATACTTGTGTTTCGCGCTTCATAATTCATCGCCTGTGCATCACCTAGTTCTCACATAAACTTTTTCATTTTATATTTCGTCGACTTAGTCTCGAATTTCGATGCGCAAAAATATAGGGTGCATACAAAAATATACAAAAATATAATTATTATAATTTACTGAAATAACTATAATTTATAACTTATCTAATATAACATAAAACTATGCCATAATTTACTTCATTTTAAACAATTTCATATAACGTTCGTTTTGTAAAGTTCAATAGCAGGGAAATCGTTCTTATCTGCGAAAGAATAAGCGAAAATCGAGCGTTTCATAGCAAAAACAATCGGAAATAGTCAACTCACCGCTTTATTGTCACTTAACAAATTTATCAATATTTTATATGACTTTCGTTCCTTTCGTAATGATTGCTGTTTTTATCGAGAGAAAAACATAGTCAAGCAAAATTATACCCATTTCAAATGAATCTATGCGGTTATTACATCTTCACTCGATTTGCTTCATATACGAAAAGTGCGTTCTCTACTTCTTAATGCTTATTAATCACTTTATTCCTCAATTAACATGCTGCTCAACCATTACGACCGCTGTGTATGACAGTGCACATATGTATATACATGATCGGGAAAACACATACGCAATTTCTTTGTTATAGACCAGGTTTAATGAGCAATTGCACCCTTCCTATAGTATACTTGTTCTCTTTTATCACCCACAAATATTGAATATATCGATTCATACTATTATATTTGCGCTATTTTAACACAAAGAGCCGTATATTTCTGTTGATTTTTTTGCCTTTCGTATTATAATTATAACACACTATGGAGTCATTTTCAAGCATATTTTATTATTATCTTATTGACTCTTTAATGCCGAATTCATCTGTTACAGTGAAGTCAATTTTCATTTCTATAAGAAGGATTTTTTATTCTGATTTATTGATTTCAATGAAGGCGTTTCTATCTATTTCGCCGATATTTGTATCGAAATGCGAACATTTCATCGGCATTCTGAATGGGAATATTATGCATTTTAGGGTTGCATACAATCCCACTTGTGAGGTATATTTGCTAAGCGATTAAATTTTCATTTCTTTTTCTCATTATTTATTCATATCATTTTATATTTTTCCCACTTAATGAATACTTATTTCTGATAGTATAAGAAAATATGTCATCTAAATTCATTATGAAGCATCTTAGAGCTTCTTATAGCCAAATCATCACTCAACAGTTTCATGTTTTCTTCAAGAAGCCCTTCACCAGCTAGTTCTAACCAACCAATCTCTAACGCTCGAATGCACAGATTTCTTTGTGCCTTTTTTTCATCGTATTGCAGAAAAAACCCTACGAGAGTTTCTATGGAGAATGAGGTTGATTTTTGGACAAAGTTCACTGATTTTCCAGTCAATGCATTAGACGACAATCGTTTATAGCTATCGATATATTGACAGCCTGTGCTCGCCTCGATTGGTCGCAACCCAAAAACTGATCAGATGCATTTTAATCGTCAATTTAATCACATTTAGCTTGTGAAAATGCAGAAGCTGTTTTGTCGAATCCATGCTCCTCAGGACGCGAATCCACACTCTAAGTGTTGCTATGTGAGGTTAAGGAGGTTTATTTTACATCTGCTAATGCATTGTATACATTCTTCGAAAACTGAACCACTGCCATTGGGAAGCGAAATTCCCCTCCACCCTCCTCTCCTCGCCTACACTGAAAATGTGTTAAGATGTAAAAGGGAGTTTGAAAGCTGCGAAAAGAGAGTTGAGAGACCAAACGACAAAGACGGCTGAAAAAAGGTGAGCTGCGAAATTCTTTAAACAGTAATGAAACCGTTCGGTAACGATAAGGGAGGATGGTGTGCAAAACACCACTAGATTAAATTATCAATTGTGGAGCATTGATTCTTTTTATGAAATTTATTGGTAAAATTTAACTGCATATTTCAATGTCGTAAGCGGAATGATAGTTGCAACTCAATCTAAAAGCGAGCAACCTCCATTTGTGTTACCTCACTTTTTGCTTCTTCGACTTCCTCTCTGAAACAGTGCTCATTATTGTGCGATATCAGATTTAGCTTTAAATGTACCATTTATATAGCAGAAGAACGGCAATGACGACTGAATAACGTTCATGTGAGTTTTACTTCTTATACCATTAGAGGATGGATCTCATTTGGACACCTTTCAGGTGGTTAACATCCAACGTTGTCTCTGAAGAAAACCGTTTATTGTTTCAGAAAAGATTTCATCAGCGATGTCGAACTCATTAAATTGGAATTAACTGTCAGAAAATTCTTAAGCATTTTTTTCTCAGAAATACATTCCTTGGAAAGTTGCAAGGATGGATGAATTTCACATCCTTCATTTGCATAATTCCTCAGGAGCGATAATCTTTGCCATGTGCTAGTCCCCAAATAACATAGGTGATTATGTTCAATTTATTCCAAAAATTCTACTGGATTTTGATTCTATCTGAAAGATTCAATAGCTTTCATGATTTGTAAGTGGTAGTAATTGCTTTCTTTCCATTATTTTCAATCTCTTATTGCTTCTTCTTCTTTATTCCCTCCCCCCTTCCCCATTTCGCTTCATTCGCTTTTTGGTCCTGCTCTCTTCGAGAACTTTACGTTTATCCAAACGGAATTCGGATACACCATTCCTGGACCTTCCAATTTTCTAGTATCGCCGATTTATGATGCACTGATTCTCCATGTTCATTCTCTCTGAGCTGTGTATATTTGTGTTGCACCTATAAAAACCATTCGTTTTCATTGTCGTTTATGGCATATTTCTATTGATGAGGACGAATTTATTAGAAGAATTGTGCTGTTGCACCAATGACAGAGAATTTTACCGAACCCCAGGTCACTTAGTCATATCCAATCCTGTTAAGTGTAGAAGAATATTCGATCGATCGCAAATTTTTACTTCATCCAAGTATTGATTAATTAGTTGATGAATTAAGGAGCATCAATGTAACTCTCTATTTAAAAGATATGCATACTTAGATCATCCACCATCTCGCCTTTCTTGGCACCTTATCATTCCTTCCGTCTTGTTACCACGGTCCTATCTTCCCTCCCTTAGCTTCTCATGGTAGGAAGGTGCATATTACCAAAGCTACATGAATTAGTGCTCTAGGTGAAGTTCACCTAGTCAATTTTGAACTACTTCCTGGTGGCATCAAAACAGATCATTCTAATTGATCATTTTGACCTATTTGTGTATCCTTTTATGCGTATCGATTTTCTTAACGAGCCCTATTTGTACCGGTGAGAACAGAAATGATGAGAACGGAGATGAAAGTTGTGCAGTCACAGCACAACTTTCATTTCCTTTCTCATCATTACACGAATTAGTGCATCTTCGTATAAGTTATTCGTATGGTGTTTTACGATCGCCTCATTTTATTCATTCATTCAGTTATGAAGGAATTAGTTTTTTCTGGAATTTTATGTTGCTTGTCTACCTGCATCTTTTCGGACATAACCTGTACCTCATCATCTAAGAACGATATCTCCTCTGATGGATTTGTAAAAAATATTCAACGATGCATCTCCGACAACATATTTGCATTCACACAACCTAAAATGTGAAATACCACATGAAGGAGAGGCTTCTATTAAGTATAGTGCCTCTCTTTATCGTAGTATCATTTCTCTCCTATCGAATTATCAATTCCCTAAGCGCAAATATTTTATTTGTGAAGATTTTCATTAACGTAATCTCCATATTTAGATTCTCATTTGCATTGAAAGAGGTTTGTGCCCAGAAAAATTCAGTAATTCCATTTTCACAAGTTTTTCTCTATCGATTTAGACAACTCAGATTTCGTGCCAAAATTCTTCGATGATTCAAACGATATGAAAGACATTTTTAAGCCATCCGAAAAAATTGAATATTTCTAATAGATATTGTGACTTCATTGTATTAAGTGCTACAACAACCTGGGTGGTTATTTCAACGCTGTTGAGATTTGAGATTTGAATTTGTTAGTGCGTAAATTCGACGTTAAAAATTTGCCTCTTGAATATTTTTAGAATTAAAATGAAGTTCTTTCCTATTCTCTCACTGTTGCTTAGAAAGTTTGAATGAGAAATAGTTAAGGTGGTTGAAGATGATATTTGAAAACAAGTGAGAGGTTGAGTGATAAAATATCATGAGAAATTCAACATGTGAACTCTGAACACGAGTTTTTAGATGATGGGCCACTGTGAGAATGAATAGCAAAAGAGCAGACACTTTGTCAACAATTAACTTTTGAAGATAAATTGCTATGATTGAGGTATTTTTGAGCCTTCTAGATTCTGAACAGAAACAGAGCGGATTAAACTCTGAGGTGCGTAGCATCAAATGAAGAGAGGTCAAGTTGGGGTCTGAAGTTTCGCAAATTTTTTATGATTCTTTGAAGAAAATAGTTTTACGGAGCAATGATGATAGATGATGTGGAATTGATCTTTCGCCGCAATACCGTAAGTGGACTTGAGCGGGAAGGGGAAATAAAGTGAGCGAAGAAAAGAGGAAATGACCATAAATTCTAACTTCTCATTCCGATGTGGGTCGAGTTAACACGACGAACTATTAACTTTTTTCTTGGTGCATTATTAGCCATTAACTTCGCGGTGAATTCAAGAATGTATTTGGCGATAATTAAGTGTGTATGGTTAAGTGCTCGTTAATGTAATATCTTATCGATCAAGTGCCCAATATTTGATTAAGCTGGATAAAATTCATGTGCAATGATAGCAGTACATCGATGACTGTCAATAGAAAGTAGTCTTATACCCGTATGACTCAATTTCTTTATAGCGATATGATTTTCGCTTTTGCAGTTGACTACAATATTTTCGCACTCGATTGTTCTCCTTTATTGAGTTGAATAATTTTTTTACAGAAATGTCGAATTTTATATTTGTCTTATTTCATATTCTCTGTGATGCTCTCCTATCATTTGTTTCAACTCTTTTTCCATGAAGTTTTTTTCTGTCATACTTGATATTTTCTGACCTGAATTTCAATCCGTAATGTTAAATATTGCTGTGAAGCTTTAATGCATCTCTGCGAGCTAGTGTTTTCACGTTCTGCAGATTTCCACGCCGAAAATTTGCTACGGATCCATCACTTTTGCAAATTATATATATATAGCTCGTCCGTTGGCCGCACTATATGGATCGGCGAAGATGCACTTAGCGAATGCTATGTACAACATAGCCTTGGCCTTTCGTATCTGATTTTTAATTGCCCCATCGTTTCGAAAGGGGCTACAGGCGCTTAAAGTTGCACGAAAACTGTATGTTCGTGAATTTTCCTTGCCTCTTGTTTGTATTTTAGGCTGAATGTGACAGTGGGACGGACTCCTTTTGAAAAAAGTTTTCGCGGGCAATAGTGTCAATTAAAATATTTATAAGATAATTTGTGGATTTTATTTTTTCTGTTACAGTTTATGGAATTAATCGGTGCTGTGATCGGGTTTATGGAAGCACATATTGTAGGAGTTATTCTGGCGCACTTTAATATTTATTCTCGTTGCTAATGACGGCACATTTGTAACTGAGTGGCTGATAATAATTTTAGAAAAGGAATTCTGCGTGTTACTGTATTGCACAGATGGTAACATTTTCATTGCAAGATGGGGTATTTTTGCACTCATAAATACTTCAGAGGAGCGCTTTGTGATGGATTTTTCTTCGATCCGTATATTCTATTTGACAATGGATATGCTGATGTCACTCTGCCACCACTTCCGCTGGTACCGCTCTCTAACACGCACTTCCTTCTTCATTACCATTTTCGTCTACTCGATGACAGCGTAGTTTAAGAGGTATTCCAATGATGAATGTTAAGCGTTCTGTAAACCTTATGGCTGCTAAGTAAACCGATTTTCTGTATAATTGTAAAAGGAGTGCTTTTACGAGGGGAATATTTTAGACGTAATAAACTCGACTGACATGAACGCGAATAAGAGAATATGCAAACGAATATCGACCTTTTACTTATAATTCACTCCACAATTAGAGTTTAATCTATACGAAGAAACAGAGAATAGCAATTCCGGTGGCTCGCAAATTAAATTTTCGTTTTCGAAGAAAGTAAATCGAAGAATAGCGCAAGCATAGAACTACCCTCTCCGTGGATTAAAAAAACGTCAGTTAAAGTTGAATACGAATCAAATGCTCACCGGAAAGAATCGTCTTGAAACGCTTAGAAATTCTATGTTCGTTTGAGGGGAGAAAAACTCCTATCCCCGGCAATGGCTTCTCTCGTTGCCTTAGTGATAAAGTGCCTCAGAAAACGTTCAAATATCTACATAGATAACATTTAGAAATGCTGTTTTATACATTTAATTGCATCACTCTATAATTTCTGGCTTTTTTCTTTTTTCAAAGTTTGCTCTTGTACGAAGTAAAATTACATTTATTCAAGCAGCCGTTGATAAAAATTCACTCTTTCGTTTAACTTTAATTTTCTATTGGCGTTTCATTTACTATATTTTTTCATCATTTTTCACCCTCTCCCTTTTCCACCGCTCTTTGTGAGACGTTTTTTTCTATCAACCACAACAAAGCCATCACCGCTATTAATAAAATGTTAGCCACAAAACTCATTGCATTTTTTTGTTCCTTACTAACCAATCTTTTCTAGAAACCACTACTCACATTCAAAAAATCGTTGGTATTTTTTATTTGTGTGGCAAATTCAGAATCATTATTTAGAGCCAACACAGACATATTTCTTTTAATGGTATTGTCTAGTTACTGAAATTCGATAGGTTTGATTGGCTAAAATGGTATAGCAAAGATCTGAGTGAATATATTCAGCAGGTTTATTGGATCGATTGGGCTATCCAGTAGATTTTTCAATCATTCTAAGCACTTAATAACCTTCATAAATCGATTAATGAACATTTATCGATTTTATATCCGATTTTTTTCCCATAATTTCGTGGAAACTTTTTCTGAAGATTTTCTTTTTCTATAAATTTTCCACCTTAGTTTATTGGTTGAATTTATATCCATGAATTGATTCAACACCACTTCCTTAAAGCTGCTCACAGTTTTGTTAGGATTAGACAAAATCTGGAGTTATTGTAAGGAATTGTGGATCACTGTAACTAATGGAATAACTCACAAAATAACACAGCATAATAAAAAATGTATTCATTTTTCAGTCTTATAGTCTAAAAGCAACAAATAGTAGTATAGTCTTAAAACGTTGTAAAGGTTTTTCATTTCTGTGATAAGAATGATAACAACTATGATAGCACTTTATCATGTGAAATAATGCAAACATTTTTCTTGCCCACATATATCTCTTATGAGTGATGCTCATGCACGTTTTATACTCAAAATTATATAAAATCTTTATCATTTGATATCGCTATTTTCCAATAACTTCACTTCCTCTTTTTCAATGGTATTTTTTGTTTCGCATTTTGGAATTTTTGCATTGTTGAATGCAGCGAAAATTAATCACCTTCAAGTTTTATTTAACGAAAAATCTCCATTCTCGCATAAAAATCTATCTTTTTTCTACAGAATATTTTCTTTTGTTCAAGAAGTTCGCTCATGTAAGAAACGACCGTGTAAAAAACAACTTTATTGTAAAACTTGAACTCATAGAAAGAACTTTCCTTCAAAGCAGAACTCAATATCTAGACCGTTCTCTTTCTTTCACTTCAGCTTTTTCTCCTCCCTGTCGTTCCCATATCCTCCTCAATGTGCACTTTTCGCTGCTCAACGTCTTCATTCATGGGGACAAATTCACTGGTATCAGCGGTCTAATTGACAGGAGTAAGTGCTTCACATTTCGCCGTTAATTCGCATAAAAGTTTGATCCTTTATTTGCATTAAACAGCTGCAGGTCTTAATAGACACGAGAGTTATAAAGAGCTGTGCTTGATTATAGAGACGGCGAGGCAAAGACATGCAAAGAGCTTCGTCGAGATTCACAGAGATTTAATGAGCTGCATAAGGGTTGGGTGCTTTGTAATTAAGTGACTGCGATGAATTATGGAGAAATTCTCGGTAATTAAACTTTCGAAATGAAGGCCGTTGAATTTGTCCGGGCATCAGGCTTTATTTCAAACATTTGAAGTGTGCTATGAGGTTGAGAATTTTCATTTAAAAAATTCTAATATTTAAGAAATGAGATTTTTTCGCTTTATATGACAATCCATCAAATACCTTCTGTTCTGTAGAGATGAATTTTTCTGTAACGGATTGGTAAAATCATTCATTCGAATTGGGAGGCGATTAGACGCGGAGATTTTTTTCTGTAAATGTCGAGAGCTTAGTGAGTGAATTCCCATTGATCGGACGTACTAAGTAAACATCATTTCGAAGGACATCCATTGAATTTTTAAATCGCGGTTTAAATTTAGGTATGTATAATTTAATGAATATGATAATGAAAGGTTGAGAGAGACCAAACTGTTGAATATCACTCTCTCTTCTCTCAATTCCCTCCTCCTGTGTCCTCATCCTTCCCTCCCCACACACACTCCTTGTCGTTGGTGAGCGAGGTGTCGCTGTTACCGTACCGATTTATAGTATTCGTTCTGCAAACGTTGTTTAGTTTTCTGTCTGTCAATTTAAATAACGATTCACTGAAAATTGCTTATTAACCGTCGCTTTTCATCGGAGATATTCGGTTAAAGCTTCGCTATTTTTACTCTCACATAGTACCCCACTTATTTAACCCCCATGGGGTTGTAATTCTTTAAGATGGCAAGAAGGTGAGGTATATGATTTATGTCATCGCTTTGTTCAGTACAGTTTCTTCCTCATGATAACATAATGCCCTTTTCATGTAGTTGACGCTTCCTAGAACCTGTTCTACAAGTTTTATGCGGTAACTATTCCAGACAACTATATGATACGGGACGTTTGCGCAACTAGCTTTCCTGTGTAGTCCACAACGGCGCAATGGTCCTACTCTCTACGGATATCCATTCCAGCAGCCCCAAGAATTTCTTTCTTTTCCCTCTTCGCTTTTCTCTTAGCTTCCACAACCATCTAACTCACTCGTTTCTACCAACGGACTGTTTTGCACTGCGCACTACAGTGATTTTGTTTGGAGAATGCTTATGTCGTTTTGAAACGCGCAATATATAAGAAATGTGTTTCGTTCAGAATTAAGTAAGTCTAACAGATTGGAACGGAGGGTAAAACGTAAATTTGACAGAATAAAATTTAAATTTTCCGTTCGATAAAAGTCGTTCGAAGCGTCGACATCGATTTTCATTATATGATGCTTTAATGTGGAAGATCTCAGAGAGCCAAAGATAAACGAAAAAGCGCACCGGCAAATTGGCAGAATATGCGCTATTTCGATTGCACTTACTGGCTAGCTGATTTCATTATCGAATAATGTGTAATTTTGATAGTGAAGTTTTTATTTCGTCCAGAAAATAGAGATCACTCATAACGTGAATGCAAAAGAAAGAGGCAGTCATACAAGCGATCACAGCGATCAAAAACTGGATATCTGTTGAAAACAACCTTGGAGATTTTTTTGGGGCTTGAGACAGTTCAGATGAATGATAAACAAATGAGGACATTAGATGGATGAGATGATATCAATCGGGAAGTTCATTCCACCAACCGATAACCCGAAACAGGAACAACTATAGAATGAATTGAACACAACGTGCACAATAGTGCGCTAATATTTCAATAGTCCGAAAGCACATACTCTACTCAGTAGTGTAGAAAAATTTCAGTCCGCTTTTCAAAGTAAACGATAATAAAATGCCATCGATCGTCGCGGAATTTCTCATCTACTTTGTAATATTCTTACATGAATTTAGATGTCGTCTCTCGATTATATTTGAACTTATATTGAATGGAAAGGGCATTATCTTCTATCTTTTACTGTAAATGGAAACTCTGCTAAATATAAAAGAATTGAGACTCAATGAAATTGTCGTAGGCTATCATTAATGAATACACAATATACTAAAATACGGTTCATTCTGATTGCGTAGGAAAGGCTTTCAGTCTGCAAATTCAGCTTCCTATATACTCAACTGTTGAATACAAATTTGTTAAGGGGAAATGCAGCAAATTTTATATTGTGTTGGATATATTTTTGACAGTTACTGCTAAATAAGCGTTAATATAGTGCTATTGTTTTATTGACTCAGTTTAATGAATCTTAGATCTCTCATTTCATTCCAAGTGTCCAAACCGAATCAACATCTTTTTTAATGCACGCTGATTCCTGGACAAATGCGTTGGTTCTTTCTGTGATAAATACAATACCTCTTAATCTGACTTAGAGTTTACCAACTTAAGGCTGTCTGGAATGGCAGACATAGCACTAGAGACCTGAGGTTGTCTACGTGCCAACGACATATGGCCGCCTAAGTGAACGACTGGCCAGACATGTGGAACGTGAAGTTGAAAACCGTTTGAAATGTTGAAAGATAGACCGCGTAGCTCTAGCGAAGCCGATCCGAAGAGGAGCACAAATTCGAAAAGAGTGAAAGAAAGAGAGAAACTGGGGTGGTATGTTGATGATCTCACTTACTAATCGCCAACACCGGAGTGTTGGATTTTGCAAGTCGACTGCAGCACAGTGTTGTTTCCTTGCTCACCACCACCTGCATTCCAATGCAACGCATTCAAGTTGCTTTCTTGCCTAACCAAACAACAATAGGGGAGAGAGGAACGCGTTGGCTCATTCGTTCCTCGGCTTTCACATTTTCTAGACCTACTCTCTCTTTATTACCTCTGTTATTGCTTTTAATATCACCAGCTTACCTCAAGAACTGGTGAGCACATTTCCGATCCCCACATTAAACGTAATCGTTTCGAACCTTCACGCAATCAATTGTTGTGCGCGCGTGCCTAGCATAGTGACTATATCTCTATCCTTATTCTTTTCTTTCAAGCCTTAATTCACAGTCTGTTTCTTATATTCAGTTTTATACTGGTTTCGGCGCTCAAACTTTACTGGAGGCAAGAAAGCGGCGATTAATATCTTGCTATAATTAGAAAAAATTAGGCTTAAAGTGATTCGTGAAATTTCGACATTTGACGTCGGGGTTTATATTCGAGGAGATCAAGAGGGCGAGAGTTTCATTCGTGATGCCAATGTGTGTAATTCATAAATTCATGAAGTTTAATCGAGAGCTTCAAGTTTCTATACAATAAGAAGGCGTTATATGCATAGCCATATGTGTTGTAAACACAAGAAACAAATGGACATCGCTGAGAAAAAACATTCCTTATTATAAGATACTTATGTAACGCTTCATCGTCAAATATTTATGCTATGAATTCCACTAAAGAGATTCATATTGCTGGAAATGTTTCCGGAACTACAATTTTTTTCCCCTTTTTTAAAGAGAACACCATTTCAACTGAAATACTTCTGCAATTTCGACTTCAAGGAATCATTTTTCGATTCCGGAAGGAGTGTCTACATTTCCTGTAAGGGAATTGCCGGAAATCAATATCTGCACCTTATTAATTGTCGCAGTGTAACTACTACAGAAAGTTATTGAAATTCCGATGATATACTGTTGTCAGTGAGGGTAAAGTTAGGAAGGAGTGAGAAACAAATTTGCCACTTATTTTTGAAAATTTACGGTCAAACGATATAATGCGTGATAGAAGAAGGCTATATAAAATGCAATTACCATTGTGCTGCTTCCCACTGTAAAACATAAGAAGAGATTAGGCTTTAATATTTGCGAAATTAATTCTTAGCGTTCTTTCGAAAATCATAAAACCCTTTGAAGTAATAATACGCCGACGGATATGTTCATCGCTTTCGAATCTTTCTTTCATTCGATGATATCGTCGGAATACGTCAAAAAACTTTTGGAAATTGAAAAAAAGAAACTTTCACCACAGCAACTGACGATTGCTGCGGAGGTAATTCGATTGATCTATATGACCACTTTTCATAGAAGAATTGTTGAAAAATAGATTCGACAACTCCACTGGGAACGTGAGGATTATGTTCACTTTGAAGGATTTGTTGTCTTAAGTGCACTAACTTTTCGCGACGTATAACATAATCTTTTCATTGACTGCTGATAAGCTGACAATATTTTAATCGAATATATATATATATATATACAGTTATATATATAATAGATATATATTTATATTTATAGTTATATATAGTTTTGTTTATATAATACATTTCTGTGCTATATAAAATGTGATCATAATATGAGTGAGGCCACTTTTCCTTGATTTACCCAATATTACTTATGTCTGTATATATACATATCTCCGCATTAAACCAGCCTGTTTTCTTACACTTATACGCCGTTCCTTTCCCCGTCTTCCCCGCCACTCTTCTCCCAATATCCCCGACTGTTCTCTCATCCTAATTAAATAATAACGTTCCCATCGTCCCCATCACAGAATGTTATAATAACTTCCCCGTCACAGACTCTACGATTAGTCAACTAGTGGTTTTCTCGACTTTGCCACTATCTGCTGCCAATTGCCAGTTCTGCTGGTGAAGGAATTCTATCATCAACGGCGCTTGTCAGTCGCCCGCTGATGGGGGATTCATCGTCCTCTATGCGTGGCGAAATAGAGGTTCAGTGATCAACAAAACGAACCTGTCATTTCGTATTGCAACTGTACGTAGACATGTGGCAAGAAATGTATGAAAAGATAGAGGAATGGCACCTCTTCCTTTCCTTAAAGCTTCGATAACAACTTCCCAGTAATTGTAACGTTATAACTCTTTGAAGGTTAGCAGCAAGTATTTACTGAAAACATTTTGATGTGTGTTGACTAATTATTGCGCATAATTGTGTGGTATATGTATGCACTCTATATATACCACTTTAGTAATACGTACTTATGTAAGCAATTATTATATTATTGAGTGTAGAAAACTACAAATGAACAAAAAATTAAAATATGAATGAGGGGACGTTTATTTTGTTCATCCAGTACCTAGGTCATCCACCTCTGACTGAAATCTCAGTGCCGACGTGACTATCTATGCATAACACTTGCCAAGCTGCTCTTTTTCGTCGAGTTCCGCTGTTAGAACCATTGCAGCGAAAGTAGTGCATGTAATTGGATGTGTGTGGAAGGTTAAACATTTCGAGGAGTGAAGCCAATGATATTTTATGGTTAACGGTAATTCTCTGTTGAAATTAGCACTTTTTAAAGGTTTTCGGTTAAATTTTTTGCTCATTATCGATTTTTAACAGTCTCAGTCTAAGTTTGAGAAAATGAGACTCTGTTATGTTTTATGAGCACATTTTGGGAGATTGTTTTAAAGTAGTGGCTAAATTGGAGTGAAAATTGCTGCTGAAGGCGAGTGGAAATATCATTCATGGAACCTTTGGAATTCGAACTTCTGACTCCGATTTTTCCTAACATGTGCAATATGTCCGTCCATAGCTACCGCAGATTCCGTAGGAAGACGTGTACTATTTTTAATCCCCGTACAAAAAATCGCCATGCTCTAAAATCTACGTCTAATTAAAGTTAGCTTTATTTATATAACAAAGTTTATGCATTATACTTAATTTTATGAAAGTTCATTTATTATTTATTACAATATTCTAGCAAGAAACTTGTTGAGTTTTCTCGAAGTATTCGAAAGTTTATTGAATACTTTAATAGCCTTGGGAACTTCTTCGAGTTAGTGCTGTTGCTTCCCTGGAAAAAAATAATAGAAACATCAGTTATAAACATCTGCCGCCGACATTCTTGCACATAAACGCTATTTCAGAATGCGGCTGGTGCTAATTTTAGACGTTGTGAATATTTTCTTTTAATTTTTTTGCTAAGCACTCAAGAAAATATATGTTGAAATGTTGCTGTTTTTCTAGGAATTGAGCCGAAACTCAGAGCATCCTTAATACTAAGCATAAGCTTATGATTTTAAGGAATTCTCCTCGTTTTTTTTTCAGTATGTGCGCTTAACTTTAGATGCTTTCATATTGCCTAAATACTTTGAAATCAAGAAAAAAAATCTTTTTTTTTGAGTGATGATTTACTCTATTTCAATGAGCATCGTTTTCAGTGATCTTCAAAAATGCATGCTTCAGCAGTTCCACATTTACACAACCTCCTCACTCTAGTATAGTTTATTTCGTATCAGTTCTAATTTGGCGCTGATACTCCAGTCCTTCTCGTTAGCCCCATCCTCTTTACCTTTCCTTTCCTCTCCTCTTCTCTTCTTTTCCTCATCTATCTTCCCTATTTTCTCTTCATCGTTTTCTTTCGTTTTCCATCCTCACCTTAATTTCGCAGTGTACACCTTCGACCGGGCACAAATTAGAATACCTCTTGCTTATTGCCTATAGTTCAAAGAAATTTTTCACCTCACCGTGGTCGGTAGGTATGCTATTGATATGAATGCAGCACCAAAACTTAGAAGCTTTTACGCCCTGTAAAACATGGGATTATGCAGTAATAGGCAAACTATTAATGAAACCCATCGATAAAACTTGTTCGACTTTCTTAACTCACTAGCAATTTCCTCCTCTGTTAAGCTTATCATTGCCAGCATCTAATCATTCAAAGATCGGATTAAATAACTTCTTACCATCTCACTCAATCACTCAAAGGTGGAATTTAGAAAAGGGGGATAATAGGAAAAGGGAAAGGATTTACTAAAATTTTCAAGTGATATTCATTATTGCCAATCATAGTGATAAAATGGAAATGAAGTCAACTTTCAGCTAAATGTTCGCAGTTGCGTTCTTTTTTTTCGATCTTTAGAGGCCAGTGGCAGCCATTATTCTTCTTCTGTGTAACTAAATGCATTTCATTGCTTATCCCTCTCAGTGACACATCACATGATCTAAATGCTTCATTTCCCTCATTTTCATACTCTTCAGTAGACACTTTCTGTCTGTGCTTTTCCATACTTTTCTGTAATCGTTATGACCTTTATCGTTTGAATACCCCGTCTTGTCAGCGAAATATTCTGGCAAATCATCCCATTAAAAATTGGTTGAAAACGATTGCCTGATTTTGCGCACTCATTTTAAAAGTGTCCAACATAAGTTTTAAATCTTAGATCATCGATTATCGATTGATCATATCATTTGATTAGCAAATGAAAATCGATTAGCAAAGCTGTTTGTTTGGTCAAATTTTCCGATTATGGATGAATTCTGTACGTGATCATGAACCATTAACATTTCCAGGATATCTCTGAAAGTGGCAATTCGACTCACGACTGCTTCATCAATTGTGTCCATAACGCACGTTTGTTGCGTTTTCAATTCAATCTATCTGCTTCGTTGTTGCTAGCGCTGCCCTCACCTTCAATAATAACATCATTATTTCTCAAAGGAGAAAAGTGTATTACGCTGAGCCAACTCACAGTTTAACGTGAGGAATCACGTAAAAGGCGGTATCATATTCTCTAAAGCAAAGATTTCCATATAACCGTGCCTTCTGCATTTACGTGTGCTTCATTTCTTCGTTACTGAAACGAAAACTCTTCTCAAAAGTAATGGGTAATGCGGCGACAACACAGTCATCTGCCTCACGGCGTCAACACCATCTTGATTTTAGTGGTGCAGGGAATTCGAACTTCTACAACGGTAAGTTGAGATATTTTATTCCTCTTTTGAATGAGTGACTACATTCCATGAAATGCGCCCATTTCGTTCTATTGAATTGGAAAAGTGCAATTCAAATGTGAACGATCGAATACTATCCACTGAGAGATATTTCGGAGGTATTGTGCTGCACGAACATTATACTCTGTAATGCACAATGGAAAGGGACTGATCGTTTACGGATACGGATATGAAAGACAAATGAGGAAGAAGCGTTTATCAAATTTGATGAAGTATATTTTTCACTCATTTATGAAAATAGCACCGTTTATTTAGCGAAAAAAACGCAGTTGACATTGGAGGAGTATGAAACGCAAATAATACGATGAGATTTTCTCATTGAGCCATCAAATAATTCGCATGCAATCTTGATAAACGAGGTAAATAAAGCGGAAATTCCTCAAATTTGTTTCATTGTCGGTCGTTGTAACACATCGATGAGCACTTAAATATCTGAGGTGATGATCGATTTCAGCCTTTGCCACAGAGTCGAATGGTAGACAAATACAGGTTGTGTGAGCGTGTTTTGTTCTGTGAAATTACTAACGTGCGGAGTGGTTTATTTTCTTCACTGCGTTTATAGCAACTAAATGCCAACCAAAACACTCTTTCCTCATTGCTGCAATTTTTTAATGTATAATTGAGAAAAAAAAGGTGTATTATAAAAAAGCACTGAAATAATTTCTCATTTATGTATGGATATATTCCTATAAGTATGCTGTCTATAATCTTATAATGAATTCCGAAACGTGTAAAGATTTTCTGTTTCTCTTTTATTCTAGCAAATTCCTCTAGGTACATGATCGGTAAGCTTCTTCACCGTCTGCATCATCGATCTTTTATTTATCAAATACTTGAATTTCTGATGTCGAAAATGAGGCCCTACATCTTATAATGTTCATACAAATAGCCGTCTCATTTTCTCCTTTTAAGCAATGTTTCTGGCATTATTTATTTACCGGATTGAACAATTCTAATTGACTTTTATATGCTGTTGATTAAATCTCATCTCATTGGAAATTCTCAAAAAATAATTTTTCTTTAGCGTAATTACAAAGTGATCATTATTCTCTTGTTCAAAAAGCAAGTACGATGGATAGTTTAGTGATGAATATGTGCTCATATAATTAATATAATGGAAAATATAACTTTTTTTCATAGACGTTCACTGACAAAACAAGAGAACAAAATAGAATAGAAGAAAATATCGCTGTGCATTTTCTAAATTCGTTATTGGCGTTTAATTCATCATTGAGATTTTATTGCGCTAGGAGCCTTTCATATTCGTATTTAAAGCACATAAGGTCTCGATTGTTGCGCTAGCAGTTTACATATTCAGCAATATTTCCTTCATCATTGACGGAATATAAAGATCACTCTCGTCGAACTTAATGCCATGTACCATTCTCCTCTCATCTTCTTTTCGTCTATTGCCCACTGAATTCATTAAATTCAATAAAATGCGAAGTGACGTTTGCAAATCAAATGTTGAAATATTCTCTGTATTTTCTAATTTGAATTCGAATATGCAAGTGACAAGTTGCATGCTTTTAACAGTGAAAAATAGTTGCGTATCATCAGCAGAATTCTTTGCTTTGCAGCACAGATGCTAACAGCCTCGTTTTTATTGCACTATGTTGATTGCAAGATTGGTGGAACCATGCATAAATCTCTACTTTTGCATAATTTTTTGGTCGCTTATGACTGTCACGATCGTTCTCGTAATATCTGAATGAACTAACCTCTCTCCGCTCTTTTTCTTTCCTTCCACTGCTGAGTCCCTTTCGTACATGATGAAACGAAAGGGTCTCAGCAATGGAATAGTATGTATTACATTTTCGAGGGAAAACTCCGCGATTTCTTATCTCATCTCTAATTTCTCATCCTGCATCGCTCGCACTCCCTGTTTCACGTTTCCCACATACCCGGAAGCTTTTCATTTTTTTAAAATTTGCGACTTTCTTCTAAAATTTTCAAGAATGCATTTCTGGTGATTTTGTATATCGTCACCAAAAAGGAAAGGAGTTATTCACAACGGCTAAAATTAGTTGATTGACCACTTTCCTCATGATTGAGCCTACTTCTTAATTTTCACTTTGCTGCGCTAAGTGAAATGCTTTAAATTTTTTAATACTGTACTTTCGAAGCATTCCCGTGCAAGTGTTAATATTCTATCCTAAATTTACGAGATGAGATGAAACCTATGAAAATGATGCCGCTTTTCGGCATGTCTAATTAAAATATAAAAAGTGGGCAGTTGTGATGAGTCGAACAATAAAAGTCGTCTATCGAAAGAAACGACTTTCGCAAGGAATGTGGGCAATGCTTACTGGCAAACATTCTTGCAACAAATAACATTGGTGCTATTATCATGTTTTATTAATGAGGAGTGCTTATCTCAGCAAGATCGCTTTATACTGAAGCCGAAAATGATTGCCAATGAACGATGGGTCGTTTTTTCGACTTATTCATCCGTCAGTTATTTTATACTCGCTTAATGATGTAAATAATTTATAGTGCCGTGTTGCCTATAGAAGTCAGGTGGTTAATTCATTTCGAAGAAGTGTTTTTATCTATTCATAATTATCAGTTTTCTTGAAAATTCTGCACCAATACTGATTTCGGTAAATTCTAATAATCTTCGTAAACATCACTGACGATATACGTCAGAAGGCGACTCTTTTGAGTCGAATCTGAAGGGTTCGACTCGCTGCTCAGCTCGCTTCAGAACCGATTATGAAACGCGCCTTTTCGCCTTTAAAAGGTCAAAGTTAGGATGCTGAGAGCTCGCATTTTCGGTTTCAAAATCCGCTGCAGCCTTCGTTTTTTTATCGAACTTGTCACTAGTACCACTCTAATACTGATCATGGTAAGCTTAGTGGTGTTGTTCTTCTTGTTTATTGATCGAAGTTAACATTCAATATTATTCCCATCAACTCTTGAGTAGTGCAACTGTGCTTATGAAATCAGAGGCAACAAAGTGCTCTCTATTTTTTGTCATCTACGCACCAACTCTCACGCCGTCGATTCCTTACATAATTGAAGGAACTGCAGAGATTCTCCACTGTTGTGCCATTTAGAGCATACCTGGTGGGCACGGACTGCATAGTGACAAGCGCTGGGAGATCATATTCCGTGAAGAGATGAGGAGAGTAGAGTGGAAAGGCTAGTAGAAGAGAAATGATCAATGTAATACTGCAGCAGAATTTATTCGTCGAAGTGTCAGCGCCAATGGCGTTTTTTCTTCTTGACTTACCTACCTTCAGCACCACAGACGACTAAAGTGATTCTAAAAAAGTTGGCATTTTTCGATTATGGCCTTTATCCACTTCGAATAGAAAGCATTTATTATCCATTCACTTCATTCCATTATTAGCAATAATATAAAAGGGTGATGTTCGGTCGGAATTTTCAGAGAGATGTGTTCGAATATTTCAAGGGTTACACTTGATTAATCCGGATTGCACAGACAAGCTTTTTGTTTAAACTGGCTGTTATTTAACTATAAAATGTTTGAATTGCATGCAGATATCTGGATTTACCTTTCATTTCTTGCTGCCAAATTAATATTGATGTTAGTGCTTATTTAGTGGATGGTAATACGCTTTACTACTGAACGATTTTAGTCACGTCAGTGAGAGAAAACATTTTAGAGGGACGGGAGTAAATGCAAAGTTAGAGGTATCAGTGACAATTACAATTCATTAATTTCTTGCAAGCACGCATCACGCCAGTCGCTTTCATAAATTTTCAGCACCTAACAAAATGTCGTTTATAGCACTTGCATATTATTGCTGAATTAATCGCCGTTATGATTTCGTTAGGAAAAGAAGAATTTCACATGCGTCTGTGAACTTCTAATTGTAGCGTGCATTACAGTTAGTTTATTCGTGTGGCTAGATATCTGTTCATTTGTGTGCCTGTCAATCTGTGCTTTACCTATGTAACCTGCATCAGGCTATGACCTCTCGAATGAGTAGAAAGCTTGCCTCACCACTTCTGAGGAGACGCATCGCGCCTAAATTTTACGCACTGTAGAGAGGAGGACATGAAAGTTCAGCTGTAGATTTGTATCACAGTAGGTCCGTTTGAAAAATGAGAGCTTTTTTGCTCATGTTGCATTATTTGCTGGTAGCTGACTGATTAGATAATTGGGAGTTTTCCATCTGTTTTTATAACATCAGATTTTATGGCAGTTCTTTTCAGTGGTTCCACCTCTGGCGCCATAGAGACGATCCATCGTTTCTAAGATGTATTCTAATTTTTTGACGTTAACCATAAATTCTTCGAGACTAATGCGTTAGCGTGGAATGTTTATCCCAATGTCAAAATATATCGTCATGTTCCATAAACCTAACCTTTCGCGAATTCAAATCTTCGATCTGACAAACAGACAGACATAATGGATATTATTTCTCGAGAAGAATATTCCCATCGAGGAAATAAATTCAAATTTTTGCGAAGAAGAATTCGAAAAATTAGTGTTAATAACTCATTGAACTGATAAAGCGAATTTCATTTTATTTTCAATTTTTTCCTCCCAATTGTGATTTATCATTATTCATCCATCATCGTTTCATTTGCCATTTTCGATGGTCAATTGAATCGTTGAAAAAGTGCACCATTTTTGATGCAATTCTAGTGAATATTGCTTTAATTGCGAGAACACTGAAACGAGTCTTATGATATACCGGTTCAGAGGCGCTTTAAGATTTACGTGGATTGGCAGTAAACATGCTTATGTGCTATTGAACAGAGAATGTGCTTATCGGCAGCCGGCGATCAGCAACTGACGATACAGTTGAGATTTAAGTTCTGAATCTTCGTCCAGCTTTTCATCCCACCTCTAGAGGCGGGAGGGTTGTTTGAATGGTTGAGAGAAGGGGAAGGGGGATAGATAAGCATGTTTGCGGAAGGTAATAGCACAGGGTAGGGAATTTCTCAAAGCTGTCACTGGTTATGTTGGTGATGTGCGCTAAAGAGCGCTTTTGCTATAATTCGCAAGTGGCACTATGCAGTCATACTTTCCGGTAATCTTCGTTTTCATTTTGCATCTTATTTTTCTTCAGTTCTTATTACGTTTTTTTCACCTTTTCCTTGTTTTTGATCCCTGTTCTTACATGAGGTCATTGTATTACGTTATTCCGGATAAGGCCACTGAGGTTATAAATCTGTCAAGGTTTGAGTAAATGGTGTTTTGGTTGAGATATAAGGAAGTTGTTCTTTTCTTGAAGTTTTAGCCTGTATCTGGATGGTGGAAGCTACACCCCAAAGGAAGAAAAACGAAGGGGAGGGTGTACTCGAAATTTGGAAGAAAATAAGCATGGATTTATTGGAGATGAATGGTGGAGGGCTGTTGTCTAGGAAGGTGTCTGCATGAAGTAACTTAGTACAAATGAAGTGAAAGAAAGCATATCAGTGATTCTTCTCTAAGGTGGAGACACCATTTCAACGAATCTATACAACTTTCTAGTGGCAATTGCCTTCGATATGTCAGTCACAATTTGCTAAAAAAGGAACGAAAATATATAGCTAGCCGAATGGACTATTAGCACAGCTGTGCGTACTTGTAGTCGGCAAAATCGATAGCGATCCATGGAACATCACATAAACATAAATAAACCATCGGAAATTTGATACGCTTTGTTCAGTGAGAAAATCGTATGGAAGAATTTTCGTAAATTATTCAAAAGCTGTAAAGGTAAAAGGTGCTTCCTAAGTGGAAGAAATATGTGAAAAAATACGATTTTTTCGTCGTGTAGCAAAGGATTATTTTTGGCGATATGATGGTTTTTCGTGGATTTTTGTGTCGGCGTTCGGAAAACTCGCTGATTTAACGAGAAGATTGCAGAGTTGCTGACAACTAAACGCAATCACAATTGTAGTATTTTAGCAATGCGTTCAAATCGACGAACTGGAATTTCGATATCGATTGAAATAATCATACTTGAAAATAGATTTTTGGTGTCTATGGAAATGTTGCTCTTAATTTAGCATCATCACAACAAGAAAATGACTCGATAATCGTCGATATTTATTTCAAAGTTATTTTCTATCAAATTCATTGCTGATAAAAGCTGTTACACTGAAAAAATATGATCTTTAGAAAATTACAGAGTTATGAGTGATTAGATTATTTAAACTTAGTATGAGTTTATACCAGTTCAGCTGAAACAAGTTTGACCTGATGAATGACTCCGCAAAATATCACAATATAAGTATGTAGTACTATTATTTCGAATTGATAGGACAATTCTATGAATTCCAACTTTATAGACAAAGTTGACGCCTATCATATAAATTGGAGTTATCTTTACAAAATTTCCATACTTATCTTACGTTTAGAAGTAATAATATATGCATATGCGTATTATTTTTATGCGTGCAATTTGCATTGAATGATGTGAAATGTTTTTATTCGAATTTATATTCTGTTTAAATATTATCTGAATAATTCTAATAAGGAATAAATGCCGATAAAAATATTAACTTTTAAGTAATTTTCTTATGATATATATATGTTGGTGTGAGAATTTCCATGAAAAATATCACATATCTGTCGTAAAAGAGTACTCATTTCAATGCATTTTTTTTCGGAAATTCACGATGATACTCGAAAATATTTCACTTTGATGAAGAGACCGTCAAATCCGTATTGCTACGTTTTTCAATTAAGAGAAGGCATTATTAATTTTTTTCCCTTCAGTTCGTTAACTTTTTGTTAAATTTTTTCCCTTCAGTTCTCATTTTCCAAAAGTAAGTTAGTTCTAATACTTTGCTTCATTTACTAGATTGTGAGTTTGCACTCACTCTGTCGGTATTTTTTAAATTGTCTGTTGAAGTTGGTAATGAGCTTATCGGTTTTATCAACTTGTAAGAGAGAGAAAGGGAAGGAGAGAGAGATAGAAAAAAAAGATGAGGGCAGTTGAATCCTGCATGCATCGAACAGTTCATTGGATGCAACGCAAAAATTGCCTCAACTCTGTCCGCATTTAACATCTTCCGGTTTGAAGTCTCCTCATGCACAATCCCCATTAAGCCTTGCTCATCTGGAGCTATTAACAAACGAGCAATTGAAGCGATCCAATGTCCATTCATAAATCGTATAAAAAAGCCGATAACGACGCATCGAAAGAGAGGCAGAGAAAGAATGAGAAGAGTGCAATAAAGAGAGAGGTGGGGGAGGGGGACATTTTCATATTTGATTTGCTGGAAGTGCGCAATACGAGTGCAATAGGAGAGCGTGAAGAGCAGTGCAGAAAGTGAAAAAGTCTGAAAACGTCGATGCGTCAACTCGGGCGGTAACGTTTGCCACGTTGGTGTATTTTTGAATGAACGAGGCTCAGTTCTTTTTGGTGACTAATCTCACTGTGAAGAACTGTTCCCTGTATATTCAATTCAGAGCAATTGCTAGAGAACGCCGGTTTGAATCGTCGAGAATTGGAGAAAAGAGCGCCAGAGGAGGGTAAGAATATTCCAAAATATTACTTCATTTCTAATTTTGCAATGTTTTATCAAATCCACCGTCGATTCTGGCTGCCATTGTTTCGTCGCTGTTCTATTATCGATTCACTGATTGTTCAGTATCGATTTGCTGGTTGCTCCATTTATTGATCCATTTACCTGTTAATTGATTGATCCATTTCCTCTACTCGATTCGCATATAGCTTGATTGCTGATCTGGTTTGCCTTTATTGACGAATTCTAAGCAACTACATATGAATATTGGAGGTGATTAGAGGATAAGAACAATGCGCACGTTAAAGGAGCTGTGCTCCTCACCATTTTCAATTTGCACCAATATCTTCGATCGTCCAGGTATGAAATTTGTATTTCCGTGTCTCTTTCTTTAAAAAAAACTGTCACTTGCAGCACTCGTCAGTGTTTTCTTCGTGAGCAGCTATTCGATGGAAGATGACTGTATGATTCTTGAATAATTATATCGCATAGAGCTTCAGTGAAGGTTTAAAATATTGTTTTTAGTGCAGCTTGTTAATTTTCTGAATTGGCGCAAAATTTCGAAAAAAAAACCTTTCGGTAGAATCCGTGAAAGCAATTTTCGTCCCCTCCCTCCTAAGTAGATCTTTAAGAGGGGAAAAGTTGTCTTTAGATGAGATATCTTTCCTCACCATCTGTTGATTTTGTGAAGAACTCGGAGGAGGATTTTTTTTGCGTGCTTGAAAAGTTGTACTGCAGTGCGCAGCATTTGTAGCAGAAAAATACCCTTTACACAATAATTTACAAGCTTTTGCAAGATTATATTCTTATTCGGCTTATTTGGGTATTTGCATATCAGTCGTTCAATCTGGTAACTGTTGCCAACTTCAGCTTTGAATGATTTGTTTGAAGTGATTTATCGATGAATGAACAAAGAGTATCACAGAGGCAAAACAAATGAGCATGACATATTTGTGCGCATATTTGTTACAGATTTTTTATTGGATTTATCATCTATCGAGTAATGGAAGTGCTTTGTTGCTGCTTCGTTTTTCATTTTCCCCCTTGTGAAGTAAATAATGAAGGTACTGAACTGGAGCTGTGGAGTTCAAGCTGGCATAGACACGTTTACATGTCGAATCCAACGCCCATTAGACACTAGCTGCCACTTTTCACAGAGCTCATAATTGACCCATTTCGTAGGTTAAGTATGAGTTAGCTGTACGTAACATATTTACATTACGAAACACTCCAACAATATTCTTTTTTAATGTCTAAGTTGGTTTGTTTTAAAATTCATGATCAGTCCACCTATAGATGCACTATCGGCAAAAAAGCAATCAATGGTAGGCTTGTGACTTTTCGAATCCTCATTTTTAGTGAATTTATTAAATCACTTTCATGGGAATGAAAATTTTTATGGTTTGAGTTTTTTCTCCTGAAGTGTGACACTGGATAATATTAATTGACTTATTGTTTTTTTTTTTACTCTTTTTATTAGATAACTTCTCTATTTTCTTCTATAGTTGTCTTTTACAGTTGAATACTTCAACAGTTATTCTTTACCATATGATATCGATGATTTTTAAGGTGGTTTAGATTGACAAAATTGATGTGTAAAATTTGAACACCACTATCGCAATTCGATGAGTTCATTTGCAATTAAACGGAATCGACTATAAAAATTCCTGTATTTTTCTCATTTTTGTTGGTGAGCAATAGTGAACGCGGAAAGGCAATCTGCAAGAGTCGATTTCATCTGTCAAACTCGATATGAATCGTTATGCTTATAATCCGTATTGACGAAAAATAAAAGGTTTATGCAAAAGAGAAGTTGATTTATATCTCAAAAATTCCACGATTAGATTTGAATATCGAATATTTTCCTATGATATTCATTCAGCTCATATATTGGGAATTTCATTTCCGAATTTTCACGACTTGACGCATTTTTCGGGAATTTTGAAGTGTTGAAAGAATGAGCAATAAACTTTGGAGAAAAAGTTTTTCTTTATGTTACCAAGTGAATTGCTTCTTTTAAAAAAATGTCGAAAACATTGTTTATCTCTCATTAAATGAGAACTTATTGCATTAAGAATTCTGGCTAATTGTTATACTTTGAACGTTTTCAATGAGCCAATCGAATTTATTGCTAATTAATCGCTCATCTCCAACATAGCTTCTACATTATTAATCCAATTTTATGGTAAATATAAAGCGATGTATCTCCTTGATCGAAATAATTCGTTTGATAAAAGACTGAGCGTTCTTCCAAAAAAATATAGTTACTCTCAAAGTTGACTGGAATTTAAAAACTTCAAACTAATAAAGTAAAGTAATATTTGTTTCTGATGAATCATGTCAACACGATCCAATCGATTTCATATTATTCTCTCTTGTGTTTTTCCTTTTTGCGCATATTTAGTGCACTTTTTGGAATCTGTTTGATGTGATTCTTCAGCTTTATTCTCGGAATGTTTCCATTTAAGTTCTTCGTCATATAGGTCGCAATTGTCTTTACCGATCTCATTGTTCATCTGCTTTATGTACTATTTATGAATTCAAAAAAAACAGCAGTGAACACGGAATGAATTTTCGAAAATTGTCTCAAAAAGTTTCCACGCGAAATTATCACTTCCTTTACTCCTACAGTCATTATGGCTCACATTTCTTAGGCATTGAATTTTCGAAAAAAGGGTTCTCAAAAATTTCAAATAGTGTTGAAAACGTTGACGTATTACATTCTTATCAACAAGTGTAGATTCATTTTGATGGTCACCTACATACATGACCATTGTTCTTGTTGTTTCTGTGCTCTTTGCGGCAATATATCGAAATGACTGAGAATGAGGAGGTATCCGTGGTATGCTGTTCCAATAAGTGAGCTAAAAAGACCGATAATGTTTTAGAAAAGCCATTGAAGTGCAAATTTGTTTTTGCCATAAAAGTTTTGTAGAGTTCTACATTTTTTCCACTTGTCTGCTCCCACGCCGACGAAATGATGCAGTCTTTTAAATAGGGAGGGATCGACTGATTCAGCGCAGATGTCAGCAGCAACACAACATTGGTACAAGACGCCATTGTTGTGATTACTTCCAATGTATAGACATACAAACGAATCCGTAAAGGTAAGGAGCAAATTGATCATCTCAAACCAGGATAAAATGCAGCGAATGCTTCCTCGGCTATAGGAATCAAAAGAGTTGCTTATCAACTTTTCAAGTTCACTTTTTCATTTTCTCTATGTTTTCAATAAATAAATGAAACAAAAGTTCAAGTCTGCTTGGAAATTTCAATATTTTGTGTGCATTTTTCCAACACATTTCAATAAATTTTTCATCTATTTTGAGTTCTTTTTCTTGGGGGACTTTCATTTCGCCTATCAAACTGCTTTTCATATATTTATGGAGATTTTCGATTGTTTCTATATGGCCGAATATCATCAGACTTTTAGAGTGGGAAACAAATTATATCCAGATAGCGCATTTCTATCGATGAATCATGAATGGGCCTCTAATGGAAGTTATTTTTCCATCATATACAAAATAAGAAATATATCACTTCTTTATGGGATGTGAAATAGGCTGATTTTAATCGAGTGCTAAATTTGTGCAAAAAGGCAAATTTTCAACAAAATATTTGACAGCGTTTGTAAGGGGTAGTGAGAAAGAGGGTTTACATGCGTATCGAGAGTCGATGAAGAATTTTTTAGAGAGAATTGAGCGGAAACCAGTTCACATATATTCAACACATCAACAATAACGCGCACAACATCATAGCAACTGCGACTATATTTAGTAACACATTGAAGATGCGATACTTCGTGTTTAAAAAAATCTTTGCATTTCAAGTGCGTTTGGCGCAAGCGGTGAAAGGCAAAGGGATAGGAGGAGAGGCATGGGAAAGTGAATTAGTCGGATAGCATTGTTGACTACATGGTGTAGTAGTTTTATTTACGAGTAATTTTTCCACTTTTATTATATTAGCCTATAAATATGAATGAAAATGTAACTGATTCGTTAACGAGGATATTAAGGAGTCGAGGAGTTCTCATATAAAATTTCATAAACTGGGGAAAAATTCCACATTCATTCTGTGATTTTTAATAATCTATTGTAAAGCCTTGTCAAGACCGCATTCTCATCTTGCCGCCCCCGTCCATTTCCCCTACCCGTTGTCCTCCCCACCTCCCCACTTCGCTCACACTGTCTTGTGATCGTGAGCTGCTGAAATGTTATGGGCCCTCATCAATGCAAACTTCCTTTATCCCGCTCCTCTTCCTCAAAATATTCATGCTCAGAAGATTAAAATTGTATATTCTATAACGACGACATGTGTGCTGCCATACGGCAAATGTATAGAAAAATGCATCGATGAAAAATACCAAACAAAGTGTTGTATGAAGCAAAAATTATCCCATAAAATATGAAGAATGGAATGGATTTGTATATTTATATATGCATATACAGGTGATTGATGATCATAGTTATTAATAGGCTGACCATGGACGGAACGTCAAAGAAAAGAGGGAACTAAGGAGAAATTTGTTATTGCAGTTGAATATAATTTTGCTGTTAATAACTCTGAGAGAAAATTCAAAGTTGAAAGAAGTTGGCACATTAAAGGAACTTTTCCATTTCATTAAACAAATTAAAAAACCACCTCAGGATCAATTTCGTGCATTTGTTACTGAAGATGGAAAAATTTCCGATGATTTGATGGCGTTCCTTTTGGCTTTATTTATGAAAAAAGAACTGTAGATATTAGGCGAGGTGCATTTCATAATTCATTTATTGTTTCTGTAATTTTTTTTCTTAACATTTTCAAAGATCCTCTTCTAAGACGTATCTTAAGAGCACAAGAGAGACTACCGGGAGTGGAAAGGTAGCCAAGCGTTCTCGTCTGATACTGTTTGGATTTTATTTTAATATTCATATGTGGCGTTCATCAGTGATGAATAGTATAGAAAAAATAACGTTCTACATGATCTCTGTTGTCAAAAAAGCTCATTACCGAGTTCCTCGTCATGCGCATTGCATATTTCCTTTGAGGAATTAACGGTCAGGATTCATAGGTGCATAGAAGTTATGCTATCCACTTTTCCATCAGTCAGCATGTCGAAGAAAATTTCGCACTGCTTCTTGCAATAGATTATTTAAGGTGGAAACTTGTCGAAAATTTTTCAATGGGAAGATACGAATATTCGCCTAAAATATAAAAAAAGGGAATTGTGCCTTTCTTTTAAAAAAAAAATGATTGATTGACTCAAATGTAACATTAAATGAGTTAAGCTGAATAAAGACTGTAGCTTAAGGCATTCTGTAGTATAATCTGTGTGAATTTATGTTTTCTCCTATTTACTGAAATGTCTTTCGATGATTGCCTGAAATCGTGATAATCGACACCTCTAACTGCGATCATTCGTTCCTACCGATACAACCAGCTTATGGAAATGTTAGGCGAGCAACATGTTCCCTTTAGGTGGCAAGGACCAACGCTTAAGGCTGTGGGTAATGGAAGAGGCGTATGCGAGGATCGTTTATATCGTTCTTTCTTTGCATGTGTTCGGCTACTTGTAGTCATGCGGATAGATAATGCGGACGAATAAACACAGCAAGCGCCCTTTGAAAAGTTAGCAGGCTCGTTTTATACTAATGTTGCATTCATGGAAGAATGTCTTTTTCAATGTTTTCACCCTGTTTTGCTTTTTATTGTGAAGGTCATCCACATATGTCTATACAACATGTTAATTACTGATATTTCATTACTGTTAATATGCAGTTCAAGAGTAAAAGTGCACTGTGCAATGAACAATGTAGAAAAATGCAGAAATAAAAGATCAAGGAAGGCTAAGAACAGTGGAGGGAGATATGATCCAGGTGCTGGGTCTTCCGTTGAAAATGACAGTAAGTAGTTTCTTTTTCGATATCATTTTTACGACATCCCAGATCGTTATCTCGTTATAGATGATATTGTTATTACTGTGATGTATATCCTTATTACTGTGATGTATATCCGTCAACCGTTACAATCATATATCCGTTGCCACAACATGAGTGCTGTTTAATCTAAATTTCCAGTGGCATATTTATCATGCAAATCGCAAACATGCGAAATATTGCGGCAACATTGGTTATTGATACTATATGGGAGCCTTATAAATATTGTTATTATCATAAGATGTGAGAAATACTCGTCGCACTCCATTTATACACTTTTAAAAGTATTTTTTACATAGTAAGGGTCATCAGATAAATAACGGAGAGTCAGAGAAACCAATAGACAAACGAATAGATTTATCATCAAGTGCGCTTATTGCCAGAAATTATTATTTTTTTTTACTATGGTACACAACTACAAGGATGAAAAATGATTCATTATGGTGAAATAAGAAATGCGCAGGCGTTATTGTTTTAGCGAATTTGACGAAGAGAGAGTTTCCTTTACAAGTGAATGAATGATCGACGAAAAATTGAAAAACAAATTCACTTGATAGTTTTTTTCGTTTGCCAAATTCCTTTAGAAATTTCCCCATTCTTCTCACTCGACAATAGAAAATCAGCTTGAAAATAAAAGAAGCTTTCTAGAAACATTTAATATGTCCATGGATAATATAATAAATGTTAATGTTGCTAACGTACAATAAAGTAATAATTTTTCTGAATGCGCTATAAACAGATATAATTTTGATTGAACGAAGTAACGATCGAATGAATATTTTTGAATAACAGCAATTACATCAGCTATGCCTTGAACGAGAGTAAAATTTACATTTCAATGTGTATTTCAGTGATTGGAGTATGACGTTGTGCACCAAAATGATTACCGAATATATTATTGAATATAAAGGGGAAAAGAATTTTTCATGAATAAAGGGATGAAATTGTTGTTGAACTGATTGGAATTCAAAATAGATGAGGGTTTGTAACTGGAAAGAATGTTTGTGTTGCAATTCATAAGGAGGTGAGGCGGATGTGAATGTCGACGTGAGAGAAAACGAATGTTGCGCGGATGCAAGCTTTGCGCTCTGCTGGGTAGTACGACTTTCATTGAACGAAATCAATTTCAGGTTTTCGCAGTTAAAACATCCCAACAATGAATGTTTATGTTTTTAGTGTCATGCCCCTCCATTACATCACGAAAGTTAAAGAATTTTGCAATTTTTATGCCTAGATTTGCAGAAAAATTCGAGTTAATTACATTACTGACAATAAAAAACTACCTCAGATTCTTCATAAAGTTATATTTTATTGGCACAGCATGTGATCTGTTAATTATCGCAAATAATTCCTGAAAAGTTCAGTCCGTTTTGTCAGTATTTCGCTTTTTTTTCATTTTTAATGCCACCTCATCCATCTTCAATGTTCTATAGTGCTGTACATCATATTGTTGTATTAATAATGTATAAATGATAGCACTAAGGCCGTGTTATCATTGTCTTCTCTGAACTGTAGTATTTGATCATTTGGCTAACGTAAGGAAAGGACTCTAATTATGTTTCGTCGATTATTGCGTTAAAAAGTATCAAATTTCATCGACAGTTTAATCACTAGAATTTTTTGTTTTCAAAAGAAGCCTTTGAGTTTTCCATTCGATCGCTCAGTGGGCTTAAAACAGAACATGGACTCCACGTAGTAACGAATGAAAAGAGCGATCGGAGCAGCAATTTATCAACCACGTTTCTAATAGCAACTGCTCTCCAAATTTCAACGTCACGGTTAGGTTCTTCGGGTGCTGTAATTTGGTGGATTTTTTCTGCAAATTCCAGTAGCTACCGCTACGTAGATAGTAAAATTGGTAAGCGTTTTTCTTTTCATTGGCTCTCTTTTCATTTTCTATTTTGAGTTTCTTGTCGCTCTGTCAAACATTCTGCTGCTGCGATAATATACACTTCAGAATTAAATCTAACGAATGCAAAATAAAGATTTAAAAAATGTTATAGTGAATGATTGAAATGATAAGTACTGAAACATACGGAAACATTAAAATGAAACAACTATTCCATTCGTTCGTCCAAAGGATTCCTTCATCTTCCTTTTTATATATTTCATTATCAATTAGCATACGGTCATTTCATCAAAATTCTGTGCAAGTTTTTCGTGGATTAATAAATTCAAATTGTGGTAAATATGTGCCTTTATATAACAACAACGATAGATGGATTATACCTGATGCGCGCAATAAATAACACATGGCAGTAGGTGCGAAAAGGGGAATTGATCGGCAAGGTGACATGGGCTATTTTTAGTGTTTATAACAGGACGGCAGATCGCTCGTTCAGTCGCCCCAGTATGGCAATTGCTTTCATCTTTCTTCTTTTCACAAAAACAAATTCTTACTCTGTACTGTTCTATTGGTTGTTTTTTCCTGTTCAGTGCTATAATTTAAAGGGATTTTTGTAAGGATCTCAGCTGAAATATGTGAACATCCGATCGTTTCATGATAAAGTAACGACGAATGCGACTAACGCTTTTTTGTTTTCATAGATAAAACTGAGGTATATCCAAAAGTATATCAGTAGTGCCGATTCAATTCGAAATAAGTATACTTTTGTGTTTGTGTGCATCTGTATGTTTAGTAGTTTTCAGCCATCACTTTTTTGTCACAATGCCTTGCACAATCACTTCGCTTATTGAGTGGGACTGATGAGGCGCATATTGCGCTGTTTCACTGTTTGCTTTGTTTTTCAATTTGTTACGTTTATTTTCTATCCAGACAGTACCTGAACATTTGGCTTGTTTTAGCTCATTTAGCTTATTTTATCCGCTTTCGACCTTTTTCCGAAGTTTTATTTCTCTGATTCATTTGAGAGTTTTCTCCGTTCTGATATTTCAAAAATTTTACAATGAAGTAAAGGTACTGCCAAATTAGCAAATTTATTTTATAAAGCCATGAATTATGCGTTAAGACAGTGCAACCGAATTTTCTATTCCTGTTATAGTTTCATGAAGAATCTTCCTTGAATTGGAAAGAGTTGGATAACTGAATTGATAAAGAAGGCTAATTTCTTCTTTTTCTATGGAAAATTAATCCCTAACCTTAGATTGTTCCGTTATTTTTGCTTATAATTCAACTGAAATTTTTGCCAAAACAACTTTCGTCTTTCCTTCAGGCTCTCTCGAATTTCTTCCTCAACTGACATTTTTATGAGATTCTACAGTTTGAATTAAATTTTTCTTTGAAGGAAAATTTATTCATGGCGTATCCTTAATTTTACCTCTTTCTTATGGGCACAATTCGCTTCCGCTTCCTTTACTTCTCTCGCCTCGCTTCGTAATTCCAAAATGTTCCCCTCCCTTCCCTGATGGAAGGAAGTATCATCAAGCTTACAAATCCTTGTTGGTTGTTGGTTGTGTTTAAGGTGTTCATATGCATTTTATTTCACATACTTTTGCGAAGTTTTAGTTATACGTAATAACATGTTTGCATATCTGTGTGCGGTAGAAAAAGAGAATGTTTGATGAAGACTGCTGCTCGTAGGCACAGTATGGTGCGTAACTATTATCAATCCAACGGTTCTGAAAATAAACCTCCTTGAGGGTAATGAATTCAGTTTGCAAATGTTAATTGTTTCACATGTAAGTGAGCAGCTCTTCCTCACCGAAGTCGTAGAGAGCTGCTCCGACAAACTAATGCAAATGGGTCAATCGCAGACACCGACAGACACAGGCGCAAGCCCCTCGACAAGACTTGGTTGACTTTGATGAGCTAATTGGTAGCTTGACTGCTGCAGTCGGTGGAGACGAAGTAAGTGAATGCCGAGCAGTTAAGATCAGATATACATTTTGCATTTCATTATCCCATCAACGTTAAGAATTCTATTCTACTGAAATTTTTTTTCGGAATCACTTATAAGGGTTTCCGCAAATATCCACTTCACGCTTCCTCCAATTGCGGCTTAGAGCACGACACGTCGTGCATCAACCAATTTCTTTACGTGCGATCTCGAGTCTTTTCATATGCGTTGAAAATGTTTTGATACCATTCAGTATAAAGTTTCCCTTTATCGTCGTACACATTTTTATTTAAATCACTTAAAAAAAGCTCATAAGCTTCACATCCTAAATAATTATTGAATGAATATAACTCAGACGCGAAATGGATGCCAAATTGAACTGATCATCAGTTTGAGTGCTCTCAGTTGATCGGATATTTTTTTCGATCACTGACAACTGACTAACGATGAGGTATCAGGAGAGAGAGGAAGGGGAGAGAGGGGAGGCGGATTGATGTCAAAAATATCAACGTGCCGGTCAATCCTTGTAAATTCTAATCAGTTTTTAATTCTCCCAAGCATAGATAGACATCAAAGGGATAGGCCGCTTCCGAAGTACTTCAGCTACTTGGCCTACCGCATCACAACCGTGGCAATGCTAAAATTTTTAGACATGGATACTTTTCAGATATCAGTTTTTAAGACCGTCCCATCTGTGTTACCTTTAGTAGTGTGCACAATTGGTATTCATCATATTCATGTCCACTCAAGTAATTGTTCCATCAAGCCGTTCCTTTTGAAAGAAATTCCTAATTGCGACGAATATTTCTGGGCTCATTTTCACCGTAATGATGAAGAAAAGATATCCTTTATCACAAATAAGATGGATTTTTTTTTCAGCTGGCCGCATAGGCATTTGAAATTCACCCCAACTCTTCATGCCATTTATGAACATAACCGGATGTAGCAGTTTGAAAGAAAGTTGTATTAGAATAGGGGAGCGAAGTTCTGATCATATATTAAGTGGGGCCGTGTGCGTTTGTTGCCGTGAAACGATCGATGGTGCTGGCGTTTGTGTGAATGCCTTCATTTTTCACGCGTAACACTCCCCGTGAACAAACGCACAATTACACACACACACGCACACATGCTCATAACATTCATAAGTATAAACACATACACACATATGCTTAGGAACGCACGCCCACACACACATACACAATTGCAAATATGCATCTACACAGGCATACATGCATGTACACACATAATACATATAAGAGTATACTCACATACACATGAACATATACTTGTACATATATACAATACATACGTGTGGAAATATGAGCATGCGTTCATTGGATTGGACGACGCTCGCCCCCTAGTCGAACGTTATCTCGTTTTCTTTTGTGCTGCTGGCGTGAATCCACGCTAAACATGTATGTTTTCTTGAGTTTTGCTCGACCGTGTTCATTATTCGGAGCAGGGCTATTTAAAAGAGAGTTGCCATTTTATTTAAAAAATGAACAAACGCAGAGTTGCTAAAAAAAGATAACGGATGACTCATGCTTTCTATTACTTAACAGGAAATGCTGTTAAGAAGCCTTAATTACTTTGCCCTTTAGGATTTAGTAGAAGTTTAATTGCCAAAAAATATTATTAATGAAACCACTGACTCATTCATCGATAAAATTTCTTTATCGTTTTCAATAAAAAGTTCTCAACGTATTTATAGATTAAAAATATATATATTTAAGAAAAAGAAAATTCTATTCCACTATGTGAAATGCTCAATGATAGGTACTAATAGTCGCATTTAGTCTGTCGTTTTTTCCATAAATCTTCATGAGTTCCCTTCTTCATGTTCACTAACTCCGACAAAATTCGGAAAAAAGAGATAACGGAGTTTGTACCACATAGCTTCATCATTGCAGCAATAGAGATCCTTAGCTGCTTCGTAATTAACCAGACAATTCACAGCGTTTGCAATTCCGATAGAATAGTGGAAAGAATTCGCTCATGGTGTAGATTTAAGTCATTCTCCTATGACTGTGGATATCAAAAGATGAGGTACCTTTATTGACTTATAAAAATGGTTCGTTGTAAATATTTTCATAGGTGTATTAAAAATTGTCAACAATATTCAAGAAGATAAAGATGGCTTGGAATCGTTGTTGTGAAGATTACCTCAATACTGGCTGACATTCCTCAACGCTTATTCACTCTGATCTTTCGGCTTTAACATGTGTTTCCTTCTCATATTCAAGCTGAAATTTCAGTGCGTCAAGATATATCTGTTATTGAAGGAGAACTTCAAAGAAAAAAGCCTACAGCATCAAAGAAGCAAAAAAATTGAGATGTAAGTTGCAAATTGAATCATAAGAACGTAATAAGCCGAAAAAAATTACCTAATAAAAATATTAAGGCTTTCAATTTTCTCATTCCCTCTTTTCTCTCCTTTTCTTTTCTCTCTTTCTCCCTGTGAAAGCACGTTTTTTTTCCACTTAGATCTTAGATGTGAAGATACTAAGATCTCATGATAGTGATGGTGTAAATAGTAGTTTGTTTATATCAATCAATATCTTGTTATCATTTAATCACGAAGTGTTTGTTGAGTTGTCAAGCATTATCAGCCCACTATCTATCACTTGACGCATTGTTATCTGATACTCGATCATCAACGTTAGCAGTTCTAGTATACGTCAAGCCACCTTCGATTTATGCGTTTCGGCAAAACGTCATGTCCGAAAAGGAAGGTAAATTAATTTGACGTTAGCGCTCATATTTTCACTAATTCTAGTGATCTAAGGTTTACGGGTAAATATTTTATTTATCCTCAGCGGATGAGTTTTTAAGTATTCAAGTCTAGTCGATTGTTTTATGACATACATTCACCCTTTGTGATGTTCTGAATATAAGCTGTCAATCGATTGCCATTCGCCAATATTTCATATGTTGAGTCATTGAATTCCAACTATTCTCTCGTGTTGTGGTCATAATTTTGTAATATATCTCAATTTAAAATTTGAAACTAACCGCAGTGTTCTAAATATTTTCAGCGAACAATATTATAGCTGATTTATCGCCTACCACACGGTATGTCGGAATACATTCACGTGGCGGAATATTCGCTCGGAATAAACACCACAAGTTTAGACATTTTAGGGCCATCTTCCAATTTTCACTTGACGGAATAAATAGAACGTTATCGTTGACTTGCCGTTTGTTTTAACGCGAAGAAATGTTTATTATGATAACGAATATACCACTGATATGTGTGTAATTTTTGAGGGTCTTCGCAATGCTGTTATTAACTGCCTCTTTGATTTCTTTCGGAAACAGCGTAAACATTCCGTCGAAATTCATTAGGCCCGTTTATGTGCATATATATATAACTAAGCATAATATATATGCATGCGTATGCATTCGAGTATGCGCATGTATGCGTATGTTTGTAAGCGTTTGCGCATGTGTGCGTATGCAAATGTGCTTGTGTGCATGCATATGTGCGCATGCGTGTGCGTGCTCAAATAAATGCCTAGTGCTGTCGTGACCGATTACAGTCCAATTCGTAATTCATACATATATAAGTCTGATGTAAAACATTTGCAAATTTTTGCATTATCAATGGCAAGAGCAAAGAATGGTTTTTTGCTCTCGTGGAGTCACAGAATCATTCGACTTTCTGTCTGGAAACATAATTTATAATCCACTTTGTAGTAGGACTATTCGTGGGTATCGGTTAGGTGCAACAACTGAAATTCAAAGGCGTGAACCTCGCCGAGTCATCTGCTGCGCTTTTCAGCCTAATATCGTTAAAATCATTGTTGAATGAATTTTTTCTTCGTGTTCCTAAGAGGTGCAATAGTAAGTTCATTTATTTCTTTTGATTGCTTCAAAAATTTCTCCATGTTTACTTCTATTCTATGCAGATCACGATAAGCCATCTTTCACTCATTAATCGATCGTATTTGCCCATATACTCATAGAAATGCTCAAAGGTGCACTGGCGTAGTGGTGCCTCATCGTCGCTTTAAAATGATTTTCTTTATAGCTGCGAAGTATGCTTTATTTTCTACACTGATTCCCCACCTAACTGTGTTAATTAGAATCTCATATACTTTCGCATTATTTTCAAACTTCTCTTCTTTTGTCCCAGTGCCTCTATATGTGGTAATACGGTATTCGATCAGCAGTGCAACCACTCTTCTATAGGTAATTTAATAGTTTACCCGTTAATCTTGACATAGATGCATGTCGAGGTTGGAAACTGGAAGATGGAGAGGGATATCCCCGTACTTTTAGTACGTTGACACCAATGAGGAGAATGCTGAGCAAAGAGCCGAGAAAATATCTTAATGAAGATGCGTTCGCTTCTCAGATGGCCTCATTCTGGCTAAGAAATAAAAAAGTTTAGCTGCATGAATCGATGATGTCTCGGAATTTGCCTAGCATGGCAGCGTTTCATCTTATTGCTTTTCTCGTGACTCAAAAAAAGTCGATTCAAATTTTTTTTTCACATTCCCATTTCGTACGTTAATCAATGTGACAATTGCAAAACACACACGACCCGTGCACACAGGTTGATGAAATTCACTTCGATAATTCACTGAATAACTTTCATAAGAACTAGCACACCAACTCTGTCAAGTAAATACACATATGCTGCATTCACTTGTGATTTCTAGTGATTGTATGAGGAAGTGAAAGAATGAGGTCAATAACCGCATATCGACCTATTGCTCTCACTTGTGGAAATTTCAGATCGTTAGCAGTGATATCTGAAAATGCAGTGGAATTCAATACATTGAGATGATTTCACTCTCATGTCGATATATCCTTTGAGTATTTCATTTCATAAAGGTTCACTTCATCTTTTTTTTAACCTCAAAGCGGAGTTTTTAAACTTTAGCCGTAAAAGTTAGCATAAATGTCGTTCGACAATAATTCTGCTGTATTCGTTTTGTTTAAACTATTCGAGAATTTCTTGTTTGCGTGTAAGTTTCCTCTCCTCTTTACAATGAATGAATAAATTTTCCGAGATTTTATTAAACTGCATATGTCATACAGAAATTCCATTCATATAAACTGAAATCCACTTTTCGCATAAATTCCATTCACTGATTTCAAAAGTTCTTGAAAAAAAGTCTAACTCGTTGGGGGCGCTTATCCGACTAACTATGCCCGCTTCTGTGTTTCAGCCTTTTGCAACCTTCGAAATTTTCATGTAGAAGAAAGGATGGTAGTCATTCAGGTGGTTGAAAACTGATTAGGACAGCTGTCTAAAAGCATGGGGACAAGGTTAGCAAGGGGCTATGGGATGGAACTAAAGAGGACAGGGAGTAGAATTGGAGAACTTTCAGGGTAACAGTTTACAAGTAATACGAGAGGATTCCATAGCTGATTGAGATTTTGAATGACTTAATGTATGAGAAGAGCTGACAGTAAAAAGATGGTACGCAGTAAATCATTTATACATTTTCATGTGCAAATCAGCAATGCTTTGCTGCAACATGTTCACAAAATGTGTTACAACTTTTTATGCGTGCACAGAACACATATATACGCTTATGCACATGCATGGACACTGATGCACATACCCGCAGACTCGAAGGCGCACATGCACGCATATCTACACACGTACACGTTAGCATACGGACATATATACGTGCAAACGCCAGTAGACGTAGTTCGAGCAACAGTTGATTTATTCGACGGGTGGCAACAAGCAGCGCAAGTTCGTAGTTTCACTTGTGTGCGTGCTGTAGGAAGCCAATACGCACAACACCACTCCCCTATTTGACAGCATTTTGTCTTCATTCACCGAGCATGTCGCATCGACTTTAGTGCCTCCCAATGTATTTTCTCCAGTGTGTGATTCGATTATTGATTGATTGATTGATTTATTCAAGGGGATACTTCGATATTCAAAAGAAGAATTTGATAAATCCAATTATTTTCATGCTAATCCACTATTTTGCTTTAATATTCTACTTATTGTATCATAATTTTAGATGATTATATCGAATAATCGTTCGTAATTATATTATAATTCGAAATTTCTAAAATTACCTACAAATGGCATCGTTTTATTGCTGTTGACTGAGTACTTTGAAGTGATAATTTAGCGTATTTGCCCATAATAATTATAGAAATATTTCTCTCCATAACATGCATTTTAAAGATCGAAGCTCTATGGGCAAATTTCATGCATCCGTTCGAGAGAACAGATGCATAAAATTTGCCCATAGATTCACTAATATTTGATGGTATTTTTGCAGTCGTAAATTCATTTGATCATTTTTTTCCAATTGAATGATAAATTTAGTTTCATACCTTCGTCATTTGCTTCAATGAGCCAATATCTCTCTCCTTTGTCTCACCTGTCCCATCTGACGCAATTTGTTTATCGCCTACTCTCTTATTTATTCCTTACCAGTATCAGTCAATGCGGTCAGATTATCTACAGTTAAAATCATTGAAAAACACATTTAAAAAATGTTATATTTGTGTTTGAGGCATTGATAAATTGAAGTGATTACGCAACTGAGCATCAAAAAGGGTGAAATCAATAAACAGCGGTGAGATACCATAGAATGTGGAATCACTTGTTATCATATCTCTCGAGTGGAATTTTTCGAATAGGTGAATTTTTCGTATCAATAAACAGGTGTGAATTTTTCCGTTTTATGAAATTTCGTATTATTGCAGAAACTTGTGCTGCGAAAACTGTTGCTGCGGAATTTATTGCGGCGGAACTTCCTAAGGAGACGCGGAATATCCTAGTCGGTGATAGGATGCTTCCGCAGAAAAGGATTCTCAAAATTCGATGTTGATGTACTTAGCATTAGAGAAATTTCTCATATCTAAACTGAAGTCTTTTTTCTGCACCTTTTATCGATTATCTTATTTTAATTTGTTGAAGGTGCTTATGTTTAGAGGGTTTCAAAGAAAAATCCTCGTAGAATCTGCACAACATAACTCGTTCGATTTAGAAGCCTAAATTAGAACTTGAAATATTTCAGGAAGTATTGGAAGTAATGAAAGTTAGAAAATATGGAAGTCCGATTTAGGAAGCAATGAGAGTGAAAAAAAAAACTTTTTTATTAATTTCCATCAATCATTCAACTGTACAACGATTTCTTATTATATTTGGATAGAAGTGGGAATTAATGCATCAATTATAAATTATTGAATTTTCATTGTAATCCTTGCAGCTTATGTGGAAGAAATCAATTTCACTCTTTTTTCCACTGAAATATATTCCTTCTACCAGCTCAGAAGACATTAGTAATCCATCGGCTATTGTCCAATAAAATTATAATGTAAAATAAAGTAAGTATGGATAAGCTGAGAATAGAGAGCCGTGTAATTTGAGCGTTATATAGCCGGCTTTACGAAACTCTTAAAATGCTGGTTATTTCTTATTTAGCTAGCAGTGGGGGAGGGAAAGGGGTTCGAGTAGCGTATTCTGTGCTATTGAACTGTCACCAATAAAAAACCATCTTATAATAACGTCGGCCCTCTATCGCTTATGCCGGAGAAGCTATGCTATTAGCTTTGAGTAGAAAGAAATAAATTCGGCGCTGTTAGTGAATAAATTTTTTAATTAAAAGAATGAATGAAGTTAGGCCGCGGATAGCGTGGGGTGAGGTGAGGGAAGCTGAGATGAGACAGCTGTGGATGAAGGAGATGGAGGATCCCAAGAGGAGATAGCCAATGAAAACATTGATTGAGGCGCTAGTTGGGAAGCCGGCAAACACATAGAAAAGTCGCCAGAGAGCAGGTCGAGGTCGAGATTACTGAGCTCTTTCATTCTCCGCCATCTTCATTTTCTTGCATTCGCATTTTTCTGCCCAATTGTTTTCTCTGACCCACGTCGTTCACCGTGAAAATTTATGCAAAAAACGTCAATAGTAGCAATGTCCGTTATTTATTCAGGTAGGAAAGGTGGTGGAATGGATAGGTAAAAAATGGTACACCGTTCGTGCTGTATTTATGTGGATTGCTTTCCCCTGGCAGGGAGGGGGGAACGAGGAGAGAAGGGGATGGAAATGAAAAAACGAGAAATGATGTCGTTAGTGGAAAGATTTTCTTTCCAGCATCCTACAGAAGGAAACCATTCTCACATTTATTACGTTTTTACGAAAAATTTATTCAGCTAACGATATTTTTTGAATTTCAAAGAAGAAACTTCCAGTTTGTGGGATTTTACAATTGATAAGATAGGAATTAATAAAAATGAGAATGATTCATTGTCTGCAGTCATTTCGAAATTAATATTGACATTTAATGGTCTTATTTGTAAACGATTTTCAATTATTAGTGACTGATATGAAAAATGCTTACATGAAATGAAAAAAATGGATAAAAGGTCTTTGAAAACGTTGTGTACAGCTAGTGGGAAGCACACTTGCTAACATTTACACAGTCCTAAAAAAAGCAACAGCGAAAAAATTCAGAAATAGGCGAGATTTTATCCCAGTCGCTGTTCAAGGAGGGGCTAGAGGGAGAGAGATGTCTCGCCAGACCTCGCCTATATTTTTTATCTTTTCGTTAGGTGATCGGCAGGGGAATTAATAGTGAAAAGATTAAATACTATGTACTTAGCATTCCGTTATAGCTGACAGATGCATTGACATAGGAACTGAACAGCTGGTTTGTGAACTAAATTTTGATGTTGTGATCATCGATCAGATAGCAAAGGCTAGATGCTCATAGATCTGATATCGATGCGTAAAAGCCTTCAGGCCAGATACTATCGAAAAATGCCCGGAATGAGAATGTCGTTGAGCTAAACGATCATGTGTTAAATTTGTGTGATTCAAAAGTTTGTTGCATACTATTCGGTAGAGTTGTTCGTAATTTGCATACCCATTTGAATAATATTAATATGATAGCCTCCATCGATTCTTGATTAAATCATCTGCCCGCCCAACAGTCGATCCAGTGAAGCAATGGCAGTCGAGCGATTCTTTGCTCAATTTTCCAGCATTATTTCTTAGGCGTTAGCCAAATTCTTTTTCATACATTTTCATTTTTAGAAAAAAAGAGATGAAACTCACAAAAATTGAAAAATTTCAGTTCGCATATTCATATGAGCGATTTTAAGATGAGAAAAATATGCAATTGCGAAGTCGAAAGAATCAATTCGCATCCCATAACGCCGTCATTCGTTCCTGAAAGAAAACATTCTTTATCCTAAAAAAAATTCGATTACATGAGAGTAATAGTTGGAAACTGGAAATCAGATTGTCACTATGAGCGTTTCCACGACAACTTATCAGCTAATCACTTACCTAAACATTAGTGCAAATCGACAAATATACATAACGAATAGGCAGCACACACGTTCTTCCAGTTCCATTCATAAGCCAACTGATCTGATAGATTTGCAAGAAATAATAGAGCATACGCGATAATATTATTCGTCTTTTAATTTAGTCAATAACTCTTACAAATTTTGTTTTAAAAACCTGACTTTACAAAATTCTTTTTCTTTTAGGTTCTTTTAAAGATTTGTCAACTGAACTGGCAGATAGAACTTTGCTGATTAAATCCAGGAGGAAAGCATTAACTGCTATCAAATGTTTCTTATGATGCCTGAATTTCTGTATCTATTCGCTTGACTAATATATTGTACCTTATCAGTTTTACAGTATTTCTTACTTTTTCTTCAGAAAGTGGCAAAGAAATTTTCCCATCCGTTGTTCTTAAATATATGAATGATAAATAACTGATGTGAGAAATAGCTGGCAGATGTGATGACTGGTTGCATGTAGCGGCTTAAACAATGTTGTTGCCTACTAATAATGAGATCCTTAGCATTTAAATACAAAAAAGAAGAGGGGAAATAAAGTATTGATACTAATAAGACATATAATAATAATACCACTAATAATAACTACAATGAATTTAGAGTTTTCAAAGAAACTTTTTTGAAATTTATGAGCACAATAAAATTTGTCGATGATGGAATTGCTTCAGAAGTTCATCGACAAGAAATTTTATGAAGGGATGAGCATATCATTCATGTGATCCCTTCCTCTTTCACATCATTTCTCTAGCTGTTCATCTGATAAAAACTTTGAATAGTTCATTAATTAATTTGCACACAAGTGAGAATGAATAAATACTAATACGTTAACAAGTAAGGAATGATTAAAACGTCGTCTGTGTGGATGACGTGACAACGAGTGATAGCGCCTGCAATGAGGCAGCTACATAGCTGTCTGCTTGGGCGCCTTAGCTAAGCACCATGCGAACGTCACAAGAAATGAGAATCGATTTGCCATCAAGTAGTTCGCTCCTTACGCGTTTTCTTTCACTTCGTCGTCCGTCTGGCCATTTCGTCTTAACGTCCTCGAGCTGTCCATATTGTTTGGAAGTTTTAGCCTAGCCTCAAGTCCCACTTTTCTCTATCAGCTTGAAGTTGTCATTTCCTCTCTTGTTTACTCATTCATATAAACACCAGAAAGCTATTGTTTATGCAATTTTTTTTGTATCATGTCGACAGACCTAAATAGGGGACCCAGTTTTGAGGTCATTGATGTGGATACTGAATTTATGATTATGAACTGCTTAAAAGTTAAGATTTTAAATTGCTAAACTATAATCTGGTGTGTTATTCACTGAAACAACCCCGATAAAAATATTAGGTGCACCCTTCACTTTCTGCTTGCTGCCTGACAGTATACCATATAAGTGAGAGTAAAGACACCAAAATTGATGGAACCTGTGAAAAAAGACTGCAAAACTCGAAAAGTTCATCGATTTGAATAATGTTATTGAACTATTTGGACATTTGCATATTGTTCACAATTTATTTACTCGCCGCTACCGAAACAATCTGTGGAACTACTTCGGGAAGAAGATCACTTATATGGTCGGAACGAAACTTCTAATATGTTCGGCGTTTTTGATGTTATTATTAACATTCTTCATATGTAAATATATATGATTAAGCTTGATTCAGTTCATCAAAAATGAAGAATTTTTTTTTTTTAAATCCGCCATAATTAAAGTTCCATTTTATCCTAGTCTATTCATCCAATTTCAGTTCTTATCTAATCGGTCAGCTGTCACAAATTTTTCAAAAATTTCAACAAAACATTTAACTTATGCAGTGGATTTCACTTACTTCCAATTAAGAAATATTTTCTTGATTTTGTTTAAAATGTGGAAATCAGAACGAAGTTTATTCTGGGCTTATTAGCTCTGATCATTCTCATCGTGAACAGCTGAAGTCAGTGCTATTCATTTTTTTAATCATTTAATTCATGTAAGTGGAATTTTTTCAGCTCATCTTCATGTGTCGCATGAGAGAGCAGAAGCTGAGTTGAGGTTCTTTTGGGCGTGTTACGCTAATCGATTTAGTTCTGTGTAAAATAAGAGAGCTTCCATTCGCTCATCTTTCATTGTAATATTGTGTGCAAGCTGAGCGATTCTACCCGAACTTCAAAATATCCGATGTGTATCGAGTTAACGCTAAGTTTTTTGGAGCTACTGGTTTATCTGTGCATCCTCATCAGTTGATGGTTTTTAGAATAACGAAATGCAAAAAGAAGATGCCTCTGAAGTTGTAAAAATTCCAGGGATATTCCACCGTTCTTCATAGATTTGAGATTGGATCCAACTTTTTCGATGTTCCAGAAGTAACTGCATTTTTGTGCGTCATTTGACATCATTTTATATCATTACACCATCTTTATCGAGGTGGAAATTTCAATACAGATATAACTGTAATTAACTAATTTGTCTCTAATTAATCACTTATCATTATTGTTGTATTAGAAGTAAGCATGATGATGATATGTTGGAAACTGCTGCCAAAAATAAACTATAGTCACGTCAGAAATTGCTGCTGAATTATTCAATTTGTTATTTCACTTTAAAAATTTTGCTTAAACTTTGATATAATTCCATTTAAAATATAACACTTCCGAATGGATGTTGCTAGCGACTGGACGCGAATTTAGAAATTCCCGAGTTAATGTTAACAGGAGAAGTGAAAAGTGACAAGAACCGTCAAGTAAGCAGTGAATTTGATAGTTGGATGACGTTTATATGCCCAACATTCTTGGAGTCTAAATATAAGTAGTTATACGATGTTAGTTATGCGATGTTAGAGCATACCTCTTTAGTTGACATGAATATTCAGTGAGTTTATTTTTCGTTAATGCTCTTGCACACCACATTTAGATGTACTATTTTTTTCACATTATATGAAATGAAGATGTGATATAGGGAGAGCGGTTAGCCAACAGTATATTGAGGCAGTGTAATCAATTGTTCTTACCCTAATATCGTCATTGAATTACTGAGTAAACTAGCATTTATGCAACTGTTCGTGAGGCGTATTTTTTGAGCGGAAATGTCGGCAGTACATAACTTCTGAGCGTAATGTTACTATATTTGAGGTAGTAGATTATTTGTAATTTCATATCTTCATTGATAATTATTATACTTTTGTGCTATTTGTTGGAATTTCGATAAGTAAAGATTGCATTTATTGTATGTAATAAACAGAACGAAATCATTCCGTTTTTCTTGAAAACCTATCGAAAGTTTTTATTGTTTATTTATTTCAGTTTTTTTTACGGTTTTATTATTTGTTTATTTTATTTATTTCCTTTTTTTTTTCTTTTTTCATAGGCTCTCATATGGATTCTCATTTCAGCTCAATGAAAATTTTCTTGTTAAGCATATTTTCCACAGCGTTAAATATAACAAATCTTTATCCCCATCTTATCTTCCCTTCTTCTTTAAGAGAAAAATCACCTTTATTTGAAGAATAAAAGTTCCGTTAAGAAAATTACACGTTAAGTTTACTAAATCATATGCATTACTTTATACTCTGATGAATTCCTTCGTTCGTTTCATTACCGGTATTGTCTATGACTGTAATCTGTTTCTGGCCTCTAATTCTGGATTCCAAGCGGCGACTCCCGAATGATGGTTTCCAGAATTACGTTTATGATTTTTCGAAAAGTATTTTGCCGCAATGTATTTGTCGGCCCATCTAAGACATTGTTGGTGATGCATCATAGATCGGCTACTTGTGAGGCATACGCGCAGGAACGAATTGAAAGCGATGACTTTTTATGAATGGCACAGACGAAAAAAAAAAAAAATTCCCCTTCACATTTTCCACAAAAGATGAAAAATTTAGCGAAGACGGCAGACCGAATTAAATTGAATAGACATTCGAAGTGCATTGAATTTTTTTTGTAAGACAGATCCATAATTCGAGGAAATATCGCAGCTGGTTGCATGGTGCAAATTTGGCTCATTCACCTGTAATAATATTTTTGTTGCACTTCAGACTAACTTTAATATTAGCCGAAATATATTTAGTAAAGGGCTTTAGGAGAAAAATTCGGAAAATTTCAATCTTTCTCTAAAATTAGACTTGAGCAGTGTCGTAGAAATTAGATTAAAACCCCATGGGGCTTATATATCGGCCAGCTTTTTAGAGAAGCACATGATTCCGAAGGGGATGCATAAACGAATGCAAACAACTATTTTGCTTGTATCTGAGTGAATCTCGTAATTTCTTTCTCGTTTTATTGATAGAGCTAGAGAACATGTGGGTTCCCTATGCAATCATTACTTCCGTTTACACCGTCAGAGGTAAAATGGAAATGAGCCTTTTCAACTGGTTTATTGACGCAGTAAGTGAAACATTGATCAAGCTCCGATTCATGCTTTTCCCGGTTGACAAAGCTTAAGGATATTATGCAGGTGGAACGCAACGTAGGCGACAAGGGTGGATGGAGGGGGGAACGGATTCAGAACAGATAATGCTTTTTATGGTGGGAGGTGATGCAGCATCACAAAAATCGTGCAATTTTTAATGCTGGATGTGGAAACACTCAAGCACGCTATGCGTATACATAGTAATCTGTCAAGAGATCATAATCAGCGTTTTTGGGTGTTTATGCAAATGTGTCACTCGAAACTCTGAATCACTCGAAACTTACAGTGCTATCCATGTACTTATTTATTCTTACTAGGACATATAATATCACTTCTTTCCTCTTCAGAAGGTGATCAGTTGAAATTCCACGCTGAACCATTTGCTACTCCTTGGTGAATCATCTCGCTTAGTTTAAGCGTTGCTTTTAAATGCTTTCTGCGTTTATGGTTTCCGAATTTGTTTCACTGTTCGAGTTTCTGTTTTCGACATCTAATCTATTTGCATAATAAAATTATCGTTTATGTCAGCCCTCAGTAGTAAAGACGATCGATGATTAACTCTGAGAATATAGACTTTTAAATATCGTATTGATTACAACGATAATGAAGTGAACATTCAATAAATTAAAGAGTAAACTTGAGAGTTGAATTTTAAGTTTCGAACAATTTTTCTTCTGACGAATTCTTCGTGAATTTAGTTTGCTAGAGGAATTTAGGTTCTTTTTTCAGGTAGGCACTTTCACGATATTACCGTTGAAATATTTCTGTCTATTTGAGTTCTTTTATTAGTAGAATTAAGTCACTTTGATTTCGCCATTCAAATTTAGTCACAATTCCGAGATCGCACTTCGTGTAGCTGAAATGTTCCAATCGTCATCCATTAAACACAAACTTTTATTTCGGTCAGTAATATCGTTAACGAAAATATTCGCGTGACGAGCAAAAGAACAATGTGAAGAAAAACAGCCAAGAAGGTTGTGGTATAGTAAAAATTGAAAACAGTAAAAAAGTCGTCAGTAATTAAAATATCAAAATAATTTTGATGAGGAGAATTGAAATATTTCAAAGAAGTTGGAAATTACGCGTTGACGTTTCGATGCCCCCGGGTGACACAAGTGAAATTCAATCGTCGATTGTTTTTCTGCAATTTTGCAACTTCATTTTGCTGAACTTCATGATGCCAACGTCACATTTACGCATCGTTGTGTATGTATGCGTCTGTTTCCGCTTGTCTCTTGAGTATCTTCAACATTTCGCTAAAAAAATCTATTATTATGAAATTTGCTCGATTTAATTAATATATAATATTGATTGACCTTATATACAGTTTTTTTTTTCACTTTATTCCAGAAGCGGACGCTATGAAGTTTTGAAGAAGCCTTAATTACTAAACATTCCACGTCAGTCTGATTTTGAGTTAATTTTGGTCTATGCGTAGCAAAATCTATTTTACATGGGCATTTCTTGTAGTAATTTTCTTAGAAGATAGGTGAATTATCTTTAATTATTTAATGTTTTGATGGCAACATATGAGACCGATTAGCCGAATGAATGGAATTTAAAGCGTCATATCGTACGGAGAGCTCCTGAACGCCTTTCTTAGCTGCTTCTCCGTTCACCTATGTCGGGATTTCACGGGATCGTACTATGTGGAACAAATGTATACAATCGAATTATCTCTATTGGCTGCACTAAAAATATTCACATGTTTGTACACGTTATAGTGATCGTTTGGGTGTAAATTTTACTTGTGTACTTTGAACGTGGAACATAGGAAGAAATATCAGAAGGAGTTAGGTAATCGGTTGTGAATTTCTCAAAAGCTGAAGAACCTGAGATTTCAGGATTTCTCCATTTCCAACTATAGTTTGAACATTATAATGAGGAAAATTTGAGTGCTTAACGATGCGAATATGAAAAATTTAATATTTACCTCATCAGCAACTTTCAAGAAAGAGAATTTTGCAGAAGGCAGCAATCGAATGGCTCTAGCAGATACGTTTAAGTGCACTCATCAAATTCACTGCAATATTGCCACAAACGTTATATTTTCGCATTCACTAGAAGAGGCTTAAGGGAGCGCACAAGTGAAATAAGAAGCTTGATGAATATTTTTATTGCATTTCTCGCCATTCGCCTCTACCATAGTGCACAATTTTGCATTAGGTATTTTCTATGGCGGTAGTTTCATTTTTTTTACTGTCAGCGGATCCATAATTTCCATCGTTTGATATTGAAGTACTTCTCATGCCTTATATTATCTTATGTATTATTTTCGTCATGTCTGGACATAGGCCGGTTGGAAATAAATTTTTCGAAATTTTTATATCACCTGTTTTAACGAGTGGAGGAATATTACTTGACTGCCTGATTACCTGAGTTACCTGGATTCACCTAAATTTGTTGTGATATTGAGACGAGAATACTATTTGATTTGTTGTTTTCAAAAATTTCGTAGATCATTGATAATATACATTCGTTTAATAAAGAAAAAATTCATATCTTCTTTCGTCGTTACGAGGTGATGTGGAGAGGTTAATTTTTTAACGGAAGGTTAGGGAAAATTTTGGTGGCAAGAGTATTTTTAGGCACTATATAGTAACTGGTGACCTCATTATGATTAAAAATTTCTTTAAATTCGTGGGTCGCCTATCAGTTTGTCTCCTCAGTTGTCTCTTTATGGAGCCAAATGTTGCACAAAAGAATGACGTGTCTGATTTATTTATTTTCTTTTCAGGACGTAGCATAACATTTTCTACTCGAGCGATACTAGAGATAGGAAGAGAGAGGGATGGACAGAAACAAATTTGCCCTTTGTCATGAGATTGTTCGTTGATTATGTAATAAATAGGTTGATTGATGCACTAAGCTTTTCTTGGCAATAAAAAAAATGGGTTGAATTGATCACAACTGTTGATCATGCAAACTCACACTACGTTATCGGATCGACGAATATACGTTATCCTAGAAAGTGGATTTCGTGCATGTTATCTTTGATATAGCATGCTGCTTGTTTTAGCTGCCGCTAATGAATTCGACGCTTCCTTCAGTCCTTTCATGTGATATGATCAAGTCCGCAGTACAAGTTTTATTATACCTTTAATTTGTTAGTAAAAGCGTTGTTTATCTATACCCTTATCTTTACACCTCCATCTGAGGTATCTTTTTACAGTTTTATTAAGATAAGCTTATCAGTTACTGTACCATATTCACCAGCACTGTTCAGTTTGATCACAACAGTTGCTTTCTTCCTTCAAAAAAAAAGGTTTTTTTTTCAAAATTTCTCGAGCAGTAATCCATGACCAGAGATCCAGAAGAAGCATTGTTAAAATAGTCTCATAACAACAGCGACTATGCATTCATTCTACTCAATGAATTTTGAATGGATCTGAGCGTAAGACAACACCTCACGAACTAGTTGCATGAGTTAATGAGTAAGAACGTCTACCACTCCTTGTTAGTATATTCGCTCCTTGAAACATGTAAATAGTGCTGTTCTCTTTACTATTGAATATCTGGTGTGTTTTTGCACTCACTAAGACGTCGGGCACTGTAATGACACAATGTTTGTTTCTCACTTGTTAATATTCAGCGTGTATATAACTGCACGAGTAGCAGTGCTGGCGACCCCTCCCGATCATCGCCTTCTCAGCTCCGTTTTTCCACTACCTCATCTCCTCATTTCTGAAGCTGATAGCCGTATATTTCAAAGTTGTTCGTGGACTAATTTCAGATATAGCAGTTCACCTTCGACTTCCTTGTTCAGATTTTTTCACTTTCATTTTTCCGCTCAAGTGCTTTCCCTGTTGATCCAGATTTTCTTATCTAAGTTATACAATTTTTTTTTACTTTGATGGATTGTTCTTCCAATCTGCAGGCACAGCTCTAAATAATGAAACGCGGTCAGATGGCTGTCCGCTGGCAACATGAGACTAGAGAGGGATTTATCTCTTTTTTAGGTTTCGTCTTTCTGTTTATTTTAATATATGTTCGAGAGTTCGAGTTGAAGGCGCAATCGGATATCTCGATAAGTTTGTCTGAATTCACGTGCAGTGAGCCTAAAGTTCCGAGTTCATTTTAAACAACGATTTCATTGGTAGCCTATCGTGGAACAAACAGAAATATCTGCGCATAATTTGCTTATAAAATGACGCCGACGCCGCTTAGTTCACTATAATATATTGCACTTGCTGTGTATGGGATACTTTCATTGCCTATAGTAGTTGTAAAGTTCAACGTATGTTTGAGGGAGTATGCCTTTTACTAGCGTCTTTGTACGATAACCATCTAGCTAGGCAGTGGGTGTTGCTTTACGCACGTTTGTCTGGTACGGATACTCAAAAATATTTCAGTTCAACTAATGTCTTTGTAGCACAGCTTGTTACTATTTCAACGAATCTGTGTGAAAAAAAAAACAGAAAAATATGCAACCATTATAAACCAAACAGATAAGAGAATTATGTGCACATAATGCAGGAAAAGTACAAAATATATCAAGTGTGAAAAAGGTATCGTTAATAAACATATGTCCTAAATATATGGCCTTCGTCTCATGAATATGAGACATCATATCGGCCGCTACAAGCCTACAGGTTTTCTGCCATTTTACAAGGATGTTATGTGGTGGCGACTTGTATGCTTTTAGGAAGTTGATCACATAAAAGTCAAGTTTCCATGTCTGAATTTCGCATAAGTGGTGCGCAATGCTGAAAAAAGTTTGCTTTTCATTTTTCCAGCCCAAATCATGCGGTCAGTCAAGAAATCAGTAAAGCGCTATCAGTTGATCGATCGATCGACCGTTCAGTTGATCAGTCGATCAGTTAAGCAAATTGGCTGATAAAAAATTTCGAAACTAATAATGTTTTTCAAATTTACGTACGCAGTGAGTTGTGGTCCTTGTCCTACTAATGGCTGACTTTCTTATAATTTAGTAATCATGAGTTTTTTTGTTGTTTGCACTTCGGCTTGATCGTCTCTATCATTCCACAAATCCTTTCTTTCTCTTTTTTCATGGCTCTCCCATTCTTGAAATCTTACGGAGTGAGTTGTACTCTATTAAAGACTTTTTGGTAGTTCTTTTAATCTCTATGGAGTCTTTATTGGAGTGAGTTGTACTCTATTAAGGACTTTTTGGTAGTTCTTTATTCTCGTTGTATCTTTAGTTTTGTTCCATCGAAGGATATAACCGTATCTTTTCCTTTGGTTCCTATTTTCCGTAAAAAAGAGCATCAAATAAATGAATTATGTTATCTGAGGAAACGGTTGATGTTATTAGGCATGGAGAATTTCCCCCACATAATGAACGCTTTCTTTGCGCAACGATAACGTCGTGAAAGAAACCATTTGCCTACTTTTGGTTTCGGCTTTCCAATTCCCTAAATTCACAAATTTGTCCTGCAGTCAAATTGGCTTTTAGGACAGAAATACATTAAATGACGTCATAGCAGAGCTAATTGGGTTGAATTTCCTCTCAACTTATGCGGTAAGCTTTTGAGAGAGGAAATTGCGACATGAAAAAATTTTTGCTAGTCAAGCATTTGATTTCAAATATACTTATAGGAACTCATCAGTACTGACGACATCATTGAAAGGGTCAACTTCGTAAATTCATTTTCTTATTAATTCTGACGCAAGTGCTTTAGCATACAAATTTATCATGAAAATAGGCGAGTTATCGATGAGGGATGTTCGCAACCATCGAGCTTATATGAACGTTTTGTGCACTTCCGCGTTTATTGAGTAGTATAAATCGCCTCATCAAATGATTTTATTTGTGTGAAAACGACTTTTATCCCCTTCAAGTTTAATGGAGAAGTTATTTAATTGGTGAATTCTCGAGATTACAAACACGCTACCATTTTGAATAAATCATTGTCAAGAGCACCAAATTCTCGATAATATTTTCCTCACAATAAAATATTTCCCCGCTTGTGCCTTTTTGTGAAGAAGTTTCCTATTTTTTATAGAAAAGTCTCCCATTGACATCATTTTGCTAAAATTATCGCTCTCCGATCTAGGCAAGAAAGTTCAAAGTGGCAGCTGTGTTCTATTTTAGTATCACCACAGCAGTCACAATTCGAAAACACACCACAACTCGTTCTGCTTATGCTTCGCTTTGCATTATTGCGGAGTTGAAGGAGTTCCTCCTAAATTATGCTCATATCTGCTCAAAATATGAGGAATTAATTAACCTTTCTGCGATCGTGAATTACACCCCAGATATTTATTCATTGAAAGATAAACTCAACAAACTATTGAATGATTATTTGCACTCGAAGATTTCTATTTCCTGGATCATTGTGGAAGTGAGATGCTCATCGGCATATTTCACACAAAATGTATTTCGCTGTTAGTGAATAGCGAAGAATACCATCGTATTATGGGGAAAAACCTTCAAAAAAATAATTATTAAAAGAGCATTTAGTTTCTCCACTATTATCTTGTTGCAACATTATCTTGTAACAGTACCACAATCATTGAGTACTCAACAGTTGTTCAGTTAGGAATAAAGTTTTACTCCAAGAGACCTAAATTTGATCGGTGACATCAAGCGACGACAACTGACTCGCTATCGAGTGTAATGTTTACAGGGTTCGTGAAGACAATTGTTTTTTTTAGCGAATCAACTTTGTCAGTGAAATCTTTGATGCCATAAAGAAAACAAGAATGCAGATTTGGGGGAATAATTTGCTAAGGTATGATTTCACCAGGTGAATAGTTTGTGGATGCCATCAAAAACGTGAACAATGCAAGTACTCATTGTTTGATTTTTAGTGGCAAAGGCGACCTGCATCGAACAATTAGAATTATTTAATCGCTCCGGAGGAGGGAACAAATACATTTGCAAAGTTTTTATAGGTTTAATATGTTGTACATTCACTTCACCGGCTCAAGGCCACTTTGGATAGAATCTTCTTGCAGGTAACTGCTCTGAAGGTGACCTCAGATTATTCTGGAGATTTTGAATTGAGATAGCTCTATATAAGATCTACAACCAGTTTGAAATAAACTTCTGATTACTAGGTACAGCGCACATCGTTTCCCCTTCAGACGCGCTAAAGCAGGCACAGAATTTAGATTTTGGGTGCTGCGGACATTCGAGCTGATTGACTAAGAAAGCGGAAGTAACGGGAACGACGTTTCATATTTATACGTTCTGCTGCATTTAAGTTTTTACTGGTTTTTGTAATTGTGGCGCTTAAAACTGAAAATTGTAGTTTTTGTGGTTTTTATAATTGTGGTTTTGTAATTTTGAAAATTCATATCGTGGTTTTCTCAAAGTGAAACAAAGAACTTTTCAAGGTAACTCTCGTCTCGAAGACCCCCACAGTTGCATAAACTTCCCTTCCTCCGGGTCCTTTTAGCTCAAATGGCTTCGCGAGTTCTGTTTACATCCAATGTGTTGTTAAGTTTATAGTATAGTCGTACTCCGCGCTTATTGTGCACTATCTCTTGGAAAGGATTTATTATTCACGAGCATATTTTCTGTTTGCTGTGAGAAGTGTTCGAAGCTATTTGCGTCATCACAAGGTTTTTTCAATTTTCTTGCTTGTCAAAACTCATAGGTTAATGAACGAAAGATGTCATCGATGGTGGGGTAAGAGAGAGGACAAACGAGAGAGGAACGACTTAGGAGAGAAATTATAGTCGAGGTCCATCGGGAGAGTATGATAGAATTCATCTCCATTTTAATATCAGTTGAACGGAAAAGGTTGCCTCACTCTTTAGTTAGCTCATCGTATAACATTGTGTGATTTTTGATTAATCATCTTAATTAGCACTTCTTTTTGATTGGCAGTGCGGTCCTTTAACTGCGCTTAATCAAGATGAATTTGACTAATTAAATTCGTTCAACGGATGAAATCAGCTCAACTGAAATAATTTTGTGCTTACTATTCTGTGAGCTTCGAAAGGAATCCTAAAGAAAATGATAAGTGAATTTATATAGGTCCTAAGCAGTTATCAAACATAGCAGTAGGCATATTATGATAATACAGCCTTTTGTTATTTGATGTATAGTGTTTAGTAAAAAATTCTTCTCATTGAAATTTTCTCTGAATATTTCTGAATTTTTGAGAATTATTATTGAATTAACAAATCGAACGAAAAAATGTTAGCGTTTTCCGGCTTATATTGACGGATAGCGAAAAGAGAGACAGAAATTGTCTATACAATCCCAGTGGGAATTCAACTGTGGAGTGAAAGGAAGTGTGCCTCTTTCGTTGACTTTTCGAGTTTATGGTTTTGCTAAGCCTTCGTGGTTTTCATGCGTCACTTCTTCATATTTCTCGCTCACCAGTAAACTCATCGTCAAATATGCTCACAACAGCTGAAGTTTCAATCATAACTCTGAGATAGTATCTCGACTACGCGTGCATAATTATCCCCTGCGATACAGTGACATGAAACCGCGTTGTGTATAGTTCGTTGCAGCAATTAAATGAATCCAGGTTAATTTGTAGTTTTTTGGTTGAAAAGCTTCTTTCTCCAAAAGCATTCAAAAAATCGAAGGGAAAATTTTTCATGAAATAAAGCATTTCGTTGATTCGATGTGATCGGTGAACTTTTTTTCTACGAGTGTTATAGTAGGAGGATTCGGCAGAGGTAAACGGTTATTCTCATTACGTTTTTATTGTTCAAATTTTTTCCCTAACTCTTTCTTATATGCACTGGAAGCTATCTTTTATTGCTAACTGATTTGTATAAGATGAATTTTTGTCTATAAGATTGTTGTCGGAAATTTACTTTTTTATGGCGTCATATTGAGTAAATTCTGAGGTAATTGCAGTGGACAGGTGCATTGTTATGTGCCGAATTAATGAAGTATCAAATGAAATCAAGCGCGAGTTGCTTTTTTCTCGAATACTTCGCAAAACTCCATAGCAGAAATGGCGATCGATTTTCAATTCAACGTTTCGCACTTCCCATACGCCGCACTTTTGCTCTCTTTTTCCTTACTACGGTAATTTCTGAAATCTATTCAGTTTATAATTCATCCCGTTCATATGTTCAGTGAAAATGTGTTTGCAAGTCACTCCTGAATTCATATTCATAATATTTTCCTTGAATGCGCATTAATTATTGTATATAAAAAATATGAGCCATTCAACCAGGAAATAAAATATTCCAAACGATGAACTTTCCATCTGGATATCACTTTTTCGCATATGTCTCCTAAGCTTGTCGGGAAGCGACAAAATTACTCCACATGTCGGAGACTTGAAATAATTTTTTAAAAAGCGCTTTTTAGTAGAAACCAAAAAGGTTTTAAATTTTCCCAATTTTTTTGGTAGAAAATGTTTTAAATTTTCTCCATCCCAGAAATTTATATATCCAATAATATGATCATCATAAATAGTCTTCATTATGGCGCATCCACCGCCTCTTATCCGCTGTTGAAAAATATGGTGTAATAAAATATTGCACTCAACATTTATGATCCGTCGTCTTAGAGTACAACACCTCTGTACAGCACATGAGGTATAACTAACGCACACTCTTAAATAGAAAGTCCTGGCTAATTATTCTTGAAAATATCAGTTTAATCGAACGCGAGATAAAGTTTATTGAAACGGAGGTTTTTTCTTCTACATTAATTTATGGCAGTGATACTGTGCAGCTGCTTTTAAATACTTCTACTGTACAGAATGTCTTTTTTATTTACTTCTCACGATAGAGTGGAAAGAAAAACGCGTTGAAGTAAATTCACTTCTTTCGTATATTAAAAATAGACGAGTGCAATTTTTTTTTTCTTAGCTAATAAGGAGTTACAATAGGAAGTTGTTAGGAGCGAGAGGTGCTACCGAGGGATTTCCGAAGTGCACCAATTATTTGCACAAACTTATATGAATAACTAATAATCGAATAAAAGTTATTGGCGGCATTAATGACATCTTTCTTCACAAGCAATTCAACGAGCATTTATTACTATTTTAAGAAGTCTACTCCGCCTCTCTTTCTCGCAGACAAAGAAAGAAAATGAAGAGAAATATCGGCGCGCTGATAATCGATGTGAAATTTCTCGATTGCATAAATAATAGGAGTATTTTCTGTGTGCGAAAGTTTCGAGAATGCAGCTGCACATTTGTCCTTTCAATAGGGCAATCAAAGTGCGCTATTTTGAGACGCATCCTAAGTGAAAAATGCATTACTGCATTCGATGTTTAACATATTGAGCACAGCTCAATTCCAGACGGGGTTTTTCTCAAAATTTTACTTTTATTACGGCTTCGGAAATTTTTTACATCAATATTTTTATGTATTCCCTCATGATGTGTGAATTTTATTGCATTGTATGCTCGATAGATGCTCGTTTTCCTCTTTTTTTCCCTCTTTTATTTATTTCCTTATTTTATTTTATTTATTTCCTATTTTATTTATTTAAAAATTTTATTTCCTCTTTTCGCTTATCATATTCCGATCGTCCATCGTTTGTCCCTATCGACTTCCTCAACTCGTTCAACGTTAACAAAACCGTCATTCCTCCGGTATATTTGAGATTCCTTGAGGTTTTCTTCTCCAGAAATGCGCTAAAATTGATACTGTCAAAAAGCTGAATGGAGCAGTGGAGTGCAATGAATCTGAAATTGTTCGCGTTGCAGCGTGGAAAGTGTCTCAGTTATCATTTGACAATTTTGCGAATCTTTGACAATTAACTTGGAATGGCCAGATGCTGTATGCAAGAAAATTTCTGCGCAGTTTAAAATTACGCCGAGCGAAACGTACAGAATCTGATTGGATTTACTTTTCCTGAAGTTCCCAAGAGCACTTGAATTACTAAGTTTTCATGAGTTCATGAATGATAAAATGTTAATTTCAATAAGAGATCATAAAGCGAGATTTTCAATACTGCATTTTTTCGAATGAAATTCCTTTTCTTTTGCAATAAAAATCCACAATTTTTTTCAAAGTTTTTGTCGATCTGAGGCGAGAAATACGGCAATTTTCGATTTCAGATTTGTTGAAATTCTCCAAAAAATAAAAAATTATTCTTTTAACAAAAAAATGGAGCAATTTTTCTCTACGTTTTTACCATTCTTTAATGGACAATTGTTGAGATTTTAGGAAGTTCTTGCAAACTTTGGCGGTGTCAGTTAATCTCTTCTGCTTTTTCCAAACGTAATAATCGCTAATAAACATCAATATTTTAACGAATTATTTTAATTTCGTTAGTTCTTTTAACGATGCCGATTTCTTCGTTTTTATGCGATTAATCATCTCATCTGCTAAATTTATCAAGTCGAACAAATGAGCCAACAGTTTATACCTTCTTCGTGATTCGTTCACATTGTCACCCATTTTATTCACGCTTTTGAAACAATTATGCTTTAAATATATGAATTTATTCCCACTGTTTTCGATGTTTGGAATTTCTATCAGCTTGACTTATTTGCTATACAAATATTCCTATCAGTTTTTTCCGATGCACAGATTTCGTCAAAACAGTGAATTTTTGGCGTTGACGATCGTATGAAGAATATAACGCCTCACTAAATATTTCGTAGGATTGACAAGTGTTGTTAGCAGAATTTTTTCGCGCTAAAGTAAGTAACTAGAGAACATACGAGGATACGATGCTAGTTGTTAGTGTCTTGGCTTATTTTGTTTAAAAACTCGATCTTCGCTCCACCTCAAATCATCTGGTACTGAGGCAGGTTCATCCCTTCTTGGCTCACAATAACAGAACAAGACCGATCTGAGCTAATTAGCACAATGTTGCAATCCCGAATAGAGTTCAAAGCGATGTCATCATTAGATCTTCGATTATAAATTCGATTCAGAAAACTAGTGTGCTCAACCGATAAATGCGACTTAACTTCCAAGCAAGTATTTGTTGCTGTATTTGCTATGTTATCGTTTGTTGTACATCGTAAAACACCGCACGTGTATCACAACGCGTTCGACTCGAAGCTAGCTAGACCTGAAACAAATATATTTTTCAAATAACCTAAATGCGTTCCAGCAAATTTTCTTTATTCAACTGACCACCTCAAATTATTCACCTCATCGGACGTCTTATAGCGAAACTAGGTGACCAGTACCGAAAATATTTGAATCACACGTAGGCGCATATCTTAAAAAATCCTATGAATTCTGCGATCTATCAATAATGGTTTGAAAACTTTATTTGAGGATCATCTACATAATAAGACCGAAAACAAAAAATTTCCATAGTTTGAATGCTTCTATTCTTTTAGTTGGTTTGAAGAAAAAATTTACAATTAATTCATTTCGAATATGAATCTGATCCGAAAGACGTTCATTATATATGCCTTCACTAATTAAATTTCTTTTTACTTCGTTATTGTTGCTGCGATTTTCCTCAAATGCGAAATGATGTTGTTTGGTTACATTGGTTTGTTTATCGGTAAACGTAAAAGTGGAGGTCTGCTTGTCGTCTCTGATTTGCATAAATCAATTCGTATATGCGAGGATTAATGCTAGGGAGTTTTAACTTCATGATATCGCCCGTCACCTACTCGCTATACTTCTATGGTAGTCGATTTCGCTGCAGCAGTTATTTCTACAAGCCAGTGTATGTGTATGGAGTATATATATATATATATATATATATATATATATATATATATATATATATAGCATTATATATATATATATATATAGCAGTATATAAATATATATATATAATGTTGCTTTCATGAATGAATGGTTTAACATATTTTGGCTGAATATTGTGCATACGAAATGTTGATTTTTAGCAGTATTTTCGTAAATAGAGGTCACTTTCTGCGGGCATAGCTGGAGACGGCAACGTGGGGAAATAACATTACGGTTGATTCGAATGAATATTTTTCTATGTGATGCATAAGTGAATCAGAAATAGAAATGTGGCAGTCAAGCATCCCGGAGGGTGTCTACTGAAAAATGTTGTAATTTGTACGTAGTGGCGATCGGAATTTTATAAGTTTCGGAGGAACGCTTTTGAATTGAAAGCCTTTCTCTCGGAAATTGAGAATACAAGAGGAGGCTATCACCTAGCATCCCTTGTCTGACGGCTTTAATCTACTGCATCGAAGATTCTAGCTTGTTATTTCATATGAACTTATCCTCATCCAGAGTATCTTAGCCTCATATTTCCATTACTCGGATTCCTTTCCTAGGAAGTCATGTACCTTGGAGATCCTGATCTTTTATACAGGGAATGTGACAGTTTTCTTCGCAATTGTGAGGCAATAGCTGATCCGCTCGTGTCATCTTATCAATATAGGAGTGTTCACTGCAACGTAGAATATGCCTAACTTTGTGCGAAATACTGCTTTAAATAATGGATTGTTGATAACATCATATCAGCATCATTGTTGATCGAAGATAACATCGACAGCATTCAAAAAATATCGACTGTCGATAATCAGTTTAGGTTGATGAATGGAAATAATCTGAAAAAAATTCAGAATTTGGGCAGGGATTTTCATCTAAGGTGAATTATTGAAGAATAAAGTGATTTCGTATTTTTACATACAGCTTACACTGTTGATATTTTATGATTATTTTTACACTTATCGACCTCTCTTATCAGCTTCCTAGAATCTCATTGGTGATTAGGTTTACAAACAATTCCTCCTTTTAGGGATACCCCTAGGGCAATCTACAAATACCTCCTCCTTTGAATAGCCTCATCGTCATTCACAAATAGCCGTTCGTTTAGAGATGTACCTACTTACATTAAAGAATGCTTCCTTTGAGGGGTAGATTCTCCACGGTTCATCTTCACTTTTACCTGAAAATTAAGTCATAAACACAGGATTACGGTTAACGATGAGGTGTTGAAGAAATGGAGTAAAGCACTGAGCATTCTATTATGAAACACAATGAGACAGACGATGCATATTTTCACATTTGCAGCGGAATGATGAAAACGGCTGGGAATCCATCGAACGAAGTCATTTGAAAAAGGCGAGGATTTTTTAGTGTCTTCGATCCTTCATTTTCTCCCATCATTGAAGACCACTTTTACGTTTCAATTAAAAGTATCAATAATAAATCATGAGAACATGCCAACCTAGGAATTCAAATTTAGTGAAGAGATTTTTAGCAGCATATATGTGACCGACAAATTAGTGATGTGCAAACTGCTGAAAGAAATAATGGAGCGAGAGTTTAAAGGAAATTAGTTACTATCAAAAGACGTCGAAAGTTTGGAGGACTGCTCAGAGGGTGAGAGGGGGGGGGGGGGGAGGGGGCGGTGGGAAGGTATAATTAGATGTTGTAAATCTTGCTCAGTAATCAACTTGATTAATCAGTGATAACTGTTTTGTTATTAATTTGTTCATGTCGGTGAATTAATTAATTAAAATAAGTAGAGGAATTACCTTAACGAATATTAGATTTCCAATTATTTTTCATGTTAATATAGCAGAACAAGTAGATGTTATTTGATGCTGCAAACTTCTAAATTCATATGATATGAGTGTGAATCTGCGTGAGAGTTTTGTTGTTGGCATGGGATACTCTCTGTATAGCGGACACACAAGTCAGCATTTTCTGTTTGATCACATTATGTTACCACTATTGTAAACGTTCGGTGCCAATTTTATCAGCTCTCAACTGAAACCAACTTTGTACTACACATACACACATATATATATGATCGTTCTACTAAAACAAATTCAACGATAATAAAATGAAAAATGAGGTATAATGGACATACCTACACGTACATACATTGCCCGCTCACATACACACATACACAGACACACACACATAAACACATACACACGCAATTGTATATGCATACAAGAAAGAAGTGGCACATTTTATTTCATTTTTTAGCACCTATCAACAAGTCACGCATTCTTGCAGTTGCAAACTGGCATGTTACTTTTTTTTGCGGACACTTTCCGTTGAACGCTATAATTTCTTCAACTTCAATAGAAGGAAATTCGACGTTGTTGTCTCATTGCGATGTTGAATGCCCTTCATGACTTCGGAGGTGTATTTTTTTTATGATTGAATTCTCAGACCATTGCAGTTAGAAAATTCTCAATCGAATTGATGGTCATTGATGATAGAATATTTATTTATCAAATTAATAGGATAACAGCAAAAGGACACATATTATAAGAGCAATTTCAACCATGACATGATAACATTTCTGCACTTACTAACGTTTCATCTTTATAAGCGTCACTCCATCGAAAATCGTCATTAACATTTGTTGTAAACCGCATCTTGGAGAACTATTTTATTGCACGAAAATAAATCAACAAGAACTTGTCGATAGACATTGCGATATAATAAAACAATTACTCTCATAACCTGTATAACTCGGTGTAGAAAACACTATACGCGTGACTCTCACAATTTTTATTGCTATTGGTAGGTGCCTGAAATGGCTTAAACAATAGATGAGAAGTTTTATAAGCTGCCGCAAATTGCAGCTTTCAATCCATCACACATCCTTACATCGGTCCAGTCGAAATTACGACCAAAATGCATTGATTTTTTTGACATTGCTGTTTTATGGTGTTAGCTACTGACGGTGATATAATGGGAAAATTCCTTCTGTGTTACTTTCCCGCTTTTCCAAGAAATACACCCAAAGAACATACCTCTTGCATTCTTCCGCACTTTCTTCAGGAAATCTCTCGGGACCTAGTAAGTTTCAAGTGCAAGAAGTATTGCAGTATGCAAGAGCGGCAGTTTTATGGTGTGTTAAATTTTTGTTGTTTCATCTCTGTAGAACTTTCTTTTTTTTACCACTAGAACAGCGCAGTTACGTATAGTTGCGTTTGTTCGGAACACTTTTTTAACGTATGTTGCGGGTGTTCGTTTGAATATATTAAAGAGGCAATGGAAAGCAACTGCTCATAAATGTTAGCAATTATTTGTATATTTTTCTGTTCCACGCTGTAAGTACAAACTGTATGCGTTCAAATTGTACGTATTTTTGCAGCAATTCACTGAACTGAGTCGTATATTGTAGCGTGCGATCCGTAGTCGTTGAATATATGCAGTTACCATAATAATCTGCAACGTTTAGTCAATGAACTGCGTTTAAAATTAAAATTTCTACAGTCTTGCCGAAGAGGAGGTCGGGCAGGAAACAACACAAATTAACCGGATAAGAGCTGGAAGTCTCGACATTGTTGGATTGTGCTTTATTTGCGAAGCGACAGTTCGAGTGAGACAAACTTCCGACGCTACTGAATATACAAAAATCCTTTTTTTGCCTCCATTCTATCGATCACTTTACGTTCAGCTGATTTCGATCGATAACTCCACGCTGTATCGTTTGGATTCTGATATTATTTGGCAGCGTTCACCCGTGGGGCGTTGTTTAATCATTTCAAGTGCAAGAGTTGACCCATTTTGAAAGCAATACGACGCTTTATTTTGGGCTCTACTCGAAGGCCATCTAACAGATGCTCAAGTTTCTCAAGAAGAATAACGATGATCAGTCGGGAAGCAAGGAGAGTAAATCGGGAAGTAATTGTAAGTATAAAGGTTTTTTTTCGTACAGAAGTTTATTTATTTTCTAATGTATTTGTTGAATTTGCGTATTATTTCTCGCAATTCATATATATATAATTCATATTTTATATATATATATATATATATATATATATATATATATATATATATATATATATATATATATATATATATATATATTTATTTATTTATTACAATCCAAATAGAAATATCTTTGTTACAATGCTATAAAAATATCCTCGATAAGCTCCTCTGGCCAGCGAGTATTGAAGACGTTTGACGTTTGGGTGCGATTCCTGTTGGTTTTCATAGACCATATCTCATCTGTTCATTCACTTCCTCAGTTGATCGCCGCTTTTTTCTTTCTTTTTTGTACTGATGACATTTGACTGGGAATATAGTGATTTTACTTGATGTAGTAATGAAGTAAAGGTAATGGTGATGTAGTAATAGTAAAAAATGAAGTAGGTATTGCCACTAAGTAGGTACTCATATTTTAAAGAAGATTTCCTCCTACCAAATTTCACTGTATCATTTCCTTAATTTCGACGTTAAAATTTGATGATATCTTGAGTTTCATTATGATGCTAAAATTTTCCTATTAAAAGAAAAGATTTCTCTATTTTAATTACTCGGTTTATCTTTTCACTTTTTCATTGCAATTTCGTTTCCGTTCCATTAAAATTTCGTCGTTATTCTTATGGCAGTGAGCGAGTCGTGTTGTCGCTAAATTATTCATCGATTGGCTTGCTTAAGCATATCAGCCCAACAATATTATCCACAATTGAATATAAAAAGTAATGTTTAAAGGAGGCTATTTTCCTCTCATCTAAATATTACTCTAACGAAATAGTGCATACCCCATATTAAAGCATTCTAAAGAATTAAAAATTAAAAGCAAATTTTCTAATGTAGGTGGAAAATTTTGTTGAGTGAAGTTACTTTTCCACAAATCCGTCAGATTTGTCGAAAATTTCCTATAGATTTTATAAAATTTTGACCCGGAAAAGTATAATCGACCAATAGAAGGACGTCCGTTTTTGGCAAATTTCCTAGTAATCGGAAACAGAACGATAAGTGTCATGCTAAAGTGGCATATCGTATAGGCTCCTTGTTTGTTTGTTTGTTTTTTGAAGTGTGCAAATCTTTTTCTCGATTAGCATAAGCTAATAGAGATTTCATTACTTCAGCCTATTGAATATCGATGCTGCTTTAAGTCACACAATTATATTACTGGAAAAGTTCAACGTGAGAGCGCTCAATCGAATGAATCAGTTGCCGTTTTTTGCATCACTGGATTTCAGGAGACCTTAAGCGTAGTATTTTCAGGAGAACTCTAGCGGGCGAATCCTCTGCTTAAATTACCTCCTAGTGCGAAATGAATTATATCTTTAAATGAAGGTATGCTCATACTGATGAAGGCAGAAAACGCATATGTGTTAAATTTTTAGACGTGCTATGCCACTAAATGCAGAACAACCATCACTTCTATAACGAGATTTGTTGTTAGGATATTTCGTGAGAGAAAGGCGGCTAATGATATGCGTATAGAAAACGTATTTTCTTAACGAAACGTAACATTTTTGATGCTCTTCTTGCGCCATTAACATCTTTGCAGTGAAAATAACATTCAAGAAAATTGTGTTTGTTAGTTTTGTTTTCAAGTTCTTTATAGAATTTTCCTCACATCTCTCAGTTTCGAGATCGACTACAGAGGCACACTTTTCGTTTCAACTTAAAATATACCACAAATGAAATCAGATTTGTTTGTTACTTTCAACGATGTGATAGTGGAATGGAATTTTTCAAATTTTTTTCTCACGTGTTTCCTTCGTGAAAATATTGCTGTCAAATTCCTTAAAGTTCCAAAATTTGTCAATGAACAAACTAATGGCATTGAACGAACTTCCTATCGCAGTTATAAAGGGCGTTCGTTTAAAACGACTATGAAGTGTTCGGGGTATAGAATGGCTATTTAAGCACACTGCGGTTAATGTAAGACTTGAAGGATTAGATACGATTTCTTTGATGTATGGTTATGCACTTTACGTCGACAAATTTCCATTTCCAGGGAATCAACAATTATGCACTCCTTCAACTTTAGAGGTTATTTGATTCTATAGCACCAGTAATCTTCATTATACGTGCTCGATAGTGATGAGATATTCGACTCGTAACGATTATTCACACGTTCAATTACACGTACAATTTTACAGCAAGAAGCACTTACTGTTTCGTAATACAGAAATACCTCTAAAGTTGAGTGATAAAATTTAGATGGATCAATCTTTTCTAAAATATGAAAACAAGAAGGCAACGCATTGAAGAACAGATGAGAGGGAAAATGATATGCCGAATAATGAACGACGGAAATCCATCGAGGAGTACTGATATAATCTTGAAGGAAACCCTCATTTTTCTCAAAATGCACCAAAAGGTCATTGTCTCGATTTTCAACCTCGATAAATAGTAAAATTCATAGGTTAGTTTTTCATAGTGTTTCATTTTTAAAAGGTAAAGCCCTTGAAAGACTCAGATACTTCATCAATGGTTTAAACGATAGGTGCATTGATTCAATACAAAAAGGGCCACTTTTCCGTTATTATTTCCACTTAAGAGGATTTATATTGGCTGATAGGAAATGGTCAAACCACGGAAGAGGTGAAGGTAAATCAACATACATGTGGAAGAAGTTAACTTCGGGTTAGTAATAATACGTCATCAATTCAGTGAATTCATAGTTGACCAAAAATTGATAAAATATGCATTAAAATATGTTAGTGTTATGATAGTTAAATTACTCAATTAGATCTCCCGAGTGGTAAAAATTAAAATCAGTACTGAGCATGTACATGAAAATATTAAAGTCTTTTATAGCATATTATTATTTCTTTCGAAATAGATGTTGGTATAAAAGAGTGGCATGCTACTCTATCAGTTACATTCTCATCAAATCTTCTTTTTTCTACTTTAAATAGATTTGCGAGCGAAACAAATCATAGCTAGTCAGCAATCAAAATGTCTACAAATCCATCGACATCAACAGACACATACAGACACCGAACTGTCATGGTGTACTTATCTTAGGAGTTGCGCAAAGTTGCATGAGACGAACTGCGATCTAATTTTTTTTCCTATGCATTATTAATACTAAGTTCCGCGTGTAATTAAGATCACCAGAAAATTGAATTCAAAAAACTGCAAATAACGTTTGCTCGGATATTACGCATGTCTGAAAGTGAATAGAACAGATGAGAACGAGTATATGATAAAGTAGGTAGATTCCGTAAAGAATGTGTCAATTTACGCTTCCATTCTCAGTTATCCCTCCTCTTCGACTAAACCCCCTCCTCTCTCCAATTTTCACAGCATTGTTGCGCTCTATTGTGAAGTAAAAGGGGTTCCCATTGAAAAGCATTAACGTTTGTTCACGATGGCCTAAAAATAAGGAGAGTATTTGTTTTTGCACTTGCTGGTTCAAAAAATTCTCTCGCATAATCCAGCAAAGTTTTTCCTGGTAATTGAGCTGAGTTTTCAGTTTCATGGTCTCACTTAAAGTTGGAGGGTTAATGAGCAAAATAAGGGAGTGAAAAACAGTTTACTCCTTGTTCCGTGCTATTGAATCTGAACCACTATTCCATAAAATTAAAATCTTTTGTGAACGAAGGTCATAGCGATCCACACCATCACATTTATCTTTTGATATGGCTTATTTTTGAGCTTTTCCGCTCTGGTTGAATGCTTTAGAAGGCCATTAAATAATGGCTGTTATTCTTATCAAGGTTTAAATTGAATTTCGGATTAATTTTTATTGATTTTATTGAGTTACCCTTCTCAAGATACGAGTTCCTTTGAAAGGATTATTTAATTTAAAAAAAATAGATAGGATGCAACTCTTCTTAGAGCGCTTACGACATCATATACGTGAACGGAAAATAAACATTTGCAAATCTTGGTTTATACCAAAGGACTTGGTTTATATCATAAATCAAAGCCGCGAATAATTCAGAGTATCTTTCAACAAACCAGTCAAAGAATACTCGTACAACCTCCCGGTATCATATTCCATTTTAAATTTAAAATTTTCCACAATGGAGCTAAAATGCAAATCCGCTTCTTTCCCTCGTGGTTAACTTCACTAGGCGTGATAATATGTTGATGCGTAGGGATTTGTGCGTTGCATTTCTGTCACTAAGCTATTGGGCGCTGAATGTCCTTGCGTCCGAATTTTCTAAATTGTCTTATTTCGTATGCAGTTTTGTATGCTCAAGGGAAACGGATTTGTGTGCGACGAAGAAGCTCTCAATAAGCATCGCATTCTCGTTGGCCCATAATATCGTTTGAGAATGAAGTAAACGATGTTACCGAAACAAAAAATGCGCAGAATTTGCGTCCGGAAATGTACAGAGTGCTGCAATCAAATATTTATGAGTGTGAAAACTGCTGCAAATCGAAGGCGAAGAGCGACAGAACGAGAAAGTGAAGAATTAGGGAGAATGGAAGGGAATGTTGGAAAAAGAGAGCAAAGATGGAAATGAGGGGAGAGAGAAGAGTAATTTGTAATGGATTTAGAATTATTAAGATATGAATTATTCCTTATGTTGTATAGTTCCATGGTAGTTTTCATCGCCGATGTTGCAACATAAGCTGTTGAGTATGTCAACGCACAGTAGTTGGGGTACCACCTACTACGTGCGTAATAATATACCATATCTTCTGAGCTCTCTTTTAGTTTCAAATATTGGTGGCCGACCGACATTACATTCCTTTCAGTCCTAATGAGCCATCGTTAAAGTGCAACGTGTACTTATTATATGTTGAAAAGTTAAGAGGTAGGTTGGAGACAACTCAGCATTATGCGGTACACGCACCACATCTGAGCATCTATCCTGTTTCGGTGTGAATTATTACATTTGCGTTTCCTCTCTAGAAATACGAAACAGTTTAGAGAAATTTGCAAATTCATTCAAACCCGGTCTGGCGAGGAAGGTGGTGGAACTCCGTCGAAAAAAGGCCGCCATTGCGCCTTAGGATATCCCAATGTTCATGAATTGCCGTTTTTAGATAAATAAAGCGAAATTTTTACCAATAATGATTGATCGGTGGCATTTTTATACAGAATCAATATGCCGAGACATCATATTTCTTCAATGATTGCTTGTTTTGGTTTCAGTGAATGGGCTATGAGTTTATGCATGTTTGTAGATTTGCTATATTTGTGCATCCAACAATTTCCTTCATCAAAAATTCAATTTATTGATCATCTGGTTAAAATGAAAAGTAATATGGACTTGGCAACATTCAATATTATTGCCACATTTTAGACTAGGTCATTTTATGGTTAGTACCAATTTGCCTAGCTCAGAATTCATTCACATAAAACTGCTTTGCTAAAGCGAATCGTCTTTCAGAGCATTATGAGCACTTGCAATGCTGCAGCCAGACTGTAGAGCACTTGATTATGTATCTTTCGGTGTTGTTTGAAACTTCTCCTGTACCAGAATGTTGGGAAAGTGGAGAGGGGCAAGGAGAAGGTTCTAACAAGAGCAATCAAAAGGCCTTTCTGAAAGTAAGGATAGCAAAGGGAAACGTTCAGCGTGAATTAGTCTATTAGTGATTTGAACGATCACTTTCATTACTCATGTTGTTGAGATTTCAAATCTGGATAATAAAACTATCAGATACTCCTATCAAATTGGAAATTCCTCTTCCTTCGGGTAGAGATGAATATCCAAAAACATTGTGCAACTTTTCTTGAAAAATCATAAAATTTTAAAGTTTTTCTTCAAAATAGATAACTATTTTCCTTTTATTTAGTCGTTTATTGTGGTTATGATGAAATTATTTTTTTGGTTTATCGGAAAATTTAAGTCCGGATTAACAGTTGTATCGTTGTTCGAAAACTTCTATGAATTCAAAAGCTTTCGGTTGAAATTAGCATCGACTTCAATTCGAAAAAAATTATCCGTGTCGAATATAGCAGATTTGCTAATTTTTGCAAAGATTCGAGTGTGGTCGAAACCCATTTTGTAGATTTCCTAGCTTTGTTTCGAGATTTGGGGTAGGTCCGAAATCCATGTAACGGATTTGGTAAATACGAGATGCTAATTTGATGATTTCGAAGAAAACCATGTAGTTGAGAGCGTCACTCTTCATTTGCCTAACAAATCTGTACAGTTGAGGCGATTGAAGGCTTACGCTGGCACCATCATATTGCCCCAATTTGGCTGGCGGAATTTCCTATTTATCCGCTCCTTATTGTAGGAATTCAGCACTTGCATGAATTATTGAAAGGACCGTTATTTCGCAATTGCAACAAGTCGATGATCTCACATGGTAATATATGTGAAATGAAGTCGAAAGATGCTTTTGCTGATGGCATAATTTCACCAGTGGGAATTTGCCCTTGCATACACTTATGCTGAGCAGTTTTGGTGTCCATTATTCTCTCATAGCAAATCAGCTTCGCCGACCGATTGCTGGACAAGGCTTATGTGCAAATGAAATTTCTCAGAACAAAATTGTCTCAGCCAGAATTGACGATAAGTGAGTAAAGGACGGATAAAGAAGGCAGGAGGCTGATGCAGCAAGATAGAATTATCATCTCGTGCAGTTAGAAATATGATCCCAATTAGCATCATTGCGTTAGCGTCTCATCAATAATAAAGTTCTTCGAGAATAATTTGTTTTTCATGAAAAATCTCTTTGAATATAGTTCGGGGATTGCAGCGAACATCTTTGACCAACTGATATCAGTGAAATTCCCCTTTATTTCATATTGTACTTTCAGAATTAAGTAAACCCTTTTCCACATACGGCCGAGGAAGCCAACAAATCGGATTTGTCCTCCATTCGTAAAAAACGTGCTGCTGTTGACCTCACCAATTTAACCTAGGAGCATAAATTTTTTCGCTAAAAAGTCTTTCAAAAGTCTTGTCCAGAAAACCTATTATGAATGTAAGGAAACTTGAGAACACGCAAAATTTATCAAGTGGAATATGTAAAGAATTCACCCCAAGTCTTCCTCTTTATATAAATCAAGCTCATTAAGTCGAAGGAACCTGAGGATTCAACCGTTCCTCATGCGCAGTTTTTCAACTTTCATAAATAACAAGTACATCTCAAGAGGTATTTTTTGTTAAGTCCATTGTATAGTATACTATTATATTTATTTTTTTTAGTCATCCCGCTTCTATATTGCTAACTGCTGCTGAAAATAGTTATCAGTTTGGCAAAAAGAGCATAAAAGAAGGCTCAAGGATATAACAGTAAGATCGCTTTAGTATTGATGGTAAAATGTGCAGAGAGAATATAAATCATTGAAGACGAAAATGTGCAGATGTGATTCGATTCTCGCTGCTAAGAAGCCGTCGTCGACCGAAAAACGTGAAGCATAAGATACCATCCGCCTTCGTGGGTTACTTCTTGGTTGTTATGCCTATTGAGGAATTTCATGAAGAGGTTCATCGCATCTAAAGAAGGCATTTCAAGACGTATACCAATGAAAACATACACCAGTTTGCCAGATGAGACTAGCGTTCAGCGCATTGTTTTCCCTATGGAAAACAGCCGAAACGAGGTGCGCCGGTTCTTTCAGCATTCTATCAAAGCATTCAATGTTTCTCAGGCAATTTATGACATACAACAGTACATCACGAACTGATAGGCTTAACGTCATTCTTCTCAATATCTCCATCGTAAGATAGTTTCAGGTCGAGCTGAAAATAAAATCTAACTTCAGGTTGAATTCTTATGATTTAGAAGTGCAAACAACGACTTGACCATAAACATCATCGATTAAGCAAATGTCTAGGTAAGTGCACATAGAGAAAATACCAATGTAAGTATAGAAAAATCTTCGAATCGCTAGGGTGCTGAAAATGCAAGAAAAGCTCGACGCTGAGTCTTTATTCTTCACCTAGTTCCTACAATATCGAAAGCACTTTTCTGCCTCGATTCTCGCTTTTCTTCCACCTTTATTCCTCGTTTACATTCGTTTATCTTCGCCGATCATGCTGTCTTACCGCGATATTTTCGCGCGCATTCGTGAGATTTTCACAACAGTGATATGAGGTGAAAAGTCGGATGGAATATTTGCTATCCCCGCCTGAAATATAATTTTAATTTTACACGTAAAGTCTTTTTAACAATAGGTTTTCACCTGTTATCTTTGATGGAAGGTTTCTACCTAAGTTGGTTATCTCTTTAGGAAATGTTCGAACAGTGACCCTCAGAACTACTGCGATAATTTTTTACAAACTTACTGCTGTGTCGGTTAATCATCCCACTTGAGAATTTCGGTGTTTGCTAATACCACTCAGAAAGGTAGCAATTCTTCATGTTTTAAGCAAAGCCCAGCTATCATTTGGCGGTCGAAAAAATGTTTCAATGAATTCAAACTTCCAATCAGTTTGAGTTTTCTTTTGAGAGCTTTTTGATAATGTGACTATCATTGATGGATGTTGCTATCTACTATGACGACAATATCTTTTTACGGATCCAATTTTCCCAAACTCTCAGGAATGTTTTACTCTCTAAATATTAATGCATGTATAATATAAACTCCTATTAGCCGATTTAGTATTTGTAACATTAAATTTTTAACGAATGCTCCATTTGCCTTTTATGGTGATTTAAGAGGAAAACACTTAGCGCTTTGCTCGTATTTCATGGCCAATCAAAAGTTGGCTCCTTTGTGGAATATGTGTGACGTTAAGAGTCTTAACTGAAGCAATAACAACGATGTGCAATGCGAAATAAAGCGATATCGAAGAAGCTATTTTTAATCGTCGGTAGTGTTACTGATGATGTATCGCTTTTATATTTCAATGCGTAGATACTACAAAGCCGACTTGCCCATTGAGAAATCTCGGCTACATTTCACAGTTGCATACTGCAATTGAAAGTTGGCGAAGAGGTCTGCTTGTTGTTGATAAATCATCGTTTGTTGGTCCACTCTGTAGTTTTCAGCACAAGCAAAATTATTTTTCTGGTTTAAATTAAATTCAATGTACGGCTTATTCAGATATTTTCTGAACCTTTTTTTGCATCGTTTTGCACTGATGGCTTCTTGTTGTAGCATTCATATTGCATTTACTTGAATGCTAAAATTGCAGTTAAAACCGTGGGAGGTTCTCCTTTCGATATTCGATCATATTGTACAGATGTTACTCATAGCGATCTTTGAAATATTATTCACCTATTTTTCGTTGGTTTTTTTCTTGCAGGGTTCATTAAAATATTGCAAATTCTCAGCCACTGGAAGTGAAATTTTAAGGCATCTGAAATTTGCAAAAAATTTCACGCCTTGCCACTTTTTATCGGAAACCTTTATCGAACTCATCCTTTCGTTTAAACTTTCACAAAGGTACTTATTTTTGAGAAAAAGAAATCAGTAAAAGGTATTTCTTTCTGAGTCGAAAAATTGCCACTTCCGATTTTCGGATTAATCAGCAAAATTGGATTTTCTGGATATCAGAGGATCTTTCATTTCGGGTGTTACAAAATTGATGCTCGAAGCTAAGTACTTCGATGGATAGTAATTGTTTGATTGAAGGCACCTCGTACTTGTTGGTATTAGGAAAGAATTACATAAGGACAGGAAAAAACATTTTATCGCAAAGTAGGCAATCTTAGACGCTGTCGTCGTTTCTTTTCAATTACATACACTGAATGATATACACAGACAGACATAGACACACACAAACACATACACTCACACACAAACAAATGCACAAACACAGGGATAAAAGGGGCAGGGTGGCTGACGAGCAGCGTATGTTAGCGCTCACGGCGCCAATAGTGTGGATGGATATATGCTTGCCGATCGCCTGAGAGGTTCAAGCTGTGAGTGCCAGCTCAACGACTTACTTTCGCACTTTGCTTGCGTCCTTATGAGACGACATCCGTTTTGCCGCTGAACTAATGCATCATTCAACTTCGAGTGGCATCTATCTACGACTGTAATTAACTACGTCAAACAAATTGTATTATGCATGTCGGTGTGCAAATCTTTCTCTGACAGACATTTGTTAACTGAATTGTATCTGCTTAAAAAGTACCACAAGTGACAAACTTCATTAGTTCATTCTGAAAGCTGCTGTTCATTTTTCTGCTATTCTTATAAATACCCGGTCGGTCATCAGTTACAGCATATGTGACATTCTTCAGTATATTATGGAGTGCTGTGCCACGTATACTTGAGATTTCGTTGAAGCAGGCCATTCAACAACAGATGAATATTGAGGTGGCTATCGCATAGATTTGTATTTTTACTATTTATTTTCTATAAGTGGCTAAAATGGCCGCAACTGGTAGAATGACCAGCTGGTTGACGTTTTCCAACGATCGAATTAATTCCTTTGGTCACTATTAGTGCTATCAGTCACTGCCAATTATTATGGAATGTACTGCTTATTTCACTAGTAACTGTTACTGTTATTACGTTATGCATGCGTACAGCATTAATTATGGATTAAACAGTCAACATTATGAATAAAAAATACTTGAAATTATTATATCGCACTGAAACTAATTAGCTGACGAGCACAACTATTACTGATTATTGATGATATACCATTCCATTTCATACTAAATCGATCTAACAACATTCCATTCTCGTGTATATTGCAAAAAAGTTCAATTATCATTACTGTTTTTGTGCTTTCGAAACAAACAGCGAAATATCGAGGAACATGTTAGCTTCGTCGTTCTTCTTCGGTCGACATGTCCGCGAGAAACGTGAACGTGATCAAAAAGCTACATTCAAAGAGGCCTTCACAAAAATTCATAATTTCCACTCTGATTTCATCACCGATGAATATCTTAATAATGGTGGAGTTTTTCTTCCTTGAAATTCGCTTCATTTGATTTTTCATATTTCATCAATACAAATTTTTCTCACTTCTTCATCCGGTAATAATGAGCCCTTTGCTATGTTACTATATTTTAATGGTATTTTCGTGGGGACGGCTATTCGGCGCTCGGATACCGGCATTAGGTGCAGATAGGAGAGAAGAGAAGAGGGGCGGGGAAATGTGGGATAGGTGAGACGGGGGGACTGTGTTTACCGTATTTTGCTCTTGATAACAGATCACTTATAGCCTTCGCGGACTTTTTTCATGATTTGTCTGAAAGAATCATTTAATTCCAGTGAGTTACACATTGCCTGAATTTTAATCCTACGTGTGGCGTTTTCACACTTTGCTAATGCCCACATTTATTTTCGCGTTCGTTTACGGGAAATTAAAAAAAAGAGAAAGGATTTTATTCTTCAGTTGCATAGAGAAATTCCCATTTATCGATTCACAAATCTCCATTCATCTATTTCTATATGAATGCTCTATCGTTTACGTACTAAAAAATTGCAAGCATTCTCATCAGCGATCGTTTTGCTTTTGTCTTTCCGGATTTTATTGGAAGCGTTTCTGGAATTTTTTTTTCCAGTTTTTTTCCCTATCATCACTTTTTTCGACACTATTTTGGCAATAAGGTTCTTTTCATGCACAAATATTCATTATTCCTCTCATTTTGTTTGAGAAGAACTACAGAGATATAGAAAGGTGACCATTTACCTTTAAATGAAGTTAATAATATCTGAAAGTCTATTATTATAAGTGATCTCTTCAGCGGTCAATTTCTCGCCTTCATATCATTTTATTCCTTACCTGAGGTTTATTTTTATTCATGCCCGCATGGAACGTAACGTAACTATGGTGAAATGATTTGTTGTGTTGATTTGTTCTGTTCATCTAAGTAACTTTGTAATGATCACGATAAAATACGAGCTACTACTTCGCACGACAATTGTGAAAATGTGCAAATAATTTGCTACGCACAAAAAGCAGAAAAATGCCCTTCTCACTATCGAGCGGAATTTTCCTTCATCCAACTTGTTTGGCGTTGTGATCGTTGCCAATGTTAGCGCATCACTGTTCAATTCGCGTATTTGCTTTATTTTCAATCCTTTGAAATATGCTAATGAATTTTTTTAAGGGAACGTTGTTCGGAAATGATTAATGCTTGAAATGGAATCGAAAGTGGGAAATTTTCAGTCATTTTTCAATGTTTTATATTTGTCTCTTCAAATAAGATTTCCATCTTCTTAATGCTTTTAGGGGATTTTTATGTAGAAGTTGAAACGAAATGAGTCAGCACAAATAGATAAACAAATAAATAAAATATTTGCAGACGTTAAATAATTCAGATTTGTTCCGCGTGGAGCAACTGAACATTTCAACGAATAAAACTATAAATTGCACTTTTTAAATCAAAAAAATAATAGTTTTTTTCCATCTCTATATTAGTTGAATGATGTGAAAAATTCGAATCCAAACGTTAACTTTTCACCTGATTTCGAGTATTTCATCGGGGAATGGGATTATTTGAGTTCCTCTTTTTTGTGATCTTTTTAGTTTCAATGATATTAATTGTCTTACCTCATTGATATAAAGGCTATTGTTCGAAGTGTTACTCTCAAAATAAATAATATACGCTCTCTACTTTCCCCCTCCCCTTTATCCTTCTCCCTTTACTGATCTATAGCAACTTAATTCTCCTCAGAAGTCAAGTATAATTTTTTCAATTTCAAAGTGCACATTTAATACGCGCAAATTAATTTGAAAATGTGCTCATGAAAACGGTATTTGTGTAATATTAAAATGTAATGGGTTTTTCTCTAATATTTAGAATGGATGGCGTCTTTTGAGATTGACCTATGAGTGGTTGCTTCCATGCGAGATGTTCGAAGCTTGTTCTACTTATTTTATTTTCGTTTTTTTTCTAATACCTTATTAAATTTTCTTGGAGAGGATTTACTTAGTGGAAATCGATGATGAACGCCGATCGAAAATAGTAATAGGTAGAAGTAAAGCTGTTTGGTAACATAGATGATAGAGATTGACGATTATTCTTTGCGTAGTGACAGGTGACTTTATATTTCAGTAATAAACACATACTGTTGATCCTATAAATGATTTGCATTTATTATCGTTCAACAGTCACATTTTGAAATACATTAGCGCTAACTAAATGATGTTTATTCTATGAAACCATTAAGTGTTATGCTGATATAATGAAGCTATTAGGCTTTCAAATTTCCTCAGGTATTGAGAGGAAGTAAGGAAAAATTCAGCGAAAAATTGATTTGTCATAGTATTTATTGTAATATTATTGAGGAAAAATTGTTTATCATATGGTCGCTTAATGAATAATGAGTGAAGAAGAGAGTGAATTGTCTTCTCTTCTTGCTTACACCTACGTGGAATTCTAGTCTGAACGCTAAATTTCTTTCACTGAGTTAAAAAGAGGACTTCTTCGCTTTCGGCCTTTTAAATTGCTGATTTTATTGCATTAATAAGTTGTTTCTCTAGTTTCGTTTTGCGTTATTTTAACGATTAAGGTACAAATAGGAAACTGGTTATTGAATAAGGCGCTGAAAATTATGATGACAAGAATACGGCGGCCACATGATATCATTGGAATATCTAAATAAAACAGTTTCCATTCAATAATATTCCTGCAAATATTTGTGAGTACGTTTGTCATTTATTGAAATATATGATCTAAGAGGGCTTTTTGCTTCCTGAGCAGCTTAATTCCAAAAATTCTTGGAAAATCATATCAATAATGAACAATCTACCCACCCATTCTTGAGGCAATATTTGCATACGTTTCATCGCTAACGTTTTGTTTACGTGGATGTAGGAAATTCCGTCATAAACGCTACTAAAGAATCTCATATTCATTCATAAATTATGAATGATTTAGGTTATATTTAGATATATTTGGATTGCAAATTTTACTTATAAAATGATTAGTACTATAAATGGTGAAAAAAAACGATCAAAATAACAAAATTAAACCATCTGCGAGTATGTTCGGTGAAGAGACTGGTTTTTTTTATTGAATGCAAACACTGCCAAGTGGACCATGAAATTCCAGTCTGCTAAGGCATTCTTCTAGCGCACCGCTATTTATTCTGTATCACTGATATCCATATTCATCTAGTGCATTGTTGCTCAGTCGTCGATTCCGTCAGGGAATGAATATAGTTGAATGATTTCGTAATGTTGTTTTGGGCATAATTTCATTGGGTGTTAGGAAATATTGGGGAAGAAAGAGTTCGATCAGCGAATCGGAACAGAATTTATTAATATGCCAAGAAGAGGAATTTTTTTCTCATTCAGAAAACCTGAAAAGCGACATTTTCAATGAGAAACAATGCAATAGAGTCACAAATTTGTGAGTCTCGTTGTTTGAAGGATAAAAAATATTTATCATTAAGATATCCAATGTAATACTTCATCGATGGTTGCTCTTGCATAAGCTAATATTATCTTCGTAAATAATTATGGCGTCATCTGTGGAATGTGCGTACGGTGTAATGGCTGTGCGGAAAAACAACGATATGTAATGAAATTGGGTTTAGCCCCTCAAAACAGACGAATATCAATAGGGACACATCAATATTAATTTGCATCAACCCCTATAGAGGAGTTTTGTTGCATAATCCGCTTCATTAGTGATTATTTTTAATATTTATATATAAATATACGTTTCATATAATATCAGTTAATGTTTTATAGGGCCTCATAATCAACTGCTTCACAATATCCCCCGAAAAACTGTACTTCTTCACTTTAATCTCTTATGAAGAAGGTTCATGGAAACTATGACATGGATGTTAGGACGTTATAGGCGTAAGGGAGATGGATGGAAGAGGTATTAATTGGTATTTTCTTCTTCGCAGTTTTCGTAGCAAGTCGAACTAAACAATAGTACAATTAATCAATCTGAAAACGTGACACCAATATCCAGGGGATATTTACACTAGAATTTCTTTCCATTTTTTTGTCTTCTAAAAAATTTCTGCTACAGATTAACTAGAAAATCGAGGTAGAATAATATATTATCACTGTCGTAAAATTTATGATTCGGAAAATGAAGATATTTGGGATTTTGTCTTAGGAAAGAGCGCTTAAATAATTATCAAAGTAACTCCTACTCGAAAAGAACTTCATAAAAGTACCCAAAGTAATTGGTTGCAAAGACAGAAGTGAGCGATTTATGTTAGGAGTCACCTTGAACTATATGCAGGCCGAACATAAACTCGGTGGTGGTTCCAGCCATGACTGGCTAAAAGTAGGCACCCGACAAACTTCAGCATCGAATTTAGTCCACTTTTACATAGAAATGGGTCACGTTATCACCGGGACTCAGATCGAAATCCCACTTACGGCTTGACGAAGTGTGGACACAAGATTTATGCAGTCTGCTGATAACTAGTGAGATAAAAAGCCAGATGGTAAGGTGACACCATGAGATTGCAGGAGGAATCTGCAGCTTTGCAGTAATGCGTCTAAGAGTACATAAGCGCGCCTGTCACTTGAGGTGTTTGAACTTTCATACAGTTTATCGACCATAGCAAAAGCTCACAGTGATAACTAACAAACCAGCTTTGAACTTTGCACGTATGCAATGTTCAAGTTGCACAGGTGTGCTTCATATTTAATTCTTTGGTTTCGTGGATTTCTCACATGGATACCCCTATGCATTGTTATGTGAATAGATTTGAAGCTGCCAATTAGGAAATGAAATGTCGACACCCGAATTATTAGAACGCTGAACGAACACTTCAACTTTGACTTCCATAGAAAAATTACTGCTTTGATGGAAAATAGGCAGAGGAAATGGGAAAATAAGAAATAGAAAATAGAAAAGTAAAGAAAAATAATTCAACAATAATATAGGATTGAACAACGAAAAAAAGTGAATGTATATAAAATTATAAGTATTTACTAGGAATGGTTCGTAAATATTCGATAAGAATGAATTATTGAGAGGAAAAAGTCCTCGACTGAATAATGCATATATGAGTGAGATCTTTTTCCTGGCGAAGGTAAATTTTTCCTTTCAGTTGGAAATTGAAGAAATATTTCAAGCGGACATTTCAACCTCTGAAATTCTCTTTTTCATACTCTTTTAATTTTTAACGATTAAAAAAGTTTTCCCTAAAGGAAAGTGAAGCTAGAAAAATGTAATATTTTTTCTAGCATAATGTTTTATGATGAATCGTTTGCCGTCAAGAATTTTTTTAAAGGATTCCAAGGGAGAAAAATACAAACACTAGCATCGCGCCTGTAAGAATGTAGCATATGAGTGCTATCAAAGAGCGAGGGGAGGGGGAGGTGGGTGAAGCAAGAGAAAGAGCAAGGGAAGAGGAAACACAAGAAGGTGTCGACACATAGGTGGTTTATTCAACCATGACAACAACTTTTGACGTCGTAGTGTCGCAGTTATAAACCGGTTATAATGTTGAAAGATTTGGAAGGTAGTACCACTGTAATACTCACACCTGAATGCATAAATCCTCTATAATTATCCTTTCTGAATTACGGCATCAAGATGCGGTGAAGTGCGTTGTAGCGTTTATATGATTTCTGCTCTATTAATTCTGTGGAATTGTCCGAGATCACAAAAAAACTACGACAAACACTTTATAAAGCGACAAGATTTTTGAACCCTTGAATTACTTTATGTGATCTCTTGAAAACTTGTAATAAATCGTAGAATAGAGTGGAGGATTGCAGCAATGAAATAGGAACCGAAGAGTAAAGAAAATAGGAGTGAAAAAAGAAAGTATAAGAAAAATATAAAAGAAAGCTATATTTTAGTGAAATATTTGAAAGAGTTTTTTAGAGAATTTTATATAGATATAAAAGGAAATATGTCGTAATGCTGAGTACTTCATTCAATGAAAAAATTATTGACGTTATCTTATATCACAATTGCAAATACGCGCAGATGTTGAAGTAAATCGACGAGTTGCGCGCTTAAATATTCTCTATAATAACTTAAGATTCCTCTCTGTAGCAAGAATTGTTTCCTTTCCTGCTGTGTTCTGTGGACTACCTTACCAAAAAGAAGAACTGCCTTATTTCTTGCATCAACGTTAAAAGTATAACAATTATTTAGTGCAATATATGTAGGTGCGTATCATTTTCAAGGTGAAGCTTGGATCCGTTTGATTAATGATTACGATTTTTGAGTGAAATGGGGAAATTTCTAAAAATAGGTTTTTCGGTGAGATATAAAAATAAATTTTATGGTACCATTTAAAAAAATAAGATAAAATTATACGAGAAGATTCATGCTTAGGAAACGATTATGAATATCTATTTAAATACCACTCGTAAATTTAATTGTATGAATGCCAATTTCATTTCGACTGATGGCTCAGTTTCTTTTTTTTAATGCTAAAATTTGTTAAAGGCAGAGAGAGAGAGGAAAAAGGAGGATTAAGATGTCATTCCTTTTTTTTCTCTCATTCCAATACTTGACGCATTTTAAATCCGCTTTAACTTATGAAGGGAAAAAACCGACTGGAGAGGTTGAGATGTTGGATGTATTCGTGTCAGATATATTACAGGAATGAATGATCGACACAAGTAAGTGATTTGTTTGATTTGATCATATGACGTTAGTGCTCATTCATACGAACTCTGTGAAACTTAAGGAATCGAAGTTCATCTTTATGAAGCTGTCGTGCAACGATTGACATCGTTAGCAACGTTTTGACTCCTTGGATACGAGCTTATTTCACTATGAATACGACAGAGGCTCATTTCAGTTCATCGACAAAAACACAGTTCTATGTGAATACTTCTGTAAAAGTTTGGTTAAAGTTGCAGTCTGTACAGATTAAGAATGAAAAGCTGTTTCGATAAGAAGCGACTCCAATAAGTGAAGGCTCTTGCATGGGATCTCAATTCTTCCCTATCTTTCTTAAATTACACAGCTGCATGATATCTGCATTGAACCGCGTGTCGAAAAAAATACTATTTACTGAAAATTTGTTGCTAAGAGGATTTTTTTGGAAGGACATTTGCCTTTTCGCAAAAATCGAATCAATTCCGTATGAATTAAAACAGATCTTTGATCGCAGTCCAACTTATGTTGGCCTAGCAGCAGCAACTCGACCGACAGAGCATGTGATTGAGCACATCTCCCCAAGATCATCGGTCAAAATTGTCACTAGCTGTAATTCCGCTCCTACTGATGGATGGAATTGTGGGCGAAATCCGAGAACTTCAGTTAGCGCATTGAAGCATCGGAACGAAAACAAATGAAACGTTTATTCGTATCAGGCGTCTATCTTCATCGTTACTGTGATATCATTGGATGAGTCCGTGCCTATAGTATTCATATTTCTCAGTATTTTCATACTTAATATTTGTTATTTGCAACGCATTCTAAACTCGACTTTTGTTGGCGGTTGTGGAAATGCAATATAAAAGTTATTTTACGATTGCGGGTATCGTTGAGAGTAGAGATAATCTATTTGTACTCTTTTTCATTTTCCCTCCAATCCTTCTTCCCATTCCTTCCTCCTTTTCATCCTGAATTTATGAAATCGCCATTAGTATCCATCTCCGAATAATTCGCTGCATATGCACACATTCTCTAAAATTCGATGTTTTTTTCTTAAAAGCATTTTTTTTAAATCCCATAACTAAAAATTGGTCCATTTCTGTTGGAAATCGATTGTTTTCGATGGTGTCGACTGAAACCGCATAAATAGATGGATTCAAGTGAATGGAAGCTTTAATACTGATTTCTGCGATATCAATAACGGCGAATTTTCAACGCGACGCAAATCAATAAGAATGGCGAAAAAAAAATCTGCTTTTAGTTTTTTCCCACTAATTTTTCGGAGAAAATTGTATAAGCCCACTCAAATTTCCTCTCAAATTCGATAAAATTTCGACTTATTTATTGCCTCATTATTTAAAAATGCTCTATGAAACCAAGTCTTATACCTTGAGCTTGTAAATTTACAGCCTATATAAACGGAATGTAGGAGACGATTAAGCCCGATTTCAATATAAAAAAAGATGGAATAGGAACTGAAACATCATCATTCTTAAAGATGACGCATCCCTTCTAATGATATGCGGCTATTGCGGGATAATCCAACAGAAGTTCTGCTTTCTTCAGTTGCGTGAGAACGCGTATTCACTGTGTAGGTTTACTGTGCTCGTAAATCGTCCACTGTGCTAGAGACGATTTCACTGCCAGCAGTTAATACCCGAACTGAAGCTATAATTGAATAATATAAGAAAGTTTGACCATATTCAGACTCTTTGTCAATTACTTTGAATTTTGCATGCAAATGTAGTCAGGTAGTATCACTATGCGTTTGCTTTTCCCACATTCCATAAAATGATAGTAATTTTCGCAGTCTCGTTTCATTTTTCAATTTTCTATGTATGGTTCATCTTTTCGATCGAACGATCCGTACAAATTCATGCCAATAATTTAAATAAATATAATAGATATAATTCAATTTGGCGATTCATTTGCCAACTTTTCGCATTTAAGATCTTGTCGACACGACGAGATTCACAACTTTTTTATTTATTCTTTCATCACATGTGCACATTTCATCGGTTTTGTGCCTACGGTTCATGCTTTCTACGAATCAATATTTTGCATTCAGCAAACATGTTACCGCAAATCGAAATCTTCGAAGACTTACGTTTCTGTTGGTTTGTCTTATTGTGCGCTATATGGTTTCACTTTGAAACCACTACCTTCACCTATCAAATTCGTCAGCTAAACAGCTATTGTTTGTGTTATTTGGTGGGTATATAATGCAAAGAATTGATACTGAGTTGCCTAGAGCACGTTAGGTCATCTCTGCAACTAGACCTTCGTCACCGGTTCGACCACTTGATGCTAAACTTACTGCATTTCCTTGCTAATATACGCCGAGTATAAACCAGATCGCCATCACATTGTTGAATATTGATTTGCGTGTTTAATTTATTTAAGCTGCTTCAGAGTTCGATTTACCTTGGTGGGAAATTTTCTGCACTTGAAGATGCCTTTAGAGCGGTTCTTGCTGGTAGGCTTTGAAAGAAATGAACCACGGCGCACCTTCCGGCTTCACTGCATCTCAATCCACCATTCTTTCCTGATAATCCTTTTTTAGTAACGGATCTTTTCCCACATAAAATAAAAAGGTGGTTGAGGCGTATTTTCACCACCGACCTCGCAGCAAGTATTGCAACAGCGCAGTAGAGTTCTCTAATATTGTGCTATAGAGTTCTCCAATATACCTGTAGTGACAAGTCGCAAGTCCTTCGTTACCACTTATCAATGCTGTTCACAGAATAGTTGTTGATATTTGAAAGAAGCATCTAATGAATAACCAAAGAACTAGTAAGGCAACCGATTCAGCTAGAGGATTGAATGAGTATATCAATTGAATCGACCGGCTAGTACGTTCGTGCAACCGTAAGGGTGCAGAATAAACGATCAATAATCATGAGTGTGCTATAAATCTGATCGCGTCGTTTTAATGCGGTCTATGAAAAAAATTTTGATGAGAAACTAGCGACACTAGTCGAATCGCGTTTCATAAATGATTAGAAACTTCATTATAATCATTTCTTAATGATTTTTTCCTTCCCACTAAAGTTGCTTTATATTCCGATATATGTGGATGAGGATATTTATCTCATGTTTACATAAATTAAATTCCACTCAGTAAGTTTCGGTTCAGATCATGTCGATATCGAAAGCGGTACATATTCCTCGATAACTTTTTTATTTCATAATTCATAAATATGAAAGTGTACTCTGAAATTTTCATCGCAAAAAGAAGCTGGAAATTGTATGCATGATGCAAGAAGATTTGTTTCTTGGTCATTATAACTAAAAAATTTCCTCGAGAATTAAGCACCAGATTCTTATGATCGCAATAGTGAAGGGGAAAGTGTTGCTCACCATGGTTGATTTCAAGTGTTGAAATTTATGTAACGCAACAGCCACTTTTCTCCAAAAACAGGGATAAGACAGCGATAGTGAAGGTCATTTCAAAAACGGGAAGTAGAATATTTTTTGAAGTTTTCTACTGGGATGGAAGGGTAGGGAAGAGGGGGAGAGGAGGTACTGAGTGGTGAATCATTTTATTGGAAACGAGCAACTTTTCTGGGGAAGTTTCAGTGGGAGAGACCGCAATTCCTACTGGGAATTATGTGATACTGTCGGAAAGGTTGCGCTCACTGAGATGAAGCCAGGCAACGGCTCATGCGTTGATTTGCTTATTGGATTATTTTTTTGTATTTCTTCGCAAAACAGATTCCACTGGACCACAATTCTTCATTTTTTGCGGGGAATGTGTAGGTATGTTTTTATGTTTGTCTGTAAATAATGTGTCTGTCGGAAAAATTCAGTTGGGAGGTGCAACAAGTGTGGCTATAAGCATTTGCTAAAATTTGATTGATTTTCATTTCATTTGAGGAGAAAAAACTGGAACTTATTGGAAGAAGTTTGTGAAATCGATCGCTTTAGCGCAAATGTTTTTTGCAGATTTTTATTCTTTTTCACTACGCATGTAATAAATAGGTTGATGTGTTGGGTGTAATTACAAAAGCACATATCGCGCCAGATGATCTGACAGATCTCGCACTTTTTTATTACACTCATGCAGTTTTATGGCTGTCTCAAATGTGCTGCTCATTTTTCTAGGCGTTCACCGCAAATGCCACATTGCACCGGCTAAAACATAAGTCAAACTATTCAAATTGTCTCTATTGAATTTTCCTTATAGTTTATTGTCTCATTGTGCTTATTCTCTTGATATCATGTTGAATTGTTAAAATAACATATAAAAATAGGAAATCGGATGTGTTGTTTGAAAGAAATTATTTTCCAGAAAGTAGCCACTGATTTTACCTTTATTCAGAAGTAAATTAACGGATATCAGGTAACGTCTGAAGAATAATGAGATCAGATTCTCTATAAAGTCGAACTGAGGTGTTTTTTCGCAGAATTCGTTATATTCAATAGAGCATCGAATCAGTTGGTTATAATAGTTAGATTTCGCGAAATAACTGCCTACCTGCAAACAATATCACGAACTTCTTGCTTAAACGATCCTGAATGATTCACAAAACGAACGCTCTCAATAAATGTCAAGCGATATTTGAAATGTCTACAATGAGGCATTTATATTTCACCGTTTATTGGAATCTTCAATAAAATGTCTCATCCTGTTTTGATTATTCATAAAATTTTCGAGAATTTATAATTATTTCTTAGTTACCTTGTCGATTACCTTATAGAGGGGAGACTAGAATTACTACAGAATATATTGTAAAGTAGGCTAGATATAGTATATTCCGCGTATGGGGTGGATTAAACCAAGCAAATTTCATAAATAAGTCTAGATGGGAAAGGTGGCCATGAATATCTATGAGTCATAGGGTTTCACACTGAAACTGATACACAAATTACTATTCACCGACACACGCATAAATAGTCAGTGTTTTGCGAGAGCTTCAAGTGATAATTCTCCATTCGTTTATGTCAGTATTGTCTTCTTCTCTTTCTCTCTGTCCTTCCATCTCCTTTTTCCTCTCGTGTTTTCTTTCTTTCATTTTCACTCTCTTCTGATCTTTTTCTATTTATATATCCCTCGTGGAAATTCGCTTGCTGAGTGTTACTCACCAAATTTGCAACATTACCTGAAAGCTGTACTATTTTCTAGGTTAAATACTCCTTAATACTGGAATGATGACCTGAATAAACAAGAAAAAAAAGCTATGTTAATTGAACGGCAGCATCCCATCTTCAGAAACAAAACCAAAAGAAAACCTCAAAGATCAGTTGTTTTCTGTCGATTTGCTATTTGAATCAGATTGCCATATGACTCTCATTCATTCAAACGTACCTATTCCCTTGAATATTAGTAGTTTCAGTGAATTGCGATAGCTCATCTTATCATGCTCATTCGTTGTTTCCACTTTATCATCGTCTTCAACGTTTGGCTTTATTAACGAAATGAATACTTATTTTTACTGATTGTTCATTTATATTTTTTCAAATCCAACTTACTTATCAATGTGAATTTCAAATATCAGTGTTAATCAGTTGAAATGCTCAAATATCAAACGTCTAAGCAATACTCATGTACAATTTTATCATTGAAATATTTCATTGCAATGTCCATGGTGTTTTCGTTTTTTGAATAAGTCTCATGTTTCATTTCCGTTAGGCCAAATCAGTACTTCAACTGATCATTACTCAACGACCATACAAACAGCTCATGCATTTTTTTCATAGCAAAATCGTTCATAATATCAATTAACGCAATTTATTCACTATATTTCATTAAATTACTCGATGGTCACTGCTAACCTGATGGGACCTTAAAAGCTCATCGAATTTTCTAAGCGAACGAGATTCTCCAAGTCATGCTCTCAGTCATCTTGAATTAAGTGCTCTTTTTCTGAGTGATTTTCTTGTTTTAGTTTATCTCCACTCATCTATTGAACTCATTAGTGAGCAAGATGTACAATTGGTAAACATTGTTTCGACAGTGTTTGCTATGTAAATACGATAGGTTCTGTCACGGAAATTACAAATTTTGGATCTTGCAGGCGTGATATGGCCTTCGTTTATGCTCCAGTCTAGAAGGGGACAATATAGCTTAACGTGATTAATCTCTCTGCTATAAAATCAGATGGAAAAATTCCTTCTCCTTGCCTAAGATTTCTCCCTCCTTCCTGCATATTCATTAAAATGCAATCGCAATTATGTATTAGTGAATTAATTTCCCTAGATAAATCAGCATTATAGCACATAGACTGATTTGAAGCATTTTTTGAGATAGAGATTATTATCTGCACTTTATATTTCATTGTAATGAAGGGTTTTGACTTAGTATAAAAAAAGGAATTCTCGCGATATTGTCATATATCACTTGCTATCTTGTGAGGTATCACTATTAATATGCTCGTAACATCCGTCTTTTTCTATGAGTGAAATAATTATGCGCCATTCATTTAGAATCGGAAGCGTTCTTTTTTACTGAAATGAAAATTGATTACGAGCAGAAGAAATGAGGAATGGTTGTGATGAGATATAATTGGTACTCTTGAGCATCGTTTTTTATTTTACGGACAAGTAATATGTGCTTAGAAATAGAGAGAGAAACATTGAGATCTAAAGAAAGAATTAGTCAACAATGAGAATCAAATATGAAAACAATAACGAAAGAATTTTTAGTCTCGTTGAGATATTTACATCGTATCGACAAACTCACTTCGATGTTCTTGACGCTAAACGCAATAGCAGCTGTTATTGCAACATCTATATTTTCAACATATTTGAAGATATCTGTCGTCTAACTTCTGTCACTTCATACTTTCCTTGTGTTCTTTTTCTTTCGCACGTTTATTCTCAATGCCTAAGCGCTAAGCAGCTGTAAAGACGTGAAGTACTTCAAGCTATTGCAGCACTAGCTTTTGCTCCACACAACGAATAGCGGCATCTCGAGCAACAGCGTTTAAAAGATAGCCGTTCCCATTCAACAATCACCGATATTATCCTCATACTTCGCGTTGTTGCTGCAACTATTACTTCATCTACTCTATGATGTCTTATCACAGTTGATCTTGGCGATATATCAGCGTCATTATTTGAAGTTCCACCAGTTAGACTCTCGAGAACGCTTCAGCATTTCCTCTGTAGCGTTTCGCCAACAAGTGATTGTTGTTATCAGCTTGATACAGCATTTGACATCATTCAATATTCTAAAAAACATGATCTATACTATTACGTAATGAAACATCACTGATAGAGGAGTATTTACCGACTGATCTGAGGCGAAACCTGAATTAGACTCTAACTTCTGATCGATTCGTCAATAGAATTGATTAAATAAAAGCATATTTGCTGTACACATTGATCGATGCCTCCTCAACGTTTGTGCTGTTCTCAACGTTGAGAGAACCCTATCTCAAGCCATTTGTTCAATTTCAGTGCTAACAGTATTTACTTGCCTTATTCATCCTGCAACTTGCTCTCAGCTCACCGATAGCGCAATATTAAAATGTCCGTGTCAACACACTTCACTATAGGTGTATCGGAACTAAGTGATAACACAAATAATGACAATACAACTGTGACTACCATTCGACTCTGTGGCAATGTAGCTGCAACGATCACTGAAACATCGTCGACCCCTTCGTCGACAACATCAACAATCGCGACGGGTACATCTGTGCCCGACAACAGTGTTGAGGATGATAATAATGCTGTTAGCTTCAATTTTGCTCCTAAAGCACTCGAGAATTCGGAGGAAATATTGGTGCATGAGGAAGAGGACAACAGTGAGTGTCGCGTAAATTCGGACACATCCGTTTCAGCATCCGTCGTTTTGGTCAATAAAAATTTGAGGACAGCCGGTGGATCGGGTGCCCACTTTTCCGCATCCAGTTTGTACTGTGAGTTGTGCATGATTCGTTTTCGTCAATTTACCGCTTTATGCTTTCATCAGTTTTGTTTTTCTAAACCCGCTTTCAACTTTTTTCCTCTCTCGATTTGATGTTTATTTATTTCTGTATCGATGGAAATGGCTACAGTTGAACATACAGTTTATCTCAGATATCGAAATCGGTATGTTTAAGTAAGATAAAAGTAATCTTCTATTCTCGAATATTTCTCTCTCAAAACAATTCTCTCTGTTTGCATTTGGCAAAAATAAAAATCCATCCGAAAATTTCGTGATAAACTGTGATATTTTTATCATTTACACTGAAGAGAAATCACTGATGACGAGACAACTCAATCATTTAGATTTCTCTTCGTTAAAAATATGCTAATTTCGATTTATTAGCTGGGGAAATGCTTTATTGTAGGCGATGAATGAAATTCAGCAATTTTGCCAGTGACATTTCAGCACCTTAGACAATCAATTAAAAGAGGGATGCAATGGTTTATCTGTGCTTTCTTTTTGCATAGATTCTAGCATATCTCATATGAGGAGCGCCTATGCGATGATGAGTAATATTACCAAAACTTGAAACATAAAAATAGCGATATGAGTTCATTTGAGGGTCATTATAGTTGACCAAATCACATTGTGGAAAGTTCAGATACGAAAGAGAAAATCTTAAGAAGAGGAATGAGAATGCGAAGGGAGCGGAAGTGGAAAAAGAGGGAGGAATCAGCTTCGGTTGAGGGTATTAAAAAGAAAGAAAATATATATAAGTTTTTTTGAAGAAATTCAGGTAGTTCAATTAACGCGCCATAATGCATGCCGATGACTCCTGATGCTTGCATGATGGTTGCTTCTAGTATGCACCTCCTTATTCTACTATATGAATTCATAAATATGCCCATATAAATGGGTATGCTATCTAACTGTTTTTCCTTGCAACGATAGGCCACTAAAATATCAATGTAAGATTTGACGTCATCTGACTTCGTACACGTTAAAGATCTGTAAATATTTCGTGAAGTAGTAACATCCGATCATAAGTGTTACATTACAATAGCCTAACGTCTTGTGAATGCAAATAATGCAACGTCTTGTGGCGTTGTGATTGTGAGAGATAGGTGAGGCATCGACTTTGTTTTTGAAGAAAGATGGGAATTTACGAGAATCTAATAGCCGAGCTACTATAATTGATGTCTTTGTTGACGTTACATCTAGGCAGGCGGAGAAAAATCAAACCTGATTTGTGAATATAACTCTCGCATATTTGCATTCGATAAATTTTCTTGGGAAATATTCTGAAGGAAATCAGATGCCACCTTGGTTACTTATTTATTCACTTATTGGTTGATTTGTTCTTCTGGAGCTTCTTTATTTTGAACTAACAATGAACATTTGTTGCACTTAGTAGGCAATATAAAGTCCCTCCACTTTAAGCGTTGTTTTTTTTTTTACAGGAATGAGCAACTTCTAATGTGTGTAACAATTATTTCATATTATTAGCCCACTAAAGACTACATTTCTTTTGATAAATGAGATCATATATTAGCAGCCCTATTTGCCGTTTCAGGAACACAACATCAATGGCGGGTTGACTTCTAGCGATCGATTTGCGTTGATGTCGATAAAATTTCGGTAAAACTGAAACAGTGTCGAATGATTATGAGATCATCATAGAGACTAACTTTAGTTTATATTTCTTAATTACTCATTATTAGTTTATGAGTGAAGAAATAAATATTCTACTAGTTTAATATTTTAAATATTATTTTTCAGTTGAAATTTTCGAAAGCGGATTTTCTTTTTCAAGAAAACCTCTCAGGTATATCCCATCAGTAGGTTTTTTCCCATTTTTTCTTTTTCTATTCGATTTTCTTCAGCTGTATACGCCATTTCCTCTCCTAAGTAAAGGAACATTTAAAAACAATAAAAGGTACGAAGTTCTTTGAGCTGAAATTAACATTATTTGCCATATTTTGCAATGATAACATAAATTATAGCGGAGATTCACATGCTAATTAGCTTGTCTTAACATCGATATATGTATGCTGATCGTTGATGTTTGGTGGATATGTTCAAATCAGTTCTCGACTATCGAATGAGTATTTTGCGATTTCGACGAAAAGTTCAATGAGGCAGACTCTTTTTATTTCATGCAGATTTTGTCCACTTATGCTGAATCATACATTTGCTCCACTCATAAGTGTAATTTCTTTGTCGCAGTTTTATGAACAAAGAAGAGTTAGCACGATCGGGTTATTGAGAGTTTTTTTCTTTGTTTTGGGAATTCATATCGTCGAAGAAAGTCGAAAATCATATTTAAAAGTTTTTGTTCTATCCAAAGCTTCTCTTCGAAAATTTACGGTTGTTTATGTTTCCCACGCCAGTGCGACTGCTTTTTGAGTATTTATTGTATTTTCATAAAAATGACTAGCTTGTTCTGAGATTACACGTTTATTTATTCATAGAATGCTATGCTTTATTGTAGTATTTAGTGTTGAATGAACTGATAAAATGAAGTTGCATGAGGATCAACATTTGTGTGTGGACTCGACCTGTGCACGTATGGTGTTAGTCTCGAAATAAATTTAGAGCACCGTTAATGCGGATCCTTCCATACGTCGTCCGCCGAGTTCTGGAATTATTTAAATGACGCGCATTTATTCTCATAATTGTTAGTCATCAGTTATCTTCAGAAAGTGATATGAGACGTGATTTTCTTCTAGCCACCACCTCATAATTACATCGAGATTTCATGTCTTTTTCTTCGCCTTTGGAATTTTTAGAATTTTCTCAATCTTTTTTTTTGTTTGCTCACTCATCAGTCTTGAAAAGTCTCCGATTGTTCACTCACCAGTCTCTGATTATTATCAACAAAGGAAAATATTTATATTCTATATTACAAATATGCAATCAATAATATAGTAAAAGTGAAACACAGTATTTAATATTTACATTGTAACAGTACTTACTTTAATGTAACAAATATATCAATATATGAACGCAATATTTGTGGAAAGAATATAAACTATTATAGTCGAAACATTGGGCAAATATTTGCATTTGAGTACCACTTTATTTGATGCACTTCAAATAATATTCTGTTCTATGAGTAACTGCTGCACTGACATATTTCCTATGTATTTACTTCCGCGATTGCCAGGTCTTTTAGCCCTTTTCTTTTCTTTTTTGAATGAAGTCCATCCAGGAGTTACCCATCCCTCTCCCTCTTCCCTTGACTGTCCTCCTCCCGCCTCCCCCACCTTCTTTCTCCTCTTGCTGCTGATCTTCAAATTGGTGGACCTTTTAGTACCACGAAAGTAATCCAACATGCATGGTCCCTTCTCTGAAATGAGTTGCTTTGCGAATTTTCGAGTGCAGTTCAACTTTTTACTGTTGCAGCACCTGTTCTCGTTGTTCATATATTAGTTCTGGTTAGTGAAACTTTTTGAATCGAAATAATGAACGGATTAAGCCTTCAGACCATAACCATCTTCTGATACAGCCAGGTTCAATTTTATATTTATCAAAATTCATTATTAGCCTGCTTCTTCGGACGTTTTCTGTTCCACGGAGATATCAGCTTGGCCTGATTTAATATGATATGGAACGAATTTTGGAAGAAATTCAGTCACAAAACAAATAAAATAACTTAATTAGGAGAATGTTGATACATGTATAAAACGGTTTTTTTTCATTGTGATGAACCAACAGAACTCTTTTTCCGTAATTTCCCAGGAAGTCCTTATGGATTTTTGGCTTTTATTTTACACCTTATTTGTTTTTTTTATCCGTAATAAAATGTCATTCAATATTCGAATCGTCGAATCCGCCTTCTCTTCAGGCATTATGGATTTATTGTAAAGGAATTTAGCATCCTGCTTTTTTTTTCACAAATGGATTCACATATTAACTTCCGCATTTATGGCTGTAATACGTCTCGCTTAACCGTTTATTTCACTAGTGGACATAAAATAAACCAGTCCGTTTGATCACACTCCCAATCCTTTCACCTTGGATCCTTTCACCCTCTTCGAAACCTCCAATGTGACAGGAATACGGTTAATTGCTGGGACCTCCATATGCATTCTCCTACCCATTTCTAATAGTGTCTGAGAGGTAGTTTGCTTCTCAAAGTTAATAAGTCAGTTCTCTCACTGTTCCTGCTCGGTTTCCTGAAGGCAGAACAAATTCATATTTTTCGCATTTTACTGAATGAGTTCAGTTGGAATATCCCCTCATTTAAAATTTAGCTTGAATTACGATTGCTACTGAAAGTAACGCAAACGAATAATATCCTACTTAAACATTGCAGGGGATTATTGACACATTCGTATATTTGCGTAGACTTTTATAGTATTTTAGTGAGCGTTATTGACGACAAACACCCTTTAGCACTCCCAGAATTAACCCCAATATACTAATGCGTACTTCATTTCGGTTTCTATGAAAATATCTCTGTCCATGTGCCCATCAGTCAGAAATTTTCTGCCTATGGAAAATACTTGCATGTGCAATACACATTCTGGCGACGTCTTCTACTTATCAATGTATCTATGTGTCTGTCTGTCTGCTTACTGGGAGGTTCCTCCCATCGATAACTGAATTAGAGTTAAAAATTTGTGGGTGATAATGCATGCAAAAGAGTCAGCTCCAAATTACTGGAGTAGGCAAATGATGCACCTTTATTTTACAACTAGTCGAACGGGTTTTGCACTCATCTTTCACAAAGCAACGTAATGAACTAACTATCTGTGAGATGAAAAATGAATGCATTATTCAATGTAGTTCGTGATTTATGGCGAGCTATTGAAACGGCTCATATCGATGTGAGGGTCGAACAGTCGAATAATTTGTCGTTCAGACTGTTATGGTGCAATCCCTCAGTCATATATTAACGGTTATGCTGCTGTTATTATCAGTTATTCTCGTTGGAGCAGCTTTTTTTTCTCGCCGTAGAAGGGTATTGCTCACTCAGTGATAGGAAGTTTACAAAATTCCAAGTTATTGAGTAGCGATCGTAGCCGTTAACGATGATTATGTAAGAGAGCGATCGAAAAAAGTTTTTTTTCTTCTACGTCGACATTCAACCGCTTAGTTATATTTGCATAGTTACTGAATTGTTGTTGGATACTGCGGCAAATTTTCCAAGTAAAAGTTCAAAAATTACTTTTTTCATTCATTTCTCAGTTGAACTACCCTGCTCAGCTAACGAAGAAGTGCCTTTACCAGGAAATATGCTCATTTTATTTCGCACTGACTTAAACTATCCGCTGAAACATCGTAACAAGGTACTTTTGACTGAATATGCTGGACGTAAGATTGGAACAGGTGAATCCTTATTTTCTTGGCTCATGCTCTAGTAGGCTTAGACCGTGCCGGCGCTATCTTTCACTACTGAATATCACTCTAGTTTCATCACTTTTATTGTACATATGACGCATGAATTGATAGTAGAATATTTCAATACTACATTTGCGAAGTTGACCGTTATACTGTCTTCAAAATTACTAACATCGTTTTCGTTCTTTTACCCTCGCTAATAATTTTGAAGTTATATTTGGAGTTGCTTTTATCTTAGAAGTTGTTTTAATTCCGTTTTTATTTATCTGCTTCTGCCTCCCTATTTAGCCAAAAAAAGAGACATCTTGTAGCCTCCAAACTTTAGTGGCAATGATTGATTTTTTGGTGAATGCGTTTTATGTTTGAGCTTGAATTAGTGTTCCTAAGCAGAATGAGTCCTCAGTACGATAAAGTGGAGAAAGTGATGAGTGATTAAAACAGCATAAATAACACGGTATTTTTTCATCAACTGAAAGCTGTTGCTGCTTACAATTAAATCTCGTTCAATGACGATTCATAGTAGACAACTAGCATCCTCTTCATTTCTCACTCATCTCTTAGCCATACTGATCGAATTTAATCGCATTCACTCGACAAGAGAAATATTTCCCAAGTTATGCGAATTTTTAGCAATAAATATTTTTCGATCCTCTTTATTTTCCACTTTACGCCTTCGACGAAAAATATCAGCAATAGGATTTTCTTCCATGAAAAGATGATTTTCACCTCTATTCGGGGAGAATTTCTAAACTCGTGAAACAATTTGCAGTTAGAATATGGGCTTTCCATTGAATTCATTTTTCTCACTAATAATTTTCTTCAACTACGAAACTGAGAGATTTTTTAGCAAAAAAATTCGTAATATAAAAATTTCATCGGTTTAAAAGGAAAATTATTAACGAACGCAAATTTATCAACATTTCCATGCTGCAAGCTTGCATCACAACTTTCATGCAGTGCCACCTTATTTCCCGTTCCGTATAATCGACATTTCTTTAAAGCTCTCCTCTTCCACAGAAAAATCCTGCGGCAAAAAAAACAGAGCAATATAAGGTTTCAAAAGACCTATGTTGACCATCTTTTGAAGACTGATACTTGCAGGTCGTAAATAGTAACGGATTTTACAAACTAACTATTGCTGAGCAAAATCTTCATTTATCATAACTTTGAATTAGGTGCAGCTATCTTCTCGTTGGAAGCATTTAAATTTCTACAAACAAGTGATATCGTAAGTAATAATGAAGTAAAATATTTACGAGATTTGAAGTTTTCAATCTTTGCCGATAATCAGTGTAAACGTCGAGTAGAAATACTCTAAGCGGAATAAACGTCCCTCATAATCTCGTCGATTTTGTATATTTTGTTTTGCACTTAATAAAACGGATGTTTATGCCTATCGTAGAGGTTACTAAAACGCTTTCGTTCCTTTTCTCAAGGGATATTATGATTATGCAATATTTGATCATCGAGTGAAACACTCGGCAACAAAAATCCAATCGAAGATCATTTCATTTCGATTTCGAAGTCGCGAAGAATGCTTGAAATTTTTTTCTCCCAATTTTGCAATCGAATATGGTTTATGGATTCTTTTCTGTTTATTTGCAAGCAAGTATGGTTGAAATGCGCTTTTTTAGATAAACTTGAACTTTCAACCAAATATTATGACCGAACCATATAGCGATGTGGTCAAATAAATCAGCCGCGTGCACAAGTATTTAAGTGGTGTGAGCAAATGTAAATGTAATGTGATGGAATATATTGGCGAAGTGGCCGAATATACCAGTATTATGGGTAAATGTATTAGTAATGTGGCTCGTAAGGAAATTTGCTCGGATGAATTTTTCAACAAATCATACGAGATTAATCGGGTGCTGCAGAACAGGTGCTGAGCACCCACCAAGGTGATTTGTTATTTCGGGGAAGGCGCTTATTTGTTTTGTTGATACAAAGCTATTATAAGAGTGATCTTTTGCTGTTATTAGTCTGTTTTGCGTCTACACACCTCCCATGCAAATAGACTGCTGCTTAATTGAATTGCGTTCCTTACTCTTCCATGTATTTGCCATCATTAACTACAAAACTTATCAAAGCAGCCGTATAAAGGCCCGCAAAGGTCTGATGCAGTAATGGCAATTTTATGTTTTTTTTTGCTTATTAATGTTTACAAAATGCATTTTGGCAAAATTATTTCTCATCGCAGATATGTCTACATCCGTTTGGGACGCCAATATCATATTGAGATGATATTGCTGAATTGTACACGGTGATTTTGTTTTTTCAAATCTGATAGATAATTTCTTATCTTAATGAAATTCTACCAACAATTTATTACATACGTTGATTTCATCCTGCCTGTTTCATACGTACAAATACTATGATTTGGGAGCTACTTGATGGAACTTGATTGTATTAAATTCCCGCAGAATATATTCAGCTTTTATTTAGAGGTTTCTAAGGTGTATTTATTGTTCGATTAATGAATTTTGAGATATGCAATATCGCAGTGGCGATTGAGCGAGACTAGCTATGTAAGCAGCCACTGAAAAATAGCTAAAAGTCACATCTAAAAAAGGTAGTCGCTTAGCAAAAATTAAAGCACCCATACCCAAATATCGATTTTTCGCGTCTATTTTAAGTAACTTCACGAATGCTCCCTCTTTCCGTTAACGACGTCGATTTTCATGTGTCGCCCAAGCTGTAGTTTCTATACATTAAATGCGCCGCTATCCATATACTGATTTCGTTGAAATTTTCCCAGTTTGAATCTCTGAAATGGAGTATTATCTGCGTCTTCATAGAGGTGATTTCTTGTTTATGTTCTTCATCAATCTTCATTTATACACGTCGGTTTTCTGCTAACATTTTAATTGTTCTCTACTAAGTTGGTGATAATTTCTTACATATTTTGTTTCTTATACGTGCGTAACGATTTCCATTGCAGCAGAACTTTTTCGGCTTTTTTTTCAACTTCCAATACTGTTCTGCATCGTGTCTCAGGTACTCTACTCACTCACTTCTTCTGATCCACTCTCCATCGATTAGTTCTATAGATCTATATAGAAAAACGAAGAGCTGATAGCAGCAAAGTAGCGTTTCCATCAATTGCTATTAATTCATTCAAACCATAATTTAGTAAGCACTAAAAATTTCAACGGGGACAGTTTTTTTCAAGGAAAGTCTGTTTCATATAAATTTAAATGCTACAAAGCGATCTATATTCTATAATCACTTGTGGATATATTTAGGAGTACATATTTTGATTGCTAACAAATCGTTCAGTTCACTGATGTTTTTTTCCCGTCCATTATCGCCCCGATTGTTTTGTATTCATTGCAGCTGCAATTAATAATACTTAGTATCTGAGTGAATAGCACTAAAAGTAACGCATTGTTCGGCTATTACTTCATGCTTTTCATGCAATTTTTCATTGCATTCAATGATTCCTCTCAATTGCAAAATCACACTTGAAAAACTTAGTGCAGTCAATGTCCTTAAAAAGAGGAGAACTGAAGGAAATGCGAAATCATTGCAACGCAATCCTTCGCCATTTTTCCTCTCTCCCCCCCCCCCCCCCTTGCAGTTAGACTAGCAATGAAATAATAAGAGCGTCTCGGCAAAACAGACATGAGAAAATGTCTAAGAAACACTAAAAAATTTATCGTCATTTTCTCATGTCCTTTTGCAATATCTGCCTATAAAAATGTCATGCGAAGTACCAATTAAAATAATGGCTATTGTATCAGCGATTTCCGCAAGCAATTCGCTTCACCAAGAAAGCCCATTAAATCTCGATAAGTACAATAGAAGGACTAAATATAATTAAAAATAACTTTAAAAACAACTAAACTGCCGATATCAAAGATCAGTAATTCGTTTTTTTTTATTACCTTCATTTCGATTGAAGCATGCAAAACAAACACATAGCAGACTGGAGAAGAAAAACTCTTCCAGCGAACCAACGTGAGTACGCGTTACTCACTGTAACGTATTGGTAGTTGCATATTTTATATGTTATGCGGATGGTACTTTTCTGATATGCTGATACCATTGTTGTCGTCGTTGTCATCGTCGTCGTCGGAGTCGTTACAACTGCCGTTGTAGTCCTGTAAATAATGATTCTGGGAGCACGTTATTTATGAGTGGATGAATCAATTCATTGCGTTCAATAAATCTGATTGCCGAAAAGAGTGCATGCAATAGCGCAGTTACGTCTTGATCGGTGTTTGTCGAAGATCATTTTTGTTCCTCAAATATATATCTCACATTGCGTTAACCATACACCTATAACTACAGATTCTTTTATATAAAATATAGTATCCGATGAATTCGTTTGTTTCGTCATTGAATCGTCTGAACTTCATAATTACCGAAGAGTACAAATGATAGTTTGATACCTTCGTTTTATTGCAGTAGAAAATATATAGGTAGCATGAATGAATGCTATGCGGAACATAATTTAAATCTCAAGCAATCGGGAGGGGCAACGAAAACGTTAGTGAAGTGCACTATGTATGTATTATGTATGTATGTATCTGTGTGTGCGTCTCTTCAAAATTGCCCCGTACTATGTGCAATTTCGTTTCATGAGGAACGCTGCTTCTCAGTTAACGTCGTGTGCACTATGTGGCTGTATGGTGACAGCCGGTTGGCGTGACGTTGATGAATGCAGGTAATCAGATTGCTAGAGGAATCGACAAGTAAGCGTCATGAAGAAGGTATGCGAAAGCGAGGCACTGGGCTTGTATCCTAACAGCTGATTAGCGGCTTGCCTAGAGCACATTAGTGAAACTAAAATGCGAGAGAGAACCGTGTTAGGAAAAATAGCATGATGTCGAGAGTGAGAGAACACGACGTTGGCTAGCTAGGCGCTTAGGCTCACCGTCTAGGCATCACGCAAGAACGAATTACGGCCAACATAGCAGTCCCTCCCGTCCGAAGAGGCTAACATCGTCGGCGCACACATTGACATCCCCATGCCATATCGGGCATCGTCGAACGTTGCTTGCCTAGCGTTCTTGCGACATCGTCTGATGGCGGTTGCCCAACTAACAGGCTATTGATGTTGGAAATTGGCATCGACGACACGGTTCCCGAGTAGAACATCCCATTTCTCAGATCCATAAACACAAATCGTTGCGCTCTTTCACTCCACTCTATCAGCTTGTTACCGGTCAAGATTCTTGTGTATCGGATTGCCATTTTCCGCACTTATATCATCGCTGTTTTACTGTTGTTCAGCTAACAAGCCCTCTTTTCCTTCAACAGTCAAATAGCCGGTATATCCAAGAACTCTGATTTATCAGTGATCGATCGATATGTCTCAGTCAGAGCATCGCCATCTCAAATCAGCTGATTGTATACCAAACAATTACTAGCTCTTGGTCGATTATCTTCCGGCTTGCTTCCAATGCGTTCTCTTGATAAACCGTTATTTGAATAATATGCAGAGAGAATCTTCAACCCCACCGTCGATTGACTGATTGTGCAACTTCGAGAAATGTCATCGAGTAATAGGAAGGTTCAAATCAAATTCTGTAAGTTACAACATATGCGAATATATTTCGTTATTGCTCATTTCATATCACTTATGATTTCACGATTTTTTTTGTTGCATTTACACTTATTCATAAAAAATTTTATGTTTCGTAGAGCAACAAACTAGTCACTACGAATATCGCAGTAAATCAACAACTGTGCCATTTAGTCTTGGCAGTATTCAGGATCTAGTTCGTGGGCATTCCGCGACTTTCATCCCATTCCTCTCCCTTTCCACTTTCCTTTCATCCTCCTTGTGTACATTTCTCGGCGCTGTCGAAACATCTACCTTCAAGTCTCCTCATGGTTGTCCCTTTTCCGACTTTATGAAGATTTCCAAGGAAATGTATTTGGATTTCTTTAGTGCCAGTATGGATTACAGCGCTCTCGCACTGAAATATTTTATGGCTGTAAGAATGAATGAAGGTGTGGAAAATTTTAGATGGAAGGAGTGCGTGCGCATTCAGCGCAGTGCAACCGATTGTATGAAAATTTGCGTAGGCCTTTGCATTACGCGGTTTGAAAGAATCCGCAGCGGAATCTGCCCTGTTGCTGATAATATCTTTGCCTGTGCTTCCGAAAAATACGATTTAAAAGCAGAAGCACAGATACCTCCAATAACAGAGCGCATACATATTATTCGCCTATTATCAACAGCGCATACATATATATATATATATATATATATATATATATATATAACATTTTTGCGCCTTTTGATATTCCGCATGGAGGAAGGCTGCGCGACTTTCCGCGCTTCTGATACTCTCGTTTAAAAGTGCTGTCGCACAAGCGAGCCAGTGGAAAGTGCTACATGCAATCGAAATAGATTCAGCTGTTTTCTTTCTAAACGATTTTACTGCTTCCAGATCTCCAAAAATTGAGGCAGCTGAATACTGATAGATTTTTTCGATTTATACCGTCCATTGAAATTAGGCTAGCTGAGTGAAAAAATGCATAAAATTTGCGTACATCTAGAATACCTCACGTGTATTGTCTCCGTTGTTTAAGATCCCTTCTCAACTTTTGCAGTGCATTTACTTGTTTTCTTTTTCTGGACTTGTTTTTATGAACGACTGCAGATTTGAAGTTGTTTCGAATGTGTGCTGTCCTGAAGGAGAATAGCATGAGATTCCATGTTTAGTAAATATGTTCATACATCTCTGCAAGATGCAGCAGTTTATTCATTGCAATGCGCCAACCTTTTTAGCCAAATTGTCTACTATCATTAATTATGGCGCATATATCCTCCATTTACATCTACAAGCACTCTTATCCTCATTCCCATTTGTTTGTCAGCTGACGGACTAAGCCTGACCGCAGCAAATATACGCAAGTCATGGATTTTGAAGCGCTCCGTTACCTGAAGTCATCGGCGGATGTGATGTGTCACTCAGATGATGTTGCTCCTATTCAATTTATGCAAATATTTGTGTGTAACTTTGATGAGAACTAGCTTTGTTTTGCTTAGCATTGTTAGCTTCCTTTCACTTTTTTATAATTACAATTGACAATGAATGAGTTGAAATGGGAATATGCGACTCCATTTAATTTACTAGTACATTTCAGTGCAACAGAGCAGAATGAGCACTAAGAAAATCTTTCAAAGAATTACGACAAAAAGTTTCAGTTTTTTGCGATTTTTGCTACTTTTTGGCCCATTGTTTTCTAGTTCATTTGTTCTGAGATATACACCCTGCTGAGTATCCCGCATTATTATTTGCTGATGAGGGAAGGTCCGGACATGTACATGCAATGCATTTTTTCGATTTTTTAAGCCAGCGATACATTAATACATACGTGTTCTTGCCGTCTAGAGAAAATCGACCGGAAAAATCGCATATCATGCAAGCCATCTGTAATAAGTTTTTTGTCGATTAAGCAGTTTCCTGAGTATCGCTATCGAGAGAGCATTTCATGCACAGTTGCGTACCAATCGATTGATTATTTTAGAGAGATGAAAGTCATTTACCTTTGATCACTGACGAAAATTTATACGCCCAGTTCCGTATGAAAACTTCGAAGACTCCGAAAGGGTTAAAACGAGCGCTTGAATGCTCAGTCGTTTCCATAAGTGCAGGATGAGACTGGGAATTGCGCTCAAATTATTCAGGGTTTTTTGATTGCTTTGTATTGCTATTATTGACAGCCAGAAGGAGGAGAAGGGAGAGTAGAATACAGGAGGAGGGAAAGAGGATGGACGCTGATGAAATGAATCGTCAATGCGCTGCCTGAATTTTTAATGATAAGATTCGCATAACAACTCGTCGAAATTCCTCATAAAATTGTATGTCGTTTCGTCGAATTTCTTGAAATGTGAAGGAACTGGAGTAGATAATTCTCAGACTTGCTTGCCCAATATTACTACTCGGGGCCTCAAATTTGCCATCCTTGGCTTCCCTTCTTCCTTCTCTTCTCTACATGGTTTCGAAACATTGATCGTCGACTACATGTGGATGATCAACGATACTGCGATTGAATGTACCTTCCTGTCTTTTTCACCGTCTCCTGCATTTGTTTGAATGCTTCTTGAATAAGACGTTGACGCCCGACAATAGCAGTGATTTTAGAAATTATTTTTAATTTCAAAAATTGATACTTACTTCGAACATTTCATCGTTCTAATAAGGTTAAACTATGTAGATGTTGAATGGTTCTTGTCTTCTAGTCATTTGTCTTTTATTTACCAAAATATTCAACTAACACCGTTCTCTGATCACTGACCGATTTAAACAACGGTGTCTGTCATGTGTTATTTTCCTGAAAACTTTCTCATATTATTGCCTTACAAAGAAAGTCAACGAGAAAAGAGAGGAGAAGATGGAGGAAGGGGTTGAGGATGGAGGTGGTGAAGAGAAAAGAACTGTGGAATTAGGACAAAGAATCTATAATCGAATAGCGCAATTCATTTATTAACACGCTTTCCAGGAAATCTTCCAGAATTGACGATTCAGTCAATTTATTCGATGATTGCTTCACATAGCATTCGTTTTTTTTTTCTATCTTTACTTTTTCCATCACTTCTGAGAGTTCATTTTTTTAATGAATGGAGATGAATTTTGAATATTTTAATAGCCAAAAAATAAGGTTAGAAGAATTTTTTTTTTACAATTTTAGCTTTTAATTAATAAATTAAAGCATTTTCAACGAGAATTTCTTTTTCACTAAAGAAAATGTAACTATAAGGAAAAAATTTTTAATTTCCGATATATTTTCTTCGATTAATTCAGAAAATTATCATCGACAAATTCGTAAGTGTTTCAAGCGTAATTCATTTCTTATGACTGTATAAAATTTATTCATTGAGAAATGATGAGATTAGATTCGTTCGACATTTATATAATTGATTGTAAATGAATTAATAACCTTATAGAAAATAATGAAAATTAATTTTTTGCGCTCTTTTAGATTTCATTTCAATTTGTCGAAAATCTGCAGTAAAATAGATGATATTTTGATAAAATATATAATTTGAATAAATTAAACTCTTCTAGAGTATAATTAAAAATTAAGCTACGTTGCTACGATAAAATCTATGAATTGCTATTTACTTGCGTTACATGAGGGAATTAAATTCGACTCTTAGTGAGCTCACTAGCTTGGCTACAGGTTATAGTGATGGTTGCGTAAAGGGATTTTGCATGCTTCAGTGTGATTCTTTAATAAGTAGGCAGTCTCCACCGTATTGCCTATGTGTCAAGCAATAGATGCACATCGACTTTTTAATAGGGCATCAGAACTGTAGGCAGCTCATATATACGTTACCTCTGGCATCTAAGACTTAATGTTGTATTCGAATAAAAGCAGCGTATGTAGGCGATGACAGGAGCATTGTTCAGTAAACGGTTGCCCGTCAAAAGCCCCACTTACCCTTACTTTATCGATTGTCTTAATTAAGAAGTGGAATTTTAGGACAAAAATATTACATTATTCGAGCTTTTAAAAGAATCTTTGAAAAACAAAGAAATCTTTTTTTCTTATTCTGCGGGTGATAGAAAATGAAGAAGTAATAATATAAGCTGAAGAAGAGGAATTTTACGCAGATGAAAGACTTCAGTGGATTTGATGCTTATCGGACCTTAGTTAGTTGTTCATGTTTCCTATTAGATTCGTTTTTTTTCGATTGCAACAAATGTAATTTTTCCACTGAATGTTTTGTGATCTCTTTTCGACGTGATAACCTAAGGCATCACTTTGACGCGAAAGTTCTTGAAATCCTAGCAGTATTTCAGAGCGAACTTATATCATCCTGGAAGATGAAAGCAAAGGGATCTTCCCAAGTATTTCACCGCCAGATATAATAGAAAGCAAACGATTATAAATATTGGACCAGAAAAGTAGCAACGAATTTCCATTTATTTAGCAAAAATTCATTCGTTCTTTTCGTTAATAAATTTGTAAAGACCATCTGTTTATTTTCACCGCTGCTTTATCAAATGTTTTAACAGTGATCTGTGTGATCATTTGATCGCTTTGTTAGAATATGCTGAGTTATTCAGCAGCTGCAAGGTTTGGGCTATGATCTCCTCCTTTGCTTATCACGGATATGAATGAAACTTCGTCGGTAATATCTGAAACTGGTTATTGATTGACATTTTAATCTAAACAACGCAGGACGTATTTTTTCCGTGAGGAGTCGGAAAGGTGCAAAAAATTCACATCTTCGAGCCTTAAGAACTCCCTCCTCTAAATATCCGAGTATCCACGAAATGATTGGAATAATATGACTCACATTGGCGTTTTTCCGATAATCACCTCAGTTATGAATCGAATCTGAGTACTATAAGACTCATCGACCGTTTAGTCATGAAATTCAAATTGGTAAAAAATTTCTGCAGAGCTGTTGAACAACTGAAATTGATAGAGAAATATGGTCGATATGAAATATGTGTTTTATTACTCTTTATTATAGTCAAGCAATAGCTTCGCTACAATAAAGAGGCAATAAAACACATATCTCATTCATTTATAGTGTTTTCTACTGTATAGTGACGCAATTTTTCTTTCAGTTAAAGAGTTTTTGGAACGAGCGAGGGAAGAATTCAAGCAAAGATGGGATAATCCAGCACAGGTTTGTTAGACGTTAATTTTGTTTATTTACTCATTTATTTGTAGTGCTTTCGTTATTCATTTTTTTCAATTAATTAACAGCATGAATTAAAGGATATTTGATATGTCATATTTGGGGTGAGGTAAATAATTTTGTATATTGAAAAGCTGAAAAATATTGCACCACTTCTGACGATTTAGATCATATTAACGTTAATAGAATTCATGAAAATACAGCGGCATAATTTTGCGATGCCTTTATTGTCGTATATAAAATTTTGTTTCTTACGTATATATACATATCGAATATTTAACTATTTTCATTGCCGCTTTACTGTGCTATTAATTGCATGCTTGTTCATAGTGAGGAAAACATAAGAATGAATTTTGTAACGCAATAGAAGTCGATCGAACCAAACTGCAACATCTTCCCTAGGCGTTCTACATGGTGATTCACCCATCGATTGTTCCCCTATTCTTTTACCCACTCCGTCCTTTCCTCCTACATCGCTTACCCTTTTCCTCTTCCTCAGCGTCGGCTGTGGCAGTCGCTTTACTGGAGTAGAACGAATTCCTGTCACTCACAATTGATGATTACAAATTTTTACCTAATTTGGAATCTTTGTTGCTATTCCAGTCTCTATGGACAATATTCCGATATCATTCAAGAAGTTCCAAAAAACAGCAGCAACGTTATTTCCCAACTCTTCTTGCTTTCCGAAGTGAGTTCGTGAGCCGTATTGCTGGAGATGGGGGATAGCTTATGAAGTCACTTTTATATCTATGCTGCAGCCCACTTTCATATTCCACAAAAATGTGATGTGCTAGGCCTGTTCACATTTCTCATATTTTTTCACCAATTCTGTCCTTCCTCCTTCTTTCCCAAATATAAAAGAAAGACGAGAAAAACGCAGCGGTCGATTGTTTGCAATAGTTCCTTCTTAGTTATAAATAGCAGCTATGAAGTATGATCAAATGAGTCCAACACAAAAAATGCATATCGTGCGGGCGGCGCGGACATGCTTATCTGAGTCGTTTTGGCTTTTTTTTGCTAAGCCTCTATTCCCTCGGTGCATTTCGGCATACGTTTTCCAACCCGTCACTTTTTTGCGTTCCATGGATTTCGTCATTTCGCAAGAAGCATTTCCTAGCTGATGTCTGAAAATGACGATTTGCCCTGCTACCATAAACGAATGAACGCATCACTTGCGTGCTTCAGGCAATATATAGAGAATAGGGATTTAAAGCTCAGCTCCATTTAACCTAAGAAATCTACAATGCAACAGATAGAGTCTGATATCGTGATTTAAGTAGCATAGACATGATTTTTTTGACTCATCACATCCGCGACATTTTTACTCTTTCCGTCTAAACTCCTTCATCCTGCTATTATTTCTCATCTTCCCATTTCAGGTTGTGACACAGAAAATTGTTTGATTCCATTTAAAGGATACATAAATGTTGAATTGATAATAATGCGGTCGAAGTGATTGAAATGGAGCAGAACGGTTAGTAAGTAATCGTAGTGACTTTCAAGAAGTTTCTCATAGCCTTTGAGATTTAAGGAAGCGATTTTTATTGCAATCAAATCGATTGTAGCTAACACAGATATGAAAAATGTAGTGGTGACAGCATTTCTAGCGCGTTTCCAACCTTTTATGGAAATATTTTTTCGCTTATTCCTTGGTTACCCATCTAAAGTAAACTGTTGATTTTGCCTTGATCATACTGCTTTCCATTCACATTTACGTTGAAGTTTTAAGTAGGTGCAGCTTCTGTGTATTAGATGACAACGATCCCAAGTAAATATAAGTTAGATTCTTTCTTCTTTATTCAAGAGAATATTTTTTATTAACATGCTCCTTTACTGATCTCCTATATGCAAATATGTGACTGTCTCCTCGGGGTCGTATGAATATGTGGGTGTTTAGTACTCGGTGGAGTGAATTCGTAGGCTATTGGAATTCTGTCTGTGAAACTTGCTGAGAATCATAATGATTCTCGTTCACTAATTCGATCTCATAATCTTCTAGTCCGTGATTCCCCTAATTCGCATTGATCCATCTATTCCAAAAGTTTGCTGCGGATGTTTTTTTTTTGAAGTTTCCATGGAAAAACGGATTATTTAAGGCATGAAGCCATCGTTGTTGCATACATCGGTATTTTTTGGATAATTTTGCGGAACTGATTGATCTTATATGCTCAATACAATGGCACACAGCTTGCTAACTCTTATGGCGCGATTTTCCGCCTTTTCTTTCGCTGAAACCGACAAATGAGGTGCAGAAGTGATTGGAAGCTTAGATTTCACACACGCCTCATGAAATTGGAATAAATTTGCATAAAATGGCCAAAAAGAATCGCCTTTCTCGTCTTAATTACTGATTAATTAGTTCGCTTCACTATCGAAAAATACCGTTTTCTTTTGTGAATTTGACGCTAAACATTTTTAATGAAATTCCTTTTTTCGGTTTCATCGTTTTATTTTCGATGATTTTCGCCAAATTATGAAATATTTGTCATTTTAAGTGCGGTAAATTTTGAATCGATGTAAAAATTAGTGGGCAATCGACGTTTTAAACGCTGTCATCATTGAGACGGAAGAAAAGTCAAGATTCTTTGCGTTTTTGGCGTTTTTTTCATTTCGCCATTTTTCGAATTTCTCCCAGTTTGTTTCTTCCCTACGTCACCTGGGGTGAACAACGTAATAAATTACGATGAGCGCAATACGAGTTTCTACCATAAACATGGCAATGTTCGCTTTTGCACTTCATTTTATCGGCTAGAATTTACAACAACGATAATAAAGTGCTCTAGAATGCGTTTTTCTGCAAAAGGCAGCCAATTGCGAAAATTTGAAACAAACAGCCCGTTTTATTTATTTATGTATTTATTTATTTATTCATTTATTTGCTTATTTATTTATTTGTTTATTTATTTATTTATTTATTTTATCAGTTGTTTAATTATCTATTTAGTTTAATCAAAGAATTGAGTAATAAACAAATGGATTACTGAGCGTTGATATCTCTAATACGCAGGAAGGTGCTGTCTGGTCGTTATTACTATCATAATGTGGTTACTCATAAAAGAATATAAAAATGTTTATTCAAATACGCAAAAATGCTTGCATTGTTAAGTGTTCGATCAATTGCAGAGACGTTCCTATGCCACGATTAGGAACAGTTTTCAAAAAACTCATAGATTTTCGGATTTCCGGATTTCCGGATTTTCGAATTTTCGGATTTACCGTTTATTTATGCGAAATATGCTTCAGAATTTTTTCAGCTCGTTCATGTAAATGAAATATGAGCAACTAGTGAAAAGTTTTTTCTTTACAGTTCTCGGTTAGGAGGAATTTTGCTAAATTCATTGATTGAAATTATTGACGATCATATATCGTCACATAATGTAAGTTTGAGGTTCAGTTGAGTAATAATGTAAGGAAATCTGCGTATTGAACGCTTATTTGTTCGTTTTTTTCATTGCTGTTGACTTGAACGTTTTGAACGTTTTATGTACAACGTAATTCAATTCGTTCAATTTTACATATCTTTTTTCACATTCACTTCGTATATCTGAGGAATTTGATTTGAGATAAATAAATTATTAGTTGAATGCAGACAAATGTTCTATATATTTTGTCGGCGATCGACCATAAACAACTTCGACTAGTTCGCATAGTATTGCCGCGAATAGATTGCGCATAATCATATATCATTATCCGGATAGCGGTCAAAAATTGGCCAAACATCGGAAAAATATTGTGAAATACGTATGAGAAAGCAATGTTTGGAACCTATGCTCGAACTTGATTTAGCAGTGACAAGTGTTATGGTGATAACACTGAGCAAATATAAATGATAGTTTCAAGATTAGTTGCGAAAATCGAGAGAAACAAATAATCTTTAGCATCTCTTTTGCTGATTTCAACAAGAGAGTGGGCATCCGATGCAATTTGATGGACGTTTAAATGATCATCTCTAAGTGAATGACCAATTCGATTGGTGCCATCTAAAATATGCGAGTTTATAAGGTAACTAATGTAGAGGTTAACCGGATGAAGTCTTATTAAGTCTACAATTTCATTTGCTGAGGAAACTGAGGAGGACTCGACTAGTCCAATGCAAGCTTGGAAATTAGCAGCCAGACGCAAATTAGCAGGCAGACAGACACTCGCCTGAGCGTGCATCGGCAATTTTTTTATTGGAAGATGTTCGCAGTCTCCAGTTTGTCCAAGAATATATTGCTAGGCGCAAAAAAAAGTTTAAAGCGCAAAATATGCTTTATAAATCTTTCGCTGACTGTGACGCTACAGAAGTAGTAGGCTTAATCATTGGAGTGTTGATCGTCGAGAAATTTATTGGCCTAAAGACGTTTGATTGTTGACCTGATTAATTTCGGGATTGTTATTTGCAAATTTTTAGCAAACAAGTGAAGAGGCGTATTAAATAAGCTGGCACAATATGCGCGCTTTGCTGTCCACTCTTTGTACCAACCAATTTCAAATAACAACTTTTTAAACGCATTTTTATCCTATCTTTCGTCAGTGCTGATTCCAGTTTTTTAATTGTAAATTTTTTAGATAGCCTCATAGGTCTATATACCGATGCGGTCGATCATAAATGCATTTATTCTTGCATCCTTAAAAGTCCAAATATCATTCAAAGTTGGTGGGCCTAAGTCAAAAGTCAGCCTAAGTGACCGCATTATGATGATAGCTGAACCTATCAAACTTTCTAGCCTTAACCTCAGTAGCTGTTAAGTTGGAGCTCCTGCTGGCGCATAGAAGACAAGCGGACAAACGGATGGATAGATAAATATGCAGAGCTGCGAATTCGCCACAGTTCACGTCACAATTGCACATTTCCATAAGCACATAAGAAAAAAACGATGAGATTTGCAGAAGCGAGTAGTTAGATCAAAATATGAATCGATTAGTTACCAGAATCCTTGAAAATTTGCGGCTTCAGTTGATTCGATTGGCACAAGTGCAAAAGCACATATCGTGTCGCCTTTTTTATGTCAGCACATCGTGCCACGTGCTAGCACATTATTCTAAAACTCCCTCCATATGCAAAATTTCATGCAGTCCTAAACATCCATGACACTTTTCGAAGTTAGGTCGCTATCCAAAGGAGGTCTGATGCACTTCAAATTCACAAGCTGAAATTTGCGAGTTGGAACTGGTGCATGACATGGTGAGTGAGTTTTACTGGTTCTTGAGCTAGCTTCCGAAGTAGAGCTGCCGAAATCTTATAACTGGGAGTATGAAAGCATACAAAGATATAAGAAGTAGGATAAACGCATAAAACCGCGAAATGAGTATTAACGCACATGTACGGGATCGCAAAAGTGAACATTTTGAGAGATAAAATGCCCATCATACTGGCATTCAAAAATGCTAAAGCGATCTAGGTCCTCGAGTGCTTCGCTTTTTTTCTTGTTTCTTTGGAATTTGTAGCCGCTCTGCACTTTTTCGCATTATAGTTTCCGCTGCACACTCAGAAAAGCATGCATAGACTCGATTTAGTATGAACAAAACAGTAGTGAAATTTTAGTGCTGATGTCCAACTATTGCCGTTCGTATGTAGATTGACAGCGATTTCGTGATAAGCAATGCCAAAAAACGACTTCCGTCGACTGTGACACTATTTGAGTCGTTGAAAAACTCGATTTTTAGCATCATACGTTGTGCTCTGTGTTACGCATTCGTCGTGTGAAAAGAAAATTGATGATAGAACGAACGGAAGTGCGCTCATATTGCGTGACATTTTTTTCCACGTTAGCGAAGAGCTCTCTAAACGATGTTACCAAATATAGACGAGTGGGACGAGGCAATCGTCTCGCTGATGCGTTTTTCCCTTTTTTTTCTTCTTTCCTCTCCATTTCTCGTTTTCTCTCATAACTTCTCACATTGTATTTATTGTGTGACATAAACGTGCTACGTGCACACCATCCGTTAGTATATCACCGCAAATGCGAAAATATGTATGTGTCGATTTGCGTCCTCATGGGTACCGGAAGAGTTTTGTGTTGCATACTGAGGATATTACAAACGCAAGCACTTTTGCATAATTTTTTTTTCGTGCAACCTAAAATGAATTGCTTGTTCCACTAAAAGCATTATGCCGCGACCTCCTGTCACAGTCTACTAGCATTCTTTGGGATAGTAGGGGACGACGATGACGGTTAAGCGAGCATGATCGGTTCTCATATCCGTGGCGTCGTCCCAGTATTTTGAATTTGTGACTTATTGGAATCTATGTCTCATCAGCCCCTCCCTCCTTTCCTTGTCTGTGAATAGCCGCTCTTCGACTTGTAGGAAGTGGTTTCAGGTGAGCGGTGTTTGCGGATCTCACCTATCCGGAAAGCAGCTCTGGAATTTTTGAGTTGTTGCAATTTAATGGATTTGTACATAATGGGGAAACGTACTGTATCGGCCTCATCGAGCAGCTTCAGAAAGAGTTAGAAGTATTTCCGCGTTTCTAAGTTGCCACTGCGTTTTCCAACCAGTTGGATCGCATTCTACATTAACGTAATTGTGAGAAAAGAAACATAAACTTTCGCCTCAAAAAAGTTCACGGGCGATGACGAGCGAGGTTAGAATATTGATGCTCTCTTTTGCTTAAGGGAAAAAAATTGGAGACAATTCATGAAGCCAATTGTTCTTTTAAGGGAGTGCAAAAGCGTATGTTGCACAATTTCTACGCTTTTTTCATCCCGCATTTCGCAATCTCCACTTTATGACTGCATCGCTAGCACTCATTTATGCAGATACAAGTCTTAAAGGAAATCAGCATCGTTTATTACTTCAGAAGTCACTCTAAGCAATGATTAGCAGCAGCTGCTCATAGCAGGTAGACTGCGTCCAACCCGCTTCCGACGTTTTCTGATGTGTTAGCAAAAGGAACCAAGAAAGCAGACATTAGAGAAACTGGCACAATATGTGCTATTAATTTCGTCTTTCTCGGAGTTGCCTAAAGAAAGTAGATAGAGGAAATGTCCTCGACCATTTCGGAGGCATGTATAAATCTCACAAGGAAGATTCGTTTTTTGTTGTTTTTTTTTTTTGCATCAGAACTGATTAAAAAAAACGAAAAATTGCGTAACTTTAAATGCCTATAAATTTCCATCTCTTTGAGTGCCTTTAGATAGTTTCGAAGTGCCTGAGTCGACACTAATTATGCGGAGTAGATTACGCTCTAGTCATGATTGTATCCACAAAATTTCGCAGTTTTTTCCTCAATGCTCAGTGATCATCGCTTCAAAGCTACGTTACGGATTAGCAAAAACATTCGAAGAGTCATGTTGTTGTCATGGTGCCTCTTTTATACGAAATTCGCACGAAAAAAATGCATTTAAAAAAGAAGTCTTAGAAAAATAGTAAACTTTTCTTTTCCCATTTATTTTTATCACTTAAACAGCATTGAATTTGTTTTTCTATATCTGCGATATTTTTTTTCTACTTTATTAATGTTATGCTATGGAGTACTGTGAGGTATTTAATGCTTTATTGAAACGTCTGATAGAAGAGCGAGAATGATGAAGGCATTCAAAGCTCTCAAAACGATAACGTTCTCTAATTGCTTCACCGATCATTCCATAATTCACTCAATTTTTTTTGTAATTAATTCGTTTTCTTCCCCAGGAAGCTTGGTCTGCTCTAATTTTGGCAATTAAAGAAGAGGAGGATGAAGAGTGTAAGGAAAACGACGAAGTTCTATAGGAAAACGGAGGGATAAACTTATCATTTCTGCGACCACAGATGATCTAGGGCGATCATATACTGCAGAGATATTTCGCATTAGGCTTTTTGCAATCATATGACCTGGATGATTATTGTGATAACTGATATAAAATTTGAAAAATAATTACATACGTAGAAAAGAAAATTGTAGGCGAATTTTTTCGCATTCGCTTATGTAGATTTATCTGAGTGCTGCTGTTTCATCTTCTTGTACTAAACTTCAAAAGTATTGCTAGTTAATGCTCCAAACTTGCTTTAGATTTTTCTCGCATTGATCACGCTGAATAGATGTGTAAAATTTCTGCATGATATTGAAAGCTTCATCATTCCGCGGAAATTAGAGAGAATTTGTTTTTTTATAATTATATTTCTTTTGTTCCATCCAGTAATGCAGTTGAAAGGTGACTTGTCCATAGCACAATGGGGACCCCCAGAGGTACTGCCTCTTCACTATTTTGTTCTTTATGCAAATTTTGCTTCTGGAACAATGGCGACTACATTTACTAATAAGATGACCTGGAGGAAAGCTTATGCCGTCATTGTGGGTGACCAGAACTAAAAAGGCTATCGCCTATCGGTGGAGATTTTCCTCCTTCATCTTTTCTCAGTTTCTTTAGAGTCTTCTTCTTCATATCTAATTTCTTTGCGCACAACACATATCCCATGTATTACTCTAACAGTCTATGAGGATACATTTGTGATCTCTAATTATATTCTGATTTTCTGTACGTTTATTACGTAATAATCATAACGCATTCATGAGATTATCTTCACGTCGAATCTTTAATATGAAATCTGTGTCATGTTCTCTGTTACATGCTTTCTGCGTTTTTGTCTGATCGCCTAACGTTAATACGTGACAGTCTGTGCGTAACAACTCATATTGTGGCGACACCCGTCTTCCTGCAGAGTTGCCGCAATGCTTTGCTATTCGCTAACTACCGTGCATTAGAAGACGTTCTCTGCGAATTATTCAGTAGGAAGGTATGCATGCTACTGTTTGGCTGATTCGTTATTCGGAGACGTGAATGTCTCCTTGAATCATTCAGTCAAGGTACTCTATTTGTCACCACCGGAAGGTCACTCGCTGGAATCAAGAAGGCATTATTCAGTCGTTGTCAAGGTAAGTGTACACTAAGGGACCATGGCACGAATATCGACGGCGTTCACCTAACTTCGAGGGCCGTACATATGTGCAAAAATTAATGCAAGTGAGTGGACTTCGTTGAGTGCATGCGTCGTTCCCCAGCACTTCTGTCCCCATTGTCCAATTCGTTTCCTTGTTCTCCATGCGGTCACTCTTGACCAATATGTATTGAACGTTGTAGGGGTACTGTTAAATTCGCACCACATACAGTTGTTTCCTTATGGACAGAAAGATGATTAAAAACGATAAAACCACAAGAAAAAGTTTTCGCCTCCGTTAAATTTCAACGCCTATTGATTGATTTACTGCCGATCAGCGAGTTTCATGTAAAGGGCACAGCGTTATCGGATGTGATTTATTCCTTCCGCGGTCACTTTAAGAATGCCACGAAGATTTAGTGTGACCAGCGTCCATTCTTATGCTCGCGATCTCTCGCCAGACTACGAGACCAAAGTTCCGTATTCGAATTTTCCATTCGAATTTAATGGCAGTCGAATGACGACGCAAATACCACGGACGAAAAATGACGACTTAATCAATCGCAATACGTTGAGGTCATGTGATATTTTATCTCCTTCATCGGTTTCATCACGTTCCTATTTTCGACTCTCTCACAATGGAAACTTCATGGAATTAGCCTGGAAACGTGCACGAAAACGTGTCAGCGATACGAATGACGTTAATCGAGTAAGTAATACTGAAAATATGAGAGCATCAATTGATTGCAGCAGTTCTCTATTCAGTGGTTTGCACGATCAGTTGCCACTTCGTTCCTCATTTATTTCTACAACGATTCACCCGGTCAATTCAAATTCTTTCGTATTAAAAAATACAGCATTTGACAATATTCGTACCGTGGCACCATCTCATTCAAATGATGTCTATCCATTATCGAAGTGTAAACCATGCAGTAATAAAATATTTACTACTAGCATCACAGCACCATCCAGAACGGCATATGGTATGCCTATATCGAATATTTCTCCTATAGATGGTGGTATTATCTCTGGTACGCCACTGCGATCAAATGAGATCGCCAAATTCAGTTGTCGGTTGTCTTCATCGGATCGCACATCAATAAGTATACAAAAAAGGAAACGATGTAATAGTCCTTTCGAAGGTCATTCGTGCAAGGGAAAGATGCATTTATTCAGTGAAGAAGAAGCGCACTTGCAAAAGCCATCAAGCAGCGGTAAGATGCCATCGTCTGACATAAATATTGAAGGAATAAAGGAAGAGAAGTTAAGTGTGGGAGCATGTGTGAAAGGAAATGAAGAAGTGCTTGAACATACATATACGGGACACAGCTCTTGGCCAAATGGTACCGCGCAAAAAGTACAACAACGTAGTAGCGTGTGGTTGAGGCTGCATGAGCTGTTACATACGGCTACTGCAATGGTGGGAATCTACCGTGATTTGAACATATCGGCTGAATTTTTTTGGTTTCGTTCACAGCTATCTTCACACTGGACAATGAAATGGATATGGCAGGTACGTTCTAATTCCCTCGTTCCTTAAATCTCTTTGCGCATTGAAACTTCTCCTCTCAGCCGTGATTGCTTATTTTTTCTTTTCATAGCTCCTCTCATATGTTTTTATTTCTGTGTTGTTATTAACGTTCCCAGTATAGAACATATATGAACAACTGTTTATGGTCCTCCTTTAAAAAGTAATTACACTCTTTTTATTCCGCTCTTATTATGTCGATAGTGCAATCGGAAACAATAAAATTGGTCGATGACAGTAAACGGATGTTGTTTGCCAACTGAAGAACGAAGTGTACAGTTTACTGATTATCGTCATGACGAACGTGACAATATATAGAAATGCGGAATGTTGTACTGCAAGAGATTGGCACGATGGCAACATAATCACCGCCTATTAATTTGTAAATTAAACGTTATCTTCATGATTTATAATGTCACAATTTCTATTAATATGGTTATTATAACCTTTATTAGCACTACTGTTATGTATGATAGTAGTAGTTTTATTCATTATTATTAGTGCTTTTTTACTCTTACTTATACTATCATTATTATTGTTGTTATTTTCTTTGTTTAGTACTATTATTGCTATTTAATGCATGCGGGAAAAATTTTTCTAAAATTCATCAGCAGAAACAGGCAGATACGTGAGGATTTTAAGTTTGCAATGCGTACGCTGTAATATGAACAATCTTTCAGGCCACCTAATAGTGTCTCTCATATGAGAATTTAATTGTGGAATCTAAAATTTTATGCTGTGATGTACGCGAGTAACTTCAATTATCGTTGAAATAAAGCAGAATGATTGCTTCATAAACGATGATAATCAATTTAGGAATCAGATTTGCCGAGAATTTTCAGTTAAATTATCACTGATGTAATTATGCATGAACATTGCCTATATGCAATTATCTGTGCAGTTTTGAGGTTTCTCGTCATGGCTATTTTGGGTTTAGTTAAATAAGCAATTATGTTACTAACGAAGTTGAACACCAAAATCAATCATCATTGTTGGTAGCATTTTTCAGTCGAGAATTTTGTGTCGAGTTGGTGGATTTTTTGCGCTTTTTCGTTGCTTCACACGAAATCAACTCGAACAGTATTATTCTATTTGAAGAATGCCTATCCTCTAAGACTTTTTCACAAGCAGCTCCATTAATAAATACTTATCATACGTTGACTTCTATTCTTGAGATTTTGAAAAACCAAATAATTAACTCAGGTGAGTTCATGCTCTTTTCCTCATGCTCATTTCGTTGTTTTTTCTCTTCGAACTTTATGCTTATCCAGGATGTCCACATGATTTTCTATTCTTTTTTTTGCTTTTGATTGGGAATTTGTCTCATTACGATTGCGACGGCTAAAGCTATCACTCGATAGATGGGCAAGTAATGAATGCCTTATAGAATGTAAATTTCAAGCGACAACTCTTGCAGCGATTTTATATTATGAGCATAATAACGAATCGCTCATGACAGTCTATGTTTATGCAACATGAAATAGGATTCCAAAAAAGTAAAAAGAAGTGAAAATCTCGTCCTGAGTCGTTATTTCAGAGTAAACCGTTTTTGCCCGAGTTGACGGAAGGAAATTGCTTATTCGGAGATATTCCGAGGTCCATTTCATTTGAGCTATTTCAGTATTTGAGGTTTACATCTCATAAATACACTCATATATTGCACTTCTCTTGTACGGAAACTGTGTATTTCATCGTAGAAAAGAAGAAAGGGGGAAAAGTTTGAGCAAGATAGCTAAGATTTGCATTTTTCCATTCTTTCCAGTTATCACTTGCATGAAAATCTAAGAGAAAAGCAAAGTGCGCATAGTGGTGCACTTTCCCAAAAATTGATTGCATCGATCTGTGAAAAGCGAAAGTAGAATTGAACTATACATTTTATAAAGCTTTTATCTGATTAATACTAGTGTAGAAATTGAACCGTTCAGTTGAAGAAGTACGATTTAAAGAAATTAAGGAATAGGATGAAATCAATATAACCCATAATTTCATTATTGTATCTTACCAGGACTGACGAATTGAATTTGTCAAGCGAACAGACCCGCAGACCTTTCGTCACCATAATGTGCTTTCCTAAAATTTCGCAGATTCATTCAAACAATAATGGCATGATTGGCCACAGAGTAAAATTCACTTTTCCGGACAAATTAGGAATTTCGTTTTGTGGACCGAAGTTTACACAGTACAATTCGTGGGAAATTTCATTTAAGTAAAATATGCAGATTTTTTCTTTTTTTTTACATGAAAATTTGGCTTGGTGATCGAAAAATTTTGCTTAAAAAAATTGAATTTCGCCAAGGAATTTTCGCAGATTTGTCGTCAGTTTTGCCATCATTGTTTTTTTTCACATCCAATATTTACTGATTTGATGTGGATTGTAACTTCACATAACAGTAATAGAGCATGACAATATTCTATAGTGAAACAGTGTGTTAAATATTTATTTTTTCCTCGTTTCGTTTTATAAATTTCTTCCTTCCGAGTGCAATAGTCGTTAAAAATGTTGCCGCCTACTAATTGCTACTAAATTGTTCCAGTTATCAGCAGTCGTTCTAGTTATGAACAATTGTCGGAGGGCAGTCATTCTGAGGTTCGAAGTTTTCTTATCTAAATTGACTCTTGAAATCATCGCGATTACTAAATATATTTTTCTGATCTTTTGGCAAAATACACAAAATTAAACCAGCACCTCTTCACATCTGCCATTTTTCCGACTAGCTAGAAGTTGTACAATAGTTCCCTCAGGTGGATTTGTTTTGCTGACAAAGTGCTTAGCTAAGGTGCATTTACATTTCTAATGTTTACCACTTCTCTTTCATTTGTTATCCAATGAGCGGATAGAAAAGAATAAGGGAGGGAAAGAAGGACGAAAAGGAGAAAGGGACAATGATAAATCGAGTAAAATAAAATGTTACTTCCACTTCAGCAAGCCTCAGTTTTCCTGTTTTTAACTGAATATTGTTGAAATGTGTATTTTGTGATTTATACGTTCACTGCAACAATTTTCGTATAAGATGTGGTTCATTAATATTTCGTGTTAGGAACAAAGATGGCCACCCCTATCCTCACTATCCCTACCCTCCTTTGCCTCTCTCATTTTATTCTTCCAATTAACTCGTCAGTCGCAATCAGTTGTCAATCTGTTTATACATCAGGCTCCTGTTGTTGCGAATGCCGCGCTAAAAAAAGAATTAAATGGGATCACAATTTCTCTTCGTAAAAATACAGATTTATATCGGGGATTGCTCTATACTCAGTTTTTTTTTTTATGTTCCGATATGTGAGAAAGATTGAAAAGCTGAACATAAATAATTGCTGCCGAGATTCATTCTATATGGCCATTTATTCCAAATTTAGCATATTCTTTCAAAATTGCGCTCTTCATCGCCCACGTATTCTACGTACAAAATGTGCTTATTAAATGAACGAATGAATGGGTCTTATGAATGTTATTGTACTTAAAAAGCGAAGAAGAAATTCCTTTTAATTTGAAATCTTTTATATTGTCAATAATGTTTTCAATGTTCAGCATTGAAATGTGACTGAGCGTTTTTTGTGGGGAATTTTCTAAACGTGGAAACTCTGGAAAATTTTTCACAGTTTTCCTTAGAGTAGGTGTTTTTTTTTAATTAGTAGAAATTGATTCGAAAACCCCACAGACACAAATCCGCAATCGGAATTATGCCGGTCTAGCTTTTTGAGCTTTTTTGAGTATGCCCCTCCGATATATACGAGGATAGTTTAATGGTGGATGAGCTTCCTAATGAAACTAAGAAAAAAATCTATAGCTAATGGAGTGAAATAATATCGAGAGCCGATATTCTATATGGAAGAAATTTATTATGAAATTATTTCACATATCGGTTTCGAATTTTATTCTCCATTTATTGCGACAATATTTTTTGAATTATTTTCTTGATGTTAAGTGAAGAAACAATTCTTCTTCAAATGTAAATAAGATTTTTTTATTCTTGCTTTCAATAATATTCAATATTCACTGGTATACCGCTCCCATTTCACGTATTGAGAAATTCTGCGAGTTTTTTAGCGCAATTCTTAAAATCTTAACGTTCACTACCAGATATATTTTCATTTTCATTTCCAATAAGTTTTTCTTTTCATTTCCGTAAAAACGTAAATAAACAATTTTCCCATTTATTCTCCAGTGAACGTTGTTTTTGGGAGCGATATCAAAGCCTTCAAAATAAAATATAACTTAATTTAAATTCTCCTCTACTAAACGAAATGATTAGAGACTCGAATAGATCATTGGTGATTTTGAAAAGCGACCTGGGCAAAAAGTTCATTCCAGAGCTAAAAATTTCTTGAAATCCTCATCATTATGATTGGAAAATAATTCTTTTAATTCCAGCTTTTGAAGAAAATGATTGCTCTTTTCCGGGTTCAGCAATAAAAAATCGGAAGACAAATTCTAGAATATTGAATTTTAGCGATCTTAGAAGCGGGATAAAGTAGTGAGTGTACCTATCGTCATCACGCAACGTGAACATTGCTGACAAAAATAGCACATCGTCACATCAATAACAAATCATCTATCATAAAAAAGCACAATTCTCTCTCATTTTTTCAATGTTTTGTCTCTTTTGTGCCATTTCGCTTATCGATGCACATCCATTGCAGTTATCTGATTCAGAAGGATTTTAGCATCACTGATTTTTTCCGGGTAAATTTCATCCGAGAAAATTACCCAACGCAAAAGTTATGTATTTCTTTCATTTCAGTAATAACGATAAAACGCTGAAGAAATGTGCGATAGAAGTGAATTATTGAAAATGCGAAAGGGGTCGAATACCTTTTCCGCCTCACCCTTAACTATCCCTTTCATGCTCACTATTTTTCATTCGTTCGCAAAAATATCCACAAATTTCAGAATACGTTAGCACTTTTTGCATTCTTTTTTATGAAATACTAATGAGGACGAAACTCACTCACTACCTGAAAGTATCTCTTAATCGTTCGTTGATGATAGCTTCGTTTATTAGGTATACGTAAATTTTTATGAAATGGTTTTTGATTTATGTCATTTTGATGGCCTCATTTGACGAATTTGTTTAATAATGGAAAATTAATGACACATTACATTATTCATGCAAACAATTCGCATGTCAATGCTTCGTTTTGTAAATGTTTGAAGTATCCGATGGAATTCATATTCACAAAATGTTTAGGTGGGAAAGTTTAACTGAATTGAGCGATTCGTTTGCGAGAAAATCGACAATATTGAAAATTATTCTTTATAGCAAATTTTATGAGACGAACAGACGTTAGTAATGGTTGAAAATGTAATTCACACAGTGACTTTAGTTTGATTGAATTTTCGAATTTAATTTCATTAAGGAGGTGTCATTCAGTATAGTCTTCGATGCAAATTTTTTTTTGCTATGTTTCCAGCAATCTCGGAATCTTTACAATTTACAGTCAATAAATGCGTGGGAAAATCCTCGTTGAAATTTTTCTTTGAATAAAGAATGCTTTAGCCGATAATGGTAATAATAGTGATTATGACAATAATAATATCCTAATAGTAAATCAGTAAGTACAACGATATCAGATGGTTCTATTACTGCTATGATTTAACACTATATTCGAGCACTTAAGCTTGTTTTATAGTTGATATCTCATTTATTTACTGCTATAATGACTTAATTATTTATTTAATCAATTTGCTTATTTATTTTTTATCTATTTATTCATCTGTCTATTTACCTTTAAACTTATTTATTTGTTTATTTTTTCAGTTATTTGTTTGTTTATCTGTTTACCCATTTACTCATTTATTCTCCTACCTCTTTTCACCATAATAGCACCTTAGGCAATGTTTCTTGCCCATTTACCCACCATAGTTATCGCTTATCGTATAGGCTATGCAAATTAAACACTTATATCGCATAATACATTAGAAATCCTTGCCTCACTTTATTGATTTCTCATATATCTCAATTGGATCTCCTCATTCAGTTTCTCATATATCTCAGTTGGATCTCCTGAATCTCATTTGCATCTCCTCATATGGACATAAATAGTCACAATATTCATGTCTTTTCTGAAACGAGTTTTTTTTCTCCATTTTCGTATTCTTTGAGGTATCAAATTTCTAATTTCTCTACGAAATTATCCTCGTCGCTGTTTATAAAAAGTTTTATTTTAATGACTCTTCATTAAAGTATAATTGTATCGAAAAATTCATTGCTATATAATAAGTTTTAATCATATTTGTTCATTTATTCGTCGAAATTTTTTCGATTATTCCATCGAAACGAACGAAAATGATATCTTCAATTCTGAAGTTTTTCTTCTATGGCTATTTTTTCACCTAATCGATTTGTAACTTCCGAAAAGTGGAACAAATTATTTCTGCCGTATGATTGCAAATTAATAACTCTAAAATTAATTTTACACGATTAAAGTTGTATTGTTTAAAATTGAAGTTTTAATGTAAAATTTATTACTTTAACTATGTCAGATTATAAGTATAACCTCATATCTCTTCGATGATAATTGTTTAGGACGAATTAATTTGTCACAGATGTGAAATTGTCTCTTTTTTATCTCTAATATCAGCGATACTTTGTCAGTCGTTAATGCGCAAACAATACGCAACAGATTTAAAATTGCTAATTATAGAAAAAGGTACTCAAATATAAGCGTTATCAAGTATTCGACATGCATAAGAAAGTTATTGCTCTAGAATATTTCATTTTAAGTAAGCTATTATGTTTTCAATGCCGATCAATTTCCAATAGAAAACTTCAACAATGAGGCTTTTATTAGAAACCATTCATTCATTCATTAGCGTGTTCTTTGCTTCGATTTTTTTCTCCTCGAAATTATTTGTTAATAATTAGGCAAAGAAATGATATTTAGTTCAGAAAAAATTTCAGCTTTTAGTTGCACTTTCTAGAACGAATATTGTATTTCTGGAGAACTTAGCATGGATATTTTATTTAAGTATGTTCTTGTGTTCCCGGCAGAAGTAGCAGTTCTGAAGGTCGTTTAGGGTTCATCCATGTTTGAAGCGTTCATTTAGAAACGTTGAGGCGAGCTCTGTTGTGTTTAGAAGCTGTTGAGATGATCGCAACTTTCAATCAACTAAATTACATTCGTCCCAGAATGTTTTCATATATCGCCTCTTTTTGCTCCACTCTTCCACCCTGCACCTTCCTTCCCTCCCTCTTTGTTGTTCTCAAAGATTTGCTGACACCTCGAAAACAATCGTTCGTTATATTCTCATGAAGAAGCCATATCAAATATGCTGAAATTCAGGTAACCATAAGTAACACTCAAATACAGAAATGATTTAATCGCCTGTATTAATTAGACTACTGTTATCCATCACAAATGACACTTCTCATATTTATCATTTATCAATCCCAAACGATGAAACGGCAATGATGAACAAGGAATCGTTGATTGCACAACAAACGTATCGTTATAGCGTTCACCCACAGCAAAATTTACTGTAAACGGATGTGTTCGGCACAAAAACTTTTTTTTGCTTCTGTAACCATTTTCTATTATCTAAATTACTGAGCAGGTTTTCCGCAAGTAATTTGTGGAAATTGATTAGAAAGTAGTTTGTCTTGACGATCTTCTCGCAATCCAGAGCTTCCGAGTAGCATAACGATCGTATGATCCAATAGGTGATAGGGTCGCCTTTTGCAGGCGCTTACTATCTGTCGACAACAAGTTCGCGATCCATATGCTTATTTATTTTTAATTTTATTCATTTATTTATTCACCCGTTTATTTGTTTATTTATCCATGCATCCATTCAGTCACTTACTCATTCACTCAGCTATTTATTTATCTACTTCAGAATCTTGCAGTAGCAAAATACAAAAACAATGGTCGAACAAAAAAATACAAGAAACAGAGCATGCCTACGAAGCTATTCGCTTGACGAACAATACATAAAAGTTAGAGAGAGAAGGACGAAATGAAATATGGATATAAGTGAATCTGCGCACAATAAAATAAGATTGGAGATCGCGATATTCTAATGATTGCATTTTAAACTACCGTTTCGTAGTGGTAACATTTAACTAAGCGGGAAGTGGCCAAAAGGTTTTTTAACGTTCTCTAGCAAGCACATGTGACAAATCAAATAACGAGGCCACAGATGGATGCAATATTCCATGTCAGTTGGAGAAACTAATGAGGGCCATGCAATAGTACTCGATGCATCTGCGTTGCAAGACGTCGCAGTATATTGACGATCGCTTAATGTAGTGGAACGTTACAGTTTTCGAATAGGTTTAGAGAGGGAACTGCGAAATAGTTCATATCTCGGTTACGGCATGCAGATCGTGAACTTCGTCCATAGGAGGAGGAACTTCAACATGTAGCCTGAGGTAACATTCCTCTTGGAATCTAACATATTCTCCATTATTCTAGCATTTAATTGTCATAATTTATACCAATAAATAAAGGCGTTAAAGAGATCTATTTTTACCTTTAATTATACTAATTCATACTTTAAAATGCGAGATTTTTCCCGCATAAATCCGGAAATAAGGTTACAAAAGGAACTGTGGATTCCAGCCGCTTGCGGTCTTCATTGACGAGACGTTTTTGAGGCATATTTTTTAGTAGTTAGTGTGTTTCAAATTTTATATGTTGTTATCTACTGCAAACATATATACTTTGCTAGGCGTTTTTATTACTTCCTCATTTGCTTGTGCTATTTTTAGATATTCATCAATAGAGTCGTTTACTCTCTTTTTTTCCTTGAAGATAGCAATTTAGCTCGAAATTGGCAAATAAAAGTGTTTCGCTTTGTGATATATTTATCGTCGGAAGCAGCGAAAAAAAGTGGCAGCACCAAATTACAGCGAGGAAAAAATGAGTCAACCTAACGGCGAATATAATAATAAAATCGAAGCAATATTCCCCTCAGAAACAAAAAAATCTGACCTCAATTAATCTCTTATAACGATATTTTCAGTTATTACTCTCCATTTTATATTGAAGCGAACACTCCCAACTAACTGTTATTCTCCAATAATTTCTCCTCATTGCTGTTGAAAATAATTTGTTACGATGCAATTAATCTCATACATTTGACGAATTATTCCCATTAATAGATTCATTCATTTTCCATAGGAATGAGAGATAACATTTTACGTATACCTATTCGGTTGGCGAAATCTATCATTATGTTACAAATTCAATTCATATCACAGTAATTAGAATTATTATACTATCATAGTAATAGTTAAGGTTATCGCAAATTTTAGATAGCAAACTGTACGATAGTGATCGGATACTTGTTAAACAATAATCTTTTACGTTAGTGAAAACATATAACTTAATATTAACATACAATAAATATTATATGCAAAATCAATCGACTTTCCCCTTCATGTAAATCGGGGTAGCAAGAGCCAGATCCTCGGCAAACTGCCAATAGGAATCATTCTCGCAGTAACGAAAGCAAATCGATCGCCATGAAATTTCATCGGCGTCGCAAAAATAATTAGAGCAACGAGCAGCGTCACTTCATTTGCTGTGAGCTATAACGCTCATAAGTTATATCTCGTCAATGTTGTGGCTTCTCGACATGCGGTCGATGACGATGACGATTACATCGGCCGATATCGTCACTTTTCGATGTTTCCATCGACGGTCGATCACTCTCGATAAGAAACTTCAAGTCTCTGGGGGAAGTCACTAGTATTGTCACTCTGAGGGAGTCGCTATTACTATTTAATTATTTAGTATTGCATATGCGCTTATTAGTATTGCATATGCGCTGGTATTGCATATAATACCATTATATCACTCTTTGAAATATTATTCATTGATCTTCTCTGCTCGAGCTCCTTCAAACATGCGATAGTAATTTACAAGTAAACGGCACGAACGCTATGCTCAAGTGTTCTCTTTAACTTGCTATGATGATGGAATGCGATCCTAACAGCCTACTTCACTCTTGCGCTGAAGAATCTACTACTGAGCCGAAATCTGATGGAACATATACAAGCACAGTTTATCCGGCGGTGAGTTTCATGAAAGTCAGTTCGCAAGAAACGAAACAATACAAATTTTGCGTCGATGAAAAATTTCTTCTCACTGTTCTACTGTACGCACCAATAATGGCGAATGATTGGGAAATTTGCATAAAATAGTCATTTAGGAGAAATATAATGGTTGATCAGTGAGGAATTAAAGGTGGTCATTTTTGGGAACTTCCCCATAGACTAGGAAGTATTAAAACTGAAACGTCCGTCGAAATTTTATGGTTGACCAAAAAATCCACACTGAAACACTGAATCGCTTCTCTTAAAGTTCATTGTCCACAAAGCTTCTGCTCTTGATAGCCCTTATGGTTGACGAGGATTGTTTGAAGGTTGAATTGGTAAACAATGCAAGCTCATATTTGCAGCTATTTGCCGTTGCATGTGAAGGAGACAAATCGACTCCCGAATGTCTTTTTCTGGTTACATGCTCATAGAATATTCGCTGAAATGAAGAAATAGCGTATTTTCATTATTATAAGCTACAGACATCTATTATTAGCAGCTTCCTAAAGTTGGTTTTCTGTTGGAAGACGATATTCTTTTCAAGACTGCTTCTTGTCTAAAAGAAGGAACCTTCGTTATTTTCCTGGCATTAAAGACGTGGATTTTCCATTCGAAAGTGGACTCTTACTTTGAGGGAATGTGGTCCGTGCTCACTAATTATTGATCGCTAAGTTGCGTAATTCTATTGACGCTAATGAGCATTTGTTCAATTTATAGCTATAAATAAAATCAACTACGCAAAAATAAATGGGGAATTTACGCAATTTTAGCATTCATTGAATAGAAATTTCGAGGAAAAAAAGTAAGAGAAATAATTGCAATTTCTTAAAAATGATATCGTTCGAAAGCGAAGATTTAAGAAAATAAAAGAACTTCCATATCGTTCAATAATGATTTCAAATATTTTTTAAAATTTTATTTGATAGTCAGTTCAATGAAGAAAGATTTATTCGATTTTGTTAATTATATTATTGGCTTGTTTTCAATATTTCTTCGATTACTATCACTCTTTTTTTTAAAGAAACTGTTTAATCACTTCAATAAATTGCCGAGAATAATATTCTTTGTTACTTTTCACTTCATATTGATTGCTTATTGTTAGAAAGTAGTAATACTGCATCGCTTTGCAATAAAATACGTTTCTTGTGAAGAAGACGGAAATGTTTTACTTGATAATTCCCATCCCGCTCGTTGTCATTTCTATGCTTCTTTCATCTTCTTGCTCTCTTTCATCTCTTCCCTCACCTTTTTCCTTTTTCTCCACTCCTTTTCTCCTCAGGCTGAGCTTCTCTTGTGAACTTGTTCGCTTTCATCGTTGCTATGCCATTAAACGTACAAAATATGGCCGCTTCAATGAGCGCATTTATTCTCAGAATGTAATTTAATGTGAGTGCAGTAAAATAGTTCGTCTAAAAATAGAACCTCAAAAGTATTTCTATTTGCGCCGTCTCGTCATCGATTATCGGATGTTGGTGCGCGTTGTGGTTTGGCAAACTTGCCTAGTGCTCAATGCTCCCTTCTGCAATAGTTGACATATACTTAACTTATGTTTCAATATCTCCAATGAGATATTTCTTTTCTATAGGCAAGAGGAGGAGAGCGGAGAGCGGAGAGCGGGGAGGAGGAGGATAAAGAACAGCTTTGTGAGTCGAAGCTGTTGTCTATCAGTAGCAACCTAAAATCGGCGCAAACCGCTGAGGTGGAGATTAAAGTGGAAGTGACTCACCCTATTAAGTAGAGCATTTATTTGAGCACTATTGCTTAAAAAATGACATTTCGAAATAAAAAGCAGTGGATTAAGGATTGAGATAGAGAATGCGAGGATTTCCACTGGGAAGGATTGACTTTACTAAAGAGATTTAGGGCTGAATAGCCATAATGAATAACCTTTTTAACCATAATGAATAGCAGTCACCTTGAACAAAAGAGCGCGGTATGAAAAAATGAGTGAACAAGCAGGTTAATGCTTGGAAAATCGACTATTCCTACAAAATGCTAACAAGTGAGAAAACGTACACAATTATTTACTCATTTTATGAGTGAGATATCGTCAATATTATCCTTCGAAAGAGTCTTTTATGCTATTCGGTAGCTTGTAAGGTCCGAATGATGAGCTGCATGTGGACTTTTGTGTGTCTCTTTTGAGACTAACTGAACACCTTGTAAACAATGGAGCATATGCGTCATCGTAAACACGTTTTTCCTGCGCGAAGAAGCCTATAAACCTTAAAATGGAAGTAAAAAATAGAGATGAAGGGGAGAGGGTGTGAGGGGAATTCTTTCTTTGCATTTTCACCAGTCACATCTAACAACGTTGCAAATAACCCCTCAATAATAACAACACGATTTTGCAGACATTGATAAATGGTTATTCCATATTTCAGAATACAGCCGCCTTAGACGATTTCGATCGGATTAAGACGCTTGGAACTGGTTCATTCGGTCGTGTGATGCTCGTCAAGCACAAACAAACTGCATGCTATTATGCAATGAAGATACTCGATAAGCAGAAAGTCGTTAAACTGAAGCAAGTGGAACATACGCTCAATGAAAAGCGTATTCTGCAGGCGATCGACTTCCCATTCCTTGTCAACATGGAGTATTCATTTAAGGTTTCGTTGTTTAATGTTCACTTCATGACACTCGAAATTGTTCTATCCTGATTTTAAAGCTGATTTCCCCATTTTCGACACTCTTTGGCGCCTCTCGATACCGCCGTTTCCTAAAAATCCCATCCCATAATTTTTATTGTCTCGATTATTCTTTGCTTCTCTTTCATGAGCTCAGTAATAATACCTCGAGGATCGTTTACTTTTACCGAGGAATGGAAGCAAACCCTAAATTCGATAGAACCATTTGTCACACTTTCCTAGAACTTCCGTAGTGAGTAAAATGTAAGCCATGGGTAATAATGGCTGCCAATAACGCTGCTAAAAATACATTAAGAGAACCCGGACGGTAAACAGCTTATTGCAATCTTTTGGCTGCAGCACATTAGAATGACCTATGAAATGGCCTAAAATGGCCAATGGTACGACATTTGATAAAATTCGTTGAAAAGTTCAAATGATTAGTTTTTGCAAGAATTTGATCACTCGAGAATTCTGACTTTTCTTTCAGAAATTGGAAAAGGAGAAAAGTTCATATTATTTTTTTTTTACTAAAATAATCTAAAAAATTCAAATCCGCTTGGTTTTTCATCTAAAATTTACTAAATTTTACAGTTATGTCCAATTCTTTTCATTCGATCTCATAGAACATTGTGCGGTATTACTGATAGTCTCTCTTGCTGACAAGTAATGACCAGCAAGATATGTTGACTAATTGCTGGTTTGCTTGTGTATCTGTCTGTCTGGTTGCCCGTCTGTCCGTATATTTATAGGCTGAATTTAATTCGGATTGTTGCGATATGCCTTATGGAAAAAAAAAATTTAATTATTTGCAAAGGTTTTACCTAACGATCGATAAATTGATCACCTCGCCAATGAAAAGGTTCGTATATTTCAGCAAAAGACATTTGCGCCTTAATTTTACGCACTCTCTATGGCTACCAATGAAATAATTTGGTCACTGATGAACATATGCGCTTCGATGCTTACTGTTGAACTTAAGAAGAATTTAGAGAATAACGCTAATCATGAATTGCCAAATAGCGCACTTTTTTGTGCATATTAGAGCGATCGCTAAGTGCATCCAAATATGGCATCTGTGCGGTAGACGAGAGCACTTTAGGCGCGAGAAATCGATGTGCGCGCGAAGAATTGCGAGAGATTCGAATGCAGAATAGTTAGCTTTAAAGCTGAAAAAGGGGCCGAAAGAATATCCTAATGGGCAAGACAACAACGATGAGGGCTGAAATTCTTCTCGAACTGTTAAAATTGTTAATAAAAAAATATTCTCCCATAGAGATGTCTATTTTTGAGGTTTTCATGTAAATGCTTAAACTTTTAAGGCTTATATTAAGGTGTTTACATGAGAGGCAATATATCCAAATAAGAAATTGAAAATCGAATCGCAATTAATCGCATTTATTTGAATATTCTAGAAATAGCAAAATTGATTCACTTGTGATTACTCCATAAATTAATTCTCTCGATAAAAATATCGCAATTAGGCGCATTCGCTGAATAAACGATTGCGAGTTGCGTTGAGATTGAATTTCATCTCACTTCTAACTCTCCTTCGCTTTCTCTCTTTTCTCTCACTCGTTTGTTTCCGATCTTTCAGATCATCCCCTCCATTAATTGATAATTCAAGTACGTTAGACTCCAAAGCGAATATTTGCGCAACCGGCTGTCAGAAGGTTTGTCATGTATGTAGACCTTTACTGCATACTTTCTCGGTAGCAGCTGATTCAACAGATTCAATGCGCAGAGAAAAAATCGCAACATACAAAGATGATTTAAATGCAAAGATGAGTTCTTCATTAGCACAAAATTGGCACCCGTTCGCGTTTAGAAATTCATTTTCTTCTACATTCTCTGAACACAACAACTGCAGTTATATTCACAGAAAGAATCAGATACTTTTTTGTGCTTTTGGTTTACTTGTCTAATCGATTTTAATCCAAGTGTGCATATTTTTATCGGTTTAAATAGAGTTTCAGCTGTAGTTCCCACCCTCTCTCATAACCGCTATTTTCGCTCGCTGCATTCTTGGATTATATCACACACAGCAATTAGCCGAATACATTCACATTTCTCGTAAACAATGATATTTCTCGAGAAATGTGATCGATAATAATATCAATGATACCCTAATATCACTTTCCTGACTTATAAAAATATTTCAGTTCTTATTCTATCAGAAATAGTTCTTTGAATAATTACCTCATTAGTAATCAATGTGAGATTTATTTTAAAATATTCCGATATCATGCTTAATACGCATCGTTTAACACCCATAGATGTTACCTAGGTAAGTTTAATTTTTTTAATTATTGGATGGGTTCAGCTACCAATAGTACTCACGGCTTTGTTGATTAATTGCGGTAAACAGAATAAGCTTCTTTAACAGCATTGGAATTCGAATCGAAATTTTGTTGAGGTTGAGAATTTAACAATAGAATGAGTTCATCTATTCTGAAGAAAAAAAGAATTCATAAGGTTACGCAGTTCAGAAAAATTAAGAAGAAGAAGAACATTCAGTAGAGAGGGCATGGAAAGAGAATGGTGCAAGCGAAACATAAAAGAATATTTTATAGGCTCAAAATTATCACGCCGTATCAATACAATTGCATTTTATCGGTTTGCATTCCTTGGGGAGGATTTTATTTTTCAATATAAAGGGGACAAATTTGCGCTTCAAGCGTTAACGCTTATTGAAAGCGTTTACAATGTTGTTAAGTGGCACTCTTTGCGTGCTATCTTACTTGAAACGTATATTGTGCTCGCAGTTCTTTTTGAGGAAGAATTCGAAATCTGCGCAACCATTTCTGTCACAAAGACATTGTGATTGATGCGATAAGTGAATATGCAATCGTTTGCTCTTGGCATATATATATGTAAATTAATTGATGCAACAAACTGTTTGACAATCGAGGTAATGAAGCTGATTTTCTCAAATTTGCTAGGTTCCGTTGGTACGTCGAACCTTAAAAAATTAAGAGGTGCACGTAATCAATACAGCTTAATTTGAGTGACCAATAGGAAATGAGTTTCAAAAAGATGTTTAAAGTATCGCTTGTGGAAAAACCACACGAGTAGATTTTCATTCCGAACTTAGAGGTAATTAAATATGAGAGAGATTGGCATCATGGTTTAGAGCTTGCCAATTGGATGCTCCAATCGAAGTACCTGCGATCACAATTTCCCACCTGCGATCCCATCAACCATTCCCTATCTTATGAGGGTTACTGCGAGTTATTCTTTCATATCCGTAGATTCAGTTCGCTAATATTATAGATCTTCAACGATTACTGTAAAATGCCGTGATCGCTACTTCAGTGTTGATAATAAATCTCAATTTGTTAGTGAAGAAATGCGAGCAGCACCCGGATTTGAACCACTATCATAAGTGCACGCACCGATCAATTCAGGAATGAACTGTTTACAAATGACTTCCTTTCATTAATTTCAATGAGATGTTTACATTTTTGAGGATAACTCGAATTTGTATATGGTGCTGGAGTTCATTAGTGGTGGTGAGATGTTTTCACATTTGCGACGGATCGGTCGCTTCAGCGAGCCACATTCACGCTTCTATGCTGCTCAAATCGTGCTCGCATTCGAGTATCTCCACTCGCTTGACCTCATCTACCGAGATCTCAAACCCGAGAATTTACTCATCGATAGCACCGGATATCTTAAAGTATGGTTTTCGAACTTTAAACTCTAAAACAGTTTCATGAATTCTTTCCACATTCGTTATCTTCGTACATTCAGGTTTATAATCATTAAGTTCTTTTAATGTTAGTGTTTGTTTCAAGCACGAAATATGATGAACGGATATTTTCACTATGTTTTTCATCGAATCGCTAAGAACTGGTTTATTCATTGATGACTAAATATTTTGAGATAACCGATTTCGGTTTCGCGAAGCGAGTGAAAGGCCGAACATGGACGTTGTGTGGTACGCCAGAGTATCTGGCACCAGAGATTATCCTTAGTAAGGTGCGTCACTCTTTGATTAGACCCATTTTTCACCTCTTTTAACGATTGATTTTTTTTCTTCATCTACTCAGATGCATACTCATCAAATCTTTATTTCCTCGCGGTTATTAATTATTCATTAAGAAACCCGGATTTTGCACTAGGATCAGGTTGAATTGAGCTGGGCGGAATTCTTGCGAGGTAGTTGAGAATTCCGCAACGATTCAGTGATGGAGAACTTCTACTGTAATAAAATATTTGCGTATAAAAGTAAGTGAGACTTGCTGGTAGAAGAATTTTCAGTTAAATTTCCACAACTGGTAAATATATATTTATTTATGTAGTATTTTTACGTATAGATGTGATCCATGAATAAGTATCGATGAAAATAGCGGTGCTTATAAAAAGAAATATCGATAAGTCGATTGAGAAAATATATACCGATAAGAAAAAGAAACGAATATGAATATGGTAATGAAAATGTCGCCACAAAAAAAAGCGAGAATTCCTCAGATGAAACCAAAAAATGAATTATGCACGTACAGCAAAATCAAACATTAGTGACTAACATCGTGATGTAGGTGCCGATATCCATATTTTCCGCACTTAAAACTTCAATTCATTCGTTATATCGATTGGAATCCAAAGAATCATATTTCGTCAACTATTTATTTATATTATCTTTACCTAATTATATTAGCTGTCGGTTCATTATCAATAATCAGGCATACTTAATTAAATATCGTAATTCTGTGTAGCAGTAAAATCAGGTAACGTTAATGAATAGGTGTCGAGTGAAGTTCGTTAACATCGATAGATAGTGGAATTATCAGTTACCATAAGTGAATATTGCGATATAGTGCACAGAGCCGCTTTACACTTGAATAACTGTCATTAAATTATGTAGCGTTTAATTATGTGATACACAGCGTTTCAGTTTTGATCGATTATAGATTATAAAGATTTATAAAAAAATACACATAGGGATGCATTAAAAAGTTGAAGATTAAATAAGTATGACTAAACATAACTTTTTAGGGCTATAACAAGGCAGTCGACTGGTGGGCGCTTGGTGTACTCATTTATGAAATGGCAGCCGGGTATCCTCCGTTCTTTGCGGATCAGCCAATTCAAATCTACGAGAAGATCGTCTCTGGAAAAGTAGTTCTTTCGAGAAATATCCCACATTGCTAACATTAGCTTAATAAAGTAGTTAGTTATATAAAGGCGATTTTCTAACTTCCTTTATAGCTAACGTTTTCATTTCTTTAGCTACTTTCACATTATGATCATATAAATTCGATTTATAAACAGTGTCTAAGAACTTAGAGTTCTCCTGTTTTCAGAGTTGAGTGTCATATACACTGCTGAATTGAGTTCCACTTTCAGCCTAATGATGAATAGGACGACCAAGCATCATTACAAATTACTCATTCCGGGACACTCCGCATTGATCTTTAAGGGATCGTCATAAAAGCTGAAACTAATTTTTCTAGAAATAAATAGACGAACATACATATATGTCATTCACTTGAAGGAATTCACTAATCCTTTGCGCAGACTGATTGCATTCATGCAAACATGAAACAGCCCCCGTAGTACGGCAAATGCACTGCCTATAAAAATCTTGCTGCGCGCAGTCATCTGAGCTTTAGAAGTAGGCAGGAATGTCATGAAAAGACGGCCGTTTTCTATAGCCTTTCTATTATATTATGACTAATATTTTAATTTATTGCTTATAAAACGGCAACACTGTAATCTCATCCAATATTTTTCCGCATTGTAGGTAAAGTTCCCTTCGCACTTCTCCAATGAGTTGAAGGATTTGTTGAAAAATTTGCTGCAAGTGGATCTAACGAAGAGATACGGTAATTTGAAGAACGGAGTGGCTGATATCAAAAACCATAAATGGTTTGGCTCAACAGATTGGATCGCTATTTATCAGAGAAAGGTATGTGAACCTTTGTGTTCTCTAAAATTTAGATCACTGCTTCACTCCTAATTGCCCTCATATGTGTCATACCTCTGCTGTGCAACTTCTCCCTCTATTACCTGTGTGCAGCATTTATATTGCGTTCGCATATCTTTGCTGATTTAAACAAAACAAAATACTAAAGAGCCTACTAATGTTCATTCTTGTCGTGTTCGTGGTCACTGCAGTGCCGTTATTCTAAGCTGACCTCTCGAAACTTCCTTCTATAAAATTCCAACAAACAACATCATATATATATTATTATGGTCGTAGCTAAATATGATATCGCTTAAAGCGTAACTCATTATTGTTATCGCGAGCTACTCTAATATACATTTGAGCTATGAAGCATCATCGAGTCTGAGGTACAATAAGCGTAGTGAATTGCTTTCCACTTGAGCTGTCGGTGCTTCAGCTGTAGATTTGCACGTTTATTAGTCGCTTGGTATGTCGTTCACTACTTGTTCCTGTCTTTTGCCACTTGTCAACAGAAAGTTTCGCATTGTATCGTCTCCACTTTTCAAATAATTAACTCAAATGTTGCTGTCACTGGAATGCAACGAATATATTCGCTTCAAAGCGAATTCGTCATCCCTAATTTCGTTGATTTCGACGTTACATTTGATGCACTAAAAAGTGCAATATCGCAATCGCTTCCGATCTGAGGTTTGTGCAAAACAAAGCATAAGCGACGTGTTTTTGAGGCTCAGCATCAAATTATGCCACCGGAAAGTATGACCAATCATTTAATTATTTAATCTACACTTATCATTTCCCGGAATATGTTCACCCTTTGGTCGTTTAGGAGCATGAGTAAGCGCTTAAGTCGCATATTTTGCATTGCTTCTATTTGCTTTCCCTACCGTTTCATTTTTCTCAAGCTGTTTTCTCCACAAATTCTCTTTTGCAGTCGACTTTTTTCTGCACTCTTTTCCTGTGCATGAATTAACGCGAAGCATGATTCGATTTAGCTTTATGTGTTGCAGCGAGAAGACAGCATGGTGACAATAGCTGAATGATAAGAAGAATTCAGTGATGCCAATGAAACTTTAGTTCATGATTTTTTTTTAAATTCTACCTGCGAACCTTTTCACAGATTGAAATGACACTCCTTTAAATTATAAGGAGTAATGAAAAGTTTTAATAATCGCTGTTATCCCAGTTTGCACTCAATTTAAATCTCAAAAATAGACGACATCCTCCTTACAAGACTTGTGTTACTTTTACCTGCTGTTATTCGTGCTTCCAACATTCTGAGGCTTGTTTCGATTGACACGAATACGATAGAAAGCTTTAGGCGTCATGCTGCTAAGACGAAAATTAAAGCATCATAATATTTAGTTAATTATTCTAAGCTATGGGTGCAATAGTTTTTTGGCTTCCTGGTGCTTCACGAGTTTTTGTTGTGATTGCATGAGGTTTGTGGGTGTTTCGCATGGTATGTTTTTATGAGACAGGTGACACCGGCAAGCTTCTCGAACAAGGAAAATCAAGCAGGTCGTCTTTTCGAGGCGCTCTACCCGCGCGTTAATGGACCCGAGGATACAAGGCATTTCGTCGAGGATATCAAAGAAGAGGATGATCTCTTCAAAATTGCGTCCGAAAATGTTTGTGCCGACAAATTCAAAGATTTCTGAATTATCGGCCGGCACAAATTAGATGGTGTTGGATGACTGTTGGAACGTAATTCGATTTGATTGTAGAGCTTTAGTGATAGCGGCTTTATATTGAAAATGCAGTGATTTTCTGGAAAAGATATGAAAAATTTTTCAGCAATTGTGAGTGCGATTTGTTAACTTGTACTCTCAAACAAAAAGTCGCGCGGAACCGTTGTCTCATAGTTTCTGCACAATCCTTCCTCTTCTTTTCCTTCCACTGACGCTTTCATACTTAAGTCATTTTGAATGCCATAATCTTTGAAAAAGAAGTTCTGTGCAAAAAAGTGGATTCATTTTTCGATGCAGCATGAGAATTTCTCTGCCGTTCAAATAAAATCGATACAAAAAAATTGCATTATATTCAGTGTGACATGTTGTCTGTTCATTGTTGAAGTGTATTTAGTCTATGTTCGTGAGCGGGGAGAATGCTGTGCGATCAATCAACAGTCACTAACTTATATAACACCTTTCACTCATATTTTGGTTGGAAGTTGCCCCTAACAAATGCTAAATATAACAAGGAAACGTTTAATAAGTCTCCTCTTAAAGCATTTTTTCTGCTTCAGGTATCTGTTGTGGATTTTGTTACTATTTTGTATTTTTTGCGATGTTGCAATTTGTTTAATGTTGAGTGTTTCGCTATCATTTACAGTTGACGATCGATAAAGTAGTGATATACCAGCATTATTTTATGCGTGCACTATAAGTTTAAAACTACCCTAGAATGTTTACATGCTAATTTTCCTGCACAAGATATTGTCGTTTTGTGTTGACGAGAATGGACATCACAAATTGATGTGATATCAATCAGGAATGCTGTACGAATAAACGTCTGCTAGTAACTGATCGGCTAATCTATTCGCGGTTGATGAAGTCAGCGAGTGTATCGCGCATTCCGCACGAATGTTCGCAAAAGCACTTTTGCTACTTGCACTTGATTGTTTCAGTATCGAAAAAAGTTATTTCTGATTGAATGAATATCCTCGAAGATAAGCGGTGGGCGATCTGTAATGGAAACGGTCCATTGATAGAATGCGGCAGTGCATGTATCGTAGGCGTCTTGCATGTTTGTATGTATTTGCATATGAGAGAAGTGTGCAAATCTGTGAAAAGTTCTTAACTTCTTAGCCAGTGTCTACATCACTGCTAATAAATCAAAAGTACAGGGGTGCTTTAAAGTGTAATTCATAATAACGACAAATATAATGCTAATGTCAATCGCATGTTTAATATTTTTTCACCCATTTATTCTTTATGAATCGAAACGTTATTTGATGAAATAAGGTAAATCTCAGCGATGAAAATCGTTTTCCATCATTCTATAGGATTTCGATTATACATTTAACGATGTCCTTATTCGCTGAAATAAAATACACTCAACGGAAATTTGAATGGTGTCGAAAGCTTCCTCAACGACAGATTTTACGCAGCGAATTTCAAAATTTTCACATCCACCATCAATTTGGAACTGGAGTGAGGATGAACAAGAAGATTAGTATATTCATTCAGCATGATGCCATCGTAGATGAGGTTTTTCGTAAAAATGGCGCTCTCTTGACGCAATTAAAATTAGGATTTTTTTTTTGCTTTACTATTTAAGATCATTTAAATTATGGAAAATTTCAAGCCAAATGATCTAAATGATTTGGTTTATTAATGCAATCCTGACAATGGGTTTTTCGCAAGGAAACGTTTTCAGAGTTGAGAATTAACTGCGATTGTGCATCGCTGTAATAGACGATTTATCTATTTTTCAAATATTTCTTCAAGTTTTTGTAAATATGAATAAGCGACTCAAAAATATTGAAACGATTCAGACAGCTAAAACCATAATTGATGGATCAAAATAGTGTTCAGTAAAGCAACTGAAAGAATTATACAAATTGATCGAATGGAAATTACTAACGATTATTACCTAGCAATTGGTTTAGTTAGTTTACCAACTGGTCGCTTTAATATTATTTGAAAACGAAAAATTAAATATTAAACGTACACGTGATGGTGAAACATCAGCGAATTCCACATGATGCAAACCACAGGGAAAATCTATAAAACCTTCGGTGTATGAATTCAGACGTTTGAAATGTTGGCAGTGAACGTGTATTTTTGAAGGTAACCTCAAATTGGCGACCGCACTGTGATATTTATTCTAATTTCCAAACTTGGCGGGAGGGGGAGAGAATTTTTTCAAGGGAAATTCGCAAACGGTCATATCAGTTGCGAAGGGTTCAAAGCTAAGAATCGTTTGAAAGATGCTCTATAAAATCAAGCGCATCAGAAGGGTTGGCTGCTCATTGGTCTTACTTCATCTATCTCAAACCCATCGTAGCAATTCAGATTTTTCTTTAATTACCCAAATTTCAATTTGACTGCATGAAAACTGATCTCTGACAACTTCCAGTTACCCACAGAATCATGGCCTAAACGTTCAGCTTTTAAATCCTTCAAGTATATTCATCGTTGGTGGAGGGATAGGGAGAAGTGATGAGGGAGAAGGGAGAAGAGACTGAAGCGAAGAGACTGAAGGTCAACAATAAATTTCACAACCGTGGAAAACCGTTATTCCTGCTGAACTGATTGTAAGTTGTTGTTTGTTTTTCAGAAAATCAGTAATTTATCAAATCCCATATAGCAGTCAGTAATTTTAATCCCAAATGAGTCACAATCTATTTAAAGTTTTCCAAGTGGAGAAATCGTGATTAAGGTTGTCTTCTAACGAAAATAAATCTCCATTCCATATTAATAAGGAATTTCTTTTTTTAGTGCAAAAGAATAGCGGTGATTTTTGCTTTGTTTACGATTAATGCAGATTGTATTCATAAAAATGATTGAATTGCAGATTGAGGCACCATTTCTCCCGAAATGCCGAGGTCCAGGCGATGCATCAAATTTCGATGATTATGAAGAGGAACCGTTACGGATTTCAGGAACTGAAAAATGTGCGAAAGAGTTTGCGGAATTCTAAAACGACAAACGAACATCTCCTATATGAGCGTATTTGAAGTGATATCATTTGTGGTGCATTCGTCGTATCATTAAACTTGAAAGAATTGTCTTTTCGTTGTTACTAGTCGCTCTTCGCTCTCCATTTTCTGGATTTTTCGTTGTGATAACGCTTTTTTTTTCAATATATTTCCTAAATGCGTCGTTTTTTTCTCACTTCAATAGATTGTTCAGGAAAATTATAAAGAATTATCGAAATGAAGAAAATTATTAAAGGATGTGATCGTATTCGAGATATGTCGAGAATTATGAACATTTCATGAAAATCCACATATTAAAAAGCGATAGAAGAGAGCGAGAGAATTGTGGATAAGTCATAATTTTTATTGAGGGAAGATTGTTACATAAATATGATTAAAGGCAAAATTTCTCGAAAATATCAATTCTTACTATTATTTGTAATATACTACAGCGTAGATATTTGAAAATGTGAAATTTTACAATGAAATAAGTGGGAAAATGACGATAAATAGCGAAAGTTTCAATAACAAAATGGGAACTCATTCTCAGTTGAACAAATTATGAGTGAAGTTAGATGCGTTTTACGTCTGTATAATGTAGATTTATAAAATTTCATTTACTAGTCGATATGTAATGTGTTATTTGGCGACAGGTGTCATCCATGTTGATAAATCTTCCATCATATTGAGAGGTATTCTTCTTTTTTTTTCATTTATTGTTGCTAAAATAATCGCTTGTAAAATAAAAATTACTCGGATCCTGATGACAAATTTTTTTTACCATTATTTTCTGATTTTTTCATCTTATTTGTTTCGTTTTTTTATTTCTTTTATTATTTTGTTTTTCTTTAATCCTATTCTCTTGATAAAAGTTGTTTGTATCCTTAAAAAGATTTCACATTCTTGGAGTTTTTTTTCTGGAAAACGTTGATAGAGGAATCGAAATTCGAGAGTTAGATAATCCGATGTAATAGGATCGGGAGACGTCGTATCCGGGATATTACTTAGAGAAATCTATAAAATGTATGTTAAGGCAACGAATTTTCGTTGCTGAGAATTTCACAGCTGCAATAATTAAAGATTTATTTGAGCGTTAATAAGTGATTGAATAAATTTTTCCATATTGGATTGTGGGAACTTTTTGTTAATCTATTTTTTTTGTAACCTATTATTGGTGAAAATTGTGTTTTAAGGGGTAAATTTCAGTTAGCACATAAAGATTTTGCAATCTTGCAACGAACAATAAATCATATTGCACAGATTATCCGGCTGATGTATATGATCATGCTTCTGTCTTGAATAATATGTGTTTCCAGTGCTCTCTTCGACTCCGACTCTTGCTCCCTCTATCCATCTCTCTGTCCCTCTCTATCGCACAATGTGCTATGAAATTAGGTCGGCCTCTCGATAGATTTGTTTCGCTGGCATTTGTTTTTATTAGTAAGGTATGATATTATTGTCATATGATGAATAGTGTCGGCGTTGATTTTGTTCGTTTTTTTTCGTTCCCCGCTACGCATAATACGCGAACCGATTCAACGTATAATAATTAATTTTATAAATGAATTGAAAATAGCTTTAAGTTCGATAAATTGAACGTTGTGTGTTTGTTGGTGTTATTGTTCGCATAGTAAAACGGATGACAGATGCATCAATTTCTCAAGAGCTATGCAGCATCGATTGCGACGCAGTGGTCACCAGAACAATGATAGTGATAGTGATATGAGTTGTATACGCGAGAGTGATGAGAGGTTTTACGTGACTTTCAATGGCAGAGTCGTAAAATTTGTAGATTTGATGGCTAATAAGATTCACCAATTTGAAAAATTGTTAAAAGTGGATGTCGATATGTCACAATGATGCAAGGAAATGAGGATTTATGATACGATAGGCTTCATTTATATATTTTTGGAAACGTTTTCGTTGAATTCGGCTCGGAGAATTTCCAATTGGATGACCTTGGATGGAGATTGTTTTTGGGATCTAATCATTTGTATCATCATGGACGTCGTGGTGAATCATCTGCGGATATAAAGTTATTCCGAATTACTTCAGATTCGTTATATACCATGTTGCTTACGTTCTTATAACTAAATTCAGGGATTCCTTTACCTCTTTTTTTGAAACTTGCAGCTTTCAAGCTAGAGTTTCTAAGCCACCATGAGAATCCCACTGTTCCAATGCTTTTTAAAAAAATTTATCGGTATAGTTTTATGAAAAAAAAATTGTTCTGATTCATGTCTACGTTGCTAAATGAAATCTGTTGGGAACTTCCACTCCGAATTATTGAATCTATTAAGAGTGGAAAAGAATTCATTCATTTTCAGGATTTGTTTCCGACAGGCTGATTTTGTTTAGCGCTAAATTCTCTGCGTTAAAGCTTATTTTAGTCCATTGATTCTCAAGTTCAATACAAGAATGATGAAATTAGAGTCGCTAATTGCGATTTGCAATTTCTCTTAACTGTTATGATTTGCTTTCAACTTTTCTCCACATCGAAATGTTTTTTTTCAATTACGGGATGTCAGTCGTATTTGTGAAAGATGAATGGAGAGAAGGACGCTAAGTATGAAATGCAATGAATGCACGAGCGACGAGCGATAGAAGTGAAAATATCGCTTCGATGGCAGTCTCGTTTGTTGTTGGAATATTTTTAACCCTATGATGGTCTTGATAAGAGGATATAGATGAGCATATTCTATAGAAAAATCGAAACTTGATTTCGAATCCAGCTGAGAATTGTGGAGGTTGGCGACAAAAAATTTTTTCACATAGTTTTTTGCTCACATCAAATCATTGTGACTGTCGTTTTCTTTATGTCCGGTAATTTGGTTTTTGATATTTAACATGCGTATTCTTGATTCTCCTTAGTGTCTATCTTTCGACTAACAGCTATAGATGGGAATGAAGGAGGTCAAAGATGTTCTCGAAAAGAGAGCGAAACATTAGCAAAGGGGGTTTATGAATTGGGGAGTAGTTCCAATATGAATGAATGGAGAATCGAACAACTTGCTGGTAACGAATATAGCAATCAGCCCGATCGTCGGTCTATCCGAACTGCCTCAATTTGTCCTTGCGAAGCATTAGCGCCAAATATTGCTCACTGCTTTCGAGCTAATGGAAGTGAAACTGAGAAGGGAAGCAGAGATCTTAGGTTGGAAGCAGAGAGAGGTGAGGTGACTTTTACGGAATCCTTTACCGCAGCGTTTTTGAGTGAATGGTGGTCTCAGTTCATTTTTTTTAATCAATAAAGAATTTCAATTGAAAGGCACACTTTTTTTAGTTATGTTTGAATGGGACTGTTGACCTAGCGAATAAATATATATCCATAAGTTTCTTCTCACTGTTGATATCTTTAAACCTAAAATAATATTATACACATTTGCCTAGGATTTTTATTGCCATATTTGTAAATAAATATTATTTAGGGAGATTTTCTTTGTTGAGACTTGAGCGTGCACTAATGATGATTCGAAAAACTTCAAACTAACTTAGGCGAGGCGATTGAAAACGTTGAAACTGAAGTGAGTTGTAAGCTTAGAAGATTCATTTCCACTACACTCAATGAGTAAGTTATGAGAAATTTAGAGTAAAATAATAATTCGCTTCCTTCTTATATATTTAAGTGATATGAAGTGGGATGGAGGAAGGCGTGATGAGGAAATCGTTTTCCATCTTCCCTACGCTATCACATTCGCATATATGCGCAGCCACATTAGCATTTATGTGTAATTTCATATTGTGTAATCCATGATTTCATATTAATCTTAGCATTCAACCATTATTTTTTCACTTTCAGATAATAGGTATCATCGATGAAAATGCCTTCAGTATGGCGGCATTTGAAGTAATCTAGTTGCTTTGTAACCGACGCAATCTCGTCGCTCGACCCAAACATATTTGATGAACCGCTAATATTTTAATCACCTTTATTTCTAAGGTAATTTTCACTAAGGTAATTTTCACTGTCTGCCTTGCTATTGCTTATCATTATTTATTCTAATGAGCACTATTGCAGTTTGTTGCTGCGACGATTGGTCGCTCTAGCGAAGTATGTTTTTATCATATTTGTATTTGTCATTTCTATCTTCGTTATTTGCGTTGATTGCGGAATCTTTAGTTGCTTTTGTAGGAATTTTTAACGGTTATGTTCTTGTTGATAACTTCCTTTAAAATGAATATTTTGGAAAATATGGAGTGCTGATTATAAAATTGCGGAGAAAAGGTTGCTGAAGATAGCGAAAAATAAAAGTGAAGATTCATTTTGCAATAATATGTCATATTTGCCTTGACAAGATTTATAGCTCCATTTTCTTTAGTTCCGTTATGTGGCTTTTTAATTATTAAGGTATGCTTATGTGGCCTCCGTTCCCACTTGTGTAGTAGCTCCGTTTAGCTCCATTGAGAAATGTCAAACCCTCACGAGCTTCGACGTCACATTCGAGAGAAGCGCCGCTGTTGTTGCTGCCAGGACCTCAATTCCCTTGGGGCATCTCTTTTTATTGCCCCATCACTAAATTGATTCCTTCACCAACGCAATTAGATTGAGCGCGAAAAATAACGATGATGCGACTCACTTTCGCAAAGTTTTCCGATGATCGTTGCATTGGCGTTGCGACATCACCGCAAAGTCTTATCTTTACCACTATGATGGTCTTCTGCCCTTGTGTTTATACACATTTCTATACCCCTTTAATGTATGTGTCTGCGTGTCTTTGTTTATTTACGTTCGTCTTTGTGCATGTGTGCGTTTAAGTATCTGCTCATGTGTGCATCTCAGTGATTTAATTTTGCCGGTGCAACGCTTTACTGATTTTGCTCGGCAGGATGCCTAGTGCTGTTTTCATTTCACATTAATGCCAGCATACGGTGCAAGGCGTTGGATCTTCTCGCTTTAGTATAAAGTCGAATTGCAGTAAACAGATAAATCTGTCGTAATGACTGAGCTATGTGATGTGTGCTTTCCGTGCTCGGTGCGCTAGGCCACGCAGCTGCATTAATTTGCTGTCGTCGTCAAAAAATCGATCCCGTTAACACTGGCAATCCGTGCGTATGTAGGAACTATCAGGCGCAATCTACACGTCTGAAGGAAAAAACACCCCAACTGGAGCGCAAAAATCGAACTTCGTAGTGCTTGACACTACTAACATCAAAATGTTCTTCCTGCATAATTCGTTGCTTTAGTTATACAATACATGTAATGGCACTACTAAGTACTAGTATTTTTGAAATAATTATTAACCGGTTGATGAGGGACAGGGATGAGGGGAGAGGCGATGTGAGGGAAAGGGGAAGAGAATTATGGAAGAGCAGGGGCAGTTTCTGACTGCTTCACGCCTTGCAAATGCATCTTTCTAAACAGTCGCCATAAAAATTCCAGAAAAAAAACCTTTTAGAAACTGTTTGAAACGCAACAGTGTTGTAATGTTAGATTTCCTCTGAAGCGTCCTGCATAACTTTAAAACATAAGCGTCTGCTGCGAAACTTCATTCAGTTTGAATTAAGCTTATTGAAATATTAGACAGCTGAAGTTAACAAAATGTCCAAAAATAAGGAATGGAAGTGCGCTGGGAATTTAATGATTGATTGACGTCGATTGCAAGAAATCTCGAGGGAATATCGTCTGCGAATATAGGTTTACACATCGTTCTTCGTTAACCATCAGAAGTTTTGCAGCACGATTTTATGGATTGTCAAAAGCGTTCGCTGAAGTTGTTACTCACCAATTTCATGCGAAATTCTTGCAGTCTTCTGACTACTAAATTGAAGGAAACCGGCTCAGCGAAACGATGGAATGGTCGTTTCCTGCGTTAAATTGAAGTAACCTTTAATTCTAACCACCAATCGTAAAATATGAACGAAAGTGCCCCTGATATGAAAGTAACGTATTTGCGGCTTAGGCAGAAGGATTATGGCATTCTATTTGTGTTTTGCTGAATTGCTCAGTGAACGCCGTAGACGTTTTTTCTGCTATGTTTGCTCGTATTGAATAAGATACACCTTAATTTGCATTTGGAAATCATCCGCTTTCAATTGAGAGTATTTTGGCTGTCATCAGCTATGAGTGAAAATGCTTAAGGCGGGATTCTGTCTTATGCGGCAATTGCAGCTCAAAGAGAATGCTTTTTCAGATACCTTATCGAAGGAAATAAGATATCTTTGTCAACGATATTGTTTAGTGGCAAATGTATCGGAGGGAAAATGAGGAAGGGAACAGGGGGAGGGAGGGGAGATGTGAAATGCGAAGATTCCAAGGAAATATTTCCTTAAGTAACCAATAAACGGTAATATTTCCTCTTTCCCACTCGACTCAGAAGTTTTCACCCTTTATTGCTCTACCGTAAATTTAATAATCTGTGCCTAATACTCTAAATTCTGCAAAGCCAATACAAAAGTGATGGAAATTGGAATCTAGAAGAGTCTTTTAAAAACGTTCAAAGGAGCTTTGCGTCGTTCAGTTTGCTTTTTAACAAAAATGTCAATAAATGCGTCGGAAAATCCCACTTTTCCTTATCGTCAATGTACCTAAAGGTTCACTTGAGGTTTAATTCAACAAGGATAGAAATTAGTAACCTATGTTTTAAAAGTTTCTCTTGATAATAAGTTCATGATTGAGGCGTACAAAAGAATAAGTTGTCATTTGGCACTATAGTAATTAATTAATCTCAATGCGAATTGATTTAGCTTGTTGTAATCATTTTTCTCTTTTACTGCATGCAATGACGAATTGATCATCGCCCATCGATCTCTCCTAGTGAACTTTATTGAATTCTTTTAGACGCACTATGGTTTTAGGTATAAGGTTGTGGTCAGAAATTCGAGAAGTGGGTGGGGGAGAAGGAGGTGGTGGTAGATAATTTAGATCAGTGAATATTTCGAAAGTTCTGATTCATTTCATTGCTACCGTACGTATTAAATTTAACGCTCCTGATATGTTATCAAATTTTTATAATTTGGTTCATTCTCCACTCCTTTTTCTGTGGCATTTTTTGTACACTCATCCTCAAGGATTTGAGAAGTCTTTTTGAGAAATTTTATAATATTTTTGGTTACTGTTTGGTCATTATCTCAACCTGAAATATTATGATAGTTCAGAGTATGTTCCTCATAAGGTTCTTATGGATAGTATTATAGTACTGTTTAGTCAACATCTGGATTGTTGCACGTTTACATTGGGCTATTGAAGCTTGCGTAACTGAACTTGTTATATAAGACTAGACTGCACGTATTTGAGGTCGTTCTACTTACAATCTCAAGTGCCAACAGCATAAAAAGAGCAACTTCTTACCCTTCGCTCCTCGCTTTCTAGGTGGAATTTCAAAAACCAGGTTTGTATGTGGCTGGTATTTGGTACAGAAGTTTGACCTTTTAAGCGCTTCTTTCAGGCCAATAAGTTTGAAGTTAGTGTTTCTACGGCCATGAAATCTGATTTTCAACGGTACGTGAGGATGCACTTTTGCTAGCGAAGTCAAACGGTAATCTTATGTTTGAAAATCCCTAAAAATTTCAAACCCTCCTAATTTCCCGTTTAAATTTATCAACGATCGTTAAAATTCCTTTTCAGTGACAAATCAGAAAGAGTCTCAAATAAAACTCAAATAAAACACATGACTCAAATAAGACCACTGTTTCGAGAAGATGGTAGGAGCAAAGAGTATCAAAAATTACTAAGGCTATTTCACGGATGTGGATTCTGATGCATAATGCGGTTGAAAATCGCTCACTCGAGGGGAAATAAAAAACGAATGTATCGTTTCCAAATCGGCACATGAACGTTGCCGTTAAAGGATTCCAACTATTTCAAGTTCGAACGTCCGTATTATGGAAGAGAATTTTTCGATTTGTTCAGCGTACAGATGATTGCTGCATTAAATTTAGAGGTGAATGCGTGAACTTTCCAGCTTATTCAAATTTCGAATTTCGGCTTCATTAAGTCACTACAAACATAATCATTCAATTGAAACATTCATTTACGTGCCAAATATTTGATGCAGTGGGAAATTATAAGCTGCGGCTCATGTGCGCGGTATATTACATTATATATGCGATTGAGGCATGACATAGTAACTGCGCGAAATACACATTTGATATGAATGCCGATTGAATGTTCGATATATATAAATATAAATATAATATATATGTATATATGTTAAGTGCAGGTATATTATCTGCTGTTGATGATGTACGTTATGCACGGAATGCTTGTTATGCTGGATGTTATGCAAGATGTGTGTTATATTCTGTATCTAATACTATAAAATTGCTGTTCGTGGCTATATGTGATGAGCACAAGTGTAGTGTTGTATCGTACTTCCTAAATATGGTTGATACGGTGTAATCCACGAATGTTGATAATACCAAAGTAGTAGTCGAATCAGCGCCTGCTTAGTTCCTTTTATCCAGCATACATCTTCTTATTAGCAGTGTTATTACATCAAGATTTTTATATATCACCCCTATGTAGTGTATCAAAAACAAACGTTTTCACAATGATGTATTTGTAAAGCTTTCGAAAGAGAATTGTCGAAAATGAATAAAATTCTGACATTTAATAAATCTATCCTATCAGTGATAGCGCTGATAAGACACTGATGAAATATTGATATCATTCATCATTGGCATAATTAGAGAATTCATGTGCGCCTTATATGAAAAATCTTTGGAAAAAATTCATAAATATTCCTTCGTAATGTTGGATGGAATTTTCGATGATCCAGTTTTATGACTCAAGCGCTAAAGTGAAATAATTAATTATCCGCTGATATGTTATGATGACCAATGAAATTATAGCCAGCCTTTAATTCGATCGAGATCACATCGTTTCACGTGAGATTTATTTTGTTTTTCAAGCACTTTTTCAGTCATTCAGTTGGTATCGTTTAGTAAGTGCATTGATCTTTTTAAGTGGATACCTAACTAAGGTGTTTTGATGGATCAATTATTTCAATGACCATTCTGTCCTGGAGAAGGCTATCTTCGCATTTCTTTTTCTTCCATCCTTCCCTCCCACAGTTCATTTCATCAAAGTGTTGTGCACTATTCGTATGGCTAGTGTTCATATAGGTGATTGATATTGATTTGGCATGCGAAACGCTACATTTAATATAATCAAATTCGTTTTGTGCGTGTTAGTTTTTAATGCTGCCTTCTTTTGCTTCTATAACGGCACTGAGTGGCGGCTGGCAATATGAACGGCTGGCTTGTTGTGTACTCATCGTTTGATGGTGGGACACAACACACACAGAGGCAGACAGTTGATGGCATTCCTAAAAGTTGACGCTCGGTTGCGTGTCGTGATGCTGTGTGAAACGTCTCATAGAGGTGGGGGACAGGTACATATAAGATTCACCATACACCGTGTGTGTAACGTTGACTACGCAACCTAACGCCAACATCGATCAGTCGACGACCATTTCGTACACTCTTGCCGATTCTTGTTGCGCTGCTATTCAACCATTCAGCTCGGTTATTCGGATAACATTGTTGATGATTTCAGTCGCTTTGGGGTGGGCAAAATTAAAGATATGCACAAGTAATTTTGCTTCGTCGATACTTCCACTAAGTGGCCATTTGCCAGCATTTTTTATTCTTTTTATGACTGTTCTCATTAGTGCCATGTTATATCCGATTTCTTCTACCCATTTTCTGCACATATACATATATAATCGCATTTATATATTATTCTTGTTTGTAAATTTATATATATGCAGCTACATGGGTACGAATATGCTTGGTTGCATTGAAGTACGTACTGCATGGGCTTTATTGACTTCCCCATATGTGATACAAAGAAGATGCTTGATTGATTAATATGTTGGATTCTCTGCAAGAAAGCTTCCTGTCAAAAACTGATGTTGTTGTCATCCTCAGTTTTCAAGAAGTGGGCTTATGTAGCATTACGTGCAACGCTCGTGTCTCTTGTTTTCGAGGCTTTAGTAGTAATCTCCTACACATGCGAGTCTTCGATTTTCTTCACGAAAAGAGGACTCTTTTCTCTATGAAAATGAAAATCTCCTCTCTCAAAGGCAGTGCTTCAATAATATCTGAACTTTGCAGCGGATGCACTTAGGCTCAACTGATGTCATTGGTACGATGTTCTTGTCACCCATGGTAAAACCTGTAAGAATAAGTAACAAAATAAGAATAAATAGGAAAATAAGTAACTTCCAAAATGATAAGATGATATCTTTATTCAATAACGTAAGCATGAGTCTTCCTGCCCTATATCGATATGTAACCGTCACAGTTCTACCGACTCGTTCCACCCGCAACCATTTATGTTTGATGTGACGAATAAATCGACTGCAATTTTTCAAAATTGCTCTACCGATCCACGAAACATGATAAACGCGACACAAAATTGTAAACTGGGATTTTTTTCGGAGTCCTCGATTCCTACATGCACATGAACGTGTTCAGGCGGTCCATCCGTAACGGTCGTAGATGCAAATGCCACGAGAATTTGAAATCGAAGTATCGGATCCAGAAAAACATAGGGTGGAGTTCAGAAATGTCAAAGCTCAAATTAAATGGATATTTTCGATGGCAAAATCATAGTGGCGTATAGGTAAACAGATTGGCTTGTAACATATATATAGGTATATTGAACTGCCTAGCTTTATATATATATATATATATATGTATATATATTTATATTCATACTTAGATATTTATATATATTCACATATAATATATGTTTATATATATTTATGTATTGATATTATATTATATATATGTAATACATTAGTTTTATATATATATATATATATATATATATATATATATATATATATATATATATATGTATATATAACTAATGTAACTAATCATTCGCAATGTTTTATTCGCCTATCGATTTTTATAGCAATAATTTATATGAATACATGAGACTGATATGCGCATTTTCATCTCAGTAAGACTTGTTGACTTGAAACGCGGTCTGTTTATGTATGGCCTTAATGGTGCTGTCACTTCATGAATACTTTATATGTTTTTCAGTTATTTAATTGTATATTGCATTATCTAACCCCAAGATTTTGTCTGGGATCTTTTTAACGCAGAAGTTAATACCTGAGAATTGTGTTTGCGTCGATCTTCTCGCAACTTTGCTGTTTTCATCCAAAAATTAATTAACCTCGATTTTCATATATCCACGTTTCGTTTCCTAGCGCTTGAAAATACTAACGGTGTTGATGCCATCACACAGAAAATTTGCAGCACAACGGTTTTAACTTATATCAATTTAGTGTACCATACTTTCTAGAGCAGAAGACCCCGATTTTTTGCTTTAGGCAGAGAGGGAACGAAGGCAGAGGTTGCCTTTCTACTCAGGACAAGTCTTCCACTCATCACGAGCACGTCGAGAAGAATTTGTTGTCCATTTTGCAATTTTCAGTGCGTTCGTTTTTGGATCGGTAACAGTTCCACATTTTTTAGGATATGAAGATAATTAAATGTTTGACCATTATGGTGGTTGAATATTGGTGGTTAAGTGGACAGAATTGATCGGTCATCAAATAGGATTTGATGCTGATGTTGCATTTACATTCTATCACTGTAACGAATGCTTTGAGGTGTTCTAAAAGCGTCTTAGCGATGTTTTAAGTCTTATTTCGTATAATTCTCTTTACTTCTATTCAAGTCCCTATATTAGAGAACGAGATTGCTAGTAAGAGCATTAAGAGGCTATACCAAAAACGAAAAATTGCGAGGAACGGTATGCAAAAGCCGTTTCTTTGGGAACCATTCGAAGAGTGCAATGAACTGAAAATGAAGTAAATACCAGTATTTGATGCCATCTTCCTATATTTAATTCTTAGCATGCTGTTGAAGGTTTCGATGGAAATTCATAGCAGGTTTTGCCGATCTTTCCCCTCAGTTTTCGAACAATATAATTTCTTACTTTCTTCTTTAAATGGAGCTCTGGCTATATATCAAAATCGAATAGCTGAATTTAGTATAGGAATAGGAATTACTAATTTTGAACATTTTTTTCTTGAAAGTGTTCTTCTATGCAAGCGGATTTCAACAGTTGAAAAACGTCTATGATAAATTCTGCTTTCTTAATGTTGAATTTTTATTGATGAAATTAAACCGTTAATATATGAGTGTGTCGATGATTTTCTATTGTGTTTTTGAAGAGCCTTCGATGGGAATTTCACATTCTCTGAGCTGTATTCTATTTCAGTGTTGTTTCCAGTTAATGTTTACGTTGCTTAATTTTAGTGCAGTTTTTATTTTTGGTGATCCATTGAAGTTAATTTTCATCTATTTTATTTCCGAAGCTTTTAATTCTTCTTTTTTCTCATTAATTTTATTCTGTTATGAAATAAATATGGGTCATATTTTCACAATATTCCTTCAAAAGCGGAATGATTAATCGACGCATATAGCTGACTGAAGATTTTATCAGTGACATGTATGGATTTTTCTTTCTTCTAAGAAACGCATTAATTTTTTGTTTCTTTGGAGAAAAATTCCATTTTATAAAAAATTTTCTGTATTCGGATTGCTTGAGTTTTATGATGGGATGTTCTTTTTCAAAAACTCTGTAATTTTCGAGAAAAAGTGCTTTGAAAAGACAAATGAGAAATTTCAAGTTCAATTTCGAAGAGCCAGTTGATCTTTTCATTAGTATAAACTATGTCATTTGACTTCTCTGTATCCATGCAACGTTGAGAGCAAATTGCTTATCGTGAGAAAGATCTGAATGACACAGCATCTTCGAAGGTTGCACTGATACCCCACTACTCTTAGCCATTCACACTGAAGTTCTACCTATCGTCCTGTAGTGACAACTTCCATAATATATAAATGTAACGATTAGCTGTCTATCGCTCTATAGAATATATGATCGCTGTTTTTTGAAACACTAATAAGATCCTTCTGCTGTAGCCGGAAATTAGCAGCATTTCATCGAATTAGAATATTGTGCTTTTTGGCTGCGAACGATATGATAGTGTTCTCGAGCAGTTTTGCAGTCTTGTAAAATTCTGGATTTTATGGGCTATGTGAAACAAATGACGTAATGATAAACATTAAAATGATTCTGTGTCTTCAGACTTATAAGAGCCGCACTCAAACTGCATCTACATTCAAACATGTTGTAAATTATCATGGAAGGCGGCTGTGTGATTTTTTTTTGCATTAGAAAACAGCATTTGCTGCCTACAACGCTTGAGTCTGTTTATGGCGGAGTTTGTTGAGAGAGACTGGCAGATAGATATAGAACTTAAACATAATAATTTTATTGGCTGTTAAATGAATCAACAGTGAGTGGTGATTTCATAAGTAATCTTTTATTAAATCCCTCGCCGATACGTTTGATTAGTGAAAACACTTTTACATTTTATCGTAAGTGCAGTTAGGTGACTTCAGTTAGATCATTCCAATGTTGTAGGAATTGCTCGTAGTCAATAAACGTTTTCCGCTCTTTCTAATTGGCGTTGCTTATTCGCCCATGCTTCGTGTTTTTTTTTTTTTGTGTTCAGCGCATGAAATACTCTTGCTTAGTCTGCCTACATATATGTGTATATATATACATATATTTATATAATGTATATATATACATTTCCGGTTTCTCTTTAAATGCTGTTAACCAATGCACTGGTTGCTTTTTGTTTTTTTTGCCAACCGAAGCGGTGGTCCCTTATTTCGCAAGCTCTTTGATGCGTAAGCATACACAAATTGGTTTGCGGTGTGTTTGTGAAGTGTGTCACATAGGCGTCAAGAGCGCATGTACTGCGTTTGCGTCTTCTCAACCGGAAGCGGAGATCCTCCTCACTGCTTGCGCTTTACATCGACTGAAATGAGCGTTTTCCGTCCTTACTATTCACAACGTGTTACTTTTTCGACGCTTATGATCACATAATTCTTCACGAACACATTGTTGACATGAAATATATTGCAGATGGAATTTGATGGTATTGGACAAAAATTTTCTCTGCTAGAGTTATGACTGAAATTGAATAATATTGAAGTAATTTTCGATTTCTTCAGCTATAATTACAGCTTCAACGCTTATTTTTCCATAACTGAAGAGCTGCTTTACAAATTGCAAAATTTTGCTCATATTGTATCTTAGATAATAAATGAAGTTTATCACATTCTAAATCGTCGACATTCGAGAATCGATTTATTTTGCGTTTTCTCAAAATATTCAATAAATCATTCCAGATTGCATTTTAGCCGTATATTCTAATAAAATAAATTGATTAATTCTAAGTTTTGGTTTAATCTAATCGACGTTCATAGTTAGTTGTTATAAATTGGCTTGAATAATCGGTTTCAGCAGTTAAAAGTCGGTTTAATTCATATTTTATACATCTTTTAATTTCAACTGGAGTTCATTGGACGCATTCTTAACTTGATATTTTTTTAGTTTAGTTTAATTTCCACTTCAACGGTGATTTTTGCACGCTTTAATAATTCACACGTGCGAGGCAGTCACGGGAACGTTGTATTGCTTATGTTGGTGTTTGTCTAACTGTCTGTCCGGTAGTTTAAACCGTGCGTCCCATGTTTTATTTTGAGTTGACCCGGAAAGTGCGAAAAGAGTGGTGAACTACCGTTGGATGGCTAAGGAGTGCGCTTTATTAAGATTTCTCTCGCATTTCAAGTTAAAATGAGGACGGTCAGTCATATACTGTTCTGCGAGAAACATTGGAATGCCTTACTGTAATACAAAGTTGAATTATTTATGCAGATGAATTTTCGAAGGAGACTTCCTCAGTAGTCAACCATCGCAACTTATAGACATTGGAGGTTTACATTTTTTTAGCACCAGTTATATCTCCTTTTGCTTCATTTCAGTCCATTCGAATCAATGCGCAATGAGGGCAAGTCCGTTGCAGAAAATTCCTATGGTTAGATCATTTGAAATTTGCAGAGGTTATCCCCCATATATATTTTTTCATCTCAATTTATGAAATTGAATTGTGACACAAAATGCAACAATTTCCCTTGCATAATTCTCCTTCCCTCAATGCAAATAAGTGTATTCGTTGAAGAATATGGATATACATTCAACGTTGTAAAATAAAAAACTCTGTTCCACTAACACATTTCCTAATATCCTAAGAAAGGCTTGAAGCAAGAATTAAAAAATTATTGGAAACTTGCAGCAGCTGGAAGTATACGTTCGATTGCGTTCATAAATAGCTGTAATCGCTATCCGAAATATTTCTAATTCATGTATGGAACTACTCATTCTCGCATATTCTTCCTTGTCATCTCTCCTTTCCCCTCCACTACTGCCAATTTTCGTTTTAAACTGCTTTAGTTTTGTAGTTGTATAGTTCGTGATCAAAAGGAGTGCTTTAAAAAAAGTGAGAAAACAATGAACAATTTAGCCATGTGAACCCAAAATCAGATCGCTACTTCTTTTTTTTTTTCAGTAGAACGGAGCTCTTAAAACTATCTCATACGATCGTGTTGTCGGGTGACTTTTAAGTAGTAATGATTTGTAATCGAAACAGAAATGATCGGATGATTTTCGGCTGCTTACGTTGCTTGGATTCAAGTTTTATTTAGAAACGAATGAAATAGATTATGAGTGAAATCATTTCCTTGTACTTTAGGGCGAAATAGTGCGCTTATTTCTTTATTTTTCTAAGAATACAACAGCCAGCAGTAAATGAAGTTTAAAGAGGCAGATAGTGAGGTTCTGTATTAAACGAATTGTCAGTGGAGGTTCTGTATTAAACGCAGTCTATAAAAAATTACTCGAAGGTATAGGTGAGCTTTTCGTACTGCGAATTTTTTCGTCTCTTATAATAAACCCCAAAAGTAGCAAACCTTCAAATAGTTAAGCTCGTCATTTGTGCGAACGTGTATTATTCTATGAGGGTGTGAGTAAATAACATTTCAATGAGAGATACTTTAAAGAATCAATTTAATTTTTACTGCATTAAAGAAGTCGTTTTGAGATTTTTATAGTTTCTCTTGTTATCAAAGGCGTAAATTTCACTCAATTCAATAGACTCGTTTAAAAAGTCCTTTTCAAAATTTCAACTGCATTCTGTAAGTTTAACTGATTTTATGCAGTACTTATGCGAAATTTCGTAAAATTTCTTTGTGAATTGAAGAAATATTCGATTTTTCACTTCATTTTTATTCCGATAGAAATTGAAAAAGATAAAAATTTCGTTTTCACCAACGTATCATCGAAATATTCATTATGATCAGATGAATTAAATAATAAATAAATTTAGTTCGTTAGTGCATTCAACGATAGATTTTAAATAACTTCGAAGGAGGGCGATATCGAAATAAATGAGGCATTCTTTTATTGACGTTAAAATGAAGTTTGGCATCCGCGTACACAAGTGTTACTGAAAATGTTGCAACGTTTCGTCGTCATATGGCATTGTTAGATGAAAATTGCACCCGCGAAGGCAACCGGATATGTATAGCCGAGAAGGAGGAAAAAGATTCCAGCACGAGAATAAAAGAAATTAAAATTGGAGAGCGTTATGAAATTATTATTAATCAAACGTTATCATATTGTAAGTATAACGTTTACGTATAAACAGTCTTTAGTGTTGTTGCTTTTGTTAATTGTAGAATTGCATTAACATGTTGCAATTTGCATTTTACATGTTGCAATTTGCATTTTACATGTTGCAATTTGCATTTTACATGTTGCAATTTACATTTTACACTTTTACATGTTGCTTTTTGCTTTCCGCATTTTGCATTTGCACATACTAACTGTTATATATAACCCATGATATCGTCTCATGTCAATAAACGCATTAAATATCCGCAAAAAATATGATAACTGTTTTTTGACGATTTTCCGCAACATCATCTTTGAATAATATCTGTTCTTATGCAACACCTCTATTCTTATAAGGATATATGTATTTCACGTATAATATAAAATATACACTTAAATGAAGAAATCGTATATTTTGAGTACTTATGAACACGTAACGAAATAGTAGAATGGATATATAAGCACCTGAAATTGAATCAAATTCTTATATATGAAATAAATGAAATACGTTATGTCCACATGGCGGAAAAAGAAACGAAGAGAAGTGATAATCAAAAGAGGAGGAAATTTTTGGAAGGAAAAAATCTGTCAAAATATTTCGAATCACGGATACTTTATTCCCGAGAAATTAGTTCTTCTCTTTTTTTTTGCTCCATTTCATCTGCAGGTTTGTTTTCGGATCGGGCTACCTCTCGAACTTTCACTTGTTTGCGATTTAGTTATGTTTTTTCCCCTCGATTGATTTCATTTATTATCAATCAGCAGCTAACCCACTTTATCCCATCCAGTTTCATATTCGTATTCTCCTTCTTTCCGTCCGCCTCCCCACCCCAACTCGCCGTCTGTATCCTCGTCTTTACCCACATCTCGTTCTCGTTTTCTTTTTTTGTATGTAGCAATCATTTAGGTGATAATGAAATATCTGAAGTGCTATCACGATTTGACCACCAGTGCAAAATCGTTCATGTTATAGCATTAATGATGCTAATTCAGTTATTCCACGATGATTCACTGATGCTGAGTACTAGTTGAAGTTTTGATCATCTAGACGCGGCGATATAATATACACTATTCAATGTTTGTGTTTAGCAGTTTTTTTTGCATTAGTTATTATTTAAAATTCAGCATAAGCGTATCTGTTAATGCCTACATGATTTTATTATGAAAGCTGACGTAGAGATTGCTGCATGAATGTAAGAATTCCAATTAAACGTTTATAGATTTATAGATTATGCCTAGATAACGTAACTGTTCATATATCAGTTTCGTTGCGAATGTGTATGTGATCAGTGGATCTTATTATATTTCAAGGGTTATAGTTTCATGTGGGAAAGGCAGAGATGAGCAACAACGACGTCGGGAATGGGAAAAGAAAATAGGAGGGCTTCTCAGGACTTCTCACAAATCTTGAAACGGTCTATTTTTGTGGCACACTGCTTCGAAACGCTAAATGATGAGATCGAGCTGCGTCTATCGAATTTTCTCCGGAATGTATCGCTGTAGGAGCAATGAACGCAAAAATTCTTAATTGATGGTTCGAATGCCTGTTCTCGTGCACGAAATGTTGCATGTATTCGTTCTTTTAGGCGAATCGAGTACCACTTTCTCTTTCTCCCTTTCCCTCTTTCTCTCCTCTTCTTCCTCCCATTTTCATCATCTCTATCTCTTCCTCTCCTTCTATCTCTCTCTCTATCTCTCCCTTCTTCCAGTAAACAGTGGATAATGGTGAACAAGCGGAAGAGTGTGTTCAAAATTCCCATTCATTTGGTAATCATTCTGAAAGGGCGCAAGGTTTGGTAATTTGGAAGCCATCTTTGAGGCACTGTATTCGACGATTACTGAAGCTCTTTTAACTCTTCACTCTGCAACGTCGTTTTTTCACAATATTGATGGCTATGTGAAAACTTTAAACAGTTCGAATTTGATGGATAACAAGCTGGAGTCTGTCTTTTCTATCTCATTCGTTGGAAGTGACATGCAAAAAAGAATGCATTTTTTCAGAGTTCTGCATAAAAAATTTGATGGATTTCAAAATTGTTCCTATCTGAGTAAATATCTATGAATTTTTCAAAACAGAGTTAATAAATTTTCCACTCTTTTCCTTTGCTTTTTTAGATTTAATGCTGCAACTGTAGTTTCATTGCAACTGTTAAAAATCACTCGATTTAAGGATCATGTACACGAGACGGAAGTATCCGTCCTTGATGCATTTCTAGAATTTGAAAAAAATATATCCTTATTCGTAGAAAAGAGAAGGATGGCGAGGAACAAGAAGTAGGAGAAGGGGAATAAAAATGAGTTTTATGAAAGCCAATATTGGGGCAAATGCTAGGACTTTCAAAGAAGCACTAACATGAGTACTTACATTGTTGCAGTCGCTTTCATCGAGACGTTAAGTCTGCGAGTTTGCGACTTCGAAATGCAGCAGAGAGGAATTAAATCCACTCCTACAATCATCCAATGGGACATTCACTCTTATAAGTCAATTGCGCCCGGAGACATTGAGAAGTTGATTTGCTAACATCGAATCAGTTGTTCTTGTTCGCGCATTTGAGACATTTTTTCCTTTCCGCTAAACAATTTTTTATAAATCTATGAAGAAATACATTTGATGCTACTCAAAATATTACTAGTAAAATATAAATAAGAAATAAATTTTTCGATAAATTACTTTCATCATCTTTGAAATCGATAAAATCGATTGGAAAACTTCTCTGATTTTTTGTCCCCGTTGCAAATATTTTTTTATTCGTTAAGAAGATTTGGAAAATTACGCTGTCATAGAAATCGATTTTTGCCCAGAGGTATTAGTTGCTTGGATTACGGTAGCTTGTTAATTAGTGAAGAACATTAATAACGCCTGTTAAGCCTTCGAAGCATTTGCACTTTCTTTTTTCATGCTTACTCGTCCCTTTCAGGCACAGGCACTGCCGAACTCGTCGTTGAGATGCACTACGATCGGGCATCACCCGTGGTTGTATAATTCCTTCTCTTTTCTCGCTCCCTCTCTCTCTCTTTGGCTTTCTGTACTTTTCTCAGCATCCATTTTGATTGTTCATGTGTCTTCTACCTCATCTCAATGAAGGCATTGGTGGGTGCATGTGCTCGGCATATTCTCCAGCATTTTCATACGATTATTTTCGACGTTGTTCACACAACTTAACCGGTGATCATTTATGTTCCAGCATTCTTATGCTCATGCTTCGCAATGCTTACCTTCCAACGAATATTTCCATAAAAGCAATTTCAATAAAGACGCATTTGCAATGATACTATTACGTGACAAGTAACCTATTGAAAGATATCGACAAGATTGAACGAGTGAGTGGTTGGAGAGAAGGGTAGGGAGGTGAGGGTGAGGTGGAGAAGAAGGGGACAGAATCAAGCCAATTTGAGAGGCTTTTTATGTTGGCTATAGGAAATTATATCTGCATGGGCATTATAGCCTTATTTCTTCTAAACGTTCTATCGGACGAAATACGTTAACTCTAACATTGCTTTTTGCCTACAAATTCACACGCATTATAAACAAATATATCAGGTATTTATAGCCTATCAAAATGTGAAATGTTTGGCTGCGTTTCCAGTGACCTTGTAGGAGATGTACAGTGACGGGTGATGGGCGAATGAGCGGTGAGGGAAAACTATTGCGTCACATACCTCTTGTATTCCAAATTCTGGTTAGGAACAGGATTGCTTGGAAAAAAATCCGCCCTTTTGTCACTTGTGGTATTTTGAATATTCGATTGCTCATTTAAGGTTATTTGTATACATGTCCAATCAAAAAAGTTAAATGCCCATCTCTTGAGTGAACGATAGCGTTTCATTTCTGGTTTTTGTGTTGTTTCGAACTACTCATAAAAATTATGAGGCTTCAGTTGGAAATACGGAGGGAAAGAAATTAGAAAATAAATGGATTATTATTTTGAGGAGAGGCGGACAGAGTGTTTGCAATCAAAGAAGTTTTCCTTAGAGTACAACTCTTGTGTACACTCACCTTCAGACGCCACTCTTCATGTTTGTTCTAGTCTTCGAATTTCCTGTCACCGCCGAATTTTCCGGTTGTGTAGTTGCACTTTCTACGTAGTTTTGTAAATTTGCACTGCATTTTTTAGAGTGGATGTTGACAATATTGTGTCTTTGTGCAAACCTGCAAACATAGGTGAATGTCTTTTGGCGCAGTTGAGAGTCACTGGAAAAGTTGAAACTATTCAACTATGCGAATATTCTTCAAATATATTCAAATCAAGAATTTCTTTCTCCTCAGTTTGCTTTAACCATAAAGAATCGTCTGAAGAACAGATTCGACTCAATCATCTCATCGTTAATGAGTGCCACTTAGGAATCTGGAAAATGACTGCTGATGACATTCCGAGAATCACATCTATTCGGGCAATTCTCATAAGGGCAATTGGTTTTTGCTCTCTTTTTTTTTCTTAGTGGCACATCATTGATTCTATCCGGAGAGACAAACGCATTTTTGTGCGTCGTTTTGCCGTCATATTCACTGGTGCCATACGGCATTCGTTTTGTGCATGATTGTCGCCGAATGTCTGCAAGATTCGACCAGATGCCACCCATCGATGGTGGTGCGTTCAGTTCCACTCGTTGCAAGGAATCGCACTAACATTTGCTTCATATTCTTCTCAGAATGTTTAGTTTTCCTTTCTAATTTTTTTTGAGGAGGTCCACAAAGTTATCTATAAATTCACCTTATTTCACTCAGCCTAATTCAGGAAGCGGATTCTGGTTCCGGCTTATATGAGGTCTTATTTTGCAACAAACCTGTAGACAAGTATTTCGTTTCAGCTTTTATCTCATTTTCTCTTCAAATTTTACTATTGTCATTTAATTTGACCAAAGATTTTTGAAAGGGAGTAAGCTCGTAAAATAATTTTCTTATCAATTACCGGCTTTTTTTCCAAATATAGTTTCGTTGTCTTTCTCGTCTGCGACTATTTTTGTTGCGCTAACCAAGGCGCCTTTCATTGTAAGATTTTATTGGTTTTACATCCTAACATTTATGGATCAGCATTTAACCTCTTAAAATGGTTGATGATCTTCTCATTCCTCCTATACAGACATAAAGATATATTATTATATGCGGCAGAAGTTAGTGCACATACAACCAAGCATATATGCATAAACATACATGCACATACTCATCCTTTCTTCAATTTTTTTGTCTATAATTTGCTATCATTGATTCACCCGGTTTCTTCGGAATTCCTCAAGTTTTTCTGCAATTGCAGTTACTGAGATGAATGGATGGTTTTTTTAGATTTCAGTAATTCCAATATATTTCATCCGTTTGAATTTTTCGAAACACATTGCGGCTTATAATTAAGGAATAACATGGAAAGTAAGTAATGGAATTGAAGATAATGAGGCTCCCACTCACCTACGAACTGGAGCATCTTGTTGATTGGTTATCGATTCAGAATGTTAACAAGTTATCGATTCAGAATGTTAACAACCTGAAGCTCCCTAAACCATAGCAGTCTTTCATTTGCTAAGAACATTAGGTAATTTGAACTGATGGTCTTATTGGTAAGATATTGGTGAGCTTTTCAGCTTACCAATATCTTTAAAAGCAAACTTTGAAGCATTAAAGCCTATGAGGCACACTTTTCTTAGTTTTATAAGAAATTTTACAGTCGTCATTTTTCTGTTTCCTTTTCTCAGAAAAAGGAAAAAGAATGAAAATAAAGGTGATTATATTATTTTTAAATGCCCCACTATCGAAAAACATCATAAATTATTGATGATGAATCGTTGTAACGAGTGAACTTTACGTTAAGTGAATTCACTACTTCCGTCTCCTCAAATATTCAGACCAGCTGTGATTGCACGATTTGACTATAAAATTAAGTGTTCTTGATATTCTCAACTTACCTTTCTAATCTACAGGTGTTCTAGTTTATTGCTTACATGACCTCTTCCAGTAAAAAATACTGCCTGTCTGAAGAATACTGGTTTTCGTGGTCTAAATTTTTTTTAAATATTCTTTTCCCCTCCCCTTCCTTATCTTTGAAACCAATTACTGAGCGGCAGTTAAAGTTTGGCAGTTTGAATTTCTTGAAGATGTACTTCTGTGCTATCTATTGCAGCACTAAACCCACTTCTTAACAAACATATCATAAAAGCAATGCGATGAGCAATTTCACTGCCTCCATAATTCTCATGAGTGTTGTAAAAATGAGATGTTGTGGAAGGAGGGCAACAAAATGGCTGCCATATGGTTGCAACGAGCTAGCTGCACAAAATACTTCATCTGCTTATCAGTCTGCCCGGAGGATAAGGTTTAATTCTTGATTATCAGGTTTCTTTTTAGGTCCTAGAATAATAACATTTGAAAGTCATCTGCAGTCCGTAGTTGATTATTTTCTTTGAGAATTTCAAATTTCAGCGTCTTCAATTGTCACATTCCACTTAAACTTGAGCATAAGCTCAATTCGTCTGGAATATGTTTGGTAGAAATGTATAGAGAAACGAGCTGAAATGAGCACTGGAAATCATTTTCCAAATGCAAATCAATCTTTTTCGTTGTTATGAATGTTAGCATTATGGCAGCCATTTGGCGCTCGTCCCGTTCCTCTCGGTTGTCGCTTTTCAACAGAAAGGAACCTTTTCCACCTCTACTATAGTTTCTTTCGCGATTGTTCTCAACGATTGGGAATATTTGCATACAACTTGAGTATTAAAAGATCTTTTAATCTATACTGTTTGTACCTTCTAGTCTACTAATGAATAAATTATTCGTTATTTTGTTAATGCAGTCCTATTGATTTACTTTCTTCTCGAAAATGAGCCAAAAATAGAGTGATCGTTGATATTAGGTGGCACATTTTGTGCTAAAAGTTGCGTTAAAAGTGACAATATAAAATTGTTTCACCATCAGAGGTAACGACATTTTTTGTTATTTTTTCATCCATCCTTTCTTACATATTTCATCTGGAATTTTTTCTGGATAATTAATATTCATAATCAGTTTCGTTTTTTTTTCTATTTTGTTCCTTTTTTTAATTTTTTGAGTAATTTGAAAAATGGAAGAAAGGAATAAATGTAAATAAATAATTAATTTTTCTCTTATATTTAATATCTCAACGATATGAATTAGTAATTGAACGATTGTTCAATACGGCCCCGTTTTCGAATTTGCTATCGCTTTATCGATTTCGATTAGTCATTCAAGTGATCTATTGACAGACGAAAGTCCATTTAGTCATGTGAGCCAAACAATTCCTCTGAGGCCACTTTGCAAAAAGCTGTCGTGAAATGTCCAATGCATTAAACGACTGACAATTATTTTTCGAAGAAAGTTCTATCCTCGAATATTTTCGTCATTTTATAGTATAAAACTTCCCGACGTGAAAAGATTGCCGGTTGTCGGAAAAGAACTTCAAAGTCGAAATGAAATTTTCAAATTTGCCTTTTAAAAATTCGTTTAATTTGCCTCGACTGAATGGATTTTTTACTTTTTTCAGTCTATGGCGAATACGTTAAAATATTGGTGATCTGTACTGCTCTATTTGATATATCATTGATACTCACAATAGCAGTTAATATGAAAGTTTCCGCTTTCATTGTTTCTCTTTTTTGTTATTTGTTCATTCGATAGCAGTTAATATGAAAGTTTCCGCTTTCATTGTTTCTCTTTTTTGTTATTTGTTCATTCGATCATTCAAGCACATTCATATTGTTCAATAAAATAACAACGATTTAACAAAGCGTGTAAAATTTTCTGTTGATATTTTGACCAAATGACTGAATGGAGTCTGTCGCATTTTTTTTTTGCTTTTAATTAATATTTCATTCACCTCGAAGATAGGCTACGATAGCAGTAATATATTGATCAGCTGGATATCATCATGAATTAAAGAACGATGGTAGTGCGAATTGAATAGCATCCCAGAAATGAGGGTAGTATAAGGGATTATTCTATGACTAAATCTTTTGGTGCATATCGATCGTCCATGTTATTAGATATCTTAAATTAGCTGATACGCAACTGCTGTTGGCCACATAATGGATAACGCTGTTGGTAATTTTCACCGTTCTCAAATCGACATTTTTTTACAGTAAATTGTCACTTATTTAATTTCTGTCGCCTCATAACATCATTTTTCTGCTTAGGTTTCGCCATAAACGGCATGGTGACTTCGCGGGCAAGAGATAATATCGCATTCGAACTATGCCTCATTCCTTTGTGGTGATCTACGAGCAGTAATATATAATGCTGGTTAAACTGTTATTGATAACACTATTCATATTTATATGGTACGTGAAATGACGTTGAAATTTTTTTTTCCAAGGGGGATTTAAAGTAAAGAGATAAAACACTCAGTTGTAGCGTTCTTTTAATGTGGAACTCAATAGTGAATGCTTGTTGGAAAGTTCACGAAAGTGCCTCTAAACTGCATTCTTTCGTTAAGACATATATTAGCTATTCTGATGTTTCCACTGAAATCAGCTTGCAATTAGAGCTCAGCCCGGCTCGACGGAAGTCATTAGTGGAACGCACAACGGTGGAAGAGAATAAGTTTAAAAAAATTGTTTTAGTTTTTCGTAAGATATCTAGACTTATATTACTCCTCGCATAGCAGCCTAGCAATGAACCACATATAAAAACTGCAGTCATACATATATGTCCACCTACCTACCAACCTATCACTATATATGTAGTTATTTATTTATTTGTTTAACTATTTATATATTTATCTGTAGAGATGTCTACCTGCACATTCATATTTATGATTATATAAGCGTGCACATTTACAACCATTTATCGCCATCGTCAAGTGCAAATGGTTATTAATGTCGGCGTTCACATCACGCTCATAATAATCATTCGTCCTGAAGTGTCGCCTTGTATATTTCTTTCCGTCGCACCGAGAACGAGTTTATTCCATCGAAGGGCTCCGTTTAGAACGAGGAACAGTGGGAGAATCTTGCAGGGAAATTATCACAGTCTGTATAATTTCAAATATATATATATAGGAGAAATTAAATCTGTAGAATTTAAATATATTTGTCTATAGGCGAGTGTGCGAATTTGTTTAGGTGTGCTTACATGTTTATATGTGTACATTTAGACGTTTGTACATATTCACAACTCTATATGCATCTAATATTCCCCTGCAAAATTTTATGCAAAGCGACACATTTCACTCAGCTAAAATTGAGTTCATTTTGACACTTTCCGCTCAAATACTGTCCCGCTGGCATTGATTGAATTTCTTCTTGGCAAATGAGTTTTTCAGTGGTGGCTGTGCGGAATTTTACGATGAAATTAAAACATTACCAGCAAAAGAGTGTATATTAAAAAGCGAGTCTTCAGAATGAATGAATGCTATATAAAAGTCAACGGTGCTCAGCAAATGGTTATTCAATTTTGTTCGATGATGGCTGCATGAATTTCCTTAAGATTTTCGATTTTCCATGAGTCCGCAAAAAATTTGTATCCATTTTCCTCCCTTAATCGTTGTTCCTCTGTTGTTTCTTTAAATTCTGTAAAATAAATGGGAAAATGAAATTTTTATGCGTCCAAGTTTCTCATCGTATTCTATTAATTACGCCGCCTTGTTGTCGTTTAGTCAACTAACGTTGCTGTTGAACCATTTTTGTTATCGCATTTTCCCCTCATTTTCTATCAATAAATTTTAAAGAAAATGAGAAATTCCATGCTTATATTTATGCATCAAATTTTATGATATGAAACATTAAAGCTTAACTTTTGAAACATTAAAGCTTTTTGCTCTGTCGACTCATGGGCATTCTCCTATCAATGTTGGATCGTTGTTGACGTTTAAGTATTTCGGTATTTTCTCTTTTTTATCTTCGTTTCTTGAAAAACCATTGCTCGAATGCAATAATTAAATTCTGTTCCGCGTTCACTCTTTGCCAACAAAACAGATACACTTTTGGTATATAGGTCTAATTAGAAATTTGAAACATCTTTTCTTTGAGATGTCCTCGAATTTCGCTTACAACGACACTGAATTGTCATACGACGGTTTGTTGGAAATTGTCACTATCATCAATAATATATCGTCAACATTAGTAAATTTTTATATGCTTGAAGTGTTTTGTATTTGTCAAAGCGGTTACTTTAGCTGTGACGCGTCGAGGAGACCATCAGAGTCTTTCTGTCAAGCATCTAACTGGAAGGTCCTCTTATTCCGATAGTACCTTCTATTCAAAGATGATTTTCCGTTTTTCCAAAGGATGCGGAAGGGTAGTTTTCTCTTGTACAAATTCAACTCTGAATCGATCACCTACCCGCGTCAGTACATAGTCTCACAAAGACAGAAGAACTAATTAAGGGCGAGCCAAATGATTCCTTTGCTTGTGCTTCTAACAAGTGAAGTCAAGAAATGAGATCGAACTTGAAATATGTACAAACAGAGATTATGTCTTTTAACGAAGCACCAAAACAGAGTGTCCTTTCGCTACCAGTTTGGCCATGACGCCTTACTTGTTGGATCAAGCCGATGTGAGAATTATCTCACCTATACAAGAATAACTTCGTCACAAAAATTCTCTCCTCTCTCTATCTTACCTAGCTCTGAGCGTATGCAAAGTGAACGAGGGAAAAGAGTTGAAAATTACAAAAATTGAGGCAATTCGTTCGAAGATGGGAAACTTCAGCGCCACATTGAGTCGCAATGTTTTCAGTCAGTCATATCTTATTCCCACGTGTTCGACGGGGAATTAATGAGAAGGCACGTTAAACACTTCGGAGGGAATATTTTCCTCGTAATCTTTTGGAGTGTTGTAATTTCTTTGAAATTTGTAATAATGTTATTGCAGGCTAGCAGATAATTCACGCTTATGTGAAAAACTTATTTAAAATATTCGGCGTCAATTTTTAGCTCATCACCGACTTCAGTTTTCTCTCATATCTTGTTACATTTATGAAGAAATGAACATATGACAGCTGTTATTTTTTGACATTCTTTCTCTAGACATTACTTTTCGTCTTTTGTTGAAATTATTGATGAATTATTTTAACCTTCTATAGAAGTAAAAAGTTGTACTATTCTGCTATTGGTGCTGCTATTTGAAAGGCTGAGAGCAATGTAAATTGTTTAGCAGTAAACAGCGCTCATCTTAAAAGCTAATCAGTGATAGGTCTAAGTGGATAGCGTGTTTTTCTTGCTGAAGGTTACAAATCCTTTCCTTTCGCTTCAATGAACCGGTCACTATGATGGAGACGTATTTTACGTTAACTTCTTTGTTGATCGAAAAATGTAACAAATCTCCTTTACGTTTGCAGTAATTATGCAGAAGTCTATCTTGTCAGTGCAACTGCTGTAATTTTTACACAGAGGGGTGTTTTCATATCAGTACGCCATATATCCTATATGCTCTTACTTGAGCGACACCTCTATACTCCTATTTATGCGACTTTCTCTATCTGTAAGCTTTTTTGCATGAACATGTAATTCAAGCTCATACTGAGGAGTTACCGAGAGTGAAGGAACGGATTCTACTGTGGAACTCCGAAAACTTTTTCGCTATAGCCAGATATTCTAGAATGATTATTTGGACGCCTTCTAAGTTAATCTTCTGCTTTTTTGAATTGTAGAATAGGAAAACTTATATTACTATCACCTTAGGGAGTTATTCTCCTCACTCCGTCCTTTAATGTAATCCTTCTTAGAGCTCTTTTTATTCCCTTCTTGAAGAACAAATGATAGTCTTAGTTGATAGTGCTAGTGGCGCTTATTAGTGGTAGAAATGCGATGTGAATTCTCTTAGGATTGTTCTTTCGCACCGTTTCTCTTTTATAAACAAATTAAATTAGCCCCGAAACAGACGTGCCAAATACGCTTATATGGATGCGTCTATCGTCTTTCAGATGCTTTCGATTTGCGTAGATGTGTCCTTCATGCTTCATATAAGAATTTTTATTATAATTCATTATCGAGATTATAATTTAGTTCAAATTTTAATCCTCTGGTTGGCTAGATGCCCGAGAAAAAGTTTTTCTTCGCATGAAGAAGATGAAATTCAGTTGTTGAAATAGTCAAGAATGGTCACATTTAGGTTATCTATGGGTAATTAAATTTGCTTCATTCGAAGAAATGCCAAAGGTGTCGAAATTTTCGCATCTTCGGATAATTTTCCTTGAATATTCTGGAATTTTCAATTCTTTTCCATGCTTTTTTATTGTTGACTGCGGTTCATTTCCTCGAAATTTCGGGATTTGTGACTCCTCCGTTCTTATTGGTTAAGACTAGCGATTTGATAGAAGAAAGTGAGTAGGCTGAGGAAAAATTGCTCAAATGCGCTTTGAATTTATTATAATTGTTTATGACCAAAAAATTTTTCAACGAATTTTCTCACTATTCTGTAACCGCCGTTGTGTATTTGCAGAAGATTTCATTTTGTTCTGCTCTCGATCACGATTTGCGATTTCCAACTTGATATTATTGGCGGGTATACTAGTAAATATCACAGTTATAACAGTAAATTTTAGATGACAATGAAGGGAATTCTCTTACATTCTATTCAAACTTCAGCGCCTGATGTTTCATTCGAATATTTGAGTTGTATGAATTTTGTTTTTCCGTTAAGATACACCGATATCGACATGCACTGCACTTACGATTTGCACTATTGTCACTGCGTTATATTTATATGTTATATGACGGTACATATCTGTTAAACGTAAGGTCATATACATATATATGAATTATTTGGTTCATGTGTAGAAAAACTGATAAAGTTTTTGCTTATTTCGTGAATTATTGAATTTAATGATGGAAGTATTGAAAACAAAAGTTTTTGACATCGTATATACCCTTTTTTTCATGAATAAAGGCTATATAGATTCTATTTTCTGTATTTTTCTCGCATAGGTGCGTATTTTATAGTAAATTTATATTCGCATTTTTCAAGTAATTATTTCTCTCATTTTATTTCCTGTGGGCGAAAACTTATCTAGAAAATTTGAGGGTGTCAGAGTGGTGGAAATTAATATTATCTCTTCCGTGGAGTACGGCGGACGTCATTTAATGAGATATTCGAAAAAAGATTATATTGAGAAAGAAGCTGCTGTTTCTCAGTATTTCTCGGCATATGCTTTTGTTCGAGAAGTGAATATTCTTTTCGCCAGGAGACGTATATTTGAGTTTAAAAATGTTCACATTGTGAGATTTTAAAGATTTTGATCTTTGATTTTACGATAGTTCTTTTTCCTAAATATTGTTTTTTTCTTAATTTTCCTTGTCATATCTGAGACCGTAAAATCCAAAAATTTATTGAAATCCATATTTAAATTCCGAGGCGCATACATTTTGCCTATAGTCAATTTTAACAAGCCCCTTTTGGATCGTAAAAATGGAGCAGCAAAGAACATTTCTCGTTATCTAGAATGAGGAATAAACAAAGCCGATCGTAAATGAAGGAAATAGTGTGAACTTTTTAAGGAAACAGCTGATATCTCGTACTCCGTTTACGAATAAGTACCTGTGAAACATTTTCACACCTGTCCCATACTACAACTATACCATGTTTGCCACATATCCGCTCTTCGTTAATTGAGGTGAAAGAGTAAACGTGGCTAATTGATCGATGTATTATTTAGAAGCATTGAAAATAACCGCCCGATGTGAGTAATTCTGAATCGGCTGTGTGCAGAGGTGTCTTTTGAAATAATTAACACTGTTGATAGGACATATTTATAACTGTAAATAAAGTTCATGTCAAATTGCTGAGTAAAAACTGCGAAATTATTGGAAAAAATTTAGCGAAACCTGGACGATACTGTTTGAATTCCTGGAAGTACCCTACCCTCAGATGTCAAAACGACAAATGCAGCAGCAAGAGCCAAAAAAAGATATCTGTTCCTCTGCTTCCATTTCTTCTCTTCTACTCGCCTCTCTCTACCCTTGGCATCTTCAATTGAACATCTCTGACGTCACCATGGTATTCTCTATTTTAACCATGGAACATATTAAGTTCTCTAACATCAAAAATAGGAGGAGAACTATTCATATCTGAAAGAGATGTATAGAGGAAAATTGTTCAAGTGGAATTTTCGTATAGATGGAATTGTTATCCATGAAATAATTTATGAAAGCAAAACGGAGAATGTTTGAATAAGTAGCGAATTTAATAGTCGTCGACTTCTCATAATTTATTGTACTTTTGTTCACTAAAATGTTTTCAGCAATAACTACATGAGTCCATTCAGTTTGTTACTGCATATAATTACTCTTCATTTAACTCTGTCCTCCTCACACTTTCTTCCGCCACCTATCTACCTGTCTATCTTAAATTGCGAGTAACTCTTTTCTATATTCGTGTATTCCGAATTCGTAAATCACTTTTTTTGGCTTTCATATTAAAATCATAATCACATCATCGACAAATCAGTAATTTTTAGTACACTCGTTAAATTCAATAGTTCTTAGATTATTTCTTTGATGTCATCAGAAACTCAATAAATGAAATTCTTAATGTTTATTCTTAAGTAATTTCCGATAAAGATCTGTTAAGCTTAAATATCGAAATTTTGCGATGATATTCTCACCGGTCTAGTCCCGCAAATTTTAGTTTTCGTTTTTCTCCTTTTTTTCGGAAGAAGACCCATTTTGGAAAATAATAAAACATCCATTTTCATAAAAATGAAAGTGCCTTTCTGCCTAGATCATTATTTAACACATGAAAATTATCTTCACAAACTGCCCTATGTAAAAATCATTTAGAAATTGTATATTGCGCAAAAGTTATATTTTAAATTGCATATGAAGTTAATTATCAGTTATCTGATTTGTTCACTAGTGGAATTATCATTTGAATGACTAATTAGGTTTCTATAGTTTTCAAAATGGCGCAAAAAAGAACTATACGTTTGTGGATGTCACGCTAAAGAAATTTCGAACAGCTGGAATATTCGTTAGTCTGCAGCTACTCTCGGAGATAATAGAGTCGAGTTTTTTCCTCACTTGCAGAAAAATAACCTAGCAGCCTATTCTGAACGTCATTTTCTGCCCGACTTCCTCTGGGACAATCTTCTTTCTTTTAATGCCCTTTTTTTCTTATTCATTTCCTTTCATGCTATTTCCTTTGATTCTGTCAACTGATTTCACACTTTACTAAGGGCTTTTTTTTCGTCTTTTTCATTCGAATTTTTCTCTATTTTCTACTCCTTTGTATTGTTCAGTATTTTCTATTCGTTTTCATTCTTTTTTCTTTTCTTTTATTTCATTATGAGTATTTCGGTGAAATTCATATTCGATTTTTTATGAGAAGAATTTTTCTTTTATTCTAAAATTTGACAATTCTTTCTGAAGTAACGAAACAAATTTGCCGAAATTTCAGCAGTTTTTATTTGCGACAATAGAAAATGCTCGTTGAGTTTATTTCCTCATCAGATTCTTCTTCTTCCATATTCGATTCATTTCCCTACAATATTTATTTTTTCCTACTCATACTCATACCATTTTTTCAGGCGATTTTTCTGCATATAATATAAAATGGTAGCCAGGAGGAGGGGACAAGCAGAGGTCGGAAAGGATTGGGGGGCTCCACAACAATACGTTCTTTTGCGACTTCATTTTCATCGTTCTCATTAGTAATTTCTATGTTCAAAAGTGCATGAAGTCACTTAATGGTTGTCTGTACGTTTTACTCCGCTTAGTCAGCAGACGACTTCGCAAATAGATTGCCGATTGCTTCGTTACCAAAAAAAATTGCAATCTTACCACATTCCATGTTGCCATATGACTCGGCATCATTCTACTTTGAAAGATTTTTCGCATCTCCTTAATTAAACTTGGTAGTGAAAACAACTATTAAAATTTATGTAGTTATTAGTGTGTTACTCTCAATTCTCTATACATAATCGTCAGCCTTTCATGTAGAAACTCACAATTTCCCGTTTAGATGTTTTCTAACTTTCTTTTTGGAAACCTTTGCCTCATGAGATTGAAACATAAATCCGGCATATAGAGTAATAATTAGTTGTGTTGTATTCTTGAAATATGGAATCCAATAACTGAACCTTTTAGCACAACAAAAGTTTTGAATTTTAGTACATAATAACATAATTTTAGTTCTATTGCTTAGTTAAAGATATTTCGTTTTTATACGAGATTTTGAGTAATCTTCATACTATAGCAAATGCCATAGTGTATAGCAAATTGCATTACTAGAAAAGCTCTCATTAAACTTCGATCTCAAAAATTCGATAGTCTTCATAAATCATTCAATTAAGATTACACATAATGACGCCATCAAAAAAGCTACGGTCATTCTATGAAAGCTACACAAATACGCACGTTTAGACTTAAAGATCGAGATCGCCATAATGGCACTTTACAAAGATGCAAAATTTTCGTTCTTTTGAACCATAGAGAAGCGCAAAATTTTAATTTAATATTTTCATTATTTACAGGTGCTCACATTTGAATATTAGAACATCTCTAACTATTGAAAACCGTTCATTTTTCAGGATAATGCACTCATGTTTCCTATAATCGATGAAATTGCACTCCGTAGTTTCGACCTTAATCAAATTTTTTTCCATTTTTCCGAATATTTGTTGAAAAAGCAACCTTTTTTTCTTCTCATTGAATAAAATGAAATGTTTATGTGGTAATTATAATAATGAAGCGAACGAAGACTCGGATGAAATATGATGCGAGAAGTTATTTATGTTCATAAGAAGAATATCCTCAACGACTTCAACCTTAATAAAGCTTATTGCAAGCGTTCACCTCTGACTTCATTCATATTTCGGCATAATTAAGAAAGTTTAAATACCGAATTTTACGATGCCCATCACTGAAGCAGAAAGTGATCGCCTCAAAATTGCTCAGCGGGCAGCAATAATATTAAGAATAATAGTATCATTGTTGCATAGTTTTGGAATCATCGGCATCAATTGTGCACATTTTAATTGTTGAATGATTTTGCATATGACAACTAAATGATCTGGCCAATGGAAAAATTTCTAAAAGCTAGATTCCTGCCATCAGTTTCTTGACTCCCACCATCTTAACATCTACTATGAATTCCTTGACTCCCATTATAAACTTATGTGTTTCAATTGTGCAAAAAAATTGAAATTCACATAAGTAATAATTTAAAAGAACTTACAAAAACCTTACGTCATAAAAGCTGTTATAAATATTGTAAATTGCAATTTAAAAAATTCATTTCCTTAAGAAAAAACTCGGGAAGAATTTTTACTTTACTTGCGATCAAAGTATCCTCTATTTTCGCTGTGATTTTGAATTCTCCAATAGCCCCATTGCAGAAAACAATGAAAATGCTTTGTGGAAAATCTCATTTTCTTCCCACTTTTATACTAATAATTTTTCCATTCGTTTCCCCTTGTCTGAACTACATTACTTCATATACAGCAGTATATTCGTTTTGCAGTTCCTCTCGTCTAGCTTTCCGCTTTGCAATCATATTGCAGTTATGCAAATTGCAGCCTTATTGTAATTTTCGTCTGAATATGCGATCCTTCCGAGTAGGAGAAAATTTTTCATGTGTGGGTTATTCAGTTTCTTGGCAGAACTCGATTAAAGTATGAAGAGGATGTAGGCAACAAATACGAAGTGAATTATGCGTACGTTGGAACAATATTTTATGAAAAGAGGCGCAAGTGCAATTGAGGAACATTGCTAGGGGCTCAACTGATAGCAAATACCGAAATGAAAGGTACACATTAAATTTGCGATATTGCATTATATTTGCTTTCATAAATGGCACTAAAGAAACGTCTGTGAAACTTGAAATTGCTTTTCTACTAGAATAAGTTGTCGAACATTTCAAGCGTTCCTACTTTATTGAGTTTCAGCATGAAGTGAGGTTTGTTGCGTGTTGACCTTCAAACATCTTCGCCTACACATTCAATGGAGGTGTTTTTTTAGCTCATTTCGTTAGAAATGTTCCATCCCGATGCTTCATGGACAAGGAGCCGATTACGGACCCAACTCACTCACTCAAAAAAGTTGACCATCATTTTTAGAAGCAGTCGACATCGGAACATATGAGTCTATTTCGTCTTATTGAGCTGAAAGATTTTTTTCTCGTCTGAAGACAGGTAGGAGATTCGTATTTAGATGTTCATTGGCGTTGGGATTAGAAATCAACCAGTAAAAACCCCATTCTGTGAGGTTTTTCTTCTCAAAAATACCTCTGGAACGTAGCGAGAAATAAAATATAAATGGACCTCACAAATTCCTATGTTCCCCGATTGATTAGATGAACGATCTTTCACAGACAAGCCAATTCAATATGCTTAGATTCATGAGATTCTCTTTTCTTGCCTTCTTCGATTATTGCAGACCTCTAATTACCGAAGCTTCAAGTAGCTACATTTCGATGCAATGGTTCCTTCTTAAGATTTTACCTAGTCTTTTACATGCTGACTTCCATGTACCTGATATAGTCCGATCCTGTGGGAGCGCATATTACAGATATTGTCTGTCCGTTTATGTGCATGTATATATCTATGTATGTTCGTATATTTGTCTTCTTGTTTGAATGCGTATGTGTATGCGCGTCTGTGTTATTGCTCGAAATATTGCATTCTGAAGCTTGGGCAAATGAAGTGAAAAACTTAATGGATAAAACCCTACGTCCAATATCAATTTATTCCCCAGCTCGATCACCTTCCTTCGCCACAAGTCATTAATTTGGTTACTAAGATTTCCACAACTTGGCGCATGAGATGGAATAAGAGTACACAATTGCGTAGTGCTGCAATTTTGTCGAATTTTGATGGAGTCAGTGGGTCGGCTTTAATCATAGCATAAAACTGCGTGATTAGGCGGTTTCGATCAGTTACCTTCTCCTTTTCTTGGGTTTTTCAATAAAGGATAGCAAATTTTTTTTCTCTTCTTAGTTTCAAGCTTTCAAAAAATTGACACTCAGAAGTTGTGGACTTTCATTTGTTTTATACCCTTGAGCTTCTCGAGCTTAAGTTCGGAAAGCTTGAAAAGCTATTTGAAAGCTTAAATGGCATTTTATTTCTTTGCGTGAGCAAGCAATCCTGAACTCTAATTTTATCGATTTTCTGTTACTGAGTCATTGAAGTTATGCACTTTATGTGATGAGTGCGTGAATGGGACATTTTCCCACTTGTTCGTATTCATGCTTGATGGCATTAATGTAATTGAGTTCCCTGACAGAATCAATTCACAAAAGCAGATAGCAGTTACCGCATGTTAACTTACGATGAGGTATATGCATTCCACCAGGCGGCAATTTCATAGCCAACTAGGAAGCCGGCTGCCACTAGATGGTTGACATTAAGCAATTTGACGTTCGCTACAGTGGAAGTGAGGCGAACGTCAACACGTACCCTCAACGAGCTGCCGTTACCAATGACAACCGTCGAAGAAGCCACCATTCTCTAGATGTACTTGGCTCGATGCGGTTGTGGCAAATGAGGCTTGATTTGCTCTCTCTTTTTCGAAACTTATATTCGTTGAGAAATTTTGTATCGAGATCTTTTAATGCGCAGTTTCTAAGAAAAAAATTGGAATATGTGAGATAAGCTAAGGTATGAGGTATGAGGTACACTTTCTTTCGAAATATGCTGTTTCGCGGCCGTTCATTTCATTTATCGATTTGCAAGAGCTAGTGAATTTGCTCAAGATGGTAAACTCTGAATTACCTTGGGAAATCACAATACGTAGATCTCGCCGTTAAACTGATTTCATGCTGCGTTGGATAAAAACCCAGGAGTTCTACGTTTCATGGTCTTGTGATGAAGAAGAATATCTTAAGCGGTTTGAAACAATTCAATGAAGAAGCACTATGTGGTAGTGATGCTAATTTCATTCACAGACATGTGCAGAAGGTTTTTCAAAGCATTGATAAGGGACTTGTATTTTTTGTACTCCGATGCTGTTTGCTGCTTGTGCGTATCCACAATGAATCACCTTCTTTTAGTAGTAGTTAATAGTGTTCCCTGTCTTCGAAATGTATAGATGATATAATGATGTTGTTTTCATTCTCTCCTCAGTGCTTTGTTATCCTCATGAAATAAGATCGGTCTTCACGTAAAATTCAGTGAGCATTCATTCGTTGTGACGATTGATGTTACTACACCTGTTTGGCATTTGTGATGAGCTCTTCTCCCAGGGCGTATCTCAAGATATAGGCCGTATCCACTGATGCTTTTGATTTTGTGGCCAAAATTTTCACTGTTCGTTATCGCAGTCTTCACGTGGATTGTGCGTTGCTCGAATTGTAAATTTCACATTTTGAAGTTACTTCCTTCGCACATTCCACTGTTTTCGTGTTCATATCAAAGCCAAGCATCCTTCCTGAAGCCTGTTTAGTCTTGAATTCCAACAACTTAGGCGTGTCTCCACCAATTGCGCGTTGTCAACGTGTCCAAGAGATCAGCCGCCTATTTGCCAAGTCAAGATGCCGTCATTTGGGGGAAAGAGAGTGGGGGTAAGGGAGAGGGAGGCAGGCGCTTTACAGGGTGGTCCGTTGTCAAAACTGTGGTAGCGACTCATACATGTAGAACTGTCAGGGACGGAGGAGTTTTGGCAGGAGAAGTCCTTCATATGTACTTTAGTGTACTCTTGATCAATTATTCCATGTGATGGCGGAAGTCGCAGTTGTCCTTACAGGTCATTGCGAGACGGTGGGATTGCGACTCCTCAATGCTTTCTCGCCCACATGAGATGGCAAGGGCGAAGTGTCTGTTTATCGATCAGTTTTCTCTTATACGCCATGAAGGGAATGGAACAAGGAGATGCCAGTGCAGATGCTCAAAGATTCTCCGAAAAGAGATGACCTTTGTGAACTCTTCAGTGATTTATTTAACCTCAACGAGCAACTATAGTAGTTTGAGTTACGAGTGATGGTTATTGCCGTTCATTCAGTGAATGCTTTAAATGCGCAGCGGTCATCGCTTTTTCAAGCTGCGGACGGGGTATGCTGCCATAGTAACGACCAATAGGGAGGCAGGATGCTCTGAGAGCACCCGACCACGCCGACACAGCTAAGTCGCCGCCCATAGTTCGATTTTTGTTCTCGACGTGGCGACGGATTGCTGTTGGTGTTGTTGCTTCTGCTGCTGCTGCTGCTGTTGTTGATGTGAGCTGTTTCAAGCGAGTGGAGGGGTAGACAAGCCTAAGGGGATAGCGAAGGGACGGACACGAATGCTCTTGGCCTTTCTTTTTTTGCCTCTCGTCAACGCCTTTTATCGACATTTTGACGCAATAGATGGACCCTTAAGCACTAGAAATGGCCCTTCGAGAGTGTGTGTGCTCGCTTCTTTTATTTCTTAGTGAATGATGTGGTGCGTCTTCTGAATTTATAATTATTTGTGTGCAACGACGACCTTTTGAAAGCCTCAGGCGTAACATATATGTTTGTACTTCTTTAGTGCTTTTCTGCTCAATACATTAAAGGTATTGCTCTAAAATGAAGCAAACTGAGCTGTCCGAACAACTTGCTCGCCGATATTATCACACATCTATCATCGTCAGGTTTAAAAGCGGTCTTTCTCCAAAGAAGTTTGAGTTGCCTGATCCGACAATCCCACCATATTATCTCAGTGGAAAGAGCGACTGCGCTTGTGTGCTTTTGCGTAATTATTATTGCCAACACCTTTGGATTCGCTTGTCACGCTCTGTCATAACGCATTGTTCAATGATCTAATTGTTGAATGACATTCTGAGGAACGGCTGAATCACGAAAGAAGCTCCGACTGCAACCTGAACTCGGCACAGAATCTGATAGTAAAATTTTATTCCCAAATCTGTCCTCTGTCTCAGGATTAGAAAATTATACAAAGTCTCTGGCATTCAGTATGTATCAGTTCTCTCCTTTTTAGAAACTAACGGTCAAAGAAGAGGGAAGAAGGCGGATTGGAAGGATTCATCGGGAGTATGGAGGTTTTATGGGCATTCCATCGAATCAATGACATCATAACCAGCTTTCTTTCCTTGTCAGTTTTGAACGATAAAATGAATTGCTTATGCTTTATGTCATGCCAATTCTCCTTTTTATTTCTATCAGTCGACATTTTTCATTTATTTGCTCTCTCATACCCCTCTCTACCATTGCCTGATCAGTATTGTGCGGTATTTATATGGTCAGATTCTTCTAAGAGTAACATTCACTGCTTTTTGCCCTCAAACTCAAAAGTTATGATTTCTCTTCCGAAAAATTTTTGGAAGCGGCTTAAACATTAAAATCTCAGAAAGAATATTTGAAAGTATATGATCACAAAATTTTCTGCCTTCGACAACAGTGAATAAGTTCAGTCTTTAAATGTAATATTCGGGATGGTCGTTAACATTTCCTCAAATAGTAAAACAGCCTAGTATCCCGGCATATACACATCAACAATTTATAATGCCAACATTTCGACAAAGATGGGATCTATTTCTTCTATTTGTTTTTAGTTTATTGCTTCGTAGATTTCGATTTATAGGTTGCAGTGCCATAGCTTTGTTTCTTAGCTTAATGAAACGAGGGACACTTGAAAAACGATTTTTTATCGTATAGCGAAATAGGAGTTAAGTTGAAGGTGAAGGAAGAGTTGAAGATTGTACTTTCAAATCGGAAAAATTGGAGTTAAATGTCACAATATTGACGAAATATTCTATGAGGAACAAAAAAGACGATGTATGTGGCCCTCCACCACTGCCTCGAGCACACAAGCATGAAGAGCCGCAAAAGTGGGGGTGTCAAAGCAGAGAACGAGGAAGGAGGTACGGCGCTCGCTGCAAATGTCAAGTCAGCTATACAGAAGAGACCGAACGCGCCAGGCTGGGGAGGAAAGATTATGTTACTTTGACCACGTTTTATCACTTGATCTTGAGCGTCGAGCTTGTTCGATAGTATTCACCCTTATATAGCGGAGGAAGCACAAAGTTTCCCCTTCCTCATACTTATAACGCAAATTTTTAAACACCGCTCAATTTGAATGGAAATACTCAGCCGTATTCCCTTGATCATCCTGATACTCATGGCCTGAGATCGTCGTTGAAGGTATGAAAAAAAGTGCTGAAAGATATTTAAAAACTCCTTGAGAATTTGTACGATTTTTCGTTCCTTTCAACAGAAGTTATTTTCCTGTCGCAAGTAATTCATCGAATGATCTAATAACTGAAAATTATGAGATTCTTGAAAATGATGCTTTGCTGTTATGCTCTCTGTATATGGTGATAAATTCGCACAAACTTTCCACTACCTTAAATTATTTTTTATAGAACGGTGATGTGTTTTGCTATTTTTCGCGTCCTTATTCTATTGTTAATTTTTTATAGTATACTGTTTAAGTATCCTTCTGATTTTAAGTATACTTTTACTATTTGCATATAAGGTGAAATCAGTTTGCTCTATCTTCTCTTTTAAACGATATTTCTCGATAATTTAACGCTTTATTACACGGATATCTGGAATTACTATTGAGGAACGTCGTCGTGAAGGTGAACTTGACTGTCCATTTTTTGTTGCACCGAATTTGAATGTAAGCGATCATTGATTAGTTTTTTTTTTTGATATCGACTGACTGATATAATTTGGAAATAGCTTGACGAATTGCAATTTGAAGCACAGTGATTTACTTCATAGGGTTTTCTTAGTTCATTTGGTTAAAATGGTTCCCCTAGATTCCTCTGTCACCTTGTGTGAGCAAGATTGAAGCGCTTCCTGTCCAAAGCTTGAGAATACGAAAAAGAAGCAGCACATTTGCTTTCATTTGCTCCAACACAACGACTGGAACTCCACTAGTAATATATGATGGTAGAGATATCCATGAAATTAAAGTTAGCCGGATTAGCCAACGGATTACAGTGCTCTTCCAGAATTTCATTCTTTTTTTTTAATCTATCATAAGATTATATACTGAAAGAAATATTTGAAATCGAAGTGAGAGTCGAAATAACGAAATAACGAAAAGAATTCTGCTCGTTTCACTTAATCGCTATTGCTTCTCGGATATTTTCCTTTCAGTTTATTAACCTTTTTGTTAAAAGTGCTGATTAACGGAGAAAACGTCGAATTTCTTCATCTTTATTGTTCATAATATTTCCATTTTCGAAAATGCCGCTCCACGAAAATTATATAGTGATAATGAAAATTATAATGAAAAATTTTATTTTAAACAATTTTTTCAACTTACTTTCAGAAAGCGTTGTTTATCGTTTTGAGACGCTAACTGTTTCCCGGATATTTTCCGGGAAAACGTCCAAATTTTCTATTTTCCTGGATTTTCTGGATGCAGATGAGCGTCCAAAAATCATTGTTTTTAGAATAAAGGTTATCGAAAAATGCTCTACTTATTTTTTACTAAAGAATATATATTTTATTTGCATAAAGAACTAATATTTGAACCGCTTTTTACAACTTTTATTTTTCTTTAATTTTTCGGTGGATGGAAACCTTTTCGAGTAAAGAGGTTTGAGGGAACAACAATCTGCGCTTTGATAAGTTTCCATTCTCGGTGTAACAATTATCGAAATTCATATATAATTTCATTTTTCGCTATCTTTGCGTTCTTTTATTTTTGAACTCTTCGTTTGAAGAGATTTTCTATGGAACTTTAGCAATTTCATTCTTTGTTAAGAATTTCATTTCTCAGTTTTTATTTATAGAGACGATTAATTCGCTTGTTGGAATGCATAAAGTTGATGAGCACATGGATTCATAATTAGGAGAGTTCACATTTCCACAAATAATTGGAAAAATATGAGAAAAAGAATTTGTGATATTATTCCGAGGAATTGGAATTTTTTCTTCGCTTTATTTAAAGAAATATTCTATGAGATTTTCCACTCATTAATATGTCACATTTGCATCATTTCCATTAATTCGGAAATATTTTCAAATTAGAATTTTCCAGTCGAATGTATCATCGTTGAAGCAATTTGTTTCTTCATAGAAAATTACTGATTTTCCCTTGCTAAATCTTTTAATTATGCGAAGACTTTTAATTCATTTGCTTGCATATATTTTTCTCCGATTGCCCAAAATTTGCAGTTAATTTATGCTTCTTTCGCCTTCATCTCGCCTTCCGTTTTCGTGTGGCATTCGAAGTGAGTAATGAGGAGTACAATTGCTAATATAGAGTATCGCAGTCATAGTTGAATATAAGTTATTATTAGTTCTTCTGCATGGTAACTTACCCTTAATAACTTCTAATGCCACTCTTTACCTCGATTTCTCTATCGTTCTAGATTACCTATCAGAAACTTTTTGACAACCATCGAGTCAATTTATAGAAAACTCGATGTTCATGATGTATTTATGGGGTTTATTAGTTTTCTCGCTATGGTTATTATCTTGGAGGCATCAGACAATCTCCCCGCAAATATATGAAAAGCGGCAGCACAAGGAGATGGGGGAGGGAAGGGGATTGCTTGAGGGGAGAAGGTTGGAATGTTTATGTGTACAAAACCTTAAATTGTAGCCAGGTGAACTGTTGCGATGAATCATCGTCGCGTTTTCTGCAAAATATTCTCAACATTTGCTCATTCGCCCCAATCCCTTCCGTTCATTTTTCGTCACTCTTGTGTAAATAATTCGCCCACTTTTTTGTGTTTATCTCTCTTTGCTTAAAGTATAGTAATGGTGATTTCGGAGCAGATTTTTAGTTGTTGAATATGTGAGGAACGAGAATGGTGACTTTAAATGTTAACTAACGCTCGTGTGCGATCAAGCTTACCGGCTAATAAGTATAAAGTGATTTTGGTAACTCTCTGTATAACGCCAACTCATGTGATTCTCATATTAGTAAAGACTAATATGTTCCTTTATTTCATAGTAATAAGTTGACATACAATATTACTTACCGTAATATATTGTGTAGGTTTCACGAAAGGCAGTGAAGCTACAAAGTTTGATGGATTATCTACTCTCCAGGATAACTTCCGATGCCATTTTTAAGTCTTACCGTCAATTCTAAAGGCATTTAAATACCTTAAACTGCCTAGCATGTACTTTGTTAACGAAATCGTTCGCATCGAAAAACATTTATAGAAAATCTGCACGAGCGATTCGGTTTGCAAGAAAAAAGAAGGCGGTTATGGTCGTTAATTTACTGCGTTTGAAATTCACTGATAAGCTTGATTATTGTGATTTCAGCACATAGCATTCTCCTCCAACACCTTTCCTCTCCTTCACATTCCACCGTAGGTGAAGTGGTCGGGCCCCACTTATGAGTGAGGTAACCAACCACAGAATAACCGATACAGTTAAAGCGCAAATGGCACTTAGTTAATTCACGTTTTATATCTTCCAGTTTTATATTAGCAGCCATACATCTGAGATGCGAGAAGGTTGTTAGTCATACACGTTGTTCGGGAGAGAAATTTTGAATTACAGCATTTGTTTTCTTGCGCTTTTTGTGTTGAGTAATCGCATGGCGGTCTCAACTACGGTCGAAGAAAGCTGCGAATGACCTATGCGTGGAAAATTTAAAAATTCTAACTCATCGCTTGATTCATAAAGTAACTTCCTGCTTTCGATGAATTTGTTTACGATTTATGCGCCAATTTTTCGAATCGCTATGATAATATGAATTTACAGGTACATCTCTATAGAGACATAGAGCGTTTCACAAAACGCTCACCATGATGGGTCCCGTACCGTTGATTGTTATTTTCATAGTGGCCATAGCGATAGCCACACGGCATCACCGAGGTATTTGTTTATTTATTTATTTCCTTACTGAAATATGTTTCTTCCATACAAGGTAGTCGTATTAGGAGGTGGGAAAGGTTGTAGCTGATTCTCTTTTTTTTCAGCCTTTAACGATCTACAAATCCATTCTGTCTTTTCTTTGTAGTTATCTCAGAATTGAAGCGTTTAGAAAAAGCATTACCGCAAGCGAGATTCGGTCTCTGAACACTTGGATCCGAATTTTTTAACTTCGTTGCTGTTTTTAAACGTCGTTTTAAATTCACTGCGTTTTCCACTTCAAGGTCTTTTTCCATTAAAACCCTTTTCGCCATGCCCTTGCTGTTTTCCGTTACCTCGTTTAACCGAATATGACAGGTGAGGCTGACCAAGATCAGGTTAGATTATTACATTTCTCACGTAGTCAAGTCCTTCTGCGTTTAGTTGCGCGTAAATGTTTGTTTAGATTGACTAATATGAGGTAAATGCAATATGTGGTTCAATGAGACGATATGTTTGGTGATTCGAAGATCAAATAATAAAGTTTTCCTTGCGCTCTTCGCGAATCCTTTCTACAGACAAATTGGTTTTTTTACAGCTAAGGTGGAATTTACAGGTTCTGCGGGTTTTTTCGTGGGCAAGAATTTTCATGAGTCATCGGAGGTAATAACCTTCGTCTTGTTTTCTCCACTTCTCGCCCACCCTCGTTGCTCTGTTGTCCTTTCTTTTTCTCGGAATTATGGCTTGCCGAGTGATTGTGGAAGCAGTGACTTGCACGAAGTTGCATGCTTTAAGAACATTTCAATTTAGTGTTCGAAATGTGACAGCAAATCACATTTCGAAGTAACAAACAGCGTCTCTTGTCAATCACTCTATAATGCTAGTAAGCCCCTTACGATGACCGTTTAGCCAATTCTCTCTTGTTATCGGAAAATCCGACTTTTCCAGCTGTCAGTTCTCATCAATAATAGCTTTGAAAGAATTATTTTCTCATCTTTCGATGTTTTATGTGTCAGTTGAATTGACTTAGAAAAGTGCAGTTAAAATTCATATTGTTATCAGCCTTATAGTGATCTGTATTTATCGGCCGAATATTTGGGTGCGCAACTAATATTCAAGCAATTAAGTTGCTCATAATTATTATATCAACGAATCCGCAATTTAATGAAACGTTTTCTGGCGGTCACTGATTTTATCGTTCGCCTAGTAAAATAGGTTTTGCTTGGCTTAGTCAAATACTAATCAAACGGTAGTTCGATGAGGTGCTGTCATTTTCGATAGCCTTCTATAGCAAACGTTTAAAAAAAGGATGAAATATGATAGAAAAGCTGATACGATGGACGCGCTTCTATCTTCCACATTCGAGACCAGCAAGTTTTCTAAATTACCAACAAATGATAATTAAGCTTTAATAAAGTCTATGTTCCAACAAATACGGCTGTCAAAAATGTTGCAAATTTTGTGGGCTTTTTAATGGTTCCGATTAGTATGGAATGAAAAATCTATCGATGTGAAATTCACGGAGAGTTTTTTTCCATCCATAAGCATTTGAACTTTCCCAAACCCGATCAATCAAGTTAGGTTAAGGTTTTATTTGGTGAACCTGCGGCATGCAATATACCCGCTAAATTTCATATTTTAGCGTCCGTAATCTTGATTATGTCGGATCTAATTTTATTGTAATTTCATTTTAGATTATTATCTCGGCTTTCGCAGTAGCAATAATAGTTTTTTCCTTTATAATGTTATATCTGCTTTTAATTCTGCAAATGCTTTCGTGATGCATAAAAACAGAAAGTCTTTTGGATTGTTGCGACTAACTTTTCTTCGCTTTTTTGAAGTGATTATGGGTAATGCAGTGATGACGAAATATTTGACTATCGTCCTTGGTGTTCACATGGAGCTTTCCTACTTCGAGTTCTCGACTTCAGTTTTTTATATCCATAAAAAATTGCAAGTATCCATAAATAAGTCCTGAAATTTTTGGTCAAAATTATCGACTTTTCCCTCGTGAATAAGGAAGCAATCTCAACGAATTGATGGGCATGCTCCTATGTAAACAAAGTCCTTGTGGGCGTATATTTGAAGAAGATTCGTTTCTCTTGGTGATCGTCGTTTCGGGGCCACCCAGCAATAGTACATAAGCTAACCCATCATTCCTAATTAGAGTGACCGTCAGTGGAAGAGAGCTGCAACATGCTGCCGAAATTATATTAACCGAGGCGAATCGATTTGTCATTGGAATACATAGATTAGACAGCGTGGCAGCATTCATCTCTTTAATGCTATACGCTTTTGCTATACACTGTCGCATCCATCTTCCATTCAACGGGAGAAGCAGATAGTGCTATAAATTTTACTTGTAGTCGAATAAAGAGATATATTATCGCATGATATGATAATCTTCAAACGTACATGATTTCTGTTCGCTGTAAAGGACTTCCTCTTCTAGAATCCACAAATTTCAGAGCGACTATTAAATTCTGACTTAGATAACATGCATAGCTAAAGACTTCGCTCGACATTGAACGAGAAATGGCTGAGGTGAACTGTTGACCTTTGTAAATATCGAGAAAAGTGCGGAAAATTCCACTAGGCGAGATATCTAGAGGAAAGTCACGAAACATGAGTAGTACGGGTTTCGATAGGGCATGCGGGTTTTGCTTATTGGAACATATAGCGTTAATTAGCATGATATGCAAGGATACAGCCTAATGTCTGGGTGCATTACACTGTATTATATATAACACCTGCATGCATTATGTTATATGTAAGCATAATAAATATTGTATAGTAATAGGCTCATTATAGCGTTATATGAAAGATGTTGGACAGAGTCACATTTTTTGAAAGCCTATAAGCTATATTTACAATTCGTGTTGAACAAAAATTCTTCACAAACATTTTCGTGAGAGCATTCATTTTTCGTAATAACCTTCGTTTAGTGTTGTGCACTTTTGATGAACACTTAGCCGTCATGCCATATTCTCGAGACGGCTGTTGATTCCTCGACTATGGCGAACTAGCTAACGGAAATAGATGTAAGGCAACCACTACTACTTGAAAATTGCCTTATTTTGCGCTCCCGTTCGCCGTCTTTTTCGCCTTTTTGCTGATTGAAGAAAAGCACATCAGAGAGGGCTGCAACGATTTGTTCGGCGTTTTTTTCCCGCATTTTAGCCCCATTGGACCAGCCGGTTGTCTAGACCTGTAGAAATAATTTTAGAGTGCCTAATAACGTATTTCCGAGCGGAGTCGGCCGGTCACACAATTCAGAAGCTAAAAAAGTTCGTTTTTGGAGGGCTACTCGCTTGATAGCAGAATAAATTTGATGTGGAAATTTATGGCACCCTTAAGTGGCAATAATTCTGCCTAGAAATAGCTAATCGTAACGACACTGAGAATATTTTGTAGTTTTTATTCATCAAATTTCATCATAATAATGGGTTCGTGAGTCGAGTTGGGAAACAAACAGACAAACAATTCATTTTAATTTTCAACCAAATAAAAAAGAACACTCAAAACGTGTGATGCAACGAGCTTATGATGGCCGAAAGTTGACGTCAGTTGAACAGAAACTCGTCGATCACCGCAAGTTCATAAAAGATCTCCCGAATCCGGAAATATAAAACGATATCAAAATGAAGTTTATTTCACACTAGAACGAAAGAAAAAGAAAGAAATTTGCAGGCACAGTTATAGAGGAATTATGAACTGAACTAAAAATTAAGATTCATGGTAGCGGTTGAAAGCTACGGCGTTCACGAATATCTAAAAACGTAAAATGAGATCTGATCAGGTGGAATGGTATTCAAATGATTTTAAGCCGAAAGTGCGTAGGCGAACATCATAGTTCAATTTATATGAATGAGGAAGGATTTTTTCATGAAAAAGGTTTTCTGGACTGATATTGAATGCAGAAAATGTAGCCCTTAAAAACTGCGAAGAAATTCCCTTTGATTCAGGCAATCCTAGATGGTCGAGATTAGTTGCTGTGCTGAATACTTTCCACGTTACTTTTTTAATAACTTCTTTCATTACGAAAATATAGGAGGTATTGTTATCCTAACGTTAAAAAATAACTTTCCAAAATTTTTCATTGAAAAATTCCTTTTTTCAAGACCAAGCAACGTTAGACCACGATCCCTTCCTCCCTTCCCGCATCAACAAGTTGACGTTTCCGCTTGCGGATGTCTTGATCACCTCCCATCGATGACTCCGGCTGCAAACAAAAGATTTCCAACCAAATAGTAATGTTCTCATTGAAAAGGAAACCTTCGTCCCAAATGACTAATTCGAAAATATCCGTAAACTAAAAAATGTGGAAATGGGTCTCCGTTTTTTTATCCACAGTTATAAGAAAACGAAAACACCTGTAAAATAGGTGATGTGGGAATAAGTGACTATTCTTAATAGATTAGAATAGGCAGTTAATATAGCCACAAGCTAAATATCAAAGTTAATGTCGATTCTTTCTTTTTTTTCACATTTGTTTAGCTGGATTTTTTTGGAGAGAAGGGGAAGGGGGTGCTGATTAACTGAATAAGAAAATCGTAAAATTGTTTTATGGAATTCTAGAATTCGATTGAATATTATCAAATAGCATCGGTAATATTTTACGATGGCCAAATATTTGCATATAATTTTTTAAGGGAAATCTTTAATGCAAAAAATTTCCACTTCATTTTAAATTGAACCATCGTTGAACCTTAATTTCTTTACTTTTTCAATGTATATCGCTAAATTTCAATTTAAAAATGAGAGAATTTCATTTTTCCATAGAAATTCTTTCAGTTAATTTTGTGATGCTTATCGGAAAAATTTCAGCGCCGATTATTGATCTTGGTGGTGCGGACGAATTGGTCGGATCATTACGAGAGGATCGTACAATTGTCAGTATAGTACCCGAATTAAGCGTCATTCCTGAAACTGGTAAGCAACCGATTTCCATTATACAAATGAGCGGCTTTTTCTCTTTGTCAAGATCCTAATCATAATTTCTCCCTGTGAATTGCAATGAAACATTGATATCGCAAGAATAAAATATTTATTGCACGATGAATTATATTGTTGACTTTTAGCGAACACTATTTTATTGATACCCTGCAATGGTTGCGTGACTTCAGGAAAAGGGATTCCAGCTGCCTCAATTAAATCTGATCGATTAATAAGGCCAACTGATTTCTCGGTCAATATCGATCGATACAACTATAGGGGTTCTGTATCGTTAGTGAATGCATATGAGTGTAGTTCGTTTGTCATTTTTCTCGGGGGTAAGATCATCTTTACAGCGACGGATTCCCATTGTAATCAATGTTTCGGATGTGGAGTGTTTTCTGTTGAAAAATTTCTATTTCAAATACTTCATCTTGGTTAATATGGCTGACTAATATAGTTGAAAAGTGGATGTAGTCAATATTAGGATTTCGAATCTTCCCACCCATCAGCGATGGAATGATTTTTTAATTTTAATGGCGATCGTGATCGCCTTCATCGTTGGAGGGCTTCAGCTTGTTTCTAATGCCGACTACGGTAATTGGGAGCCCTTTTGAAGCGATTTCATAAGATGCATATTTTATGGTGCTTATCGATCGGAACGTCATCGAAGTGCTTGCATGAGGATCGTCGCAGAGTTCTTCTTCTCGAGCCAAAAAAAACGAAAACCCTCCTTCATTTTGCTATCAAAAGATGATATTTGAATAATTTGACGAAAAATCCCGTCAAAGAGACAAACAGACGCATTATGCATTTGTATGTATGAATAAGACATAAATATAAATCAGTGAATATGTATATAAAATGGTTTACCTTGCAATGAGAGAACAAATTTCGTTGATTAACTTTAATTTTGATCAGAATTAAACGGAGAAAATGAATGATTTTAATTTTTTGCAGGTGTACGCATAACCATTCGTGACGGCTTTTGTACTAAAAAATTTCAAATACAATAGTATTTGCTATGAGCGCTCATTTGTGCATTTTATATGATACTCGCGAATCATAGATCCTTAGCATCTGTTTACGGAAATTATGAATTTTTTCTACTTCGTTGAGCATTTTCCATTTACTTGCTTCTTATCATACTTGCAACCACATGAACAAAAAAAGCTTTTCGATTGCCACATCGTTAAGCTCGTCGATGTGTACTTAACTTGTTTACGTCTGAAATTAATGAATTTTCCTTGAACATAAGCGAAAGGATTTGCAGTGGTCATCTCAATCCTCTCATCTGAACATCTTTAAAGCTTTTTGCCACTTATTTCCTGACGCCTCATTTCTAAGATTATTTGAAATGAGGGATTTGTTGAAGAGCGCAAGTGGTTATGAGAAATCACGAAATCACGTACGCGATAACTACGCTAATGTGAAGCACTGTTGGTCGCAATCGCTATGCAGCTAATATCTCATTTTGTAGACCACACGTAAAGAATCCTCATAGAATATTTTACGGATATGTAATGGTGGATTTGCACTTTTTTGTTGGAAAATTTCAGACCAAAAAGTTTTAACGTTCATCTTTAGTTTATTTTTATTTCATTCATCCTATTCCCGCCCTTATCTTTATAGAAATTTCTCTTGTCGCGTGAATCTTGGGATAAAATCCATGCATCTCCTCTCTGTAAGATCAGATCCTATCACGTTGGGTCCCAACGTTCTCTCTCTACGTTCCCTTTGATTTCGTAAGATATTGCTATAAATATGCATGTGTGTGTGTGTGTGTGTGCGATACTTTGCAGGGGTGTATTCAGCTGAATTCAGATAAAGCTGCCTTTATTTGCGGTCATAAGCATTCTTGAATGCACAGCAAAGTTTAATCAACTGGCGAGAAGCGTATCTAAGCGTGAAATAGCTGCTTTCCTCACAACCACCCAGCTTCCGTTGCTTGCTAATAAGCCGTGATCATTGATCTGCTTAATTTGTACATAAACATCGCAATTGTATCGGCTTCGGTGTTCAACTTTATTTACGAGTGGGATTTGTGAAGAATCTTAGGAACTGAAATGATTTTTTTAATGCTCTTAATCGCTCCTTATACGAAATGGTCCCAGTGGCCAACGATTTCACTTCGTGAGAATTTTCACAAGGACAGATAGGGGAAAGCGTTGAAGATTATCAAAAAACCGATGCAAACTATTATTAGTGGCAATGAGGGGAGTACCCATAGAGATGCAAGGGATGTAGAGGGGCTCTGTTTTATTTCAGTCTCCTCTCCCTTGCATCCCACTTTCTTTCCTCACCTTTCCACCCCAAATCTTTTTTAAGGGTATGGTTGAGATTGAAAACATAAACTAAATCGTGGAAGAATTAATATTTGTGACGTACCTCATGTCTCACAAAAGAAAGCAAACGATTCAGTTATTTAATTATGATGGACGCTTTCAGTTTTGTTTTATCATTCGTCTCATAGGCAGCATAATCTCTTATTAACTATAAAAGTAGACTTACATATGCATAAATTATTTCCATTAATATCATAGCTGTATACAGTATCATACCGGAAATAGATATCATCCGGTTGCCCTGTACTGTTATTAGAAAAACGTCGAATCCCGTCGTTGCGCCGGAAGTGCTCACAAATTAAATGACACAGGATCTCGTATTTCATGCACAATTACAATATAGAAGTCTTATCAGGTTTCAACTGGTCAATAGTAAGTTGCAGTAAATATGCGAGTTTTTAAATGTCACCGGTTTATTGTAGTAATATGCATATAATTCTTTCAGTAACTGTATAAAAAGAATTTTGATGGACAAAAGTAAAAAATAGAAATATGAAAATATGACATGAATAAAAATAGTCTCCACCTCCGAGTGAGTGGAAGCAATGCGCCTTTATCGTAATTATTAGCTCAGTCGTGGCGCTTTTTTGCAGTTTAATTATCAGAAAGAAACAATAGGTGGCTTTGACATCCCTGGTGCGATTTTAAGATTCATTTTCTCAAACCCCGTGAGTGAATGAGCATAGTATATTTTTATGGTATGATGTTTGGTCAGTAGCAGATAAAAGTTAGCCAAGAAAAATTATAGTTATATGAGAACATTTTGAGTACTTCCAACTAAGGAGTTTCAAGAGAGGAGATGATATTCAACAGTTGACAACCCACTGATGGTGACATATTATTACCAGTTGGCTGAATCGATAAACGATTCTTCCAGTCTATTTTGTCTTCGAGCTTTTGGACAAATTTTCTTCAGTGCGTCTATAGAAAGAAAATAAATTAAAACTGCCATATGCAGTATATCTTCTAAATGTTCTTCTTAATGTATAAACATTGATTCGATGTTGGATCGATGATTATTAAAACGGAAAAGAAATAATTCATAATTTTTTTGGAAGTGTTTCAAAGGAATGAATTTCTATGAAGAAATTATTTCTTTGTATTTTATGGGAGGAATATCTCCGATTTATTCGGAGTGTTTCTCATCGAAGATGCGAAAGAATTTTGCTCCGAGAAAATACTGATAAGTGACTGTTTTTGGATGATATGGTGGTTTCGACGTTCTATTCATTTTACCTCTTTGTTTCTCTTCATCTCTCAATGCAACGTCGAGGAGAGAGGGTAGCGTCTTAAAATCTGAAGGACAATTCGGTTTGCAGTGATTTATATAAGGCGACTTTATTTCGATTCGATTTCTTTATGAAAGAATAATGTTGAATTTGTTGTAGATTTGCACTGCTCTCCTTATCTTTCGATCCAACGTGCTGCTAGACAGGTTTCAAGCCCGAAATGATAAATTAAAACAATTTCATTCATTATGAGAGCGTCGAACAAATTGATTCCGGAGTGGTGAAAATAAAGATAGGTGCACTCGTTAATAATGCAAGATTTTTAGCATGAAGTTGAAGAGGTAAAACTGTAGACAGCATCTCAAGATATACTTCATTTAACTGGCATAAAAAAATATCTCATGAATCAGTTGAAATATGCTAAGATATGATTCATCATTAATGATAGCATTCTTAAGCATCGAGAGGAGTTTTTTCCGGATCCGAAATTTCTAATGGTTTTTATGAGCATCGAAAGGGGAAATTTCTGGACTACAATATATTGAATTGCAAGTTAACTGCAATTTTCTGTTGTATGGTATAAGTTATGATTTATTCCAGTAGCTTATTGGATTTTTTTTTTGTTTGTTTTTTTTTGTTTTTTCTCTCAGTTATTGGCTATTTATTTCCTTTATCTTACAAATTGGCGGATTAATGCATACAATCGAGCTTTTTTTCCATGGTTTGGGCATATTTGGAAAATTCAAAAAATTTAAAGGATTTTAATATACATGATTTGGGCAAAAAAGACCTGTTGTCTTCCCCCTCCCCCAATACCGTTCTCCTTCCACTCATTTGAAAATCTCCACTTATGGATTTGTCTCTTCTTTCATTACTTCCTCCACACCTTGAAAGTCATCTGTAATGAATAATGAAGATAAGGAGTTGTTTATACGAGTAACGAGTAACTGTGTGAGATACGGAATGCTCCTTCCGAAGGAGAATGCAATCTATGCATTGACTATCGCATTAGAGGAGTAGCCATGTAGTGGAAAATTTTACCGTCGGTAAAACTTTATAGTAATTGTTGGTTTCTGTAATTATACCCCTATGTTGACGTTGATTAGTCATCTAACTTTCATTTATTCACCACTGTCAACATTCTTCCAATCAAAATTCAACCCACCATATAACTCGTCCTCCTTCCGGTTATCATCATCTCACTATGAAAACATGTTTCATATCAGTTTCCTATCAGTTACACATCTCGATGGCGTCTATGTAGCGCAGCTTTTTTATCGTTTAATTTATATTTGAAGCATTCTTGATGGTGAAACGAAAATTTTGTTATTATTACAAAAAATTCGATAGTTTCATAATGGGAATAAAACTGTTTGAGAGAATTTTTTTACATTCGTCTATGATGATCACTCCGCATTCATTATGTGATCATATGAGAGTCCCTCTACTGCAGTCATCTGTGGGATAATTGGCAACTATAGTTGTAAATCTGTCAATTAAAGATCAATGATTATGTGGGAATAAGAAACGAGGTAATTTTTTTGCGGTATGTGCGATGCAGCTGCCGCATATTTGGATTATTTTCAGGACCGGTATGTCGATACGAAATAAGCAGCGATTTGCCCTCACAAGATATTCCATTCGTAGCAGAGGTGACTGATGAGCAACGAGGACGTGGTGAGATTCGTGTCAAAGAGGGTATGCATCTCGACTGCTCTAGTCCTCACTATCGATTCAATCTTGTGGCCGTACGTTGCGATGATCAAGTCAGATCTGAAAGGTTTGTTCGCCAGTAGTATTGAAATCGTTCGTTGGTCACAAACGTTGAAATTATTTCTTGGCCAAGAGCGCTGAAATTACTTTTTAGCCAAAATGTTTCAGAATGCTTGGCGAGGAAGATCCTTCAGACTGCTAGCCGAACTTTCTCATTGTTTTAATAGTCGATGAGTTATGGTAGTCGACTAAGATTCTACACTTTAGCATTATTGTTCTTGTAAATATTTTATATAATATGTTAAAATTAACCAATATAGCTGTTATTTGATCCCGTAAAATTTCTCAAAATCGATCAATTTTTTCTGCAAATTATACTGAAAAATTCGTGAAAATCTCAGTAGCAGTTCAATGATTAGTACATTGAAGTCATCATCGGAGACCGTCTGGGGATGTGAATATTCTCTTCTTGTTTAAGAAGTGTGATAGCTTTGATTATTAGCAAAAATGAATACTCATTCATATAGTATACACAAATGTATTTTATTTATTTTACTATTTCTTTGAGAATTTTATAATGTCACCTATATTTATAACATAAATTAAGTGTAATATTTGAAAAGAACCTTTTCGTTTGCAGTATCCCGCTGAGAATTTCAATTCGTGATACCAACGATCATGCACCTGAATTCGCACAACCGTGGTATACTTTCGATATTGATGAAGGTAATTTACTATTATTTCCTCTTAATTTCGAAATATACTCTGATATGCGCCATTTTATTAAATGTGAGCCTATCTCTTTGAATCACTGAATTCATCATGATATTGACCGTTGAAGAAACTCTAATAGAAAAACTCTAATATCCACTTCATCATAATCGTAGAAAAATGATTGAACGTTTCATTTAATGTTTCATTATAGGGAGTGTTTGTTCGTTGGGTTTTTTGATTAATATGAGCACGATTATGCCGCTTCAACGTTGGCAAATTTTCTTTTCGCTAATTTCATCTCTCTTCGAAACTAAGAAAAATATCGAAGAGGGATGGGGAAATTTAGAGGAAAATATGATAAAGATTCACCTCATTCGCAGCGAATTTATTTATTTATTTCATTTATTTTTACATTTTATTTTTAATAGAAATTCTCCATCAATGCTTATTGTAAATGGAATATTTCTGAGAAATACACCATAATTTCGATTAAATCAATAGATATTTGCAAAAAATTAGAGTAATGAAGCAATTTTCTCAGTTATTTTTCAATTTTTGGTTCATTTTTTATTCAAGTTGTCTATTAGGCTGCTTAAGTTTTCAAATATTTCATATTAATAGTTCGCCAACCGCGGAGCGGTTTTGGAAAATGATAATTTTCTTATTCAACCATTTAGTAGTTGTTTTTCTTTCCAAATTTAAAATCAGTGGGGTGGCAAATGCTCGTATCGGTTTTCTCGTTTTCTTTTCGATTTTCGTTATTCCAATTCCACTTCTAAATGCCGGCTAATGATTTGTATTTCTCCCGTTTCAGGTAAAATCTATCCGGAAATTGCGCGTTTACAAGCGAATGATAAAGACTGTGGTCATCCGTATGGGCAAATTTGTCGTTATGAAATTACGAATGCGTTAGATGGTTTCCCGTTCGCAATTGATGATCAGGTTTTTTTTAACTTTCCTATCACGATGCTTTCTCCAACGTAACTTTCATCCTACTTTTTTTGCATTTAGGATTTTATTCGAACGCAGTGAGATAGAACAGAATAGAGTAAATAAAGTGAAGTGGAAAACTGATAAATATGAATCATTAAATAAATAATTAATTTAAAAAATATATACATGAAATGAAAATTATATATATATATATATATATATATATATATACCATTCCTTCCCTTATTCCATTTTTATTTTGTAGTTGGATCAAGGTTTTGATGGGGGATTTGAATTCGGCCAGTAACTTGCGCGCAAGGTACGTGCAATAGCAGTGAAGACAAGAATTTATGTTAATAGTATAGGTGGAGACTATAAATCATCCATTTTACACGGATAAACAGATGAGGGACGGATTTTAGGCATAAGGGTTTTGGCAAAGTTCACTTAAAAATTAATTTTGCGTTCAACCCTCCACCCCTTCAGTTCTTGTTTTCAGGGAGTACTGCGCAATACGGAGCCACTTAATTATACTCAAGCTAAATCGTATATACTAACGGTCGTAGCGCATGATTGTGGTATGCGTCAATCGAAATCCACGCTCATTACTGTTAATGTTCGTGAGGCATGCGTCGATGGTGTACAAGGTGTTCTGGAGCGTGTTTCGTATACGCCCGGAGTCGGAGCTCGCAAATTAGCTCCGGATGCACATATAGTCACGTGTGCCGCATCAAATGCGTGTACCGTGAAGAGTGTCGAAAGTATCGTAACGCTTAAAAGTGATCATATAGCGCAAGGTTGCGATCGTGATGATGTTTTCTCGTCAAAAACTCAAACAAGGTGAGGCACCTTAATGCCATATTAAATTTCAACGTGAGTTCATAGAAGACAGAACGTATACCTAGTTGAAGTGAGAGCATTCCAACGACTGGAAAAATCGTTGTAAATTTGAAGAGATATACTGAGAATGCATTCTATTTCAACGCTTAAACAAGCTGCTAAACATGCACGCATATATACCCTTTCATAACTGTCAAACGTTTTAGTTATATGTTCACTCCTTCTCCTCCTCTCTCCCATTCCCTCCCTCCCTCCCACCTCCTGCTCTTCCATCACCTCTCCACTTCCTCTACAAATGGTGGGTTGTGTTGACTTGCCCGAGTCAGTTAAGCAACGGTTGTGAGGCCTAATGATATAAATACTGAAGTCGTTCTGTCAGCAATCGAAGCGCTTTCTCACCTTAATTTTCTTCGACTTATTATTTTTTCTTTTCATTTTTTTCTCGCTCTCATACTCTACTCGATCTCTTCAATCAGCTTTTGAATCGTTTCCTTTTCGTGCGGTTTTCTCGCAGTTGACTGACATTCTTGGCATCCGTCTACTTTGTTTATATAAGTTATAACAATCTCAGAAATCATTACTATTAAGTTAGAATTATAAAGATTTTTCATCAATTTTAGTGGAAGAAAAAAGAGTTTTGACTATAAAGTTTCAAAATAGAATTCGAATTTAAAGGAAAAATTTCGAATTTCCGAGGAATTCTGGTTGAAAGAATTTTTCGTTGCCCTCGATTGCGGTGAACGTTTGACGATCGTCGCGTTTTTGACGGAGCGTTTTCTTCATTTTCCAATGAGGCATTTTACTGTAATCATATTATTACTATTTGTTGTTGTGATGCGTAAAGCCATTAATTAATGTAGGGAATTGGATGCAGCATAAATGGATCCTAAAGTGGCATTGAGGCTGCTAGCCAGATCGACAATAAATTCTTGCTCTCTCGCTTCCCTCAAATTATACTCTCTCTCTCTCTGTGTGCTCTCGAATAAGGGTTAATTAAAGCTGCATTGTGCACTGTATGGATCGTTAGAAATGAGGGCGAAACAAAGAAGTGAAACGATGCTATAACAAATAAGGCAGGAAGGGAGGAAAAGGGGAAAGAGGGAAAAATCTTTCGAATTTTAGAATTGAAAATGCGAATCGAGAATTTGAGAAACGTTTAAAATATATGAAGAAAATTATTTTCTCAACTCAGAGAGGCAGAAATATTATCGAAGCGAGAATTATTTAATTTCGTTTCTTTTTCCTTCAGGTTTATTGCTTTCTTCAGCTACTACTGTTTATTTAACTCAAAAATATATATATTATTCTCCATTATTATTCATTTTTATATAGCATTGTGAATTTTTATTTCTAATTTTAGATGCGGTATAGACGCAGAAACGGTATCATTACTTCCGGCAACCGTAGAAGTACAAGGAGATAGCAATGTAACTGGTGAGAAGTACGCATTTGATGGAAAATCGAACGCCGTTATTGTACCATCAGAAACAGTGAAGAGGCTTGTACCAACGAAGTTTACGCTTTCGTTCTCAATGAAACACGCCAAAGGAACTAAAGATGAGCAGAACAACAAACAGAATATTCTCTGCGAGAGTGATGAATCTAGTAAGCTAAAGATTTGATAAAAATTTATGCGATCGAATTTCAGCAGAATAGAAGCGAATTTTCTTGCTTTTAATTAATTTCTCCCCTATGTGATTCGTTTAATTCTTTAGGAAAAAACCAACAATTGCGTCGATAAAATCGCAAATATTTGAATAGATTAATTGAAATCTATCAGTAATTTTTCCACTTAACATAAATTTTCCATTGATTTTTCTCTCTTTTCAAAGAAGAAAATATCTATTTTGCCCCTTATTTTTTACTAATTTTGATGAATAACTCTCATTTTTCAATTTTTTTCCATTTCCAATTTCTTCACATCGCACATAATATTATTTACTTTCATTGCAAAATAGAATAATAAATTTCATGGACACTTTGCATTAGCATAAAGAACTTTTGCTTATATGGCATTTCGCATGTTTTACGAAAGCGTTAATGCGAAATTGCTTCATTTAAAACGAGTATATAATTGCGATTTGCACTCTTATTCGAGTGGCTTAATGACACCAGTTTTATCAATTTCTAAGTGATGAGTGACGAAGAAAAACACTAGCCGGATAACCGAACCGAGAAAGTGATTTAATAGGGAGCTGAGAAAAAGACAGAATATGGGGCAAAGGAGGATGGGGAGAGGGAAGAGCATGAGGTGAGTGAGGAAGTAGATGAGTTGATGATGAAGCTAAGTGAAGAATCACAACTGAAAGTGTGATATAGTACAAGATGCTTTTAGCCATTAAATTAGCTTGAACGTTGTTATAGGATCATATTGACGCTTACATAGAAAGCAAATATGTGATTTAATCAGCTAGAAAGTCTCACCCTCTCAAGGACACGAATTTAGAGCATGAAATTTCCCCACCTAACGCACAATGAATTAAGCTATTCGATATATAGGTTAAATCACTTTAAATATGATTGTTCAGCTAGTCAAAATCGTGTATATCACAAATTTATAGCATACAATGAGGTATACTCTTGAATTGCAATGGCTTAATCGGTTGGAATATGACGCAGAAAACTGCACTCTAGGCTTTGAATGTTCGCTAAAAATAAAGTATTCTGCAGATTACATTCTTAGAGGATTTTAGTAGTTTCATTAAGTGAACAAATAAATAGATAAATAATTCTTGTTCATGAAGATATGAATCGCCATCATTTCGCCGTATATACTCGACATTGTAAACTGGAAATGTTAATGCGACGTGAAAGCGATGCGGAACCTGCATTTAAAGCGGCTGAATGGCGTTGGAGTATTCCCGAAGTGTGCGATAATAATTGGCATACCTATTCGATTTTGTTTACTTCCGTTGATCAGGTTTATCTCATTTATATTTCAGCTTGTTTTATTTATTTTATCTTTTCCATTTTATCCTCCATGAGAATAGTATCTGTACAATCGTCTCTCTACAATATTACAAGCCGTTTGAAAAGGTACTAGAACCGAGTAATGTGGAAGAGTTGAATTGTGGAAAACTTTCGAGCTATTAAATATAGGTAAATAACAGTGGGGCATATTTTGTTATAGAGCTGATCGAGGTATGGAGTTTTGTTATGCAGTATAGGTTATAGGGCACCCTCGAGCTAGTCAAGATCGGCTAAAGATGTCAGCGGTCATTAATAACGTAATCTCTCGCTGTAGCATGTTAACTTGCCACCTGAACACGTAAAGAAAAAAAATTGTCCCCTCTCCAACCGCAAATCTTTTTTCCCCTTCTCTTTGCACAGAAAAGAGGAGAGGAAAGTGAAAGGAGAAAATCAAAAATCCATCGGAAAGAATTTCCATTAAAATATACTAAAGAGTTAAATACAGCATTGATATATAATTCAGTAAACGAACTCAGTAAGTGATGAATATGTTTGTTGTAATTATTACGCATAGTAATCTGTGCTTTTATAGCAACAGTACACAGAGTTTTATTATTAAATTACTTCTTACTGTTATCTGACCACAAAGGTGCTAAAATTAGGAAGTACTTAATTATTTGAATAAATTACATAATAACGCTAAAGTGATATCAGATTAGGGATTTCTTAGTAGAAGAAAATTTTCTTGCTCTTCATACTTTTATTGGGTAACCAATCAAAAAGCCCTTATGGAACAGGAAAAATAACTGAATCTATACTGAAGCAATTGTGCAGATCAATCAGCTATACGTTACATAATAACTGATCTTCTTTTTGTTGAATTGATGATTTATCTTCATTGGCCGACGGAAATAAATCTATTTTGAATGCTTCATATTTCGAATGCTTATATTTGAACTCATCATTTCTATATAACGTTTGAAATTATATGATTAATATCTCTGATCACTTTTCTCATCAGTGGTTTTGGTTTTTCCGTGTGGAATTTAGTGCATAATTCGTAGATTAAAGATTACTCTTGATGCTGTTTCAATCGCAATTGACGGCGATCGATTTCGATCAGTTCAAGAGATAGTTCTTTTTTGAGTTTATTCCCGTCATCCCTTCCTGATCCACTCTCTCCCATTGCTGTCTTTCACCGCCTAGTCATTTTCATTGTTCTTTTGCTGACAGTTGAAAAATGAGAACTTCCGTCTTGAAAATCTAAAATTTCACTCAAGTGAACTGAATGCTCGAATAAATTTTCTGGTTGTCGTTTGATATCCTCATCTACCATTTTTGCAGGTTGATCTCTATATTGATGGGAAGAAATTTATTGCCAACAATGAAAATCCTGAAATACTTGATGATTGGCCATTACATCGCACTAAACAAGTGGTTTGTTGGTTATCGTTATGTGGAATAAAATTTAACATGGCTGCTGAAATAGGGAACTCCTTTTTTTGGATCTAGAATGGAATAGAACACTACGAGTTTCCATTCATAAAATTATAGTATTCTTGAGAAGTTACAGTATTTCTGAGAAGTTACAGTATTCTTTAAATTTCACTCAAGTGTCTTCATTAGATTTAATTTCTGTAAGCTGATTAATTTGGAATCAACAAATTTTATTGCCCGCCATGAATTACTGTATTTTAGCAGTAACTTTGAAATTTATAGTCTCAGTTGATTTGTTGCATTTCTTGGCGATTTATTTTATCGGAAGTGTTGTTTTAAACTGTTCGGGATTCAAGGCTGTTCGGTTAGTTCAGTTAGTTCACTTAAATTGCTGTTCAGTTAGTTTAGCAATTAGTCTATTAAGTGATTGCTGATTAACCACATTTTCGTCATTAAATAAGCTCTCTCACGGTGTTGTAATGTTCTAGAAAACGCGTCTTGTTGTTGGTGCATGTTGGCATGGACGAAGTCAGTCGATATCGCAGTTCTTCAAGGGACATCTTTCATCGATGCTCTATTTAGCCGGTAAAGTGGAGCAACATCAGGCTTTGTTATGTGCACATCAATGCAAGGAACAGCTTCAGTTCACAGCTATTGACCAGCTTGTACCTGGAGAGGTTAGTTCAGTTGGCGCTGATATGATCGGTTTTCAAATGCAGAGGTTGTTCTGATTCAGCAGAAATATATCCTACAGATCGATTTCACGGAAGTAATAAGACATGCCTAAGAGATTGAGATGCACTTAACTTCACAGTTTTTTGAAAGGTCCCACTAAAGTAACCTAAGAGTACAGAAGCCGACATCGTGACATGCTGAAAAAGCATCGTACGTCTTTCTAGGAGGCGATCTTCGATAAAGATTCTTCCATGTTAACGTTGAGGGCGAATACGGCCGAAGATTTATCTTTGCTGTTGCAAAAAGTCGTCTACGTTAATTCGATGGAAACACCGACACCAGGACATCGTGGATTCGACATCAATACTTCCGTGAGATGTGCCGACGGCAAATTGGTTCGTCTTTTAGTGGCTCAATTTTGATTCTCAGAATGAAACTTCGTCAGTATGTGAATATATATGCGTTACGTATTTAAGTTTATTCATTTCCTTGCTGAAAACACCTGATGCGCTTATATCTTTACATCGTCGGGAAGCGTGAGTTGCTAGTTGCTACATTTTAAAATCACCACATCGATGCACTTTCGATACAACTATGCGATATTTGAGATGAGTTTCGCTTTCATGCCTGAAGTGATGATAACCACACTAGCTTAGCAGGACCCTATATTTTGCCTATGTGGAAGCTGCAACATTTATGCGAGTATGAGTAATATGGTATCCAAAATAAATATATAAACTTTGCAGAGAACTTTCCTATCTTTCATGAATGTTTGTCCGATAACTTCTAGTTATATATGTACTTGGTTTTCTCTTTTGCTTGCGTAGATCCTACGATTTTATGGATAATTTGATGTTTATGAGGCGATAAAACTTGCATATTATTTTCCTTGCGCACATCTTCGAATATTCTAAAAATTTTCATATCAATCATCACTGTTTTAGGTTGAAAAAGATGTACTAAAATGAAGTGTTTTAATAAACAAAGGAAAGGTTGTATCATTTATTGCAGCTGTCACTAACGCCAGCCAAGGGATATGTTTTTGTGCAAAAAGAAGCAGATCCGGTGCTCTCAATTAGTGGTGTATCAGTGGTAAATAGTGATCAGCACCTTGTCAAGACTGGTGCACCTATGTTACCTGATATTAAAATTACCGTCACACAAAATATCAATGATGGTGAGGTATTTGTCGGTATATTGCCGAAATACTCAAGTAGTGAACTATGAAAATGGTCGCATTTTTCTTCATAAGACGTGAAAGTTTTATGTTAACATGAAAGAAAGTCTCTTACCTTATTTTAATGTTGGGAGTGGTATACTCAGTCGAATAGACGGTTGCCGTTGAGAATCAGGAAGTCAGTCCTGACTTTTTTAAGGAAGTGCGATAATTTTCGATTGTAATATTTATTGGGTGAGATATTTTTCAATGCAGTGGGAGGAAATTATTTTTCTATAGTTTTTAGAGGTATTTTATCAAAACTCATTCTGAGCGAATGAAAATTCCTTTGATCTCAGCAAATAATTTTTATTCCAGTAATAAGTAGAAATATTTTTCTTATAAAAAATCTCCTAGTCTTCTAAATTTGCAACAAAAATTTGTCATCTTAATTCTTTCTTCGATTTTTCATAGAAAGTAAAAAAACGGACGGTTGAAAAATACTTTTTCGCCGTCTATTTGGAAATTTCGATAAAATTTATTTTGTGATATATTTTATCAGTAATTATATACATTAACTGCTGAATCACTTTTACCCTCACAAGTGAAATTTTTTAATTGCAAATTCATTTCTGTTTATTCCCCATCCACGACTGTTTGAAACTCGATAATTCGGACAGTGATATGACCGATCGATTTGAATATGACTATTAAATATGACTTTTAGCGTTGAATTACTCGTAATATTCCTTATTTTACTCCTATGTTATTTTGCATTGCGTCGAAGAAAATTTGATCGAATAAAATTCCATATCTTGAAATAAATTTTTTGCAATCATTTCTACGCAAGGTAGCCGTAAAATTATTATATTTTTCTTGCAGAGGATATTGATAAAACCAGTGAATCGATGTTAGATTGGTGTAAGGTGCATCTTAAACCATCACGGGATATGGACCTCGAATATTTCTCCTCACCTGCGTCGTTAATCGCTGCGTTACATATTGACTTCGAACATGATAAGCAGGTAATTACTCTGTAGATTACTGCGAATATAGTACTTTATTGGTAATAATTATTATTAATCCTAAAAATTTGGCTGATACTAGCTAATATTGTCTATCGCAACAAGTGATGCAATAGTGCAATAATATATTTTTGGGGTGATAGAGGTAATGCAAAAAAATCAATGAATTGGAAGTATCAATGTGAATATGAGAAAATCGAAATTAAATTAAGGTGAAGAAGAAGATGAACGAGTTGAATAGATCTGTGAACAATAGGAGGCTTTAGCATTAGAAAAGCAGAGAAAGAAATGCAGTCGTAGTGATGGGTACCATAATTTGGGGAGTCTCAAAATATGGGCATTGGCGTTTTATAGTAAGTTTCTTTCATCACTAACATAGTGGTTACGGTGTAAATTGGCTTTGGATTCAAAAACGTACGATTTCAATTCGTGGTTTTGTTTTTGTGGAAATATGCCACAAAGTATAAAGGTGAAGTGCAATGTTGAAATTGCCCGTTTTCATTGAAACCGAATTAATGAAACGGCGAACATTATGATATTATTTTTTCACCGAAAGTTATATATTCCCATAAATTCCATATATTTATATATATATGTATATATATATATATATTGTATTCAGCGTTTATTCGACTAAAATTAAGATGTAATAGAATTTACATTGCTCATCAATTTAAGCTTCGTGTGGGTTCCGAGCAAGGCCGACTCCTTTTTTCGTCTATTTTTATGGCGATTACAGCGCCAACGCCAATCGAAGAAACGAGAAATTTTCCATTAATTTCCCAATAATTTTCCAAATTTTCCATTTTTTTATCGATAATATCTCATTTTTGTTATAATTGAGAACGTTTTCTCTTGCATCAGAATTTCTTAATGCAGCAAGAATAGTTATGCCGTGGAGAACATATAGTTTACTTTAATTTTTATCTTCTTATTTATTTATTTAATTTTCATTTATTTATCTACTCATTCATTTTATCTGTTTATTCATATATATTACTTTCAGGGGATCCTTTTGAAAGGGAAAGAAAAAGCGAAAGGATATCGAGAGATTCTTTCAAAAATTCATTACTTCAATACACGTGCTGATTCGTACTCGAAACGAATCTACACGGTACAATGTGCAATGAACGGAGGTCATATTCTCAGCAATGAACTGCTCGTTACTGTAAGCATTGGATATTTGAATATTTGCAGAAGTTCGCTTAATCTTTCTGAGGAGAAAGAGAAAATTCAATATTTACATTGCTGGTCGCGTTAATGAGATCAACGAAAACTAAATGAAAGATAATTTCTGCTACCTCAAACAGCTCAAACTATCTTTCTCATTCGTTCAATAAGCCGTTATAAGCAGTAATAAGCTGTAATTAGACATAGATTTTATAGGTAATTTGAGTAAATTTCATAGTAAATGTAGAAAATTGAGATAAAGTTTTCTTTTCGTGGAAAAATGAAACCACGAAATAGGAAAATAAACAAGAAGGCTTCCACCTCCTCCCAACCCCCGCCACAGTATTTTTTGTTGATTGAGAAATTTCCGTAAAGATACTAATAAATATGTGAAATTTGAAACCGATCGGATTGCGTTTCCATACATTGAGTCGTCCGAATTGAACTCTTTTTTGCGACGTTTGTAGAATTAGCCGCATTATCTGAAAGCAAAACGATATATTGTGCTTATTTCTCTGGTTCGTTTCATCATTTTCATTTTCATCTTTGCAATTTTTTTCTTGCAAGAACATATCAGTCTCCAAGCGTGTATATCTCTCCAGCTTCCTTAATTCCCGAAGCTTCAAAACTATGGCAGTGAAATAACAACATACACCATAGAGTGTGACCTCTTCCCCATCTCAAACTTCATTGTATTCTATGTTAGATATTTAAACCTGCGATAGAAGTCTCAAGTATTAGGTATTGTAGAAATGGTTGGGATTTCGATCGGGAACGGTCTTCCTAATTCTATGTTTTCTAGTACTGGTTGGTTTCGTCAAAGAGCACGTCATGAAACATTTTCCGCCCGTTGTTTTACGCTGAAAAACAGATTTGCTTGGAGAATAGATACCTATAGAGGAGCACATATCGCAGCACTTGCCGCTTTCATCTATATAAAATCCATCAAAGAAAATTGGTTTATGCTGTTGGAGGATTTACATGCCCAGTTCGGATTGATGAGGTAACAGTCTCAGTGAATGATGAATACATGCTTTCACTAACTGGAAAAAAAAGTGGGAGAGCACGCCAGGACGGTCAGCGAGATTGCGTTTTTGTGTTTTTGCATTTTTTCATGTGTTACTAAACAGTATCATAAGTTGCCAACAGGTAATGAAGCATTCATATTTTAATGGGTCCGAATGCTCCTGTTAGCCTCTACAAAACATTTGGTTTTTTGTGACCCAACTTATTCCAATGTGTATGTGATTTTTTGACAATGTTGAGCATCCATTAATTATTTCTGAAATTGATGGAACAGCCGGAAGTTGAAATTGTTGGACAACGGACAGAAATATACAAAGACACGTGAAACAGATATAACCATTGCTTGCTGCGCTTTTGTAATTTTAAAGCGAAAATGCTTCATTTAATTGAATTTTTTAAAAGCGTTATGAATGAATTCACTCTAATTCATTCTGTTATTTCAGATGAATATTGACACGCCGGTGATTTCGTCAACTGAGAATGCTGAATCGTTATTCTCTGATGTAGACCAGCAAGTGGAAGCGTCGTTCGATCAAGTTGGAGGTAATCGGCTACAGAATATCCTTGAAATGGATCTACCTAGACCAAAGGCTCTTCTTTCGCATCATGGCTACGATGTTGGACAAGGAGCGATTGCCGGTTTGTTCTATGAATTTTTCTCGAATCAGATCGGAGCCTAAAATCATTCAAAATCAAAATCATTCTGTATATAATTTGTGTCATTATTTCAGATAGTATTTTTTTACCCCTACCAGTTAAGTTTACTGCATTAGTGGTTAATTCTTTCTCATTCATTGTAAAGATTCGAAAGAATTTTAGTGGCCGACCTATAGCGGCAGGAAGTTATTTTCATTTAATTCAATTTATTAAATCCTTTAGTTGATATCCTTATGCTTTTAACACGGATCAAATACAATGCAACGTCAGAAGGAACAAAGGAAAGTGAAACGAAGTAGGAGGTCAGCCATACTTCTGGCTTATAGATAGATGATATGCTTATTGATGAGTTCACTTTCGATTAAGATAAAAGCCTCGATTTTCTTTGTTCCTCTAAGCTTTCTGCGGTTCTTGTGGGAAGAAATTGAAGTTTTCATGCGCAGAGCATCTCTTCTCTATTCATAAGTGTCAATTTATGCATATTTCAATAGTATAAGATCACGATTCTGTTCAAAAAATGATGATCAGCACCGTTTACAGTCTATTTAATTAAGCCTGTGCACACTCGTCGGGAATTAATTTTCAGGTGGTGCAGTTGCAGTTATTGTTGTGATTTGCGTTGGATTTTTGCTCGTTCTTCTCGTAATAGGTGTGCTAAAAATGCGTGACACACCATTACCAAGAAGAAGACGTGCTAGAAAGAGCCAGGCAAGTTTCTTTTTCTCTTGCGAATAAGTGCTTAATTATTTGAGAGGAAGCTCCCACGTAAGAAATTATTCATTGGATAGGAATTTCGCAATGAAGAAACAACAGTGGTGCGAATTCAAACAACCTCGGAGTACCGATATTTCGACGTTTCAACTCATAGGGAAAGCTGATTTGCCTTATATCCTTCAATAGAGGCCTCTATGCTTATTTATTACTAGTTCTTGAATGGGAATTTTTATAATCCAGGATGCTTTCTGTTCTCTGTAGATTTTCATGTTCTAGATTTCCTAATTCCAAAATGTGGATCTGAGGATTTTCCATCCAATAAATTCGAGAGACCTTCCTTTTCTGGAAGTATGGTGTCTTGCATCTGTATAATGTTTATGTTTGATAGAAAGCAGATAATGCTAGTATAAAAAATCCCAGAATAATGGGAATGTCGAAACTTTAACAAATATATATAAATTTTAGGAGGGAACAATGGAATGGGACGATAGTGGAATGAATATTACGGTGAATCCACTTGAAGATGCTGAAAAGACCGGTGAATTTTCGGATGATGACGACAGTTCAGATGGAGGTGAAAGGTGTGTTACAACGTCATGTGACCTAAGTAACAAGTAGCTGCGTTCTCCTATAAATTAGAGTATGTCAAAGCATTAACTTTTAGAATGTCGTTTCATTAATGCTAAGGACGAGTAGTTCATTAAAAAAATATAATATTTCAACAAGAAACAGTACATTGACTTTGCAATTTTTTATGAATCCATCGTATAATTAATAGTTGGTCGTGAAGCTGGTATTGTATCAAATAGTGCCAGATAGGATGCAACTCCTGAAAAACAGTCCGAGTCTGATTTACCATCTGAATCCAAAAAAATATCCTTGAAAATGAAAATATCCTTGAAAATCTGGATCGATAGAGTACTGTTTTATTTTGAAAACGAAAATGTCACTATAATGTGGAAAAAAGGCAAAAATATTTCATAAAAAATACCTATAAATAGTTAAATATTTATAGCTATCGAGAGGAGGACGAACTAACAGAAGATGAAGAGGAAGAAGCCGAGCACGTTCTTCCTCATGTGCAAAATAATGGTATGTGAGGAGAAAATTGTTTGCGAATATCGCACTCTCATTGGAAATATATTATTATTTATTGTTATTACTATTTATTATTATTATTATTATTATTATTATTATTATTATTATTATTTATTATTATTATTGTTATTATTATTTATTATTATTACTATTTATTATTATTATTATTATTATTATTATTGTTATTATTATTATTATTATTAATTATTATTATTATAATCGGCTCATTTTTTTCCTCTTCCACATTTATGAAATTCACGTTTGTGATACGTTTATGATACTCTATGATGATGATTTTGCAACTAATAGTGACACATACCTCTATCACCTATAAATGACGAATTATCATAGCGCAATTTAGAACGCCTTAAATAATTTTTATTCAAATGGGAAATAAAATGATAGAAAGAGTTAATAGTATCCTGAAGTTCAACATACTTAATATGTAAAGTAAGAGAAATATATTTCTAAAATTGCACCTCTTTCGTTTTCCAAAAATAAACAAATAGTTTAGACCTGAAGTATAGTTTAACGTTAGCGTATGATAATCTGAGAGTAATCTAAACTATCATTGGAAGAGATTTATTTTTTTAACTTCGATTACATTTGAAGTTCATTGTGCACTTTCGCGATGGTCAAATAGGTTCAGAATTAAAAATAATTCGTTTACTATCGTTTCATATTTAGGCGCTTAGAAGTATCGGTTATTCAAGAGGAAATATAAATTAAAATATGACATTAGAATTGAGGATTGAGAACCAATGAGCATAAGCAACGCGAAGTACTTTACAATTATTACAAGTTTATCTTTCTATGAATTGCAGTAAGCGTCGAGGTAAGGTTTTCGATATACCATCAAGAGAATTTGGGGGAAAGAGGAACATCTCTCATCATTTTCAAATCTCTCGAAGTTCGCCATTAATTATGCCTATACATCTATGAATGAACGCATAGAATATTCACTATATATACATATTTCTTATAAAAAATTATTTTTGAATAATAATAAATATAATATAATTTTTTTGCGGTTTATTTTATTCGTTATAATACGATCGATGTTTGTTCGACATTCAGTTATGCTTTACCGCTAATGGTTTAAAATTTGATGGATAAATTCCACATTCGTAGATTATAACGGAAATAAACTTTAAAAAAAAAAAGAGATCTTTCATTGAAATTGTAAAATTTATTCGATTCGCATATTAAATTCAAACTTAACAATTAAATTATCGCAATCTTTCAATAACAAAAATTTCTCAAATCAATAAGACATTGTTGAGCGATAAAATCATAGAACTTGCTCCCGACCTAATCTATGAGAGTATAGGAAAGCGATAGCAATTTTTCGATTTCTTCATTGGAAATTATCTTCCCACTTAATGAGTGAGCGTCATCGATTAAAGCGCACTAGCTTTGAATTATTCATTTAAATTACTCGAAATGAGCTCAAATTGGCGATCTATTTCTGAAGCTATCATCTCTTACTATAGGCTCCATACTTATCTACAACCTCCAAACTTATCTAAGCTAACGATCAATCTTTTCGATAATTTTATATTTGAATTTTTATTATTACTCATGCGAGAATAAGAGAATAAAATTTACTTCCATTAAGCAATATGATAAATAGATAAGATAGTAATAAATAAAAAAAGAAATAATAATATATAATTAGATTATAGGTCGACAAAATAGTACGGGACTCGAATGGGATGATACGACACTCGCAAACGTTTCGCGCACCTATCGTGTCTAAATTCATTGTTCATTTTTGACGGATGCGACGATTCGACGCATACAAAAACCGTTCATAATTTCTTATTGAATTTTTGATATGATGCTTTTTTTTTCTTTTTTTTTTTTTTGAAAGTGCAGCTCGTATCTTTAACGTTTCTTATGGAACGAAATACATCAACCTATATACGATGAATATTAGAGCATAGTTGTAAGCATAAAACATAATGATGCAGTGTGTATATTTCTTGTTATCGATGAGCATTTGCATTTTGCATCAATCGACTATGAAATACTAGTATATGAAAGGTCAAGTATTTAGTCGTCTGAGCTTGACCTACAAAATGAGTCGTTGAGCTTGACCTAAAAAATCCGTGATTTGTCATATTTTATAATTTCAATAAAAATTAAGCGAAAATTATAAGATCATTTTATAGTTGAATCGGAATTCTATATATTAGTTGAATGTTTAAATAAAACAAATTGCTCTCACACGCTGCACCATAAAATTCCAATTAATATTTGCATTTCTTAATTTGATTAATATTTTCGTCTTTATTTTTGTACATTGTTACGCTATCATTCGAACGATGATCTACATATATTTTCATCTTTCATTTATGTAATTCTCTTTCCGAAATATTTATATCGATCCATTAATCATATATCATTTCATTTTTTGCACTTAGCCAACCAATCTATTAATGTAGAAAACAATATCCAACGTTTAATAATCTCTAATAATCAACGTATCGACTTTCCGCTCATAATCCATCGACTTTCCCCTCATAACTCATCGACTTTCCCATCATAACATAATTAATGATACTATTCCCTATAGATAGTGAAAAATTCCCATCTGAAATGATTATCTTCATAGATTTACTAATAAAATATACGGTTTCCCATTTCATAGGAAACATTCCACAAAAAAAAAAATCGGGTTTTTTTGCTTCTTGTCTCAATTTCATAGAAGACTTGTGAATTTTTAATAAAAGAGAAAAGAATTTAACGATATAATTTGGTTTGGCATTAATTTGCAATAGTAATCTCTCATCTATTCATATACAGCTAATCTCTCTCTCTCAGTTCATTTCTTTATGAATGAATAGAGAAATCTATGAAATAATTCTATCAATAAATTATAATTTCTTTATATTTTCATTAGTTATTCGTAATTTTTTTCATAGAGAATTTTCACATTTCAATTTTGGAAATTCTCTTCGATTCTTAAAGGATTTTCGATGATTACTCTTTCTCGTTTGAACTTAAAACAATACAAATTATCGCCCAATTAAATATCGATGTGGAGATTTCTCGTTCACAATGCTTCTTAATGAGATTCATTAGCGAATTCCCTAATTAATTAAATTTATTAATTTGTTGGTATCTATCGGTTTTTGTTTTTTTTGTTTTTTTTTTTGGAAATCTCCAATGGTGTATTTTCTTTTTCTTTCTTTCATTTTATTAAATTCTTTCCTTTCAATAACAATTCTATTGTCTTCTTCTTTGTTTAAAAGAAATTGTGACGTTTAAGATTTTTCTTCTCTTTCGTTACGTATGTAAAATTCACACTTCTAAAACGTTTCACACATTCAATCAGCCTAATCAACAAAGCAAACAATATGTAAGCCAATCTCATAGAGATCACTCACACTGCATGAAAATAAACCAAACTTTCAAAGTGATAAGCTGATGATAAAGATGATCGGATGATGAGAGTAATTTGATTGCATTTGAAATTCCCCTAATTTTATCGGAAATATAGGAAATAAGACCTCATCTGATTGAAATCAGTGCAAAATTTGGTTGTTAGGAGTCGCGGCGCGGTTCTTCGTTTGTACTTAACTCTGCTCTATTTGATATTCCTCTAAAAGTGCCGAGAAATCTCATCGAAATAACCCACTATGGCACTAATATCTTCGCCCTAGTATTTGATAAAATATCATGGACAATACTATCTGATATACTATCACTAATTCCACGAAACAAAACTGTACCGATAAAGTGACCTAATGACGAAGTCGATCGAAACAGTGATTGATTTGCAAAAATCCAGCGGTCTCACATTTGCAATATAAACTGATGGATGAACCGGATGCGAAAATTTTAATAAGCGAAGACCCACCACCATTCATCTAGCTTGCCGTTGCTTCTCGTACATTTTAGTGGAACAATTACTTTGAAGCGCGATTCCTCAGCATCAATGAAACAACAAATAAGGCAGAATAGTTCTTCACTATAGCAATATCACCTATATCGATATGTGAAGTGTTGGAAACGACGGCATCATGCCAACGCAACAATTAAACGCTTCCGGCTGCTGTCCACATCGGATAGTTCAACAAATTCTTTGCGGCTGAAACAGTATGGCAACGTCGCGATACATCAATGTTGCAACATACGTGACATCCCCTCATTATGTAACACAGCTGACCATGTCAATGAAGCGGAATTATGAAGTAACATTGCACGAAGATATGACTAAAAGCGCGGATCGCAGTTTCTTGCTTACTCTTGGAAGAATTGCAATGAAAGAAGGGTATCTTTCAAAAGAGAATAAGAACAATGACCATCGTTTTGATCGCTCATTTCGATCGTCGATGAATGATAACTACCTAATAATCGATGTGGAATGTCCGAAATAAAACATTAAATCTTTCCAAGGTATCGACGATGACATCCAATATCGTTCCCCTATCATCAACAAAATCCTTAATCGATTTAGAGAAGCATAAAAGCTTTTATAATGGTCAACGGTTAAATATCCTTTTATGCGGGAAAACCGTTGTTTTAAGATAATTTTATTTAGTTAAATAACACTGAAACATACCACCAGCGACCATTAAAACTTCTTCGCAATATCGAAATCGATTGAATAGTCGACAGCTAGCCATGTGAACACATAAAATCTCCAACGTTGCTATTCATACCCTCTTGCTTCATGTTCTACTTGAATCCGAGTTGTCTATTAACCTACTGCATATTATTGAATAAAAATCTCACAACTATGGAATTAGGCGATTTCTGGCAGCATATAATAAGCATATGTGTTATAAGCTCCATTACCTAGTAATTAAATTGTCTAGTTTTGGTGATCTTCTCGACATTAACTCTTGCTTTCCATACAGTTGCTAAAAACCTATCCTATTTGTCTAGCTTCACCTATTTTCATATTTCCAACTAAACAACTTCACCGCTTCATTGTAACCAATGCGATTGAATGGCACACGTCACTCTACCTCTAACGAGTAGAACCTCTATACCGACCTCTTCAACAATATTGTAACTTTTAAATGATACTTTAAATCATAATTAATGTATAAATACCACATTTTCAATTCAACTAATATTATATTAGACATAAAAATACGAAATCATAGAGGGAAATAAGATAGAGAAATATTTCAACATTACATCAGTTCAATAAACATCAAACGAAATCGACAACCTTAGCCTCATTGATACAACGGCGATATAAATTCGAGAAACATCACTCTTCTTTTTCTTTCAATAGCACATTTCCTATTGTTTCGTCTTAAGAAATGCGGCTGAAAAAGATAAATTATGTGAAGTTGAATAAAATAAAGATTATGTGAGCAGATGAACATTACAGCCAAAACAACCGGTAAGCGGTATGTGCGCGCAGATTGAGTAATTTAGCCAATGTACGAAGATAATGGAATACACCCTTTATTCACACCTTAAACTAGACTACTCCCTCCCTTGTATAATAGTCTCGCACACAAATCTCTTGCCACAATACAAACGTCCCGGTGAACAACTGGGATACATCATCTACTCCCACTACCTCTTGCTTCAGCGCAAATGGCCTGTCTATTCCTCTTCCGCCATCGCTTGTCTCTTGCTCTACACCCCCTCCACCAATAAAATTCTGGACAATGGAGCAATAGCCGAACAGCGAGGCGGATGCGAGGAGAATCGAAAAGTACCTTCTTAAATGAAACAGTCGGGTATTAATAACAATTAAAAAACGTCAAATTAACGGAGGTACAAAGTTCGAATTCCACAAAAATCACTATCGCAATCACGCCTTCTCCCTTGCCATCGTGATCCTTTTCTCCTTTTGCGCCGCGTTTATCTAGAAAAAAAGAACAAATCACAATAATTAACTCCGCAGTTCGTACATTAATTTATCTGGCATCTCTATATAATTAACTGCTTTCTCCATCAGCCGATCCTTGTGAAATACCAAAACAATTTTTGTTTTCTATCACAAAAAACAGAAATTCTTTGCATCATTTAGTAAACGGCCCTTATTAGTTTACGAAACAAACCACCCATTCAATACATAGAACCTACATATCAGTGATGAATGACAATTCACAAGGTCTGTTCAGGCAACCATTCAAGACTCACAGTAAACGATTCCTACAACAAAAAATTCAGCTAAATCACTAATTAGAACGCATGACATACGACAGGACTTCCAAAACATCGACCAGCCAATTACCTTCAATTTAAACTCGAGGAGCTGTCTCATTTATCAATCTTCATCAGTGATACCTCCAACGGTGATACTACCTTCTCTCCCCTTTTAACTACGGCGAAGGGTAACGCCTTCTGGCGAAACACTTAAAAACTCTAGGTGGTTTAGAAAGCAGCCGAAGCCTTGTTCCTGCACGTGTGATATTGTCCTTAAGGTAAGAAAACACAATAGCGATAGGTTTAAATCAGGTGTGGAGCGCATACCTCAGAAGTGGCAATCTGAACCCATACCACTACTAAACTAGGCGGAAAAAACAATAAGCATTATCCAACTTTCTAAGATATGCCACCAATCCAACAAACAACAGTTACTACTTCCCCTCTGAAGTACCACCACATTCTGTGCCGGGGAGGAGAGTTTAAACACCATAAACGGGACGAAATAAACTTCGCCTGGACAAGTGAATCAATCGCGAGCGTTTAGCATCTAATGCTTCGATTAACCTCGCAGGGACTCTAGGTCAGCGATTAAAAAGCAACCTTATCGCCCAATGAAAGCGCCATTCCTTGGCTCTTTGCTCTGATCCGAATATGTCCAATGATCGAACTGTTCGGATCAAGTGGATTCGTCTTTTCAATCGATACATTTGCCAATGCATCCTCACCGAATATCGAGTGCGCACAGAAATTCGCTGCCAAAAAGCCACATTCCCCTTCTAAAAAAAACTTTAACAACAAGCTAACTTGCTCTATCCAATATGATACCTTCACAGCACCGATCAACTACCTTCGCGGGTTTCTTTATGGAACGACGTGTAACAGCTAATGACCACTCGACGGTTAGTAAACTGGCGATCACTAACACCGATTACCAACACTAAACGGATGCGGACTGCAAAATGCAACTGCTTTGAGTTACGTCAAATCTGGCCGACCCACAATATTACACCATAAGGATTAATACAGCGGAAATTTTCCTCTTTTCTTCTCTTTTCTCGAGGATCACATCTGTGAACACTGCCATACCAAACGCCACATACACATCCTAGAACTCACTAACCACACTCATAGTATAGCTGATTTCCTTTACAATTTTTGAAAAATCCCTTTCCAGAGTGGCTTCCCGACCCCCCAAATTGAGCTTCCAGTACATTTTGGTATTTTATTCTGGATCATTCCCGCTTTGGACTTCTACTCTCCACCTCAACTTCCCCTTATCCAATACAAACATTAATTTATTCACGCGGCAACAAGAACGTGAACAGAAAAATTATTTCCTCCAAAGTATGCTGAGAGATGAATTAAAAACTCCCAATGAATCTATACAATGATATTCTATCTTTTCCAATAATTAAGCTGCATTCACTATTCCTTCCCTCAAGGACATTTCAAAAATCCTTCCGCCCTCAGGTATTCGTTCTTCTTCACCTATTTGCTATCCGAAAGCTGAACTCTCTGAAAACTGCTGCTCTCACAATAGTAACACAGAATAAAGCGGAAAGCCTTTGTTTTCCAAGAGCAAATAAACTGTCTCACATAAAAGCTTATCCAAGTTTCTTCATAGAACATTGCTCAAAATGAGAAAACAACTCAAAAACATACGTAATGCTTCCTCGGTTGTAAGTAATTTCATATTGGTGACTGAAGAGAGATGCGTCAAGAATGCCCTCAGACTCGTTATTGGCGTATTTACGTTCACCTGTGATCACAAAAGTCAGCTAAGTCGTAAAGAAACAAAACGAATATCATCCTAAAAGCAATCCGCTCTTCTTTTTCGATATTTATGAATGAAGTCGAATATGAAAAGACGAAAATGAAACCGCTTTCCCGTATCATAAACAATCAAAACGGACGGCACAAAGGTATCTGATAATACCTTCCACTTCGCTTAGCCCTCCTCCTCCTCCTAAACAGGCCAACTCCTCATGGTAAAACAACGTTCGACAATATACACGTTAAAAAACCTACTTTATTTTCCCATTCGAATTCCGCCCACATCTGCCTGAATTCCGTATCTGTGCAACTGCCTGGAACTATATAATCCATAATGTCAATATGGATATCTTGTAGATAGACACAGTTGCGATCCGATGTTGATCCATGAACGTCATACGCTATCGTTGAGAATATTACACCGTTCTCTGTTGAAGCGACCTTTACCGTTGCCTGTAAAATAAAGATTTCTCACACTTCATTACTCAAATCTCACCCAAACAAACAAAACGACTAATTAATAACTCAAAAAGGAACGCCATTACGGCTCCTTTACGTGACCGCATGGCATAACTGTAAATCGCCCGACTCCTACGCGTTGAATTAAGAGCCCGAAGTTTGCAATGAACCACAGCATCTCTTCACGATACCGCCTCAAATATTATCATGAATGAATTACTCAATTCAGAGACACTTTGAACAACTTCTAAACGGTTATGAAGAATTTTCAGAGGACGGCGAAACTCGACTGAATTAAATAAAATAACTCATGAAGCAAGCCAAGAGTTGCCAGTTTTGAAGTGAAAATGGAAGAAAGAAGATTAGTCATATTCCTCATTTTCGAACGATTCGTTTAAACAATCCAATCACATTTTATCCTATTCGTGTTTCGATATGAAAAATAAAAGATCCAAGCGATAATACCCATCCTCCTCCTCTCCAAAGAAAAAATCAAATCAAACCTTAATGTTGGCGAAATCATGCGGTGCCAATGTAAGCGGTGTCGGTTTATCCACCAATTTCAGGTCGCCTACCGTTGAAAGTTCCAAGCAAACGTTTTGTAACGTATCGTTAGTCTGATTCACAATCAGCACGTCCAGTACAATATCATATTGATTTACATTCACGTAAGCTTCCGCATAAACCGGATCCGAGAAACCGGCCAACTGTTTCACCTGCAATACATTCGAATCAATAGCGCATAACCAAAACAGCAACAGAAATTAATAAAACGAAGACAGACAATATGTCGCAATCAAAATCTTCTCCTCATACATCACTTATCCGATCAGTGCTCTAAATATTAGGCTTATTTCTACCTCCTTACTGGTTTTCATTAGTCGCACATCTCCGTTAACGCATACCACGTATAGCTGAGCTTTTTTCGAGACAAAACCTCTGCAAAACTCATCCGCCGTATCTTACAATCCAACCATACAACATATATACCATACCTTATCAATACCCCTATGAATAACCTAAAATCGACGTCATGGGAATGAAGCAAAATCGCTTCGATACTCGACCACACTCATCCCAATTGAAACAATGAGATGACCTTACCTGGTCTTCCTGCATTTATATCTGACTCCGGCTATCCCTCAAAGCTACTTTACTATCACCTGCTTAAGCTGGTATGGTTACCTTTCCGAGTTTCGAGGAAGCGAAGTCAAATTTAGCCGTTTTTGGTACAGTGCCAAGAGCCTGCGACAGTGATAGATCGAAGAGATTCTCCGTTCCCGATAAGCCATCTCCAACACGTGGTGCTAACTGAGTGAAGATGATCGTCTGATCCACTTCCACATGTGCTGCTCTTCAAATACCCACTATATTATCAACTAAGCGACATTAAACGAAGGTCCCTTTTCGGCAACCTAACATGCCCTAGTTACAACCTTCGGCATCGGGTACTGCCAAACGGTATTTCAACGCCTCATCTATCTCCTCAAAGTCGTCTTAAGAAAAGCCGTCCAATTCAGCGCTATACGTGCAAGAAAATCTGTGTTAAGCTCTAAGACCAGAATTTTCGTGGATCTTATAGTTAATGTTCGCCAAAAATAGTCGAATCGAGAAGACAAAAGATCACCACTCTAAAGTAAGTAATCTGCATAGTTAAACAGACCTAGCATGAATGTAAAGACAGCATATCCGTGACATCCACTAATATTCAATCCATCCTGACAACCTTTTACCGCAACCAACGCTCCATACTTAACACTCTTTCAACGAATAAATAAATGATCCAACTTGCTAATAGTTTCGACTTCGTGACGATCCGTATCTGCTTTTGCCTCCAACATCAACTCGAGACTCTCACGGCACTTGTCTAGGAATATCTCTTCGACGCCAGGCCATTGATCGCAAAGCACCTTCACCGTCATCCCAAGACTACAATAAAATGACAAGGTCGAGGCGAGAATTTCTATAGTGAGTTCTCCATCGCGAGCGAATGATTCCTGATAGCAAATGGAGATGAAATGAAAGCGCACTTATACTCACCGCTCAATAGTAAGGAAGGGAAGGCAGGTTGACTGCGTCTTCCTTTCCCTATTACAGGTTCACGTCCCCATGAACTAAGAAGGAGAAAATGGTGACCTACTGATGCCCCTTGTTTGTCTTGCTTTTCAGTGAATGAATCCATCACTCTCGAAGAACGATAAATAATTAGCTATAATTAATATGCCTCAATAATTCACCTCAATAGAACAAATGAACCAAATTACTCGAATGCAGTAAAAGCGGAGATGAATTATCGCTCACCGATCAAGATCATCTTCAGTGACATTGGTCTTTGTGATGCCACTTTTGCCGAGATTTATTATGGAGGCAATTATGAATAACGCTTCACCCGCAAATCCGTTCACCTTATCACCTTTACCTGAAATAAGAGAAAATGCATTCCCCAAAGAAAGAATGCGATTGCAGCAAATACTTAAATACCAAATTTAGCGCATGTCGCAGAGCGATCCCGAGAGATAGACTCTCCTCATAAACTCACTTCAAGGAGGGAGACGGAGAGGAGAAGATGATGGAGGATGCGAAAATAGATGGAGAAGCATGTTAGTGCGGATTCCAACAGATGACAACACAAATGGCAAGAAGAGGAAGAGAAGAAATTGATGTATCAACTTCTATAGAGAACAAATATCGCCGCCCACAGATTCAACCAGAACATCAAAACATTCTGCGATGCCATCTTAAAATTGAACTGCATCGTAAAAATTAAGCAAAATCACAATCAAGAGGCCCGATACCACTAAAATTTTCCCTTACAACTTATCCTCAATCATATCGACTGCTCTAATAGCTCAATTTCTCATCCCATGGGTAACCCACATATATCGAAACCTCTTCTATATTACTCTACTTTAAAAATAAGGAAATATGTAGTAAATAATGGCATTCCCTTATCCTTTACACAGCCACCGAACACATATGCATCGTCATATTCCCACTATGAACAGAAAACCGAACGCCCATAAATGCAATGTGATTACCTTCAGTGAAACAACCCCGTAGCGGCATATTACTTGCGTAAGGCTGAATTTTTAAAGAACTCAGTTGTGAAGGCTGGATAAGATTCCACTACCCACACGTTATCTTAAAAAATACTTCTAGAAATACCGCCTAGGAGCTTGCTGTATTTGAGAACGAGCTTCGAGAGTGTAGTGGCAAGCGAAGCCGCTATGAAGAAATTCCCCTCTAGAAGGAATTTTCGCAGCGTTGGCTTCTCATCTGTCGCAGATTTCACCGCCGCAAGTAGCGCCGACTGCGTTGCATATGTACCATCTGCTGTTACCAGTTGACGCGGCTGCAACTTAAATATACTGAAATCTTTTTCAGTACACCCCTCTCCCTCCTCCTCCCCCCATCCCCCACCTTTCTTTGACAAACTTAAAACGCATAGAAATACTTTAACGGTGAACTTTTCCCACATGCATATTTGCATGGATTAAACACTGCAGTGATAGCTAAGAAATGAATTATCTTCACAGAAATGAAGCCCCATAAGACTCTCTCATTTCGAATCCAAAATAAACGTTTCCTTCCTCCAATCCAACTCATTCGAGAATCATAACTCCCCCTTCCACCCAGTATTACTCTAACGAAATTCACTAATTCTGCTCGAATCTTATGACTTCTAGAACTCGCCTATATGCCGGAACTAAAACAATGATTCAATTAATTAATTCAGTTAATTAAAAAAACTTTCGTAAGTTACTCGGATCAGTAATTGGTGCATTTTCGAATTAATGGCTGAAATCATCCCTAAACTCTGAAACCGTCTCGTAGAATCGTTTCTCTTCTTAGATGATCCCAAAATCATCATTGTATTTACCTTCGTTTTGGCATCGACCATTGCGTCCTTCTCTTTAAACTCCTCGTTCTCTTCCTCGCCAGCAGCCGCCCTCAACTCACTTCCGACGATCGGTAATTCGCCAAGAGATTTCTTGATAATCTCCATTACACCAATAATTGATTCCTTCGTATCACAATATTCGCCCAAAATCCAAAGTGCTGCACGAAATATCTGAGCACTTCGAATGCCTCCAAATACCTCCTGAATCATTCATTGTATCCACTATAGGTAACGTGCAACAGACAAGCCCCGACTAAAAAGAGTAGAAGAACACGATCAGACCACTATCCAGTGCACAACTAATTTCTGCTGTGGCGCTGTTCTTGTTCGCTGAAGGCAAATGGTAGATGAGCAGGAGATCGGAGGTGAGTTGGAGGTAATGGGGGAGGGAGAATGTTCCCCAACTCTCCAGACTATTTGCTCACTGAATAATAGATTGGATCATTCAAGTTCATGTCTAAAACACCGCGTCTTAAATGCGCCATTTTGCCCACTGCCGAAGAAGTTCCACGACGAAATTTCGGAAAATTCTTTACATGAAATCTCAACCTTCACCTGCAACTGAGCAAGAACCACTGCTCTGAGATGTGGCAGCCTCTGAACCGCTTCCCGAACGAACACAAGAACGTCTTGTGCAGCCGCTTCACAGTCATCAGAAAGGAACTCCATCAGAACGGGAACGATATTAGCAGCCACATCAGGGAATTTGATGGTCGCCGAATGTAGAGTCCGCACCAACATTTGACGATAGCGACCAGTCTCCTCTGCTGTACCGTCTGTTGAACGTCCTATCTCCTGCAATCGGCTTCCTCAGATCATCAGGCAACATTGCAAAATAATGTTTTATACAACATGACACGGTGATGCCTTATTTTCCGTCCTCTCACAATGAATTTTTTTCGACATTCTGTCAAGCTCATCTACGGCTTGAATTTCGAATCTCGAGTCCAGTTCCTCCAGTCACTTCCATTCTCTTTCCTCTCCTTCAACGCCCATGCCAGAACCAGAAATAAGCCTATTTCCCGGTACTTTTTCTCGCCATCATACTGTCATAACCTTTTACACGAGTAAATTGACCTCAAAACGTCCTTAAAAGCGGAATCTATGATGCGAAATCATTGGATGCCTTTGAAATCAAATGGAGAGTTGAATAAAAAGAAGAAATGCCAACCTCAAAGACTTTAACATATCATCCCATCACAATTCATCCCAACTACTGACGATATTCATAAGTTTAAATAATATGATGGACGCATTCCGGAATTCCCCACCTAGCAGCGCATAAGAAACAACGTACCTTTCTCAGAAACATGACCATCTCTTCAACATTTCGTGAGGAAACCAAGTCGAGGGCCAACTGTAGTGTTTTCTTGCGAACTTCCAAATCCGATGCCGACAGCACCCGAAGTATGTCCATAACTAGTTCGCGAAGTACCTTCTCACTTTCCGGTGATAAGCGCAAATCGATCAAACGATCGAGCACAATCAGCTAAATTACCGATCGTGACTGATTCAAAATAGCAATGTTTCCATTAGTCGTGTAAATAGCGTTCAAGTAATTCTATTACCCCCTTTGAAGGTTCAATGGTAGGCTCCTTTACGGTTTACCATCAATTGTCGCAACTAGCAAAAATAACCTTCCTTTCAGATTACCCTAAACAACTTCTTGAGGTCGAAATTGGTTAACGTGGGATGCAGAATACAGCAATCAGATTCCGTAAATTTCATGCTCCGGACCATTTCCTGCATCATTCAGCACCCTCAAAACTGCATCGTTGCCTCACAATTCCCAAATTTCCCCCACCGTCCCTTCCCATTCAGCATCCCCTCTTCAACCGCTTTCGGTATTCTCAACAGTCAGCCCTTACCTTAACATTGTTATCCGACTCCTTCACTATCAGCTCTATATAGGCTGATGCGGCAGCTCTGATAGCTGTCGGTGCTGAGCTAAGTGTGACCAGAGTACCAGCAGCTTCGTATCGCACCGCCGCCGATGACGATTGCAGGAGGTTGTAGACGCATCGAATAAAACGTGCACGTTCCGTTGGATTTGCATGACATACCTCAACAGAAACATTTCTTAGTAACTACAACAATTATCGCAGTTATAGACGGGGGAAACGACATGCTTCTCCCCTCGGCCAGCGATTCAACTCCCAATCGCCGATTCGAGAGACGTTTTCGGAGAGTCGCGATCGCTTTTAACTGTTTAATCCCCACTACGATGACGGATTTGTTCATGGCCACGTCTGAACAAGCCTACTAATGTGCACTTGATATTAAAGTGCAATTTGACTTCGCATATTCAGCCTGCCGGCAGACTAGATATGTGACATTCCTCATCGTTCCTCATGATCTCTCTCCACTATAGATCCATAAACAACCCTAGAAAATACCCTTGAAAAATTTACCTTATAGATCAATTCGACTATGATCAGTTGAAGTATATCGCCGAATGAGGTGACCTGATCGATAACTTCCGAGAGATAATCCAACGCTCTATTCTGATCCACATGCAATAGCATCATGAAAGCGTTACGCTTACATGACGCATCCTGTTCACTATTCAATACGTTCGAAATCAATTCCGGTGCATCCGGAATTAAAAATTCGAAATTCCCTAAAAAGAGATTCTCTCAAAAATTCCAAATACCTCATAAATAACGCTATATTATAAATACGACCATAGTGGTGATACCATAGAATCCATAGAATGAAGCAATTTCTATTTATTCTACAAAGAGAGAATATTCTCTTTAAGCTCTAAAATCGATCCCATCGATCTGACGATCATTTCCAAGTTCTGAGAGCAAAATTAATTCACATAAAACTTAACATATCCATAATTCCCACCTATTTCCTCAATAATCCATCAACCATCAATTACATTCACTATATATGTCATATAGATCGCCTAATTTCATCCAATAAATCCAAGACTTTCAGCACATTTCCCACGACGAAACAATCGATAAAATTCACATCTCACCTCGAGCAAATCAATAATGCAAACTTGAAAGATATCAGTAAAATATATAGTTCTCATAAAAATAATCTTCTCATATAAAATCAAATAATAAATAAATGATAAACAATAAATAACATACTATAAATGGTAAATATAGCGAGTACTGCATTCCTTCGAACATATGAATGACGATGTTCAAGACATGATCGGATCGCCGGCATTAGAGGCTCCAATAGTTCGGGCTCACGCAATTTACACAAAAATCTAAAACTTCACGAACTGAGGAAAAAAGTGTGACGTGTAAGCACTCATGTCATTAGCTACCTCAGGTCACAAACCTTCACAACAAGGATGACCGTTCGCCAAAGAGTCAGGAAAAATTAGAACTGCACTTGGACTGCTTATAAATGCCGGATGCAAATCGACGATGCTGTGATATATAAAACATATGGCAGTAAAGAGCAAAGCATAAAAACTTCCAAAACTTCTATTTATTGCTGAGTGACCAAGATGACGAATACAAATTGAATCCCCTCAATAATAATCTTATAATCTTAAGAAAATACAAATTACGAACTCTCAAATACCCCGATCAATGTCAGCTGAACGGAGAGACTCTTTCCGGTACCCAATTAGCATAAATCTGCCTCAAAGAACGCTCCTCTGGAAGCATTCAGACTCTCGCCGTTCGCCTCAACTAAAGCAAAGAAAAAATCCCCTCCGGGAAGAGATGGGTATAGCGAAATGGGATGAAGCATGGGTAAAAAGATACCCCAGCAGAAGAACATTACCTAAATCAACGGGCATTCAGCCGATTCACATCGCTTTGAGGTCAACAATTCACTTTACGATTAAAAAAAGAAATAAACAAACAACCGAATTATCGACTATAGATAATAGCAAATACCTAAGCGTAGAACCACGAATAAACTCGTTCGGATGTTGAAGATCCTTGCGATACGCATCGCATACTAAAATCATTTCGTGAAGAAGTTTTCCATCTGGCGTCGTCTAAAAAATCATGGCAATTAATTCCTAATTAATGACTAAGCTTTATGAGAATAAATGATGCTCAGATTGATTGCCTTTCCCACTTGGGCCCACTTCTTGATCGCCTTTCCCACTTGGGTCCACTTCTTGATCGCCTTTCCCACTTGGGTCCACTTCTTGATCGTCTTTCCCACTTGGGTCCACTTCTTGATCGCCTTTCCCACTTGGGTCCACTTCTTGATCCCCTTTCCCACTTGGGCCCACTTCTTGATCCCCTTTCCCACTTGGGCACACTTCTTGATCCCCTTTCCCACTTGGGCACACTTCTTGATCCCCTTTCCCACTTGGGTCCACTTCTTGATCGCCTTGATCGCCTTACAAACTTGCAAAATCCCCCTCTTTAAGAGTCAACAGCGTGGATTATCCGCAGCAAAAGGTTAGTGCCACAAATAACTTAACGAAATAGCAGATCGGCATTTAACGTTACGGATCGTTAACTCTCAATTGCTCTATAGGCAAGAATTTCTGATAATTTCATAAAATATATTATGGAAAACTTCTTAATCTCTTCAAATTTCTTCATCTCCATCAGTTTCCCACTCCATTTATCGTTATTATCCTCTACCAATAATTAATAATTAATATTATCCTCAATCAATAATTAATAATTAATATTATCCTCTACCAATAATTATTAATTAATATTATCCTCAAGCAATAATTAATAATTAATATTATCTTCAAGCAATAATTAATAATTAATAAAGCTATCAAACCATATCGATCGGTGGAATCTCATAAATTATGAGAGCTAAAAAAATTAATATTCATATTGTCATATCGTTAATTTGATAATACTGTGAAATTGCTTAAATATCTCTAATCATAGCAACTAAATAAATAAATAAATAAATAAATGAGAACTATGGAAGTCGAAAGCAATGCAAAATTTCTCTCCAACTTAAGTTTCTCCTCGGGAAATTTTCCCCATTAGAAGATAAACTTCGAAATTTCCCCTTCCCTCCCCTCCCCTCCCCTCCCCTCCCCCTCCTCTTGAAGCAAAGGAAATTTTGAGGCAAGAGAAGCATCTTCAAGTATTTTCATCATCCCTAACATATCGTCTCATTGCTAAAGCTATAAATGAGCTTGAAGAAGAGAACAACGAGAACTTGTCGCACCTTTGGAACAATCTCCCAAAAGAGAAGAAGAAGCTTCTTGATCGTATGATCGGCGGTAGGCAAGCAAAATCGAATAACGTACATCATTAAGCCTTGACCCAATTTTTCACCGTTCATTAACATCATAATTAATTTCTTTAGTGCTTCCGCTTTTGCTTTATTATCACCTGAAATATTGTCGACCTCTAACTTGGCATCGAAGAATTCATAAAGTGGCCTGAAGAACATGGGTTATTAGAAATAATTTACATAGTTGAAACTTCGAGAAGTTGAAGCTCAGATCATACATGAAAGTCGGGAACTTCGGTCAAACTCTATCGGTTAGCGAAAGATTCACGTTCACGAGAATTCAGTCTCGTTCCCTGCAGTTCAGTCTCATCCTCCTCCTCTCTTTCCCCATCTCATCTTTCTCCTCTCTTCCCCATCTCATCCTCCTCCTCTCCTTCCCCATCTCATCTTCCTCCTCTCCTTCCCCTTCTCATCTTCCTCCTCTCCTTCCCCATCTCATCTTCCTCCTCTCCTTCCCCATCTCATCTTCCTCCTCTCCTTCCCCATCTCATCTTCCTCCTCTCCTTCCCCATCTCATCTTCCTCTCTCCTTCCCCATCTCATCCTCCTCTCTTTCCCCATCTCATCTTCCTCCTCTCTTCCCCCATCTCATCCTCCTCCTCTCCTTCCCCATCTCATCTTCCTCCTCTCCTTCCCCATCTCATCTTCCTCCTCTCCTTCCCCATCTCATCTTCCTCCTCTCCTTCCCCATCTCATCTTCTTCCTCCTCTCCTTCCCCATCTCATCTCATCTCATCTCATAGGAATAAATGAAGTGGATAACCTTTTTCAAGTTTCTCCTTCAGCTGAACTTCGCTCGGAAGCTCGAAATCGCTTGGAACGTTTATCAACGTATAACACGGAAGCTCTCCCGACGTCATAGTTCAATCGTTGAAGTCTCACAAACCCTGTAAATGGCTACGCTAAACAATATCACATAGCTATTGCAATAACGTCGAACGAAACATGACCTGAGTGCGGTTCCGCTCTCAAGGAGCCGGATCGGAACCCGACTCCTCCTATGATAATGTAGATTAAGTGTAATCTTGACCCCACAACGGAAAAACACTGCTACACAGCCAACGATCCATTCAACACATCTCCAAAGATGAATGCGATCGCCGATTACAATCAATTTCGCTCTTAGCTCCAGCCGGAGTCAGGAGCGGAAATAAAGCAAATCCGACATATGCAGCACACTTATCAAGGACGAATGATAACATAAGCATAAATTGAGAAATGTGCTCATTCGGATGGAAAAGCTGAGGAAAGGTGACGGACATATTTTAAGGTCAATCTACTTTCACCCTTTTTCGAGAAATCCTTAGCTTGACCTCTTCGACCTCGTAGAACGAAACAACCTCATTCATTCAAGGTTCTTTCTCCCATCTTCGCTTCAACGAAATAAACCAACGTAATTTTGATTGTCGTTGATGAATGTTACGTGTTAGATTACCGTTGTGATGCTCTCAGGTGATTTCCACTCGAAAGTGCCATTACTCGTCGAAAATATTCACAACGGAAACGTTCACGAACCCACTTTGAATTTTTCTCAAATATTATTATCCAGAATTTTTTAAAATTATTATCCATAATTAAATGGAATTGATCCAGAAGTTTCAGGATTTTAAAATGAAGAATTTTTTTTTAAAGAGATATTAATTTGCGCTAAAAAAATGTTGTAGAAATCTAGAAAAAAAATGAATTCGTTTATTCTTTAAAAGATTGTTTTTTTTTTCTCTCTCGCTTACGGTGATTACTGTCTATAAGAGAAATATCATCGAAATAACGCAATTTATGGGAAAATTTTTCATCCGAGAAGATTATTGTCGATGATCTAAATTTTATATTTAAAAAAAATTATATTCAAATTTGAAAAAATAATTTTCCACATTGAAAGATATAATCTGGATATTGATATATCTATATGGGATGAGAATAAATTCGAGATTATTGTGATATATTGTTATTGTGATTATTGCTTTATTTGCTATGGTATTTTGTTTTTTTGTTTTTTTTTAAGTTTATTTTCTCATCATTCAACTTCAACGCTTCTTATTTCTATAATTATTAGATTTTTTTTTAAATGGTACTATGCATAATTGGAGAGTTTTTAAATGGTACCACGTATAATTATAGAGTTTTTAAATGGTACCACGTATAATTATAGAGTTTTTAAATGGTACTACGCATAATCATTCATTTTAAATTCTCATAGCCGCATAATCCACCTTGCATATGTTTCATTTTCACCTCCCGATCGTTGTCTCATCGGCATTTAACTCTATAGTGAAATATTCCGTCGGCTAATCGTCAATATTCGTAAGTGTTCCCCGATTTCATCTTTCTTTTCTTTTACGGACCCAATTGGTATCCTCATGCCTCGTTGAGGTTTCTTCGACTGGCTATACGGTGATTTATGAAAAAAAGAGAAAGGTGAGGGGGTACGTTGAGCTGCAAAGCTCATTTGAGGAGGGGGAAATAGTGTCCGCCTTCCAAATAGGTCGATTATCTCTACAACCATTTCGCCGTATATGGTTTATTCTGCATGATCGTTACATGAAGATAATATCGAGGTGAAGATACCTGAGAGGTGGAGAAACCTGAGAGGTGGAGATACCTGAGAGGTGGAGATACCTGAGAGGCGGAGATACCTGAGAGGCGGAGATACCTGAGAGGTGGAGATACTTGAGAGGTGGAGATACCTGAGAGGTGGAGATGATACCTGAGAGGTGGAGATACCTGAGAGGTGGAGATGATACTTGAGAGATGGAGATGATACCTGATAGTGAATTATGAAGAAATTGATGCCAACGGAGATGAGTATTCTTTATATCCCACTATTAAGTCTCACTCATCTTTCGCTCTCCCGCATCAACGAATAATTGAAGTTATTGTTGAAGTCTCTTAGAGTGCTAATTTTATGAAAGCTTCACATATTTAGCGGAAAATATTGAATACTATAGACCGTTAATATTAGCAAATAAAGTTACAGCAATGATTTGACATCAGCTTGAATGATAGTGAAGAGATGAGATCGTTGTGATTGCAAAAGTTTTTGCACATGCATATTTCATTTTACTTAAAAGCTATGGGAGTTTTACTTATCGTAAATGCTAACGAATGCTTCACTCCGATCGAATAAATTGCGATTATCGCAATGATCGTAGCGATCGTTAATGCTCTAACGAGTTGTATACTCTCATATTTGTTTCATCTCTTCATATGATACCTCCCCGATGGATATTATAATCTCTCATATCTTCAGGATTATAGTGGAAGAGGCTCTATGATCTTGTTTGCTTATCAATTTCTATGTTTGGCTATCTACCGTGATGTTACTCGGATACTCGCGATAGACGAGTTTCTAGTCGGATACGAGTAGTGGGGAATTTTTACGTGAAGAGTTTGATATCATAAAGGAAGGGGAAGCAACGTTTCAATAGTAAATTCAAAGAATTAATGAATCTTAATACTTCAATGCTTGCTGTACCTTAGGTTGAAGACGTACTTTAGTAGAGTTGAGGTTTTTTTTCCCGTTGATCGAAAGAGATTAAAGGTTTAATGCTCGATTAATGATAGTGATTGTTGTTTTTGTATTCATTTAGCTTAATTAGCGTCATCGATTCGATACTTTAACCTCTTTCTATGAGAAATTACTATTTGTGGATATTGTGGATATTGTGCTTTCTATCGGCTCTTCTTGGATTCGTTTTCTGGATCGCTCTTGCTAAGAATCTCCGACTTGTTGAATTCCTCAGTTTCCACATTTCACCTCATTTTTCCTTTAATCCTTCTATAAAGATTAGAGCCTATTGATAGAAATAGATTTTATATGGCGCAACGTTCGGCGAAGAGCAATTAATAATCGAAGTTTTAATTAGTGGAAAGGTCAAAGTAAGGTCAAGGTTTTGCTAGCTGTTTATTTTTGACAATAGTTGGAGTTCTCTTCTGGTACGGTTTACCTTAGGTTCTCATTTCCATTCTTCCGTTCCCTTCCGGCCCTCACCTTTCCTCTTTACCTCTCCTCATCCTCTTTTTTTACCTTTCCTCCCTCTTGCTTTCTCTTCCCCACTTCCTCTTTCTTCTATCGCTGATCACGGCCGACTGCGACGATCAGGAAAGACATGGGTACTTGAAAGTGGTTCGAGTAATGATTAGGAGGGAGGGGGTAAAACTCGTCGCATGAACTGTTGATTAATTATTCTGCCCAGTAATTAACTATGTTAGCGAATTTGAATGAAAGTTACAGAGTGGAGATATTTAAGATGCCTCTTCTGCATTCAGATATTTTATGTCTCATCGGAGATGTTCACTTTGCAGGGGATCGTTGAATTCGACAATCAGAATTGATAACGTTTGAAGAGCTCTGCCTATAGTGGGCAGTAAATATCGCCAATAACGATGGCTAGCGCTGACGAAATCTCTGTATGTTTGCTTTCTTTATCCGCCTATATTATAGTTGGAGGGTTGATTGCCCGCATAGAAATAAGCGGAATATTAGTTAAGGGGGGTCTAGGTATGGTGGTTACTCCCGTATTACCCGTTTGACGAACTTCGATAGAGTATATTCGATGTTAGATTCTTCAAACATAGCTAGTATCCATTGAAATTCGCAATTGAATTGAGGGTTCAAGCGTTTTGCTAGTTTAGGTGGTACTCTTTGCTTATTCTCCCGATTGCCTCAAATAGGCGTTTCATCGTTTATCGCTCTATGGTACCATGGTGGTGACTCATTTCTCGAGGTATTCATGGCGGAATATTCTCTGCGAAGATGATGCAGGTGGAGATCAGGACTAATTGAGTATGATTGAGAGGGAGAGAGAAAAGGTTTAAGTGGTATAGATGTGACTGTACTATACAACGGCTGTACAAACCATTGTGAGTTCTGAAGCCTTATTTTCGAATTTTTATCGTCAAGAAACGCTTATATTTTACTGCAAACTTGTTGAAAGTTCGCAGTTTCAAGTATCTCTCGTGCCTACTTGCCTTGCAAAAGGGGGGAGGGGTTCTTTTCGAAGTCGAACGGTAAATAAATTCAATGAGGGAAGCCGAACGCATCAAAGAATTGGCTTAAGTGACCTTAACTAGATTGAGGAAGGTCAGGAATTGGCGCTTTCACTCTTCAAATTCGGAGCCCGAGCCACCGTTTCTGTTTCATTTCGTCTAGTGGTACCAGTGTTGAACTGTCCGTTGGTACCTTCTTATAAGGATGAGAAGGTACCAAGGGACAATTCAACACTGATTGAATGAGAAGAGGGGAGGGGGGTGTGATTTTGCCAACGGATGTTGCAATCCGCTGTGTAATTTTACGTAATGGCCTCGTATCCTCTTTGCACCTATCTTCACCTTTCTAGTTTTTCTTCTTGTAGTAGATTGGAGGTGAGGGGGGACGTCAGCACTTTCTTCCCGGCACTTGTTGCTCATTTGATATGTCAAAGAGTGAGGAAGCTGTTGCATAAAGCTCCTTCCTTCCCACGATCCCTCTTTTGGCTTCTTCGCTTAGCGTTTGGCACTACGGATCGATCGTTTTGCAGATTCGTTCGACATTTGTCTGCTTTGGGACGATGCGATGTGCTGTGATACGACCGACGGCCGTTTCATCTGACTTTATTGTATTTAATATTAAGGAATCACTTCAAAGACTCTCACTGCAAATCGCTTTCAAACATATATTGAGCGCACAAGTAAGTTGGATCGGAGTTAATAATTCTTATTAATTAGGGCTGATCGATTTTATTGCATTGTTATGGGCGGAAGATGGTTTTGCATAGAACGGAGGATAGGTGTCATATAAGTGTGTATAGAAGTGAGACTAGAAAGGGGGTACGGAGAGAGGATCGCTCACCAATGGAAGTCACGTTGATTATCCGAGTACGCCGATCGTAGCAGTCGGTGTCGAGGCGATCGTCGTATGAGATTCGGTAGTGAGAGTTTTCACTTAACTTTTTTCGAGAGTAGTAATCGAGGTGTACTCTATGGATGGCGTATTTGAATTGATGAGGTTATCATATAATCTGAGATGGAATTAAACAAGAAAAGGTAGTATGGAGTTTGAGATTAAGCACGAGCTAGTTTTTTATTTAGACACTTGGGCGGTATAGTCTATGCTTCGGGAAACTTGATGCTGATCTTGTTGTTGCACTAGTTGTTTGATGTCTCATATATATTTTGAGTCATAAATTGGGGTCGTTATGGATCTATCACAGAGAGAGGCCTGGGAGAGGGGGTATCCGAAGTTGCGGTGAGGATAAACTCGAGTTCACGCTCGTTCAACAGAAATTGCAGCTCACGCTTCGTTTGCGGCAAAGACATGTTCGTAAGATTATGAGGGAGTGTGCTTAAGAGTCCGATATGATCCATGCTATTGGTCCTCCACATCGTCTTCTTCGTCCATAGTCCTAAGCAAACAGGATTTTTTGAATGTATTTCATCGAGACGTGACCTTTACGGCACCAGTGTATGGACTGCGATTCGTCGGTGCTGGCGATCCAGTGGTGCTCATCTGCTATGCGATACGCGTGATATATGTCCTGCAACGCCATCGTCCCTTGCGTTACATCACTGTATTCTAGATCTCTGTGGAAGGCGTCGAACGAGGCTTGATATTGCTCGTGAATCAGTACTGTGCGAGGCGAGTTCGCGATTCATTACATATGAATTCGTCTCCGAGTGCTGCTATCACCGGTGTTAGCCCATATTTCGATCCGGACAGTATACGCGTTTGTCAAAAGTTCCAATTGTTTCTTTTCGTTTTTCTTCAAACTGTATTGTGAGAGGAGAGATTTTTGCAGTGATATTTAAGCGTATATAATCATTAGTTGTCCATCCTTATGATCCGTTTTTCGTTCGTATCCGTTGACGTTTTATATGAGCGCAATTCATCGTTTCCATCGGCGGAATATATTGTTTAGGTCCGTGGAATGTTGAGATTAAAGTACACCAACGGTGTCGATCTAGAAATCGCTGAATTCTTTTTTGTGCTTTCCTCGACCTCTGACTTCCGAAATAATGTTTCCTAGTGGAGACACCGAATTTGCGGATACTGCCATCAAGCCGTTTGCGCTTCATTTTTTAAAGTTACGCGATTGCCCTTAGTTTATCAAAGAGAGGATCGTTCGCGATCGGAAGATGTGGAGGAATTTTTCATGGAGGGCGATTAATCTTATTTTATTTTGTCCCATTCTGAAGTGCTCGGATGCTTTTATTTCATGTAGATCGTATATTCATTGTTTTTTCTTGACATTGAAAGATCTGGTTTGATTGGGAACTCATTTCCGGCTAGAAATGATGATTTTGCAATTTCTTTACTACCTTCCCCTTGATTGCCCTTCCTGAACTGTATATTTTTCAGAGAAGGCTAGATTGGGAAAGCTTCAGTTAGATTTTGCCCTTCGCTTGTTCATCCAACGAAAACTTGCATCTTGGAGGATTTGAATACTACATCTACATTGCGGATAATTGCTAGGCGATACAGATTTTGGCATGGATTCAGCTCCGGAATGTTTGTGATGTAAGGATGGGAGAGGGGAGGGGAGGGTGTAGGGTCAGTTGGGTGAGGTATTGTGTTGCTTATCTGGATCCGAAAATTAAATAAGTAACATGATTCCCTTGATATTAAGGGAAAAGATGGTTTGCTTTATTTGAAGAGTCAAAAGGGAGTTATTAATTGCCGTGAGAATATTAAGAAATGCTCAGTTATTCTATGTTGAGTGGGCGAGAGCCAGTTCGGCGATGTGGGTTGGAGCATATATCAGCTTTCATCCCCGTTCACACTTTTACTATCCAATATGGATTATTCGGTGTTAAGTATGGCAGTGGTCTTCGAAAGGCTTCATTGGGATGTTGAACCCTGTAGGGCACATATGGTACCTAGCTCAAAAACGATGGAATAGGGGAACCTTCTCAATATATAAGATTTGAGATGTCGCTTTGGAGGTATATTGTGGTCGATATCAAAGCTTGTGGAAGAGAAGATTTAATGAAGTTGAACATGACGCTGAGCAGTGTGCAACAACGAAAAGCTGAAGGTGTACTCGTTTCGAGAATCACACAATCGGCAACAACTCATGAGCCTTTCTTGAGTAAGTTCTGAATAGAATATATTGCGCTAAGCGGATAAAGAGTCTGAGTCATCTATTTGGGAGGCGATTGTCCATCGAGGTAAGTCGTAAAGTTGGTTTGGCAACTTAGTTAGAGCAAAGATTTGCTTTTATTTGTATATTTCTGCAGAATTTAGCCGAAAATAGCGAGAGCTTCTATCTGGAGTCGGGTTTCGATCATAGAATATTGTGAATAGTCAGTGGCACATGTTGGAAGAGTATGCCCGAAATGGCCTCACTCTCTGGAAGTGTATATAAACGAGTCCTCTATCTGGCGATAATTTTAGCCCTAGTGTAGATGCTGTCTTTATTGGATCAGTAATGTCAGAAGTACCATAGATTGGTAGGAGTAAGGGAATAATTGGTTCTTTTATTGGAGACTTTCTGCTTTATCGAGCATTAATTGAGAGTATTTTTGCCTTATTGGGATATACGATTCTAGATTTTAGTATGGAAGCTTTGATGTGGGCATGAGAGGATTGATATTCACATTCAGCCGTAATGAGCGCCGACGACTATATGATGTTGCTACGTGAGTTGGAAGTGGTACCGAATACAGGTCATGCTAGTGCACCACTGAGGCAGCAGCTAGTGAACACCAGAGCTGCACCTGCAGCTCATGGTGAAGTTGGTCACGCTCATCCAGCTGGAATTAAGGTAATATTTGATGATTTAGAGTTGATTCATGGTGATATGCTTGAGCAAAACATCGTGATATATTATTCAAGTTAGGCGCTAAGGGGAGATTTCATCAACAACAAGCGAAGAATTTGTTGTGTACCTTGATCGCTTATATGAGGAACGCTGGTGATCTAACTTATTGAATGCTGAGGAGTAAATTGTATGGGAAATTGCTTGAGGCTTGAATATCGTCATTTCCATAGGGCAAAAAAGAGATAATGAACGATTTAAGCCTCAGTTAATCTATCTTTCTAATGTAATAGACAGTTAGGAAACTATGCTAAGTAACTGGCAACGCTGATCGATTATATAGCCAAATGAAAGTCGCTTCGAACGTTGTGATATTTTCTTATCGAAGTGGGAGGGGATGGGATATTTGTTTTTTGAAGAAAGAAAAGTGTAGTTACAGAGACGTAGCACGGATTATGATGGCGAAGCTGATCGGAAAATATCACGAGCGGGTCGTGGTTCGAGACCTCCTTCACCACCGCTAATAACTGTGCCGATGAGACTCAGAGAAAATTCTCCACAAAAGCCGTGCAATCTTGTGACATCCTCACTTATCCAGGTGGCTCCGTTTTCCGTCTTTTAAAAGAGTTGGCCTGTCTCGTTTGTGGCTTCGTTGAGATACAGCCAAGTGAGTAAGATAATACCTGTCTTTGAGGATCGTTTTGATTTCCTAGTAAGTGGAAAGTTAAGTTCGGATGTGGTCGATCTTTCTAATCAAATTCGATCACTTGTTGACTCAAGCAACCGATCGATTGCCTCTTATGATCGACCGGTCTAGCATATATTCGTAGATTTTGCGCTCGAGGTATTTGATAAGTAAATGTCCGCCATATATGTTAATCGTTTTGAATGAAAATGAAGCATCTTTGCAATGTGATGCTGAAACGGTGCCTAGTTTTCAGTCTTCGGCGCCCGGCAAATGCTCGGAGCCGAGACAGGTGAATTATGTGCAGTCGAAGACGGGCAGACAGCAGATGCCTGTTTCGATTCAATCTACATCAACATTGATCGCGAATGCGCCGTTAGAATCTCGACACTCCGCCGCTGGAGGGACGCCGAATACAAATGGAGCAGCGGTGCATGGTGTCACGCCGCAGAGCAGCGAGTCGGCGAGTGGAAGTGAGGAGAGGCGAATCACAAGATTGGCTGCTCAACGCAAGGTGGTACATACTATCGAAGAGGATGATGATCCTGTTAGTATTTTCGTTTTACTGCAGCGATATGGAAATGAAATGTGACGAGAGAGATGGTTGAACGACAAATTGTTCCAGTGGATTTTTCTTTAAATGTACTTTTTTTCAGGTCATTTTGTATCGATCGTGAAGTGACCAAAGGATGGGGGGGGGGGGGGTGGCAATAGTTTTTTTATTCGATAGAAAATAGTAGATATATGAAGGCATACTGGAGGATTATAGATAGTATAGATGGTCCACAAGTGGATATCATACTCGCCACTCTCGAATATGTGAGTAGACCAGGTCTTACCCACAAAAGGATAAGCAGATTCACCGAGTTAAGGTAGATTTTCGTGTCGTTTCATCAATTACTGATCCTGCTGATCTATTTTTTGCTGTTTTCGATAGTTCTGTGAAGTATTTGGGATTGAAAGGAAGTGTATCAAAAGAATGAAGTTCATGATTAGGTGGGTTATTGAATGAATCAGTGTTGACAGCCTGGCGATTCAGTCGATGGAAGATATTATCACCGGCAATAAGGAATATTTTCAGAAGTGTTCACGCGATTGCATCGTTAATTATGCAAATGAGTTGAACGATTATGTGTGCATTAAATTGTACAAGTTCTATTTGTCTTTAAGTCGAGGTCTTCCTTGGGATTCTTTGGTATACCCTTGGTTTCTTGGTATTGTCTTTAAGTCCTCCTTGGTATTTTTTTATGTTCTTGGGGGTTTTGGGGCTTAATTGTGACCTATCTCCGTATCTCGTTTCTGTTTAAGTTGCTATTTCAGTTCGGTTTAGTGGGTGGTTTTTTCGTTTTTTTGCATTTTACCCTTAAGGTTACAGTGTTGATCGAACCTTCCAGTTGGTGGTTTTTGGTTGATGGTAAGGCGATATGTGTAGGTAAGAGGTGGCAGTCGACTTCAGCAATCCCACACCTCCAGATCTCCTTCGAACACTCCTCATTCGCCTCAAGTATCGCGGATCATGAGGAATCACTGAATGAAGTTTTATGCTGGAAAGGGTTTTGAATATTTCAGTGATTTAATCACTGTCAGTAATTTCATTGGTGCAATCTAGTGAGAGTCGTTGCAGAAGAAAGCAGCAACATCGGAAGGTTGCCTCATAATATACCCGAATGGTGAACCGGGAGCCGTTCCGGTTCATTTCGCAGATGTGGAGTGTCTCAAACCGGAGCAGATGCTCAACGACACTGTGATCGACTTTTTCCTAAAATACATTCATCGCGAACTTGTTCCGCCTGAAAAGTTTGTTCTCGTTTGATTTTGAGTACCCTACTTAACATAATAAAATTCGCAAGTGAACAACCTCTTGAGTTAGAACGGAGGGGAGGAAAGGCTCAAGGAGGATGGTCGCCAAAAAGTAGGATGTTTTCATTTGATTTTAACTTCCGATCAGTATATGAAGATCCGTGAATTGCTTGGAGAATTGATGAATTTATGGGATTATTCATGATCGTATTTATTTTATCCTAAGTTCGACTCCATTACTCCTTCTTTCCGCTCCTCAAATTCGTTGTTTGTCGAGGCTACTTCAGTGATTGTCGAGTATATTGACGATATTGAGCGATCGTTTCATGGTTTAGGGCTGAATTAAATATTAGAGCACTCTGCAGAATGATTGCCGAATAGCGGTCACTTTGGGCGATTGAATGGGATATTTTGATGAGCTGATATAGCAACTTGCTGATATTTTCAGTGTATTTGTTGTTTTTACTAGGTTTCCATTTTAGGCGCTCCTCGATATTCATATTCAGTTCGTTTTTCTATGGGAAATTAACGAACAATGGTGGAAATAATCCTCCACAAACGGCAACTGCACGAAATAGATGGGTTCGTCTTTTCATGAGAAAACTCTAGTGGGAGTTTTAGGAGATGGGGCAGAGGAGTTTCGAGGAGTTGTTTTCATGGGAAAGGATATACGAGAGGACATGGTCGATGGGAAGAGGACGGAGAAAATATTCAGACAGTTGGAAGAATTTTTGTTTACGTTCACGAGGGCCGTAGAATGGGAAAATTGCTCCTTCAGCTTGAGTTCTGATCGCTTGTAGATATATACATATTGCCGGCGGGCATCGTTGGCACCAGTTCGTTGGCAGTTATCCTCGTCGGGATATATCTTCGTGAACGTAGTTGTTGGCTAGAGAGTCCATATGTGAAAGGTGAGGGAAAGAGTAGAAAAAGGACGATGGAGTATATGCGCCACTCGGAGGGTGACATGAACGCTTCATTTTTTATATGGAATCCGTCAGTGAGCCAGGACTTTGTACGGATTGTTTTGCGGTAAGTGTGGAGTTGTGGCATTGCTCGGGGTGAAACCAAGAAATTGAGCTCTTCGTAGAGATAATATGAATGGCCGTGAATTGTCTCCAGCAAGAGAGTCTTGGTCACTTTAAGTATTGGTGGTTGTTATCTTTAATTGTGACGCCCTTAAAGGGCCATATTGTGTTCTTCATTTATAGGGATATGTGAGGTTAGTGACATTCTATTTCTTTGCAGATTGTTTCCAGCTATAAATCGGTCCGAACGTGGACTAAGAATGTCGATTTGTTCAGCAAGGATTATATTGTTGTCCCTATCAACGAAGATATTCATTGGTTGGTGGTTTGTTTTGATGAAGTTGGGGACGGAAGAAGAGTAGAACTCCATAGCGATCGGAGGGGATCGCTTTGGAAGGAATGAACAGTGATCAGTTTTGTTTCGTGAAAGTGGAGGAGATTGTAGTATCCGACTTTGTGAAAGTGAGTTCTAGAAGTGGAGATTAAGGCATGGTGACTACTGGTGCGGGGAGGAGTTTGAGCAGATGCTTTCTACTCCGTCTGATAAAAAGGAGGAGAGGCTTATCTCCATCAATAATAGAAAATTCAGATCACGAGCGAATTTTACTTCATTAATTTGACAATTTTTGACCTCGAGGTGCCATGCGTGAACTCTTGTTTTCCCATTTCTTTGAAGGATATTTTCTATGAAGGATCGAACCGGAATGATTGGTTATTGGTAAGGTAGCCACATTTGTTTTTGTTATATTTGCTGGAGGCTAAGGAACGATATATTACACTGTCTTCAGTTGTAATTTGATTGTCTTATTTGGGTTTGTCTACGCTCAGTATTTACCTGCTAAGATGAAACCCCCAGAAGGACCTTAATCTAGTTTCTTTGCTTCCTGATTGAGTGCTTTATTCAGATGACTTTCAGGTATTTGGCGATAATCGCGTATCCGTGGGCTGCCTTAGTGGACTCGACCAGTTCGAACGGAGGATTGAAGAAGACTCAGATCATCATCTTGGACTCTCTCATCGACAACCTTGATCCGAAAAGGCATCTTTCGTAGCATCAACTGCATTTTCTCCTTTCCATAAGAAGAGTAATTTAAAGGGAAGGAGGGAGGGAGGGGGGGAGAGATGTGTTTGCTGCATTGAAGAGATCGCATAAGAAGGAGATATACGAAATTCTCAAACATAAAGGATTGTGCGCAAGTTGGAGAGTGATAAGAATATGAATATTTAATTCATATGCCGGAAATTAGTGAGGATTTGATGGCGATTGCCTGTAAATCGCTTAAATAAATTTAGTCAGTATAAATCTTTTCTTTAGTAAGTAAAGGATAGAATTTGTTCGACGAAGAATGGTGGAATAGGAAAGTTGACTATGCGTTTTTTATTTCAAACCTAAAAGCTGATGCGTTTTCCAGGTTTTCAGCATTTTGGAACGATACTTCAGAAATAACAAGCAATTCGGGTTTAGTTGGAAGTTATAAAGGAGATATTCGAGTTGTACCTCGGGAAAATGATAGTTTTGTAATCCATTGCTGTTTTATTTCTCTTTTATTTCTTCGGAAGAGGAAAAATATATTTTGGAAGTTGAGCTCTTTAAGAGTGGAGTGGAAGATCTTCCGGAGGTATATAATCTTCTTTGAAAGGGTGATGAGAGAATATATCTATTTGCAGGAAATATACGGCACAGATTCTGAGGGATTATCTGGAATGTGAATATAACGATAAGCGAAAACAGAAGGCACCACCTGGAGAGAGCTTTAATAAGAGTCGAGTGGAAAAGGTTTGTAAATAGGTCATTCGTTAGGGGGTAAAACAATCGTTTGTTATGGATTTTTATTAGAAAAGATCGGAGAGTTATTAGATGGTTTGATGGCTAGTCGACTAGAAAAGAGCTGAGTGAGGTCTAGAGGTGTGACTAGATGAGTGAGGTCTTGTGACGATTTCTCCGTATTTCATAGTATTCAACCTGTTATGTGTACTTTATTGATGGGAAATGAGAAAGAAGAGAAACTACAAGCATTACTAATGGTTTCTTTGACGTATAAGATGATTGAAAGTGTTTTTTTAGAGGCTTATTACTTTGAATTTTAGATTATACCACGGGGAGTGCCTCAACAAAGGAATTATACTGATTGCGGTTTATTCTTATTGAAATATGCCGAATGTTTCCTTACGAAGCCACCTTTGGTGAGTTGGAATTCGTCGTTTGCTCCGTTTTTTTGGAGGAGGAGAAGGAGATGAGGAAGTAGTTGTTCTTTTTTTCGAAGTGACTATAGTACCTGTGTATTTTCTATTGTTAATCCGGGAATAGGATTACCTCTAATAGGTGCATGGAAACTGATTTCCGTTAGAGTGTTCCTTAGTGGTATGAATATAGTCTGTGGATTTCTTGAGCCAGGTCCAGCAAAATCTTTAGCTTCCTTTCGAAGAAAGCAAAGGAAAGACCTTTCGTAAGATCGCCACCTTGTCGTTCCGAAGTATACAATGAAAGTATAGGTTTTTATATTATTATCTTAAAATGTATAGATAAGAGTTTAACGATAGAATGAAATTGGCAAAGTTGATCGATTTTGAGAAGTAGATCGTCGATTATGGAAGAGATTAAATGGAACTATAAGCGATGAATAATGAAATTCTAGTTGGTGACACGATCGGATTCGTTTCTTCGTTGGTATCCACGATTCAATATTAAACATAAGCGTAACTCGATTTTGCAAAAGATTCGATCGTTATGCGAAGTGGAAAAATGGACGATGTATGAGAGATTTTCCGAAATGCGTGGTGAATCAACACCAGCGATTGAGATATTGTCACCGACGACGGCCACAGCGATCGTACCTTTCCGATCGCGTAAGTCGTCAACTTGATTTTACAACGGATATGAGAGAGGGGTTTTTTCATTAGCTGTGATGCCACATGGTACGTCATTACTCATGCTAGATTGTTAAAGAGATGGTATATCAGAAGACCGAAATGGTTAGATTTGCAACCACGTGGATCGGTGGAGGTGCCCGTTTATTATTGATTCGTTTCATACCTTCACTTCAGTCTTCTCGCTACTTCTAAGTGATGAGAATGAAAGCTCTCTTAGGTTAGGGTCAGGGTTCTTTTTATTTTCATGTATTTGCATTTTTAAGTATTATTTTATAATTTATGAGATGAGTGCTACATCTATGGGAGTGTTGTTGATATTTTACCCAGCATCATTGATGTCCCTCCTTGTTGGACAATTTTCCCCTCCTGAGACGCCTTTGGAACATAGATTTTTGCGAGAGAGTAATAGAAAGCAGCGGGGGAAATAGATTACTTCAAAGCGGACTATCATTGAGGAGAGCATCTAGATTGGGGATTACGGTGAGGATTACGGTCTTCTGGATGGTGATGCAGAAGACGTTATTTCTCAGGATAGTTCAACGAATTTCAGATTGTTACGGAAAACGTTACACCCATCTCTTTCCCGTCCCCCCCCCCCCCCCTCCCTCCCCTTCTCCCCTCCCTCCTTTGGCTTCCCTCACGTTCATTTAAGTCATTTTTTGTTCTTAGAGGGGAACTGTTTTATGTTGGCAAGAATATTTTCTCACCTACTTCATCAGTTTTATCGGAAACGAGGCATTTTTTAGCATCTCCGAAGCCACGCCTTCGATCCTATAGTGCCGGCGACGAGGAGGAGCGGCAGACAAATATTCGACGGCCGTTGACTCCGTAATGAGCTTGCTGCAGGACTAACGGCGAGCCCTTTGACCTTTGTGATCTCAGGCGATCGTTGGTCACCTTTCAAGCTTGGTGGTGGTTTATTGCCGTTCTCTACTTAAATTTCACGTTTATGCATATGCGGTTGAAGTGGTGTATTTCTCACTTCTTGGACATCAAAAGGAGTTGAGAATGGAAATTTGTTTGTATCCTTATATTATGACATTCTTGATGCGTGGTGTTCTCATCTCAGTGTTTTTCAAGATACTTGTAGAAAGCGATATAAACTTTCAGCTGTGCTTATGAATTGATCCAGGTTGATAGAGGTGGTATTGCCCTTTGACCTATAATCTTTGGTTTTTTGAATGGTGGTACGAGAAATCTTCGGTTGTTTAGATAAGGTTGCTTGGGGGGCTAGTGGGAAGAGGAACGATATCGGCAATCGTATCTTTATATGAAGCGGGTATGATTTACCCCCTCGCCATTTGTTATGTTTATCTTTTTATTCAATTAATAATGAATATTTAAGATGTTTAATTGTATATCTTTGCTCTCTAACTCATTATATCATAGCAATTAGATCATTTTTATAGATTAAAAAGCATAAATTGAACCCGCAAATATTTTCTCTTTATATTTTCATAGAGTCTTTTTCCTCATTTTTTTTATCTTCCTTGTTTTGCGCCGTCGAATCCTCTCGTATTCCTCTTTGATTTCTCTCCTCTTCTATTGGAGCCGTTTCTCTCGCCTAACGTCTCCTCCCCTTCTTTGTATATCTTCTTCGCAAGTCGATTTTATCCTATTCGATTTCGAGTTCCTCTTTTTCATGAAAGTGCTTTTAGATGGATGATGGGAGCGGATCATTTGTCGCTTATCGATGGGAATTTCATCTCTCGAAGAGTTTGTTTCGTTATTTTCTATCCCCCACTGATATGACGTTTGCTCTCATTCCCTCTTCTCAGCCCCTTTTATCGTGGATCCTTTCCCATTTATCGTACCTCTACGGCTCTCTCATCACCCTTCCCACCTTTCCGGTTATAATTTCTTTGCTACTTCTATCGGTTATCGTTTTTTCCCCTTCGTTATTATTCTTTCCCTCATTCTCTCTCCGATCACCGTTATCCTCTATCCGATCTATTATCTCGCCGATTGCTAAATGCCTTTATGCCCACTTCTTGTGGATACTTTCTTAGTATATTTCTTGACTAAGAAGTGCAAATTATTTAATTGTAGAGTTATTCATTAATCTTTGAAACGATTCATTGAGCACTTTTGTTTGTAAACTTTATTACGAATAGTTGAGAATATATATATTAGTAATTGCGAAGTAGGAATTTATTGTTTTTACTTACTTATTGAACTCATCAATGGCATAGTAAGTCGTTTGAATTGAATTCTATTGTACTCTTAAGTGATGAGAATTTTGATAGATGTGAGAGGAGGAGATCTACAGTGATAACTTCTATTTTACTAATGGTCACATGACCCCCGTATCGATACGGATCGCTGACGATACGGATCGTTGACGATACGGATCGTTGACGACACGGATCGTTGACGGATACGGATCGTTGACTTCGCTCGCTCCCTTGTTTCTTCAAAAATAGACGTCAGAATTTCTTCAGTAGATTTGAGGTTTTTATTATTCTCTTAGGTATTCGATGTGACCACATTTGTGGGCATTTTCTCAATGGATTATTCACATTTGCGAAGTGTTTGTCGTCGAGAAATTTCGCATTATTTTTGTCTGTTCTCATTGTATTGCATATTTAAACGTTTTTTATTCATTAATAAAGTAATTTAATTCGAATTTCATTATTGTCTTTCTCGAAGAATATTAAGGCGTTTTCACTCGCCTTAATTGGGAATATTTTTCCGTATTCTTATGATTGATTGCTTGGCGGAAATCGGGGAATTCATAGATGTATCGAGGGAATAATTCGCCATAGAAGCAGTAGGTTTCAACGAGGCTTCTTTACCGGCAACGATGTTTTCTTAGTCGCCTTATCGTATCGGCATCGATGATACATATCGAAATCGAATAGCTTAGAAAATGCAATGAAATTGAGATATAGCGTATAGGATAGCGTTATATGGAGGATTTGCTAGCTTGCTCGATTGAGTTTTAGGTGATTCGCAGATAAGATGGGATTTTTCGAAGTATTTAGATCGCTTGAAATAGAGAAAGTTTCATCTTTATTTCGTGATTTATCGGTAATTTATGAAAGCGGTTGGTCTCACTGACGATTTGGGAAAGCGCATATTGTGTGTGCATTTTATTGTATTCGTCTTATGAGCGATTATTTGTTCGGCGTTCTGCGGTATGAATTTCAGCTCCATTTGACCTTTATAGGAAGTTGAGTATTGCTGCCCTCAAGCAAATATTACCCTCGGGTATTTGTCATCTCTCTCAGTTGCCTTTTTGACTTAAGAGACACTTGACAGGACGAAATTTTTACCGTTTAGTAGACGGCAGAGTGGTCGATGGCGACCTCCATCGACATTAGGTTGTAGTTGATCTGTGGGAGTGATTTCAGGTGAATTGATTTGGTGATCGGTGAGCCGAATCGCTAGAGAACAACCATGTCGATAATGAGCTATAACGGTGGCACGATCCTCGCAATGGCAGGAAATGAATGTGTCTGTATTGCAACCGATCTTCGTCTTGGTGAACAGATGACCACGATTGCAACCAACGTTAAAAAGGTTGGTAATGCTCGCAAATTCACTATTAAAACATAGGAAGGGGGAAATTTTTAGGTATCAGTGGATGGAAAAGGAAGAGAGAGAATTTTCTGTGAATTGATCGGAAAAATTAGAGCATTCCTTGTTATTTTTTGGATAATTCCTGGTCGGCAGTTTCTAAGTGGGCTTTTCGAAGTGGGGGAACGGGAAGGAAGAGTGACGGGATGTGCTAAGCAGGAAAATTTTATCTTAAGCAATCGGGTCATCGATGGTGGAATTGGCCGTTTAGGTGCTTTCTGACGATATTTAACTTTCAAGATGTCAGATGTCTATATCTGACTGATTTAAGGGTGATTTTCATTACATGAAAAGTTCGAGGGACGACTTCAGGTGATGATCTGTGCACATTGGAGAGGTATTATTTATTTGTTGACCTTTTTATTCGCTAAATTGCATTTTAACAAGGAAGGCCGAACTTGTCGGCGAGACGCAGATTCCATCTTTTCTATTGTTTCATCGTCACTTTTCCGCTTTTAGTTGATAGATTTGCCTTTTATGAAGGTGCATTAATAATTTGTGTATAAATTCAAGCCGACTAGGTGGATTTTACAGTCGTCTACAATTCGGTTGTTGGTTTGGATGATTGGGCAATTGGGTAGTCTAAAATGTGAGCCTCTATCTGATTGCTGGGGTTGGAATTTTATGATCGATTGTGCCAATTTGACGGAAGGAACAACCGAATGAACGGCTGAATCGGTCTGACACTAATGGAAAATCGAAGTGATTTGATTGATAAGCCTATAGGCGCAGTTATTAATAGGCAGATAAAGAGCGGAGGGCAGGATATTCCTCTGTAGTGTTATTTATTTTCTACGATCATGTTATCGAATTTCAGGTGCATAAGTTGGGTGATAGAGTCTATATCGGACTTGGTGGGTTCTATTCAGATGCGAAAACGGTACTCGACAAGATCCTCTTCAGGAAAAACTTATATGAATTACGGGAAAATAGGAAAATCAAGCCCGAGGTGAGTATGAAAATATGAGAGTCCATTTATTCTGCGCATGAACGACGATATCGTTTGGTACTTGAGCATTATTCCATGGCATAATCTTTGCGGCAATGTGACAGGAGTACAACGTTTGAGACTGTAGAGGTTTTGCCATTAGCTCATTGAAAAAATTGGTATGCATTAAATTTTTCGATAATTGATGGTGGGTAGCTTCAGTGTTTGCTGAATTCTTCGGGAGTCTCAGCAAGCATCAGAACGGCGACCATCGATGGTTAATGAGGGGGATTTTTTAATTGCCAACACAATCATGCGCCATAATCTAAGTCCTTTTATTGAATGATTTGCAGGGGATATCGGTTTATGAGCAAAGAGGTGCTATTCGAGTTTAGAAACATGCCATTTGATTAGGAGGTGTTACGCATACTGTCTGAACTCACTTGCTCAGTTATATTGCTCATTTTGACGACCTCAGTTACTTGAAATCTAATTTATTCCCAACGGAGGAATTGAGAATGAAAAGTGCCAAGAAATTTCACGCATCGCTAATTGGCTTCTTCCCGATCTGTGGCTTCTTTCTGAACTTGTGTGGTGGATACATCTAATCTTACCGATCGTTTTTCGTTTATTTTTCGTTTTGAATTGCCAACGAATTCGAGCAGAACAAGAAGAATATATAGTGCGGCCGGAATATTCTCATTTCATATTTGTAGTCAGCTTCGTGATTTCTTTGAGGTCGTTTTAAATTGGAAAGGTCAGGAGGATGCGTATTTCGTAGGTGAATATGCAGACAACTAGAGATGAATCGTTCTAGGGGAGGGAAGGGAAGGATTCGAGTCGCATTGCTGGACGCTGCAAAAGTGGTTTTCATGAATAGCTGTAAAGTTGCAAAACATTCGGTCCTTGGGAAGGCGAGTTCTCGAGCTTTCTTGGGTTCCTGAGCTTGCAGAAAACTTTCTCAGAGGAAATCCGTGAGTATATACTTCGAAAGCTTACCGAGGAACTTATGAATGGCGAAGAAGCTGTCATTCTTGTTGCCGATGGAGCTTTATAGCATTGTTTTTATTTTCTTGTGGTAGAAAATGCTAGAAACGCCTATTTCTAGCAGCTCCACAGAATTTTTAAATAATATTTGACTTTCAGAGTGCAAAAGTTCGCTTTCGGGGTTTTTTATGACAGTGAATAGGTGGATTTCTTCAATTTCAGGTGGCTGCAACGATGATCTCAAATTTGCTCTATCAGCATCGTTTCGGCGGTTACTTGACCGAACCGTTAGTAGCGGGTCTCGATCCCGTCACAAATAAGGCCTATATTTGTGGAATGGATACGATTGGTTGCATTGCGGCACCAAAAGATTTCGTTGCGGTCGGTACCGGGACCGAATATTTGCTCGGCGTCTGTGAGGGTGAACCATTCAAGGATTTGCTTCACTATGATAGAGGATAAGGAGCGGAAGTGAAAAGACGGAAGGGAGGGATGAAGTGCTCGCTCTTTCGTGATAAAAGACTTTTGGTGTTCGTTATCCCGAGAAGATGACGCCCGATGATATCCGCTATTAAAAATTCGGTCAAATCTCGGGTGATTTAGTCTAGGACCGGAATTGTTGGCAGCATGGCGCTTCTATCTAAGGAGAATAAAATAATAAAATGAAGGGATGTGTGGAGAAGGTGATTGGAGGAATTCAAACGATGCTCAGTTTGCCTACACTTTCATCGTTGAGGGTTCTCGTTTGCTGATTGTTGGAGAAGTTATTTTTCCTATATTTTCGAGATTCTTGGTCGCATATATGGGCCTAGGATTATTGATTCTTTTTCACTCAATCTCTCCTCTTTGGTTCCTCTCTAAAAATGCCAATAATGGTAACTTTTTTATTTGGCGCATGTGACCATCCACTGGTAGAAACCTCGTTCTCCATATAGTATTTCCTCTTTAGCCGAGAGGTTCTGTTGGCTCTACTTTTTTTGAATTTCTTCATTCAAAAGCAATGAAAAGGAATTTGCACAAAAGAAAATATTCATATCATATCATGATGTTTAATTATCCTTAGCATATATTACATCATCATCTCGAATTATTCTTGTACGATGTGCCGTTCGTTGAATGTTACCCTTCGAACTTCGAAATCCTTTCATTTTCAGGTTTCTGGCATGAAAATATGAACGCTGATGAGCTATTTGAGGCGACCGCGCAGTCGATGTTATCGGCGATGGAACGAGATGCGGCAAGTGGTTGGGGAGTGTTGATTTATACGATAACAAAGAATAAAGTGAATATAAAAACGATCAAGGCGCGGATGGACTAATGGACGATATTTCATCTAAGAATGAATGCGCTCACTTCATTTAATGAAAGTTTGTAATTTGTTTTGTTTTGTTTAAATGAAACTTTTTATATAACATTCTGAAATCTCTATAAAGATGGAGTGTTGCAATGAGGAGAGATTTTAAATTCGATATCCGCGTAGCATTTCGTTCATTATGTTCCTCATTTCATCTATTCGCTTTGCAAGCACAGCTCAATTGCTGTGAGATGAAATCGGATAAAGATGAGGCGTAAATACTGCAAGTGAAGCGAGATATTTCGATTTCTTTTCTCATTCCGCTGTGATCCTTCCAACCATCTCTCATACCTCTCGCTTGGTGATCAAGCTATTATCACATAGTTGGGGAGCCTTCGATTAGTTCCCCGATCCGGTTTAGCAGTGCCATGTAGTTGTTTGCTTTGATGGCTACGGAGTCGTCTTTAACTGTTCTGATTCTACCAATTGAAGTCGGAAATGTCTATTTGGAGATTGGGCGTACTGAGGAGGTCAAGGGAAGGGAAACGATGATCTCGTGGGAAGTATCTCGCCAAGGAACACGTGGTTCTACTGTGGCTGTAACTAAGCGTGGCTGATGGATCGGTTTATTTGAATAGTGGTAAATTACGCAAGGGCGATTTGCCGACCTCGCAAGATACGGCTAGATGAGGAAGTAGACAAGGAGCCAGTTCTCACAGGATGCTGTTTTTTTAATTGCGATTTGTTTATGGTGGGAATGGAGGCTGCAGTGGGGTGGTAGGGCTAAGCACAACGGAACAGAGATTTCGATATGATCAAGTCACAGCTTAATCCGATAGAACAAGACCGGTTAGTGATGAGTCATGTGTTACAGGAGAAGGCTGTGCGCTACAACAGTTAAATGTGAACAGGGGGAGAGGAGGGGGATCATTCTTTCGAAGAACTTTGTAGGAATAGCTAACGTAGAAGGGCCATTTCCGCATAATGGCCCTCTGAAAGCAAAGCGTTTGGAAATGCTCCGATGATCAGTGCCTCATGGAGCCGGAAGAGGACCGAGGTAACCTTGCGTACTGATTAACTCAGCAGTATATATTTTCTTTACCTGAAAATTGTCATAGTTAGAGATGTTCGTAAGCCCACCACTCTGCTATGATTATATTCATCTCGAAACTGAACTTTTTCTGCTCAGCACAAGAGCGGGAAATAACTTAGAAATTATACTGCCGATCCCCTCTCATTTCAATAAGAGTTCATCGACGTATCCATCACTACAGTAACTGCACGGCTCAACAAATTGCAATGTCTGTGCAGCTCGATTCAGCGTTACATGAACCTCACAAAGTTGGACTCAATGCACCAGCAACCGAGAATGCGGCACATTCCACACGACTTAATCCTTCCATTCACCTGCACATTTTACCCCTATGAAAAACAGCCGCTATCGTATCTTATGCACCATTCGTTCCGTGGAAAGACCGGAAACGATTAATTTGGATTGAGCAGATTCCTCGATTAATTGCTGCGGACGCAATCCTTCCTCGTCGTTGGGTTCGTCTGCAGTAGTCGACGTTTCTACGCGTTGAGAATTATTTCACGGCGATTATTCGATGCTGATATATATTACTAGTCGACGATGAAGGAAAAAAGAATTAATTATTGACTACTCGAGAAAATTAGCTATTGTGCCGATGAATATGTGAACTGAAATTGTCCTTGAAAGAAAACATGAGGGAGGTGGTTGGGGAAGTATATTTTTTTTGAGAGTCTTATCTGACGGTTTTCATAAATGGCCAGAAAACTTTACTCGTTCGGACGGGAGTCAGCGATCGAGTTTTTGTGCAATTTTCATTGGAGGTCGACTTCGTTCGATGTCATTTTTAGTGCTTTTTCTATCTTCATGATTCCCGAAACTAAAGCGACGCTATTTGGCTCAACAGTGATAAAGCTCTTCAAAGCATTTTTATCTTAACGCGGTTATAATTCTAAGGATTATCACTTTCGACTATCATATCGGTTGAATAGGCACAGTTGCAATTCATTAAGCATTTCTCTGCACTATCGCATTCACATCCTTCACATAACGAAATTTCTTTGAGAGGCCTATGAGAAATTGTAATTTCACAGCAATTCACCCATTAATTTGGATTTTGCAAGAATAAATCGATCATAAATGGTGGTGATTTACTAGCCGCTGGGTTCTGCACACGTGGCTGGATACTGAACAGATAAACTCGATTAATTTGGATACTGAACAGATAAACTCGATTAATTTGGATACTGAACAGATAAACTCGATTAATTTGGATACTGAACAGATAAACTCGATTAATTTGGATACTGAACAGATAAACTCGATTAATTTGGATACTGAACAGATAAACTCGATTAATTTGGATACTGAACAGATAAACTCGATTAATTTGGATACTGAACAGATAAACTCGATTAATTTGGATACTGAACAGATAAACTCGATTAATTTGGATACTGAACAGATAAACTCGATTAATTTGGATACTGAACAGATAAACTCGATTAATTTGGATACTGAACAGATAAACTCGATTAATTTGGATACTGAACAGATAAACTCGATTAATTTGGATACTGAACAGATAAACTCGATTAATTTGGATACTGAACAGATAAACTCGATTAATTTGGATACTGAACAGATAAACTCGATTAATTTGGATACTGAACAGATAAACTCGATTAATTTGGATACTGAACAGATAAACTCGATTAATTTGGATACTGAACAGATAAACTCGATTAATTTGGATACTGAACAGATAAACTCGATTAATTTGGATACTGAACAGATAAACTCGATTAATTTGGATACTGAACAGATAAACTCGATTAATTTGGATACTGAACAGATAAACTCGATTAATTTGGATACTGAACAGATAAACTCGATTAATTTGGATACTGAACAGATAAACTCGATTAATTTGGATACTGAACAGATAAACTCGATTAATTTGGATACTGAACAGATAAACTCGATTAATTTGGATACTGAACAGATAAACTCGATTAATTTGGATACTGAACAGATAAACTCGATTAATTTGGATACTGAACAGATAAACTCGATTAATTTGGATACTGAACAGATAAACTCGATTAATTTGGATACTGAACAGATAAACTCGATTAATTTGGATACTGAACAGATAAACTCGATTAATTTGGATACTGAACAGATAAACTCGATTAATTTGGATACTGAACAGATAAACTCGATTAATTTGGATACTGAACAGATAAACTCGATTAATTTGGATACTGAACAGATAAACTCGATTAATTTGGATACTGAACAGATAAACTCGATTAATTTGGATACTGAACAGATAAACTCGATTAATTTGGATACTGAACAGATAAACTCGATTAATTGGATACTGAACAGATAAACTCGATTAATTTGGATACTGAACAGATAAACTCGATTAATTTGGATACTGAACAGATAAACTCGATTAATTTGGATACTGAACAGATAAACTCGATTAATTTGGATACTGAACAGATAAACTCGATTAATTTGGATACTGAACAGATAAACTCGATTAATTTGGATACTGAACAGATAAACTCGATTAATTTGGATACTGAACAGATAAACTCGATTAATTTGGATACTGAACAGATAAACTCGATTAATTTGGATACTGAACAGATAAACTCGATTAATTTGGATACTGAACAGATAAACTCGATTAATTTGGATACTGAACAGATAAACTCGATTAATTTGGATACTGAACAGATAAACTCGATTAATTTGGATACTGAACAGATAAACTCGATTAATTTGGATACTGAACAGATAAACTCGATTAATTTGGATACTGAACAGATAAACTCGATTAATTTGGATACTGAACAGATAAACTCGATTAATTTGGATACTGAACAGATAAACTCGATTAATTTGGATACTGAACAGATAAACTCGATTAATTTGGATACTGAACAGATAAACTCGATTAATTTGGATACTGAACAGATAAACTCGATTAATTTGGATACTGAACAGATAAACTCGATTAATTTGGATACTGAACAGATAAACTCGATTAATTTGGATACTGAACAGATAAACTCGATTAATTTGGATACTGAACAGATAAACTCGATTAATTTGGATACTGAACAGATAAACTCGATTAATTTGGATACTGAACAGATAAACTCGATTAATTTGGATACTGAACAGATAAACTCGATTAATTTGGATACTGAACAGATAAACTCGATTAATTTGGATACTGAACAGATAAACTCGATTAATTTGGATACTGAACAGATAAACTCGATTAATTTGGATACTGAACAGATAAACTCGATTAATTTGGATACTGAACAGATAAACTCGATTAATTTGGATACTGAACAGATAAACTCGATTAATTTGGATACTGAACAGATAAACTCGATTAATTTGGATACTGAACAGATAAACTCGATTAATTTGGATACTGAACAGATAAACTCGATTAATTTGGATACTGAACAGATAAACTCGATTAATTTGGATACTGAACAGATAAACTCGATTAATTTGGATACTGAACAGATAAACTCGATTAATTTGGATACTGAACAGATAAACTCGATTAATTTGGATACTGAACAGATAAACTCGATTAATTTGGATACTGAACAGATAAACTCGATTAATTTGGATACTGAACAGATAAACTCGATTAATTTGGATACTGAACAGATAAACTCGATTAATTTGGATACTGAACAGATAAACTCGATTAATTTGGATACTGAACAGATAAACTCGATTAATTTGGATACTGAACAGATAAACTCGATTAATTTGGATACTGAACAGATAAACTCGATTAATTTGGATACTGAACAGATAAACTCGATTAATTTGGATACTGAACAGATAAACTCGATTAATTTGGATACTGAACAGATAAACTCGATTAATTTGGATACTGAACAGATAAACTCGATTAATTTGGATACTGAACAGATAAACTCGATTAATTTGGATACTGAACAGATAAACTCGATTAATTTGGATACTGAACAGATAAACTCGATTAATTTGGATACTGAACAGATAAACTCGATTAATTTGGATACTGAACAGATAAACTCGATTAATTTGGATACTGAACAGATAAACTCGATTAATTTGGATACTGAACAGATAAACTCGATTAATTTGGATACTGAACAGATAAACTCGATTAATTTGGATACTGAACAGATAAACTCGATTAATTTGGATACTGAACAGATAAACTCGATTAATTTGGATACTGAACAGATAAACTCGATTAATTTGGATACTGAACAGATAAACTCGATTAATTTGGATACTGAACAGATAAACTCGATTAATTTGGATACTGAACAGATAAACTCGATTAATTTGGATACTGAACAGATAAACTCGATTAATTTGGATACTGAACAGATAAACTCGATTAATTTGGATACTGAACAGATAAACTCGATTAATTTGGATACTGAACAGATAAACTCGATTAATTTGGATACTGAACAGATAAACTCGATTAATTTGGATACTGAACAGATAAACTCGATTAATTTGGATACTGAACAGATAAACTCGATTAATTTGGATACTGAACAGATAAACTCGATTAATTTGGATACTGAACAGATAAACTCGATTAATTTGGATACTGAACAGATAAACTCGATTAATTTGGATACTGAACAGATAAACTCGATTAATTTGGATACTGAACAGATAAACTCGATTAATTTGGATACTGAACAGATAAACTCGATTAATTTGGATACTGAACAGATAAACTCGATTAATTTGGATACTGAACAGATAAACTCGATTAATTTGGATACTGAACAGATAAACTCGATTAATTTGGATACTGAACAGATAAACTCGATTAATTTGGATACTGAACAGATAAACTCGATTAATTTGGATACTGAACAGATAAACTCGATTAATTTGGATACTGAACAGATAAACTCGATTAATTTGGATACTGAACAGATAAACTCGATTAATTTGGATACTGAACAGATAAACTCGATTAATTTGGATACTGAACAGATAAACTCGATTAATTTGGATACTGAACAGATAAACTCGATTAATTTGGATACTGAACAGATAAACTCGATTAATTTGGATACTGAACAGATAAACTCGATTAATTTGGATACTGAACAGATAAACTCGATTAATTTGGATACTGAACAGATAAACTCGATTAATTTGGATACTGAACAGATAAACTCGATTAATTTGGATACTGAACAGATAAACTCGATTAATTTGGATACTGAACAGATAAACTCGATTAATTTGGATACTGAACAGATAAACTCGATTAATTTGGATACTGAACAGATAAACTCGATTAATTTGGATACTGAACAGATAAACTCGATTAATTTGGATACTGAACAGATAAACTCGATTAATTTGGATACTGAACAGATAAACTCGATTAATTTGGATACTGAACAGATAAACTCGATTAATTTGGATACTGAACAGATAAACTCGATTAATTTGGATACTGAACAGATAAACTCGATTAATTTGGATACTGAACAGATAAACTCGATTAATTTGGATACTGAACAGATAAACTCGATTAATTTGGATACTGAACAGATAAACTCGATTAATTTGGATACTGAACAGATAAACTCGATTAATTTGGATACTGAACAGATAAACTCGATTAATTTGGATACTGAACAGATAAACTCGATTAATTTGGATACTGAACAGATAAACTCGATTAATTTGGATACTGAACAGATAAACTCGATTAATTTGGATACTGAACAGATAAACTCGATTAATTTGGATACTGAACAGATAAACTCGATTAATTTGGATACTGAACAGATAAACTCGATTAATTTGGATACTGAACAGATAAACTCGATTAATTTGGATACTGAACAGATAAACTCGATTAATTTGGATACTGAACAGATAAACTCGATTAATTTGGATACTGAACAGATAAACTCGATTAATTTGGATACTGAACAGATAAACTCGATTAATTTGGATACTGAACAGATAAACTCGATTAATTTGGATACTGAACAGATAAACTCGATTAATTTGGATACTGAACAGATAAACTCGATTAATTTGGATACTGAACAGATAAACTCGATTAATTTGGATACTGAACAGATAAACTCGATTAATTTGGATACTGAACAGATAAACTCGATTAATTTGGATACTGAACAGATAAACTCGATTAATTTGGATACTGAACAGATAAACTCGATTAATTTGGATACTGAACAGATAAACTCGATTAATTTGGATACTGAACAGATAAACTCGATTAATTTGGATACTGAACAGATAAACTCGATTAATTTGGATACTGAACAGATAAACTCGATTAATTTGGATACTGAACAGATAAACTCGATTAATTTGGATACTGAACAGATAAACTCGATTAATTTGGATACTGAACAGATAAACTCGATTAATTTGGATACTGAACAGATAAACTCGATTAATTTGGATACTGAACAGATAAACTCGATTAATTTGGATACTGAACAGATAAACTCGATTAATTTGGATACTGAACAGATAAACTCGATTAATTTGGATACTGAACAGATAAACTCGATTAATTTGGATACTGAACAGATAAACTCGATTAATTTGGATACTGAACAGATAAACTCGATTAATTTGGATACTGAACAGATAAACTCGATTAATTTGGATACTGAACAGATAAACTCGATTAATTTGGATACTGAACAGATAAACTCGATTAATTTGGATACTGAACAGATAAACTCGATTAATTTGGATACTGAACAGATAAACTCGATTAATTTGGATACTGAACAGATAAACTCGATTAATTTGGATACTGAACAGATAAACTCGATTAATTTGGATACTGAACAGATAAACTCGATTAATTTGGATACTGAACAGATAAACTCGATTAATTTGGATACTGAACAGATAAACTCGATTAATTTGGATACTGAACAGATAAACTCGATTAATTTGGATACTGAACAGATAAACTCGATTAATTTGGATACTGAACAGATAAACTCGATTAATTTGGATACTGAACAGATAAACTCGATTAATTTGGATACTGAACAGATAAACTCGATTAATTTGGATACTGAACAGATAAACTCGATTAATTTGGATACTGAACAGATAAACTCGATTAATTTGGATACTGAACAGATAAACTCGATTAATTTGGATACTGAACAGATAAACTCGATTAATTTGGATACTGAACAGATAAACTCGATTAATTTGGATACTGAACAGATAAACTCGATTAATTTGGATACTGAACAGATAAACTCGATTAATTTGGATACTGAACAGATAAACTCGATTAATTTGGATACTGAACAGATAAACTCGATTAATTTGGATACTGAACAGATAAACTCGATTAATTTGGATACTGAACAGATAAACTCGATTAATTTGGATACTGAACAGATAAACTCGATTAATTTGGATACTGAACAGATAAACTCGATTAATTTGGATACTGAACAGATAAACTCGATTAATTTGGATACTGAACAGATAAACTCGATTAATTTGGATACTGAACAGATAAACTCGATTAATTTGGATACTGAACAGATAAACTCGATTAATTTGGATACTGAACAGATAAACTCGATTAATTTGGATACTGAACAGATAAACTCGATTAATTTGGATACTGAACAGATAAACTCGATTAATTTGGATACTGAACAGATAAACTCGATTAATTTGGATACTGAACAGATAAACTCGATTAATTTGGATACTGAACAGATAAACTCGATTAATTTGGATACTGAACAGATAAACTCGATTAATTTGGATACTGAACAGATAAACTCGATTAATTTGGATACTGAACAGATAAACTCGATTAATTTGGATACTGAACAGATAAACTCGATTAATTTGGATACTGAACAGATAAACTCGATTAATTTGGATACTGAACAGATAAACTCGATTAATTTGGATACTGAACAGATAAACTCGATTAATTTGGATACTGAACAGATAAACTCGATTAATTTGGATACTGAACAGATAAACTCGATTAATTTGGATACTGAACAGATAAACTCGATTAATTTGGATACTGAACAGATAAACTCGATTAATTTGGATACTGAACAGATAAACTCGATTAATTTGGATACTGAACAGATAAACTCGATTAATTTGGATACTGAACAGATAAACTCGATTAATTTGGATACTGAACAGATAAACTCGATTAATTTGGATACTGAACAGATAAACTCGATTAATTTGGATACTGAACAGATAAACTCGATTAATTTGGATACTGAACAGATAAACTCGATTAATTTGGATACTGAACAGATAAACTCGATTAATTTGGATACTGAACAGATAAACTCGATTAATTTGGATACTGAACAGATAAACTCGATTAATTTGGATACTGAACAGATAAACTCGATTAATTTGGATACTGAACAGATAAACTCGATTAATTTGGATACTGAACAGATAAACTCGATTAATTTGGATACTGAACAGATAAACTCGATTAATTTGGATACTGAACAGATAAACTCGATTAATTTGGATACTGAACAGATAAACTCGATTAATTTGGATACTGAACAGATAAACTCGATTAATTTGGATACTGAACAGATAAACTCGATTAATTTGGATACTGAACAGATAAACTCGATTAATTTGGATACTGAACAGATAAACTCGATTAATTTGGATACTGAACAGATAAACTCGATTAATTTGGATACTGAACAGATAAACTCGATTAATTTGGATACTGAACAGATAAACTCGATTAATTTGGATACTGAACAGATAAACTCGATTAATTTGGATACTGAACAGATAAACTCGATTAATTTGGATACTGAACAGATAAACTCGATTAATTTGGATACTGAACAGATAAACTCGATTAATTTGGATACTGAACAGATAAACTCGATTAATTTGGATACTGAACAGATAAACTCGATTAATTTGGATACTGAACAGATAAACTCGATTAATTTGGATACTGAACAGATAAACTCGATTAATTTGGATACTGAACAGATAAACTCGATTAATTTGGATACTGAACAGATAAACTCGATTAATTTGGATACTGAACAGATAAACTCGATTAATTTGGATACTGAACAGATAAACTCGATTAATTTGGATACTGAACAGATAAACTCGATTAATTTGGATACTGAACAGATAAACTCGATTAATTTGGATACTGAACAGATAAACTCGATTAATTTGGATACTGAACAGATAAACTCGATTAATTTGGATACTGAACAGATAAACTCGATTAATTTGGATACTGAACAGATAAACTCGATTAATTTGGATACTGAACAGATAAACTCGATTAATTTGGATACTGAACAGATAAACTCGATTAATTTGGATACTGAACAGATAAACTCGATTAATTTGGATACTGAACAGATAAACTCGATTAATTTGGATACTGAACAGATAAACTCGATTAATTTGGATACTGAACAGATAAACTCGATTAATTTGGATACTGAACAGATAAACTCGATTAATTTGGATACTGAACAGATAAACTCGATTAATTTGGATACTGAACAGATAAACTCGATTAATTTGGATACTGAACAGATAAACTCGATTAATTTGGATACTGAACAGATAAACTCGATTAATTTGGATACTGAACAGATAAACTCGATTAATTTGGATACTGAACAGATAAACTCGATTAATTTGGATACTGAACAGATAAACTCGATTAATTTGGATACTGAACAGATAAACTCGATTAATTTGGATACTGAACAGATAAACTCGATTAATTTGGATACTGAACAGATAAACTCGATTAATTTGGATACTGAACAGATAAACTCGATTAATTTGGATACTGAACAGATAAACTCGATTAATTTGGATACTGAACAGATAAACTCGATTAATTTGGATACTGAACAGATAAACTCGATTAATTTGGATACTGAACAGATAAACTCGATTAATTTGGATACTGAACAGATAAACTCGATTAATTTGGATACTGAACAGATAAACTCGATTAATTTGGATACTGAACAGATAAACTCGATTAATTTGGATACTGAACAGATAAACTCGATTAATTTGGATACTGAACAGATAAACTCGATTAATTTGGATACTGAACAGATAAACTCGATTAATTTGGATACTGAACAGATAAACTCGATTAATTTGGATACTGAACAGATAAACTCGATTAATTTGGATACTGAACAGATAAACTCGATTAATTTGGATACTGAACAGATAAACTCGATTAATTTGGATACTGAACAGATAAACTCGATTAATTTGGATACTGAACAGATAAACTCGATTAATTTGGATACTGAACAGATAAACTCGATTAATTTGGATACTGAACAGATAAACTCGATTAATTTGGATACTGAACAGATAAACTCGATTAATTTGGATACTGAACAGATAAACTCGATTAATTTGGATACTGAACAGATAAACTCGATTAATTTGGATACTGAACAGATAAACTCGATTAATTTGGATACTGAACAGATAAACTCGATTAATTTGGATACTGAACAGATAAACTCGATTAATTTGGATACTGAACAGATAAACTCGATTAATTTGGATACTGAACAGATAAACTCGATTAATTTGGATACTGAACAGATAAACTCGATTAATTTGGATACTGAACAGATAAACTCGATTAATTTGGATACTGAACAGATAAACTCGATTAATTTGGATACTGAACAGATAAACTCGATTAATTTGGATACTGAACAGATAAACTCGATTAATTTGGATACTGAACAGATAAACTCGATTAATTTGGATACTGAACAGATAAACTCGATTAATTTGGATACTGAACAGATAAACTCGATTAATTTGGATACTGAACAGATAAACTCGATTAATTTGGATACTGAACAGATAAACTCGATTAATTTGGATACTGAACAGATAAACTCGATTAATTTGGATACTGAACAGATAAACTCGATTAATTTGGATACTGAACAGATAAACTCGATTAATTTGGATACTGAACAGATAAACTCGATTAATTTGGATACTGAACAGATAAACTCGATTAATTTGGATACTGAACAGATAAACTCGATTAATTTGGATACTGAACAGATAAACTCGATTAATTTGGATACTGAACAGATAAACTCGATTAATTTGGATACTGAACAGATAAACTCGATTAATTTGGATACTGAACAGATAAACTCGATTAATTTGGATACTGAACAGATAAACTCGATTAATTTGGATACTGAACAGATAAACTCGATTAATTTGGATACTGAACAGATAAACTCGATTAATTTGGATACTGAACAGATAAACTCGATTAATTTGGATACTGAACAGATAAACTCGATTAATTTGGATACTGAACAGATAAACTCGATTAATCTGGATAGTGAACAGATAAACTCGATTAATTTGGATACTGAACAGATAAACTCGATTAATTTGGATACTGAACAGATAAATTCCAACTTGTTTATGAAGCGCTTATAATAGAACAAAGGGCATACTCTGTGAAGAATTTTGCACCTTCGATGAGATCAAAGATCGTTTCTTCATCGATGGTTCGCCGACATAATTGTCATGATCGTGCAATTGATGAGCGATTTCTTGTTGATTAGTGACTTAATATTTGAGATGGATTCGATGGATTTCGGTAATCCTTATATCTATGGATACCTGACCGCTTTGTGCGTTGCTTTTCCTCTCCTTCTTGCAACATTTTTCATACTTTCAGCTGCATACCGTTCAAACTTGACCCCCATCCATAATTTATATTTCATATTTCAATCTGCTGTTCAATTTGCATAGATTTTTGAGAGTAGATATTTTTAAAATCTCTTATCCGACCAGCTATCTTTTTCCCACATCTTATTTTTCTCTTTTCTCTGAATGATTTCATTTCTTTTTTCGCCGCTCCATCAAATTCATTAAAGCCAACCAAGTTGCGTGTTCCTCTATGAACATTGCTCCTATTTGACTCCAACGTTCGCATCGTTGAATAATCGCCTCAAGAATGATTTCTTTTTATGGTCTGTTAATGTTATCTTATCTTTATTTTCCGTTGTACTGATAGCATTCCTCATTCTCGCATACTTCCTTCCAAATATTGCTTTTCCAACTTCTATTCTTCCGCCATATATCTATATCTCTCCCGTTCACCTTTTGTTTCTTATATTAAAAAAAGAACTTTGTCAAGCATTCAAAGAGAATAATTCATTCAGATGGTTTGTAAAAAAACTTTAAAATAAACCTCTCCACTCATTGCTATGTCCCCGTTTCTAGATCTTAATGGGGTGAGGACATTCCCGGCTCTTCAAAAAAACAGACCATTTGATAATATCTGCAATGCAGTCATCCATACTCAGAGCATTATGTCTCGTACAGAGAATTTAATGAATAACATTTGACTCGTCGTCATTTGGGTTTCTTTCTAATGACTCATTGAGCGGTGTATTTGTTTGAGCATTGAGCACACCACAGGTATGCTGTGGATCGATAAGTTGGCTCATCGATGGTATCGCACAGCTGTCCGATTATTGGCCATCATATTTGTGCCGTAGAGCAAGATCGATAGCTGTGTAAAGTGAAAAATGGATCAGTCCTAAATTTTCCGCTCAAAACTTTGAAATACGACAGATTCGCATTAATCTTTAGCCGCTTTTTTATGCTATATATATGCTATATATAGTCATTTTTTAATTACTAACATTCTTCATTGTTAATGAATGATTTTGTTGATAAAAAGAGCGATTCATCACCGATATTTGTTGATTGCATTTAGTGTTATCAAGATTACAATGGAGTTAGGTGAATGACATTGATTTTTGCCTCATTTAGTGGAACAAATGAAATCTTCTCGACTCCTCAATAATACATCAAAATCTTTTGTTATCGATTCTAATAGGTAGCCGGTTATCTCTGAGCCGGAATGTCCTCTACTAGTGACCACAATGGTGTTAAACCTTTGTCCATTCAGACTGAAATATTTTATTAATAATAAAACAATGGAGGTTAATAATGATGTGCTAATCGTACGTTCACCGAAATGGGAGGGGGGAGTTCTCTGTTTCGTTTGGCTCAGTGGTAATATTAACTGCTATGGAATTGTGTAACCGTGGTTCAACGCCGTACACCGAGCCCGTTGATGACAATCCAGTACTGCCACCAAGATCTATGAGAGCTGTGATTTCATTGCATGTACCACCAACTGAGGGCGTTTTGCATATGTGATGCAGCCGAAGTCTCACTTCCAATGTAGGCGTTTTAAAATTAGAAGGTGAAGAGAATCAACTTTCTATCTTTTATTGCGTGAAAGAATTCTCTTGAAAACCATAGATAATATATATTGAATAAATAGTTCATATACACATTAAATGAGTTGGTTTTCTTCAATAGTAAATGATCGACTGAAAGAAGCAAACAAAGCGTTTCTTTTCTATTTTTTACTTCAGATTCGTTTAAGTTATCTATAAGAATTTTAGTTCAAAGAGTGGCAAACAATGTGGGGGGGAGAAACGGAAGAAAAAAATTATCCCAAAAGCGACGAGTACCATAAATATTTGCAAAATTGCGTTGAAGTACCATAAATATACATTCATCTCGTTGAGAGCCGTTGAAAAGCTTTTCGAATATTTAATAAAGTTGAATTTTTTCTCTTTACAATTTGAGATGAGAACCGAGGATGTCAAGTTTCTTTATTCGTTTTGGAGTGTTCCACTTTCGAGGATTTATACCTCAAATCGATCGGAATCTTCTCTGAACCGTTTACGATATGTGACGAATATTTCCGAACGCAAATAATGAACATTTAGAATTTCATCCGTTTCGATGAATAAATGCGATAAGAGTACCTCTCAACTTGAGAATTTTCATAGGTTTTATTGCAATTGCACACACTCGGCACATCGATGAGCACCCACTAGAAACGATGCGAAATTCACCGAGTACACATCTCGATGACAAACTGCTAGATGCCGAATTTAATCGACGTCCGTCGAATTGATTCGAACCGCACTCAACCGGTAGATGGCGCTTTCGGCCGATATACATCGTCTCTGCGATTAAATCACTTTCCACAAATTCAACAATACGACGAGAATACACAATCTGCGCTTTATAGTTTCAGCAAATTTCTCTAGGTTCCACTGCAAATCGGGTGAGATGGCAACTCCCAATTGCCGGATCCCACCGTCGATAGACAGCTAAGCTTTGCTCTGCAATCGACGAAAGCATTCGTCGACGTAAGAGTGGAATTTTTTCAAATAATCTGAGCGCCATTTACACGACGTTATCATTAATATACCGTAGGAATAGCGATGAGACAAATTCACCACCGTTTGATTACATGACGGTGATCGGAGGAGTGGGTGATTCGTTGAGAAGCGTTTCGACAGGTTTCCCATCGAGCCTCGTCGACCTGAATAGAGAGGGAGGGTCTAGAATTGCAACTGATAGGTGGAGGAGATGGCAATCAGCTTCCACGATGAAAGATGCGATAGCGGCAATCATATGTGACATGCCTGGTCGGCATTTCAAATTATTCGCGCTAGCGTCGAGTGCGTTTCTCGTGAAAAGTTCATTGGCTACGCGGAGTGGGCAGAGATATATTTGCGAGCGGCGACGCAACAGCGAAGTATGAGCAGCAGCTGTGTACAGAAGCGCCCATGTGTGACGTCGATGTGCGGGATGCGTTGTGTTGTCGCTCTTATCTCTCTGCAGATCTACGCTGCAAACTGCCCAATCATCGATTTTATGCTTTTGTTTCCTCAATTTTTGAGATATCCATTGAACTCTGAGGCAATGAGATACTTGGAGAATGATCCTAAAAAAGAGGAGGAGGAAATCTGAAAATATGAGGCGAATCAATTTAGGAACGATCGAGATAAGATGAATCGAATATTTTTTGTAATAATTTCAAGTACTCTTCTTTCTAAAACAATTAATAATTTATGTACATATACTTTTGAACTTAATGATTTGTAATTAATTAATTAGAAGTTAATAAATTCAACAAATTCCCCTATTTTCTAAATAATCACATAGATAATCATATGTATTTCATATTATTCTTATTGCTAATTAATATTTATTTCTGCAAAAATTCGATTAATGAAATGCGTTTTATAGCGTAACATAGCTCATCTCTCCAATTTTCCACTATATCGCCGATATTTTTTCAACGTTTTCAATCATCTTTTCTATTCAATAAAATTTTCCCTCAAATCATTTGTTCGACTATTTTAGAAGAGTAAAAGAGAGAAGAACGTTGAATAACCTCTGAAATTTTAAGAAAAAGATCGAAAGGCAGAATGGAAGTGCGGGGAGGAGAGAGGGTAAGAAGGGGGAAAAAGGAAATGGTACCTCCTTCTCACCGCTCCTAAGCGTTAGCAGTTATATACGTTATAGATTTCATTTACTGCGAAAATTTCCGCCGTACGTTTCGTTCAGTATTTAGCTAAATGCAGTTCGTCCTACTCTCACCCTCTCTAGCTTAGTTTTTCTCCGAAGAATTCGCAAATTCCTTCTCCGTCGATCGTCGATCAGGCGGTGTATAATCCGACAACAAGATCAGAGGTCAAGGTTTTTTTTTATTAAGCCTCATGAAATCAACAAAAATAAGTCAGAGGTGATAATACGGTGGCAGGGAGGGAGGACGTTGATCCGGCAGTACCTTGGCACGATGAGTACATTCTCCGTGCCAACAAGCACCAGGAGATCCCCGCTCCCGGGAAATATTAAGGTCCGACTGGGCACTGTTTACCCTCCGAACCGAGCCTGACAACGATGTGACTCAGTGTGAAAAGCTCGAAAAATGTTAATGTCTCTGAGGGCTTTTTCGAAAGTTTCAGCTATTCCAAATCATTAGTTCGTCGCTGTACGCAAGAGGAGCTGATATACGATTCATTGGTCATCGCTTATATCTATAGGCAGAGAGATACGTATCACAATGATTCACGCTTGATTATGTCTCATTTCAAATGAATTTTTATTATAATTTGGATTTCATTTCGAATATTTATCAAGCGACTAGGCCTAATATTTTCTCTCTTGAATCAGTTGAAGATCTCTAAAGTGGATAAAAATCATCAACAAATAAGCCTTAGAGAAAATTAATATAGTTTTATAGATAATTTTAAAGTCGAGTTTGTAATTTGCAATAAAATCGAAGTAGAGTCGACCTTAACGACGTGGTTATATGTCTGTTTTGCTCATCACCTCATACTATGCAACGATGATGGCACTCATTCGAAGAGGGTCATCCATAACCCCTCCTTCATTCACTCCAAACAACCTCTCGAATTAAAGTTCTGCTCGCTGTCCGTATCCCTCTTGTCTTCATAAATATAAAGGTATATTTTTCTTAATTCAACGAATTTTTCGTAGATTGCGACGCTTCCTTCATCTATTTGGGTGGCAGCTGTATGGGAGTTGGAGGGAAGAGAGGCAGGGAGTGAAGGAAAATGAGAGGGGACTTGCCATGAAATCGTTTTTCCCACTTCTCTCTCGATTTCGTTCTCCTCTCTTACTCCTCCGGCACTCCTTTTTCGCCGTGCATCTCCTACCGCTCATCGACTCCCTCGTTTGTTTCATGAGGATCGATGGATATGAAAGCTTCCATGTGAAGTGAATAGGCAGTTGGTTGATACCAATGTTTTACGTTACTTGTATGTCATATTGCTGTGTGTCATTTCGAGGGTTTGATGATTGCCTCAATTTCTCATATAAAGACGGACATAAAATTCCCCAGATATTAACAAAAGAGAGCGTGGAGCTTCCAAAGAGGGACCTTATTCGTATCAAGTTGGGTTAAATAAGGAAAGATAGGGAGTATTGTAGGATAATGGGATGGTTTTGTATTTAGAATGGCATGATAAAGTTGGATATCAATACCGAAGGAATTCTGTTGTGTGGATGTTGCTAAAAACGTTTTTTAGAGCGGATTTCTGAAGGGTTAGGGAAAGAGGGACACTGTCATCCTTCACCCCCTCCGCTATGTCCCGTTCCTTCGAACTGCTTCTTCCACTACTTCTGTTCACTTTTGCATGCGCAAGTGATCCTATTTGCTGTCTCACCAATTCGTCGTTACTTACATCCGGAGGGTGCATCGTCTAAGATCGAGGTCAGCCTCCGGCCTCGCACTCCTCTTTGAGGGTGGAGAGGAGAGGCGGTGGAGAGACTTTATGTGGGATTGATATTTAATAATGACGATGCTGTTGAAAATTCACCCAATAAATATTTTCATATTTAGTACGTTTTTTTTTGCATATTACAGTTGAAATAAAAATTCTGATGTGCATTAAACGTTCGGATGGCTTCCGGAGGCAGCGCGGCTGATGGCCGTGTCAACGGGAATAGCGCCATTCCAAAACGTGTCTTCAGAAGGGAATCGTTCGCCACAACTTCCGACGACTCGGACGACGGTTCGGCTATTGAAGACGATTTTGGTTAGCCAGTCTCTCGTTAATTTTATTCATTAAGCCGTTGGAGATGCATAGCTGAATGGTAAGATGTTTGATCGTCGAGGTGGAGATCTTGGTTCGGCTGTATTTTATCAGTTCATTTGAGAAAAAAGGCCACTTGCTTTGAGAAAACCTCACAAAAATCGATTGGTGAGGAAATCGTGAACACATTGCTTTATCATTATGCATCAAACTATGCGGTTTTCTTTTTTTGGGGGAAGGGAGGGAGGGATTTAACGTACAGAGCAGTTATCCACATAGTTCTATGTTTTTTTGATAGATATTTTGCGAAATTTCGGCTCGAGATCCCTCAGATACGTTTCATTTGCCTCAGTAATGCACTCTGTGCCACGTTTCGATCGTATCCTTTGGAGTTTTATTTCCTAGAAATGTTGTATTTTGTGGATTTTCTTCTTTTAATTCGTATATTATACGCATTCATAACGCTGTTTGATGGTCATGTAGTCTGTCTTTTGGTTGACTGTTTGATCACTCATTTAGCAGATTTCAGGATAAGGATATTTAGATAATAAAAAGATATATAATTAAATGATTATTAGTTGTATTTGTTTTGCTGTTTGTTTCTTAACCGATTGATGGAACTTCAGAAAGATCGGCTAGACGCGACTCAGAGGGAGCATCGTCGGGAGGTAGCAGCCATAGCGGTTGCCTCAAGCATCGATCCAACTATCATCGTAATTCTTCACAGGCACGTTCTACTTCGAGCGGCAAGCGTTCACAGGTTTCTCTTGTCGGCGTTTTTGCGTACTCTTCAGTTGGGTCGCTCAACAAGCTCGTTAAGTAACATATTTAGCCGGTGTCTTTGGTAATGAGGAATTAGATTGATTTTTGAAGCTAGTTTATTTCCCTCTTCAGCTATCTAATAAGCCATTTGCAATTTTCTTCGAAAATTCTCGACGCCGGGGTGCCAAATGAACTGATAAAACTTATCAACGTGCAAGATCGGTGTGGATTTCGCTGTGGCTTCCATTGTGATCGTGATTTATCAGATGATCGCCTCGGTCAATTTTTTGTATTCGAAATGTCGATGGTATAGAGGCGGAATTGGTCGTTCTCTTGTCGTCGTTCCTATTGTTTATATGGCGTGGAGCTAGCTGAATTGCGACCGTATTTGGAGGGTGAATGGTGGGAAGGATGAGAAGGAAGAATCTCTCATTTTTACACGAAGAAAGGAGAAGAATATAGGGTTTCTTTGATTAGCTGGATTGAAAGCACAGCGGTGCTTTATGCATTCCGGGCACTTCATTTGTCCCCTCATCAGTAATGAAGAGTAGCCAGCCAGTTTTATTCTTTGCATTTGGTCCACGTTAGCAATGCTTCAGTTTACTGCGTTTCAGGAAAATGCAGCTGCAAAGGACGGAAAGAGGGGGGGGGGGGGATTCGACAAGCATCAAGTATTCAGTTGAATTATTGGCGTACAAATTGATAATTTAAGTTTATTTGAATGAATAATTGAATTTTTCTGAAGGTTTCGTGGTGCTTCTCATCAAAGAGCCGTCCATCTGCGTTAAGCACATCAAAAGGAACCACTGGACGTGCAGCAAGCAAAATTCCATCATCAACGAGCCCTTTCCTTACAGGTATCCAGCGTTTTTTCCCTTTTTTTTGATGAAGGTGTCGCAAATCCTTATCTATCCCATTCTCCCTTTTTCCCTCCCTCCTTCCCCGTTCCCTTCCCTAACTATGAAGCAGGTTTTCAAGTAGCTTGCACCCTTCCCCTCTTGCAAGTTGAAAAGCGGACTTTCATTTATGTGACGATCTCTTAGAGGGTATTGTAAGCTGTAGGCGTAAATGTCGATATATATGAACCGAATATATTTGGTTGTACCGTATTCTTCAGTTCCCATTTTCATTACCCTATATATGACGCTGAAAAAATTGATGGGTGAGATGCATCCGAATTTGTAGTTTTTGATGGCTATATGTAGTTGACGTCAAAGATAGTTGCACCCAACGTCGCATACGTGTCGTCTTGCGTGAAGTGTAGGTGCAATGCCCGTAGATTTGGGGAGAGGAGGGTAGGGGGAGGCAAAACGGTGGGTACCACAAGGTTGTTTCTACAGGATTTGTTTCGGGTGTGTTCGTGCCAGCGGTTTGTGCTATTTATGCGGCCAATGTTGAAAGTTGGCTTAGATTGGTTTTTTGAGGGCGTTTCTATTTATTGTTGGTTAGAGTTTGGAATAGGAAGAGGAGGTGATAAATTTTCTATTTTTATTGATGGATTTACTCATAAATTCACATCAGTTGTTAAGTTTTTTCCACGAACGGGAGATTCTCAGTTTAGATTCGAACTCATTCGGCGAAAGGTTTTCGGTGGTTTTATAACTAGATATGTAGGCGACTGAATGAACTGGAATCGAATATATGCGCTGAAATTTTCGTTTTCGAGCGAATACTTGATAGTAGTTTCGTTATCTCGATCGTAGGGGATTTGAACTTATAGGTACGGTCGAATGAATTTTCCCCCGTAAGAGTTATGGGATATAAGTGTTCTGTTACGATACTTTACAAGAATTTATTGGGGTGTAGATGTTTCCGAATTTTCTAATTCTTCGTCCTGAGGGTTCTTTATTTTAGCGTTTTTATTTTTAATCTTACGTTATCTATAAGTTTTTTTCTAAATATTTGGAATATTTGAAAGGTTTTGGAATATTTTTATTATCGCCGTAATTATTTTTTGGTAATAGAAACGTTTTTTCTTCCATGAAATTATTTAACGTCGATAAGCGAAGAAATAGATAAAAAGGTAAATAAATAAGTGAAATATATGATCCATTGTTGACAGCGTTCGAATTATCGTTTTGAGCTATGAAATCCCCTGGAACGACGAGAAATCGTCTGGTTATTTATTCTCTTTTTTGGGGGAAGGAGAGGGACGGAAGCGAATATATACTTGGTCCATAAGTTGTAGACTTGTGTATAGGTGAGGTCATTATAAGCTTTTCGGGTGTAACTTGAGGAAGTATAAGGAGGATTGTGCAAAAACATTTGAGAACCTCAATGAAGAAAGGTACTCACGCGATGGAATGTTAATGATGGAGTAAATAGCTCTCTAAATCGGGTCGGAGAATTTTCTCGAATCGGCGATTGAGGGAGGAAGTGGGGGGTCCAGCAGAAATTTACGCCCACTTCGAGATGCTCCTTGCCGCTCCTCGTCTGGCTATGTGAAGTGTTCGAGCCGATTTCGACACTGCGTTGAGATGTGTCCATAGGCACTTAAGCTTCGTTTTGATTTCTTTGTAAATCATCATATTCATGTAAAATTCTTATAGTTGATGAGTTTCCAATGAAGTTTTGGTCTCTACGGAGTTGTTTCTAGTCTTAGATCTAAGAGCATTATAATTGGTATCGTTCGTTACAGTTGGACGTGATACTTTGTTGGAATTTAGTGGTGTCTTTTAATTTAATGCGATGCGTTCACATAGAATAAAATGAGAGGAATTGAAAGGTCTGAGTGATTTGAGTTCATGACAGAATTCATTGTTCATTAATTTGTTTCATTGGTTAATTGCTGTTATGTTCGATTGATCAGTGATCTTTGTGGTTTTATGGAATAAGATACGGAGTTTGGATTGTGAATAGGCGATGGGTATTCAATTATAATGGATCGGATGAAGTGAGGGGATGTGTCGTATCGTCACCAGGATCGACCGTTTTTCGATAGCTCCTAATGCGTATAAATTTGTGGCATTGAAATTTAGTCTTCGTAGGTACGGAATCGAGCCGAAAATCGTGTTTGCATAGTAGTGCTGCGGTATCGTCATCGTCAACCAATACGTCGCCATCCGAATCACCATCGAGGAGCGCCTCGGGCGCTGAACACACTCGAGCCCTGCAGCCAACACCGCCTCTCCAACCTGCTCTTAAACAGACATGCAACAAAAAGGTTCCCGTTGATTGATATCCATCCATTTACTCTCTCTCTCTCATATATATATGTATATATATATATATATATATATTTGTCCATAGAGTGTGTCTGTGTGTTGTTGGTATATCTAGATGGGGGTGCATGATGTTGAAGATCGCTTAGACGCACTGCTTTCCGACATTTTATATAAGATATTGGCGTTGTAAGGTGTTTCACAATGAACCCCGTAATTTTTAGAGCCGCTCGATTTATCAGCTCAGTGTAACCATGCGAGCAGCTGGCGATGAATTCAAAGAGGTTATTCTCGTATATGACATTGAGCATAATTTCGTAGTCAACAACTGCATCGAGAAGGAAAGGGAGGGAGGGGGACAGCGCCATTCTTGCAAGTATATCTGCCGTTTATTGTTACTGGTAACCGCGTTTAAGCGCATTCTTGGTTACGTTCATTGAGAACCTTTCCTCCAACAAGCGCATCTCTTGTTGTGTTTATCCCCAGAAAGCACCTTCCAAGCATATAGGTGCTCGTGTTAATGGCGAATGGCATTCCGGCATGGGGGATTGCATATTAACAGCGGTCTATCGACTTTTCGTTTATTTAAATGGTCAACGTGAACATGAAGCGGCAATATGTCATTTTTTAGAAAGCTGCCAGCGGGTCTACGGAGTTCATCCTCGGTAAGAAATGAGTTGCGTTAATTTTTAAAGTATAGGCTGTTTACTGTGATATCGAATAATCGTTTCCTCACGAAGTCCTTATAATTGGAAGTTAAATTCTTCAGCGGTGTTCCCCTCTGTGGTTTTTTCAAGGAGTATAGGGGGGTACGGCAGTGTTACGCGATGGGATATTTTTATAATTGTAATTTAAGGATCCATATAGAAGTCAGCGTTCGATGTCACTCGGTAGTGCGCAACATGAATCGCTGTTAGCTGCTGTGGCTTCCTCATCGCAACGTTCTACCATGCTAACTGTCGATATAAGCAGATCGGAGAATGGTTTGTTTAACATTTGTGGAGATGCTGGCAGTTTATTTCATAGACAATTCATTCATGTTTTTTCCATCCGGTCATTTCTCCTTTCTTTTAGTTGTTGGAAATTTTCTTTCCAGCTGTTCATCGAAATTAGAACGATCGCTTTTTATAGAAGTGAATTGCCAGGAAGTCGTTTTTTAAGAATCGTTTGATGGGAGGACAATCCTGAGCTCGAGTCACTGTCTCTTTATTGGAGGAGGTTATTTTATTTTTGAGGAAAGGACGAGTTTTATATCATTCTTCCAAATGTTTTTGCGATAATCTTTACCAAATAATGCAAGTTTTTCTTTATATGAGAGGATATTTCATTATCGATGAGTGAGCATTGATGGTATAGGTGAACGAGTGACACTGGTGGTAGAAAATACTCGTTTCTTGGTCGATCCAGCAATGCTGACTTCTAAGCCCGATACGATGCTTGGTCGGATGTTCAGCGTGTTGAATCAAGGCCATGAAGGTGCCGAGCTTGTTCGCCCCAATGAACATAATGAATATGAAGTAGCAGAAGGACTCTCATCTGTGTGCTTCAAGGCTATTCTTGTAGGTTTGCTCAATGTTTTTGTTGGTTTGTGTAAGAGGGAAGGAAGGGGGGGGGGAGGGGGGTGGTGGTCATTGGTTAATGAGTCCATATGGTGTGTATTTAATTCAGAATAATAGCGGGAGGATGTACCACAACTAAAAAAGCTTAAATGTTCATTATTGGTGGGTGGACAGTACATTTCTTGCTCCCGTTTTGATACTGCTCTCGGTGATCTTTTAATAGTTTCAACCCTTATTTAATTAATGAGCTGCTGTACCGTAAATACGACTGCAGTATTATGATATTCGCAGGTCTTTTATGTAATATATCTTTTCACGGAATTCTTTTCCAGTTTCCTTGTTCGTTCGATCGCTTCAATTGTGTGGTCAAGTTGGTTAAGTATGGCCTGGTCATGAGGCTGTTTCGTATACCATTAGGAATGGTATTGATATTTCCTTTTGTAATGGGGAAACAGAGTGAATGTTTTCTGATGATTGGAAGAGTCTTTTCCTTTTGTTTCTATACGGATCACATTCAACTTATTATAATATTGCTATCAGAGTTTAAGAAATAGGCGCATCCTCCCTTCATTGATTCATAAGGACATCTCTAGCCGTATGTGTTTATTCCTGAAGCAATGATAACTTCTCAAGTTTGGTTGATCTTTCCTTATCAGGCTGATAGGGCGGCTTATCTACGCTACGCAAGTAATAAAAAGGAATTGCAATGTGAGATAGAGGCAAGCCGCTACCTGTTGTGTTGAGCTGTAGGTGAGTGGAACTATTTTTTAAGGTTAATGAATAAATGTGGAAGTTAATAAATTCTTTTTAAGGAATATTATCAAACGGGTAAGATGAGATGTCCTCCTTCGGTGTCGGCAAGTGAGTTGCGTGAAGCATGTGATTATCTCTTGATTCCGTTCAACGCACAAACGGTTCATTGTCAGAATCTGCGTTCGTTTCTTCATGAACTGAGCAATGAAGGTGCGAGGCAACAGTTCACCGAATTTCTTGAGGATATCATACTACCACAGATGGTTGCAAGCACTGAGGTGATACTTATAACTTATTTCTTCGTTATCCAGGTTGACTTGTCTTCCCGTTCGCCGACTTATTTGCGCATCAATAGTTGTCTGCCGGCGTATTGAGCATCATTTTAGTGATACTGACTGTGGATGCGGTATCGGTGATGCAGGTACCGAGGGCAGTATCATGCAAATGATAAAGACGGATGCTGCTTGCACAGCTAGTCATTATAGAAAGCTGAGAGACGAGAACAGTGGTGGGGGTAAGATGTGTGCAAAAATGAAGGGGCAAGGCGTCGACGCTGATTTATGTATTGAGCGAACGCCTCTATCGGCGCCTTCTATGCAGATTAGCAAGATCACTGGATTTAACGTTTAGTTTGCGGTTACAATTGTGTTACTTCAAGTTCCATTTTCCCCTCCCCTCCATCCCCAAAGTTGCTCAAGGTTACTTTGAAAGACGCGTAAGAGTTGTTTCTTAATTGCTGTGGAGATAAGAAAACTATTCCATACAGTTTTCGCTGGTGATGTCTGAAAAGCTGTTAAAAGGATAGTGTGAGAGAGGGAGAGGCTCCGTTCTTCTTTTCCTCAGCAATCTCAAGCAACCACTTTCCAGTGCATAAAAGTGTTGGGTCCCTCACCTCCCGAGCTTGTGATTCAAGAATAGGTATCCTTAGCTATTTCTAGAAACCCTCAGTTTTCATGTTACTTTTCAGTGGCGAAATGTTCCAGTTTGCAACCCTTACTGATACTGAATTATTGATTCATCTACTGGAGTTTGGATTAGTTCTGCTATAAAGTTCAGATCCAGCGGCTCTGTTGGAGCGTAACCCAGATTGCAAACTCTTGGCTCCACGGTTTGGTCAAATGATAACCACCTAGCAGTCCACAATTTTGATCGAAGTCTTACTCATCATTCTGAAAGTGTTTTACCGACAGGATTTGCGTAGGTTCGAACCCCTGATCGAGGCTTTAAAGTCTCAATGTTTCATTGCTCGAGGTCGCATTAGTAAAGGTTGTGCGCATGGCGATCCGATATTGGCAGATCGATCTGCTACTAGGAATGGTTATTTATCTATATTTAATGCTGAATAGTTAAACCACCGGATTGCAGCACGGTGATCGCGAATGCCATATAGTAGTATTGCTGGATGATGACGTCGTCGACTGGGATGAACACTATCCGCCGCAGATGGGAGAAGATACCACACAAGTCGTCTACAGCACTCATCTGTATCGCTTCTTCAAATATGCCGAGAACAGAGATGTCGCCAAGCAGGTATTCTTGTGGGTCTGATTTATTGGTTATGTTGAAGATCGGAATTACCTTAATGCGAGATTCAGCGATTGCGGTAATGTACTTGAGATCGGCGGTCATACTTTATCTGCTGTCATTACTGGTCATTATTCTTTCTATTTTCTCCTCCCTACTGTTATCCAATCCCAGGAACCACATTTTCCAGATTTTTGGGGTCTTTCTCCCCCCTCATACTTCCTAAACTCTTTAGATCGTTCCTTTCCGACGTTTCCATTGCCAGTTCTCGTTTTTGGCTAAAGAATATGCTACTTTAAATAAATCTGTTTTTTGGTAGTTGATTCTGCTGTGATAGCGTCATAGTCCAAACATTTCTTATTGGAAAGACGCTAACGCCGTTCGTGCAATACTTAGTGCTAAATTTGGCACTCACTTCGAATGGTTCAGGTGCTGAAAGAACGTGGCTTGAAGAAGATTCGGCTTGGAATGGAGGGTTATCCGACACACAAAGAGAAAATTAAACGACGTTTCAATAAGGCTGAAGGTTTACCTTTCTGCTTTTACTGCTCTTGCGACTTTACATTTCATGTTATACTTCTGTAGGTATATAGAAAAGGGCAGATGTTTTTCGGCTTTGATCTGGTGCAGTGCTGCTGTTTGCAGTTGTTTGATGTAGGCTTGTACTAAAGGTAAATTGAAATTTATTGGTTATTCTGAAGTAGACGATCTTTAGGATCTTTCCGTGAGGCCTGGTCAGGTATCGCTTGAAGGTACCTTTATTTTAGTTCATAATCGAGGTAAATGAAAAGGTGGTAACTACTTTGGAGAGGATGAAAAGCGATCACAAGAGTGACTAATTGCAATCGTGGAAAAGGATTTATAGCATAAGTGTTGCTTAATTTGCAGTCATCTACAATTACGTTCAAAGACCATTTGTGCATTGTTCGTGGGAGAAAGAAGAGGCCCGCTCGAGGCATGTTGACTTCGCATGCCCGATAGTGAAGAGTAAGTCGAACCCGAGCCTTGCGAGCGCGGCTAGTGATCCCCTGCCTCAGGTGAGCTTCTTTGAATGTCGATCTTATTTTAACTTGACAAGAAGAGAAGACGGGGATAATGGAGGAGAATTTTTTTTTTCATTTAAGGATATAGGGTGAGAAGCTTATCTCTTGCAAGGTAATTTGTTGCCAAGGTCTGTCAGCTTTTATGGGAAAAATGGTTTTGTTTGATGCGATTCGAATGGATGAAATTAGACGGTTAGGAAATATGAAGCGATCTCTATGTAATTTGCATATGAAAACGGACTTTGATTTCTGCATAATGGAGAGGCAGATTGCTATTTTCAGCCGGCACCACTTCAATTAAATTTGCCAGCAGCTGGAATGGGTGGCGGACATATGGCTGCTCTAGATGCAGCTCATTTAGCTCATCAGCAGCTTCTTCTTGGTGTGGGCGGCGTACATTTGGCTCATCAACTTGCTAACCAGGTTGTTTCGTTGGAGTTCGTGAGGATTGTTGTTTTGAATTTGTCTGTGGCAGTCACCTAAGATCTGCAATTATTACTGCTCGCGTTTGTTTTTATTTTTACATCTTAATGGGATTTATGCAGTTACTTATCAACCGTAGATGGTGGCAACAAAGCTGCATTATTCACTTGTGGAATGTGCACTTCTCGATAGGCATCACGCCCTTGTTTTGGCTCTTTATTAAACGCTCTAGACGTTGATAAATTTGCGTGTTGTTTGAATGATGCGATTGCTGTGATCCTATGTCATTCCCTCTCCATAAAATTCGTCAGTTTGTTCAGTCCACTTATGGTCTGATGTTCCTTCCGACGAAGGATTCATTCGTGGAATGTCGGGGAATTGGAGTATTCCAGAATTGTTGGTTTCTCGGTCGCTGTAGGCATTTTTTGGATTTTCGCTAAGTTATTCTTTTGTCTGATGTGTGGCTCGTTATTGGAGTTCTGATTCTTACTCTCACCAAAGAAGCTAGGAGAGAAAAGTCCGTCTGTCGTTAATATTTGGTTTTTTTTTGCAGCACGTGCCACCGCTTCATTCACCACCAGTACAGTTGATGAATGGAGGATCGCATGGAAATGAGGCAAGTGGGAGCAGTCCACGGAACGAAACTAATTGAATATGTTATATGGCGGCACTATCCCTTACGAACAAATATTTTCTATCTAAATGCCATCAGAATTAGAAAAGAGTTGTCACCCGATGGTGAATGGGGAAGGGAGATGTTCCGAATCGTTCATGAACCTTTGGTGGACCACTTGTGGAGACTTAGCCTGTTATTCTTCCTGTCTTCCTTTGGAGATATGCAGGAAGTAGTTGAAGGAGGTGAGCTGAACGAATTGAAACGCTAAAGAGTGTTAGCCATTCTTTTACCCATTTCAAGTATTATTAATGGAGTTTGGCGTTTAGATTTGCAATTTATTTACATTGTTACGAATTTGTTTTGCTTATCCCACATTATATTTTATACGTTTTCTTTTGAGGTAAGTTCTTTCGCGTTACTCGTTAATCGTGGCGATTTTTTTTAATTAATTAGCGCATTCTTTCATTAGATGCGTACTAATTATGTGCACCATTATATGAGTATAGTTGTATATGGATACTGTCTCGAATTTTTTTGCACACGAGAGGTGATGCTATTAATTACCGTTAGTTGAAATTTAAATACAGTTGGAGATTGAAACTTCAGATGCAACATCAGCCAGAATCAGTGTTGTTTTCAGGATAACTTGATCTATTTTTAGTTAGTGCTACTTGAAGGGAGAGGGGGAAAAAGGGCAAACACCATCGCATCTCTCGTTCGATGATTCTCGAACAAGAATTGCTGTTTAATTTGACGATTACTGTGTATTTGCTTGGCGCCTATTTCTTTCACTTAATCTAGTTCTTTATCGACTTAATTTCTCTTATCGACCGCCATCAATAAGTTTTCCTGAACTTATTTCTGCTTTTTTTGGATCACATATGGTTTGTGGTTTCTCATTTGTTTCTATTTCTTTTGTCGCGTTATAGAGCGGCGTGCTATTGGGATTGTAAGTGGCGGAAGACGGAGGGGTTGAATTGATTGGCGAGATAGTTAAATTGTTGGAATCATTTAAGGGATCGTGGAAGTTGGACTCCCATGTTGGAGGGTCATTGGAGGTTTCCCCGTTGAGTTTTTCTCGATCACAGCGGCAATTCTGCGTGGGATGATTTGCGTTTCATGCGGATAGAATTCTTGGCTTCTGAAGACGGTGATCTTTCCTTAGGAAATGATAGTGTAAGCTGGATGGATGTGGCGTTCTCGATTATTGGCGCACACGGATGCTCTTTGAGCAGCTGCCGGCTCAACATCAGTCAACAGAGGTGTTAATTATCGCTGCATCGATCTTTGTCGAGGTGTAACTTCTGAATTGCCTAGGAAGACGAGAAGCGGTTAGAAGTCGGTTTGCGGAGTGGAATATTCGCTAAGCGAAGATGGAGAGATGTGAGTATCGAGTAATCGTACGCGCTATATCATTATTATCTTCTATATGAATTGATGGCGTTTATTATTGCGAAATATATTCTTCTGCCTTTTGCGATATATATTAACGCTGAATTTTTATGCATATATATGGACGGATAGTTCGTACTTTTCGCTTTTTTTCATTTTTCTTTCTTTTCGACATTTTCTCCAATGGCCCCCCTATCAGGAATTTATCAAATTGCTGTTTGAATTTGTTTCGTCATATTGGCTTTCTTCTTTTTTTTCGCTATCTATTTGTCATACTTTGTGTGCTATTTTCACGAATGAATATATTTTCTAGTGGAGAAAATAAATGCTCTTATTTATGTGGTTATTGTTGAGCATAGAATTTGCTGTATCGTGATGCTTCAAACAGCTGACATTTGCGCCGCTTATCCGCCGTTTAACGATTGTAAAATGACCCTTGACCTGTGGTTTCTCGTCTGTGCGAATTCGATGATTTGTGTTAGTGAAGAGCGATTTTGTCGTTATCATATTTGTATTTTAAAAGAATAGGCAGAAAAGCACAGATGTCCAGAAACCGTGCATTGACTCACAAATTTAGTTCACTAAATTCTATATCAGAGGACAACTTTTTTTGTTGTCCAAGTAATTTTAGTTGGAGTCATTTTTCAGTCTGAATCCATGAAAATAGGCGATCGTAGGTTGGAGATTCGAATTTCAGGAATTTTGGAATTTGAGAGGAGGAGGAGGAGGGGAGCGGAAGTGATTTTTCTCCACTTTGGTCGCTTTATCTAAGTGAAGAGTGAAGAGTGAGGTCGACCGAGCCGATCCGAAAGGGCAAAGGTCATGTATCGGTATTTTTCGGTTGGATCTTTGCCACATCTATGTACGCAGTTTCACCGATATTTTATATGCGGTACGCAAAGACGATAGACTCTTTTTTTTTCTTTTTTAGAATAATATAAATGAATATTAATAGTTGTAACAGTTGAATAACGGAGACTTTAATCCTTAAATGGGAAATAATGCAATTCGATGATCGATGAAGAGTACAAAAAAATAGAAATTGATCGAAGAGGATTTTTTTTTTCAATTAACGATCTCCGATTTCTCTATCATGAGTCGCTTGAGTGGCACGAATACGTTTATCCAATCGTTTCTCCCAATGGCAATCACGATCGTATGGTAGATTATCGACGAGATAATGCTCACCATTCGGTAACGGTTGCTTACAACCGGCACAAGTGAAACATCTCGGATGCCAATGCTTATCGAGTGCTATTAGACATGAGTCTATTAACACCTCGCCACAACCTTCAAATTATCTCATATTAAGCTCTAAGGGGTTAATGATGCAATAGTTATGACGGTCAAGAGGAAAAGGTTTTCTTGGAGAAACTGATGGAGTGGAATCCAGAGACGATATGAAACCCGACGGCGATCGATACGATTTAAGTCAAGAAATTCCAATTTCTTATTCCAATCTTCTAAGGTATTGCGACAAGTTTTCGTTAATTATTTATCCTAAATGATAACCGCTTCAAAAATGCCCATCTCCAAAAAGATACAATGTCGAAAATAACATAGATACAATAATGTTCTACGAGAATAATGTCACATAAAGGAAATGCAGTTCAACGAAATCGATGACTGCAATAAGCGATATTGTTGTTTTGTGGGAATTGACGATCTGATCATGAGGTGATGCAGATCATGAGACGATCAGATCATGAGGTGATACAGATCATGAGACGATCAGATCATGAGGTGATACAGATCATGAGACGATCAGATCATGAGGTGATACAGATCATGAGACGATCAGATCATGAGGTGATACAGTGAAAGAAGTCGTCGTTGAGAGAGGTTTAGTTGAGTGAGCAACAAAAATCCTTGCCGATTAATGATAGAACATCATTCACTAGCGACTAGCACTTTAATATTACTTCATCAAATATCGACACCTCATTATTGATGATTTACGGCGTTTCTTACAAATTCGATGGTGAGAAGACCTCATCTTATCGTTCATTTAGCTTATCTCGATCTATTTAGTGTCAGAGCTCATTCCCTAACCCTCGAACAAATATACTCCGAAGAATACTTTATCATCGGCTTGTTTATCACACCTCGACGAGATTGATGGAAGGTTATTGACCTTTATGGGGTAGTTTCTTGAGATGAGAGAGGAAGTAGATTGTTGCACTTATCGGAGAGCAATATTCGGCTATTTACGCCGATCGTCGAATTCATCGAAATGGTAAGTTGAAAAATGCAAACGAATAACGCTCACCGTGACATTTTGGATTGTATTTTTTCGAATAGCACTGCACACAGTACGCATTATCATCGGCAACCTTAACAACACATATAAACTGAATGAGGGGAGAGGAGACGAAGTGAGGAAGATTCTCGTAGAGGAGTTTAGCAGATTCGCATTTCTACAGAGAATAGTCTCTATAGAAATAAAAGTAATGCACCGAATGTGAATGTCAATTAAATAATATAAGATAATGGAAATTAATCTGCCAATTAAGTAATTAGTAACTTTTAATCTCCTCCCTCCTCCCCCTCACAAGAAAAAAAAATTCACTGAAAGGATTGCAAGGGGAATTTTGGACGAGAGCAAGGGAGAGGAAAAAATGAACAGAATGGAATCTATACAATTCGAGACGAGGAAAGATTCCACCTTCATCATTTTCTTCTATCGCCTATAATTTCACTCCATCTGACAGCAGTTTTACATCAAAATTCGCTCCTTTCATTAGGTACTCCAGTGAGTTGGATTTGCGTCTTTCTTGGAATCGCCGCGCTTCATTTCCCACATTTATCATTCTTCTCTCATTTCGGTGGAATTTCTTCTCAACGATATTGTGAGACTTTTTGCATTCGACTATCAACGAATCAACGAAAATTTGCAGCTATTCATTGTCAAATAACCGACTACCTAGAAATCATATTGTTTGCTTCTTGTTTTGTCCTATGAAGAGCTGAAATTCCATCCTATCCTCTCGCCCAGTTTCATATATTATAATCCACATGAAACCCGCAAAAACAAAAGTTCTGCAAATGAACCGACCAATTGATTATAGCCGCTTTGTGCTAGCCGTTTATGGATACGAGATGGACACATTAAAGAGATAATTGTGGGAATAACCGGATGGATATTCTGATGTGGCAGTAGTAGCCGGTTGTGCTAACCTATATATGAGAGCCGTGCCCACTTCCTCTCCCCAAGCCTTGCTTGAAGCAAAACCAACGCATTACCTGGTAGGTCTGTTTGATAGGTGCATTGCATGCGTGACATCGAAAATGTTCGGGATGCCAGAGTCGATTCATAGCGATTACTGCCTCTTCACCAAGAGAACTATTGCACAATGCACACATACGTCGATCCCCTCCTTGTTGTGCAACGAAACCAACACCACGACTTAGTGTCGAATCACCCATCGCATCCAATCAACCAATCTTCGAATACAACCGCACGGGTTATGTGGACGGTATCCCGGCTAGTGAACATTTCTATAGGCACTAATTATTAGATTTCGACTTGTTATGTAAATTTCAGGTTGGGCAGGTTAGAAGTGCCTAAATTGGAGATATTTTGTATTAGAGCTCACTAGAGGCCGATGTGAATGATTCCAACGTTCGGCTAGTCTAGAAGTCTTTTTGTATATGCATGAATGAAATTGAGCCATTTTGGTAGCTCAATGATCGCGGTGGAATCACCTTAGTTTCGGATGAAGCGAATTTCTATATGCAAATGAGCATAGCTTGGAAGCACAGCTTTATAGCCATATTAGCGATGGAAATCTGCTAAGAGTGATTAATGGTAACAGAGGTTTTAGGTGTTCATAGATATAGACTGCCTTATTTTCTAAAACACACAGATTGGGCACGTTAAATATCGTTGACCGATAGGGTAAACGTTGAGCGTGGATTTAGCTGGACGGATATGTCCAGCTAAATCCAACTTATATTCGGCAACTCTGCCCTGAATCGGCGATCGCGTTGGTGACCCAAGCGGTTAAATGCTGCTTGAAAATTCTACCTGCCTAATTAACGTTCACGTGCAGATACTGACCTATACACCCATAATTAGTATACATGTTTATTTAATGAAGCAAATTCTCCAAGCCTCTGGAGCTGCAGTGCAGTATCGCAAGCTTGGAAGGGGCGTATGCCAGGCGTTTTCATATGATCTTCAGTAACGGATCATGCCTTTGTGAATAAATGCACCAGTGTCCGTTTGTCTGTCTTTGTGCCCGTCCACCGGTCTACACGATATGCGGATCAGTGGTGTTGGCCTACAAAATGTGGTAGAGATAAAGACTCGAGAACGATTCCCCTATCATCTATTACATCGATCCGTCGATCTCGAAGTATCGAAATGTTTATCTGTGATTTGCTTATATAAGGCGCTGGGCGCCCATTCTGCATAGATTTCATCAGCGGTTCTTTTAATGTAAAGACGAGACATTATTGGAGAAGATTCATTGTTTGTTGCAACTTTTTGAGATCGATCGGTCTGTTGAAGGGAATTGCAAAAAAAAGAAATGTTTCTTGTGGAAGGAAGCTGGTATCGGAATGCTTTCATTGCTTATTTTTAAAAAGATTTATTGAGATCGCTATTTCTTCTTATCACGAGAGGCATTAATTTAAGGGTTTTTTTAGTGATATGATATGATATGATAAGAAGCACAACGATCAGTGATGATAGTATTCAAGGATAGATAAGCTGAACGATGAGCATCACATAGATCCGAGTAGCGCGTATCGTTTTTCGTCAGGTGTTTGTCGGTGATCACTCCGGATCGGACGGTGAAATTTGTGTTTTCGAGTCCAAATAAGTCGATTTGGGTACGTTAAAATAGTCGGCTGTATTAAACTGAAAACGAAAATTTCGCATTAGTGCTGTTAGAATTGCTGGGAAACTGATTCGTTTAATTGAGAGAGATGCTCAGTATGTAAATTCGGAGGTATCGTCTTCTGACCTTTGACCTTTCGTTGTGTAAAGATAATTAGGAAAATGAAAACTTCATATTCCTCTCTTCTATATTTTTTCAATAATTTGAAAATATTATTAAGAAATATTTGTGGAATTTTTCCTGAAAATCGAAAATTAAATATAGCGATTTTATGAATAATAGTGAACAAATCGAATTTCTCTAATTAGCAGTGAACTTTCAAAACGGAATCTTTAAATTCTTTGTAATCTAAAAAAAAATGAGCCGTTGTCTTTTTTTTTCATATAAAATTCATTTAATGGAGAATTTAATGAGGAGTGAATTAAGCAGAGGAGAGCATCGAACGATGAGACCTGGCCGAAGCAAGCGGTTTTCGCATCGTCACCTTCGTTCGGCTGCAAATATTATTCCATTCAATTATATTTAATTTTTTTTTGGAGGGGTATTATGGTACTATGAATTTTTTCTCTCATATTTTCACCAATTTCAGATTAATTTGTTTTGGAGGAGGGGGGAATAAATTAAGGTGAATTCCAATTTTTAACCAAACATCTGCATTCGATTATTATGGCGTTAAGTGGAGAGAATTTGGTGACGAAAAAAGTTCGCTTCTTTTCGAAATATCCCTCTATCGATGCGCGATTCTCGTCATCCTCTCGTCTTTGCCGCTTCCATCCTCTCTCCGTCATTTTGCCCTCCTCTTTCCTCTCCACTTAATTTGCCCAACATCTCGGTGTATAGTCTGTTCACGGGAGAAGAGAAATCACTTCTCGCATATTGGAATATTGCATTATGAGGAGAGAGTGCTAAAAAAGCGAAATGAAATAAGATTCTATGGAAGTGAATCCGTATCGATCGGAGAAAAAAACGTTCCTCTCGGTCGTTGTTCTCTCTAAAAATCTCTATAGTTACTATTTACTATCCATAATTCGACTATAGAATCTCGTTAGCACATTTCAAGCTGTCCCCACTCATAAATAGTCCCCCCCTCCTCTCCACCCGTCTTTCGATCATCAACATAGCCATCTAATTCACTCTTTTGTATAGAAATTTCCATTGAATTTCTTCGAATTTTTGCATAAAAATGAGACATTGTTAGTGGTGAATGGTGGAGTTGCATTCTCTTTCGCATATTGTTTATAAAATCGATCATAGTCGTCGACAAATTCGAGAAGGCGTTGTGACATTTCGGTTATTTGTCGTTCTTGTAAGTATTGCAGCAATTCTCGATGAATATAGACATATTGCTGTAAATGAGAGATTATGCGAAATTGCTCGTCATTATACATTTTATACAAATAATATTTCTATTCTCTATTTATTTCAGATTAAAGATTAAAGATCGATGAATATACAAGAATTACTGTTGAAGAATTTGGCAAATGAGGTCTTACAATAAAGGATGAAGAGTGTCGAGTGGAAGATATTCGCTAAGCGCGGAGTCGATCGGATTCCATCCACCGTAATATCACAGAATAGCGATCACTCATTAAGTTAGGCGGTCAGCAGCTGATAGTTGAGCGCAATGCTCACTTACCTAACTATCTGATTGGCAGCTTAATCTCGTGTTGAGCTGCGCTTCATTCACGTATTTACTTATTCTTTTCGTCGACCTACATTTATGTTTTGTAGGCAAAGAAAGTTAGTGAATCGCAAATTGTATGCGTATTCGCTGATGTACTGGCCTAGAATTTGGCGTTGTTTATCGCCATATTTCGCTCGAACGGGCGCTGACACCCAGTTGCCACTAATTTTGTTATGATATCTTAGAATATTCAAATATAAGTTTAGCAATTGGAAATATTAAAGAGATTAGGTGAACCATTGCAGTACGAATGGCGAGAGCTCGTTGTTTACGAAGTTCTTTAATCATCGCAGAGCTATCATCATTTGCGTCACCGCGAAGCATTTTCTCGAGAATGAATTCAATCGCAACTATTGTACCCGTTCGACTTACACCTTGAAAACCGAGAATATGATTTATTAAATTCAATGGTTTCTACAAATCTCCTTCGAAAATTATTTTTGTACTTGAGTATCACATATTTCCCCTTTGCACATATTTATTAGGCTCTCTTTTATCCTAGGCTTATAATATTGAAATCCTAAGTATATTTTTGAGAGAAGAGATAGAAAAGTTGTCTTAAAGTACGAGGTCTTATCGGTTATCTATTCATGTTTTGCGAGGAAAAACTTCACTATTCTAGAATCGTAAGCTGACCGGGAAAGAGACTTTTAAATGAGAAACAGTACTTGGGCATTTTATGCATTTTCGCGCAGTTAAAATATTTAATAAGCGCTTAATAACTGCCATTTTATCGATCTTCATGATGTTCTAGCATAACTAAACTCGCTGTGGATAACACATGGCCTTACACTTCCGTATTATTTGTTAAACGCAATATAAATTGAGCGACAATGAAATTTTTTCGTATTTGCAAGGCATTGAGTTGCACTACTTACCATCAATGCAGTGCACTAGCACAGGTCCTCTGGAGCCACGAACAGCAGTCAAGATGTTCATTGGAGTTAATGAAACCTCAGGTACACCATGTTCGGGCCAGTCCTTCCACTGTATGTGTCTGATAGTCTGCCGCTTGCCCGATTTACTTTTCAAACCTAACCATGTAATGTGCACCTTTGATTCACCTGGCATATCAGATGTCTGCAATTCCACCTCATAATATTTGACATGAGTTCTCGTGTAGAAAGTCTTGCCTACCTCCGTTTGTAACGATCACCGTGATTCATGGATTTAAAAGAGAAGAATGTAAGCACCTAGTGGACGAGGAAAAGGAAGCAATAAAATATGAAATATTGCGCACTTTGATGAGAGAATTTTTGTAATGCTTTTCATATGAAAGATAAACACAGATAAACGAGCTTTTAACTGTTTCGAGCGAATTTTTCCTTCACCTTTTTTCACTAATTTTTTTCCGAATTTTTCTATCTTTTCCTCTCCTATAAATTAACGATATTTCTCGTAGATCTGTGTAAATTTTCGTCTTTCATTGTCGTCTAGGTTATTTCTGGAGTGTTTTCTGCCTCGTTTTGATGCCTCGACGCATATATGCATAATGTTTTCTTGATTCTATGCGATAATAGCAGTTATGTTCCATAAGATGAAATCCGAAAGCATTGAAGGAGATATATAGCTGAAAGCTTATTGAATACTCTCACTAAAGAGCGATTCAACCGATCAATAACTTAATAATAGAAATTAAATAATAGTAAGGCTTCAAAGCTGAAATATTTCTTGTCTATTCGAAATATTTTGTTAAATGAAAGTTAGCTATATAATTAATGCCATAAATTCTCCTTTATTTAGCGGGGTAATAATGATTTTTTAGGCAATTTTTGAATTAAATAATAGTACCTATGCGAAAAAACGTTGATTTTGACGAAATTTCTCTTGAATTATTGCAACTAATGAAATATATTTACAGTTATAGATAAAATTCATGACGGCACTTGTTGTCTGATCACTTCAATATGTCGATTAATTGATCCAAAGTTGATGTGATCAATAAAATCATCTCAAACTTAGTAAAATTTCCATCGGGTGCGCCGTAAATTATTGTTGCGATTGTCGAAGTTGTTAGGTGGAGATGCGTTATCGTCGGCAGATGTGATGCTTTTCCAACTACCATCCCACTCCGTTACTATGATAAATCTTTAATATCTATGCATCTGTTATGTTTTTGTAGGTGACCAGATGTGGGCTCCAGAACCAGGAGAGTAATTCACGACAATTATCCTCTATGTTCGCCTCCTCTTCTCTCTGCAATATCCTGCTCGCACTTCTCCGCTCAATTTGATGGATAGTGAGGGAAAATTAGGTTCATATATAAAGTACATCATAAATAATTAAAAATAACTATGAAGGGAATAAAGAATAAACGCACGTGCAAGCAGACAACTGTAATATCACCGAAAACAAGTGGTGCGTCGCCCTCATTTAGTGGATAATATTCAGTACAAATTTTGCGACCCGATTCGGTGAAATTGCATAACATTATGATTGCTCGTACGCCCTCTTGTAGAATCATTTGATAGAAATTATTGACTGTTCCGTCAAGAGGTGCCTGGAATTAATAGTTATTCCATATAGGGGTGACCGAAGTTAGTGGACTCCTCTTCCCTGATGTTGCTTGAATGAGGATAACTCCTCAATTTTTGTGTTTTGTATAGATGCCGTAAACATTCATCGTCTCTTCTCACTTCGTTACTATTCTTTTATTTTTTATTGATCATTCCGCTGAAATCGTGAAATCCATTTCGCCGAATGATTTGAATAGTTTCCTTTCCAAATAAGGTAGAAAAACTTTCAACGAGATACATTCTTATTTTATTTCGAGGCATACATCCTTCAGGACGTGTGAGTTTTATCCTTGCTCAGAATATATCGGTCCATGCGTTGCCGGATGTAGCGGCAACACCAGCTCTTGAGAGAATGTGCCTTCTATAAGGAGGATTTATTAATTTCATACGAGACTACCACCTGTGTGCAGATGATGCGTGGTTCCATCAGCGCCATTTTAACGTAGTTGGCATGAATATAGTTATTTTCCATATCATCGGCAAGAATGACTCTCGTTTGATCCAGACAAGGCAAATCCTGTAGGTGCTATGGTATTATAGAACAGGTAGCGCCACAGGTAAACAACCGATTCGGAAGACAATGCGAGGTGGTGGATATGAGAAAGGAGCGGGAGGAAGGCTGTCGATTGTTAGAGAATGGGAAAGAGGAAAAATGGTCGCCGGACTAAATGAAATCAAAACCGTTTTGAAGCATGAGAAATTTCTTGTTTCTGTCCTCTCTTTGGGATTAGATAACATTTCACTTCTACCGTTTCTACTTCTACCGCTTTAAAAACAGTGAAGGCAACATCTCACTCGTTCCTGGTCTTGTCCGATACCGGGATTTGGGCAACCCAAACGGTGTTCTTTTAGAGTCAAACAGTGTTTGGGGTGTTGAGAGTGACTTCAACGGTCTCTGAACGATTTTGGAAATCCTCGAAATTGGGGATTTTCCGAATGAATTCTTCTGAGCCTAAATTGATCGCACCTTTATTACTTGACATTGAATATTAACTGTTTGTTGCAAGTGAAGTAGAAAATTTCCTAACCCTAATTTGCAGACTTCTTTTTAGTGCCAATAAGATGAAAATATGCCAATCTAAACGGGAATCGTGGAAAAAACTCTAGCTTGGAAGGGGAAGAGATTGAAAAAACGGCGCGAGTGTTTTAATGAAATGAAGTCCTCCTCCTATCGTCACTGACACCCGTCCTCGTTATTTCCGTATGAACGATGCGTCTCATTTTGAAGGAAGAAAAGAAACTCTCAGTGAAAGCTTATGCAAACTACTGAAAAAAAATTTAATTGTTACTTTTGTTTGTGTGTTCCATTATCGCTTTCCATATCAATCAAAGCAATTTATTCGTGGCAATTCTCTTAACAGCCTATTTAAGTACCACAAGAGATCTACCTCTGTCCCACTAGTTGCATAACTCGAATTTTAGTGCATCACAAGTTGAAATTGTTTGAAATGTAGAGAGACATGCACATACATATTAGATAGACATTACATTGCCACAACTTTATTCGATGATAAGCTATTTTTTGAAAGTTTATGAAAAGCGACGATCATGAAATGCATACCCGATAACGGTTCCGACCGGTTGTGTTATTGGTTTCAAAGACAGTCGTCTCGAACGGATCGGGTACAAAGCGTTTCAACGACTCGAAGTCTTTTTTTAGTCCATCGACACCTTTGTCGAGGGTTGTGTCCACCCACTTGTTCGCATGAAATAAAGGTTAATGCTGGATATCAGCTAATTCTTAATCGACATCTAGAACAAATGACTACTCCTGCTATATGAGGTAACTTTCCAGGTCAGTACCGGTGGAACCACTAAATGGATCACTACTGAATTCAGTTATGATGGATTTTAAAAAATACCTAGGAAATTATGTGGAAGGGATTTATGGTGGTACGATCACTCAGCACTGGAATGCCTCGTAAGTAGTTTAATATTAGAATAGAAGGGATCATGATTTCTAAATGAATAATACTAAAATTTAACAAAAACTTGAATAATTTCAAAAATACTTTTAATACGAGCTTTACTATCCGGTGTTTATGAAAGCTGAGCAATAAAAGAACCTTAAATCATATCAATCACATAGCCATACTCAAGTCTTGACCGCTTCCCATGAATGTTATCCGTGTTTGAGGTTTATTATATGAGGTTGATATTCGAATGCGCTCGAATAGGATTTAATTTATTTACCATTTCGATAATTTTTGAATCCTTTTTGAAATATTGTTGCACTTTTAATTCCTCCTCCTTTAAGAAATCTTCAGAAAATTCACGCTCCTTCACGTCGAATTCTTTTCGTTTCGTCTTCTTCTCTTTATCTGTCCTATAAAAATAAACTAAATATATACTCAACGAAATGCTCAAGTTTATTTCTTTAAGCGTTTTCGATGATTACTGCACAATTCGACGAATTTATCTTTCTGAAATGTCGACGATCTTATAGAGCGATAGCGAATCGACGACTCATTTGGCGTCAATTTATTATTGACTTGAAATAAAATGGAGAATAAAGTGCAAAATAACTTTGATCATTATCTATCCGATGTAGATGTTGAAAATAAAGGTTCGTCAAAAGGTTACTGACTTTGTTCTCTGCTTCCCGTCGTCAGAATATTCATCATCCTTTCTCTGCGAGTGATGACTCTTGTGCTTTTTTCGATGCCTCTTTGACTTCGACCGATGATGCTATAATCAACAAGAAACAGTAAGGATCTTACTGAATATGTGAGTCGCATTCAGATTCCTTCACACAATAACTCCCTAATTTCCTGATTCTCCCTCACAAGAACACCCTAACATTCAGATTCGTCCTCCATTAACTGCTGCTATTCACTAGTAAACGAAATCATTCACCAATATCCTTATCTCTTATGCTAGAAGGCATTCCGGAGGAGGTTTGTGTCATGCGTTAGTAAATGTTTTCAGGAAAATCGCGTGCAAGAATTCCTAGATCGCAGAGGTTCTTGATCCTGCCACTTTATTCGCTCATGGTACTTCTTTTTGCGGGTATGTTTACCATTATTTATTGTTTATCGCCTATTTCACAACCTTTATTATGTCCGAGTTCTTCTTTTCAACAATGCGGCCTCAATTTTAAATTTTTTTCCCATCACAAAATATAATGTTCTGAGCCAACTTTATCTGTTGAAATGGATAAAGAGAAATTTTTAGCCGCTTTGTTTAGAATGTTAATCGCGAACTGTGCAGACCGAGCCTTTTCAACTGCTCAAGCGGTAAAGTTGCTCTACACTCTCACCACCGGACATTTGCGCCACTGTCGATGGCCCCGGTCATCATTTCCCATGGCTCCCTTATAAATATACTAGTATTCCTCTTTGCCGAAATGCTTCGTAATCTTTTACGAAGACGGAATATGTGAAAAATTCGGACCCGGAATTATAACTTAACATAATAGTGAGACCTTTGACTTTTCATAGCTGCTGTGCTTGTGGTTCTCTCTTTCTTCGGATTCCCCTTCGTCCATCTCGCTGAAAGAAGAACCCCATAGGCAGCAAACAGAAGCTAGAGGAGCTGACAGTATATAGGCTTTTTTGTTCGCCTCATCTAACCACCCACCGTCACGAACTCCGAAGAAGTAGGATAAGCAGGACAATGGCTTCATCTTCCGAAAGAATCTGACCTCCAGAAAGAATCTCGCACAGAAGGTTTTCTCCATCGTGTGAGATGAGAAAGCAACGTAGATAAAGCAAGTTCAGACCATTTGCTGTCTGTTGACAGCTGCTCTAGATATGATGATCAGCACGGAATATGTTGATGATATTTGTGATCCTCGTCGTAGTCTCAATCCTAGTCCTAGTTGTTGCGATGACCGTGTTCGATATAGATGCGTCGTTGATTAACGTGAAAGAAACAATAAAATAATCATTGTTCACTTGAATGAGTGTTTTTGCTATGCTCATGTTACAATAACCCTTATATTACATATCATTCGTTGTAGTTTTCGTAGTTAGCGAATGGAAATCGCCGCTATCGGCGAACAATTGCGTAAACTTACTCGTCGCGATCTCTAATCGTTACTAGCCGATGCGCTTTACGGAATAGTTTCTCCATTCCCTTTCGATGAATGTAAATTAGAAATAGCGAAATCGATAGGCGACTATACTCTCTACTCGATGAGATGTAAAATGATTACCTCCATATTTGATATTCGCATCACTTTGTTTCTCTCCTCAAGAATTTGCCTAAACAATTTTCGTAATGAGAATTTGATAGCGTTAAGCGCTAATAGAATAAATTTCTAATTTTAATTAATGAAGAAAACTAACAATGATATTGAAATTAATCATGGCCATCATAAGATCATTTAGCTTTTAGAATTATTTCTTGAAGCGAATAAAGACAAAACTTCGGATGCAATAAATAATCTTCTGCTTGAATTTTAGAGGACATTATTCGGACAAATCTAGGAGGATCTAATTTGAAGATGGGAGCCGTATCTACAGATACATTCCTCCAAAATTCCACTCAGTGGTTTTTCTTCGCTCGTAAAATATCATATTATAGCGGAACAATGCCGTAGTTTCAATTGAGATCGGTGGGTACTCATATGGACATAGCATTGCTCCCTGCCACCCTTTTGAAGGCGCTGTCTCTTCGTAGTCTAAAAGGAAAATCTTTCACTGAGGGAGAGCGATTAGATGAGAGGAAAGGATTCTCATCACGACGTTAATGAGCATGCAAATAAACTCTTTGAACTCTTTGGTAATGAGTAATAAACTCTTTGAATATAAACTCTTATATCTCACAACATTTATTCGATTTCTTTTTTTGCAAATGCATCTATGTAAACTTCATCTCGTTAAAGATCACTGAGGCATTGCGATCTCTATGAGTACTTTGATTTCTCCATTTGAAATCAACAATCTCGAAATATAATATGAATCAGTTCCTTATGATAGAATCGGTTCCACTTTAGTTCACGTTTAGATGATAGTCGCTATTTAAGAGCCGATGAAAACGTTGCTCGCGGCCGTGAGCCGAACTCGCGATCCTCTGCTTTCAGGATAAACGCATTGATGGACCGAAGTATATCACCTTTTTTGTCGTCATCGACGAGAGCTTCATATTCAAGGAGAATATCTCCAGAGTGGATCATCCCTACGGACGATGTTTTCTTCCGCAGAAATCATCATCTATATAATTTGAATTTCTACAGCCTTACCGTCAGCTTTGCTTCGCTTTCTTCGTTGATTAGCCTTACTCATCCGCAGTCATGTTCCTCTCTATGGGCATTTTCTGCTTCATACCTATATTTACCTCTCTGCCGGTGTTCAATTGGAGACCCGTACTAAATCCGAGAAGTCGAATTTAAAGACTTGAAAAAAATAAGCGTATGCTTCATAAAGCAGCAATATGATAAGTTTTTATGAACATCGAAATGTAATCGCTATATTTTGCGTCAAATTCATTCTTTGTTATTGGCTATATGATCGGTTGTCATATAACCGTCAATGGAAGAGCGCATATCGCGCAATTGCCTCCAATAAGTGTATGCCATTTGCGCCGTTTTTAATTTCATTCAGTTAACTATACCGCCGCTAATTTCGAGACGACGAATATACGCGATTTTTACGTTGTGAACTTTATTGAATGTGAAATTATAAAGATTATTGTTAGGGAATTTTTCGTTCGTTATCGTTGAAGAAATGATTGCGAAGATTTCTCATAAACGGCATAATTGAGACAAGACTGCTGGTCGACAGTCATGCCGATCTTGGTCGACACGGCTCACTGAATTTACCCTCTTCCCAATGCTCATTGAATCTAGTTGAATTATATTTCGAATTTTAGTGAATTGCATAGTGGACTGATGTGCATTAATGTCAATTGAGTGAAGTAATTGTGCGTATTAACAAATTCAAATAAACTGATACAATATTAGATTGTTGTGTTATGATTATTCGTACAATAGAGAAGATTTATTCTCTTAATTAAAAGGGCAAATAATTCGATACGAAAGTAATGGAGGCGAAAATATTTTATGTGAAATGTTAAGCAAGAAATAGCTGATATGGTTGCTCTCGTTCGACGCTACGTAAGAAGCCTGATTTCGGAGGATATTGCACCGGGATCGGTGAAATTCCCACAGAAGCTCATATATTTTTCATTTTGAGGTCACATTAGATGGACTGATATTAAATAGTAATGGTGTCGTGGTTGTGTCAAGATTTGGCATTTTGCTATTCGTTGTGATAAAACCGTCTCGGATTTTAGCACAATCCGAGTTTCTATGTTGTCTCCCGTCTTCTCGAAGGGTCTATAGGATTTGCGCCCATTTTGGTTCGTTGGTTTTTTTGCCCCATATCGGTTCATAAACGTAATCAAGATATCTTCGAATGGGAGTCAGTCGACAAGAATCCATCCTTCACACCGACGCAACACGATGTCTTCAATGGTGCGTCGAAACGTCCAACATCTTCGAGCTGAAGTACATTTCTAAATCATCATGGTAATTACATATTCACGTTTCAGCGGTATTTTTACTCAAATTGAAAAGAACTCGTATTTCACAGCTTTAGAGGGCATTAAAAATTGAAGCGGACGTTAACTTAGTTGCCCTAAATATTTCATATTGAAAGGTTTTCCCTAATGGGTTCAAGCGCCTTATCCTGATCCCTTTCCGCTCTCCCTCTTAAGCCCTTCTTTATCGCCTTCATATACACGCTATATGTTCCTGGCTTTCACATCCGTCTTGTGTCCAGGATAGAATGCCTCTTCATTGAGTTGTGGAGAATGTGGAAGATGATACCTGATCAAGCTGAGGTGTTTTTGCATCGTTCACATTTACTGCCTAAAATTTCGAGATGAATTAATATTCTATGCTCCGCATAACTATTTTATGGCTTCCGATGGAATTTTTGTCTCCCAACCTTTTCTCAGCGCCGCTCCAACCACGCCCACTTCCGTTCGGTAAGGTATCCTTTCATCTCTACTTAGGTTTGCAGTAACCTGTTCACTTTCCGCAAATCCTCTTGAACGTCGTCCTCTCTCCTTCATCCGGTTAGGCCGGATGCACCGCTCATATTTTTTAACATTTATCACTTTTGACTGGTTTTATTTCCGGAAAAAGTCCCCGCACTAACCTTATTCGCATCGAATGATGGCGGTGTTTCAGCGTTGTTCGTTTCCTTATTTAACATTCGTTCGTAGTCGCTGATAAATTCGGACAATTCTTCACACTTATCGATAATTTGATGATTTTGTAAATATTCCAATATTTCACAATGAATATAAATATATTGCTATAAAAGTGGCTCACTCATTTCTTATTCAGTTATCTTCTACCATTCATATTTCTTGTTTATGAGCCGGTAACTTTTATTCTGCAATCGATCTATTATTTGAATGTAGTGACTAGAAAGAAACATCCTAAATCTAGAGGAGGAAGTAACCTGCACTTGATCGACATCTTAATTCTGGAATGTGAGATGGAAAACGACTCTAGAGTTTTCTAGATCGGGGTGGAAAATTTGAGAAATTCGAGTCATTTTCTTCAGCTCATCGAGTTAAAGCATAGATTTTCGAAGAAATAACCTCACATAAGCGAATAACTGCGCCTATAAAGTCTCAGATGAGAAAAATGATTGTCTTATAGAAGAGAGCTTTAAGGATGAAGTGGAAGAAACGTTCTAAATGAAAATGTTCCACCAAAAAAGATATTCCACTCTTGCACGAGAATATTCAGTATGTATCAGAGGTAATTTATGCAAATATAGACATAATTTGATTCGTCGAATCCTCGATAGAATAATAGAAATAAGAGGAAACGCGGAAATACGATTGCAAATTAGTAACCAATAGTACTGCGAAAATTTTCAAAGTGTCGGCAGTGTGAGAAGGTGAGTCGTCGACGGTAGATGGGTCTATGAAAATCTAAACGTTTGCATTGACGAGCAAAGATCCGAATTTTGAGCCGGTCAACAAAGGAACGATCTAAATTATTCGAGATATATCATGATGAAATATTCCTTTGCAATCATTCGAACGGTAAGCAATTGTTCGATCGGTAAGCAATTGTGATAGGATAAGCTCGATCAGATGCCATCGTTATTGCCGAAAGGCCACATGTTTATTTATCTCAACTCGAGGAATATTTTATAGCTGAAGGGGAATATTTCAGTTGGTGGGATATCTTTCACTCCACAGAGATATTTTCCAATGAAAGTGTCTGAGTGCAGTGAAAATTTTGAAAAATTCTATTGCGTTCTTTGAAACTGCCGGAAAAAAAAAGAAAAATGGAGCGAACCGTTTCATTTCGTACACATAGGGCACGTTGTTTGCGAAGTTCTTTGATCATTTCAGCGCTATTATCGCTCGCCTCACCGTGAAACATTTTCTCCAAGATAAACTCTATCGCCACCATGGTACCCGTCCGACCCACACCTTAACATCTATAGGTTATGGATATCAATGCCAGTGCTGCTAATGTCAATAGAGATGGTTGTAATTCACAAAAAGTGCATAAAATCTTTATCCCTTCCCCGTGGCACTCTATTAGTTGAATTTGCAACACGTTACGTAATGTTTGTATCACTTTGCATGTTGGAAAATGCTCCAATCTTATTCCATCCACGTTTTGATTTTAATGTGAATTTGATTGAGGGCGGAAGGGGATGGTGCATAATCTTTAAAGATGGTGATGAAATCGTAACGTAGTCGTTAAGCGTTGAGCCATTTTTAATGATTGAAATTTAGATGCATGAACTTCGCAAGACAACGGAATACTGAGCTCTTCTTCAAGTAACCAACGGTCATATGCCAAAGAAAGGAAGGAAATAAGTTGCTATTTCTACGGTATCATTTGCATGGAACCTTCGATCCACAACACTTTTAGCTAATGGCAACGGAATTTGCTCTGAGCGAATGAATGTTTCGATAATATCCTATGTGGAGGAATTTCTCATTTCCATCTTATGAAATTTCATCAGTTATTGAGAATTCACCTCAATTTAAATGAACTTAATTCTGCAGTTTGAGAAATTTTATCATCCAGAAAATATATAACAGATCAATGGATATTAAAATTAGCTCCGGATCAATTTATTGAACAAAAATTTGAAATATTATTGCTGAATTATTTATTCGAAACGGCATTATTATACACAATGCAGTAATTAATATGTGCGCATTTTTCGATAGAATCTCTTGTTGAGTTATGAGGAAATTACCGTAGGAAAGCAGTTTCTTAGAAGGCCTAATTAAAGATTCAGAGTTCACTTGAATACTCTATCCATCTTTGTTATGTTGTTGTTGGGAGGTTTACGCGTTATGCTTATCGGTACGTGTTTCGATTCTCTATGGCAGGTAATTTACTTCGATGATATCGTCACTCTTCGAATGTGGCACGACTTCAGCTGAGATATGAGCAATCAGTGACGTATATTGGACGATACCATATATTAATGTAGGAAATGGTATAACTGTTATATCAGTGGTACCAACTCACCACTGATACAGTATGATATATTCTGGCTACAATACAGTGTATCATATCCGCTGTGGAGTTTTTATACCGCAACCGTTTCGTTTGTTGGGGTTCAGCTCGAAACGATTCGAGGCGATCCCTGACACCTCCTCCTTATGCATTTTTTCTCTCATTTTGATGCCAACATTCACCAATTGCATATGCTCTCGGCTATTCTGAAATGTGGGCGTTCTAAGCATACCATCGGTGCAGTGTACGACCACAGGTCCTTTTGAGCCCCGAACGGCAGTAAAAATGCTCATTGGTGTCATTGAAACATCCGGAACACCATTTTCCGGCCAGTCACTCCACTGTATATGTCTGACCACTTGTCGTTTGCCCGAATTGTTCTTCAGACCTAATAGCGTGAAATATACAGTCGGTTCACGTTGCATAACGAATCTCTAAAATTGAAAGAGCACTTTAGGTGTTCAACTAATTCGAAAATTGAGTGTTCTTTTAATGGGGATGAAGAGTTGAAATATAAGGCATTAAACAATGGTACATTGATGAGGGTTTAATCATTGTATAGACTGCGGTTGGCTACTGCGAAACACACACCTGTGTAAGGTGCATAGGAGAATGATGCATACGCAAATAAAATGTTCCTTCGCCGTCTTTTCATGTTGCACTTCTCAGTCATTATTTATTCATGCTACTAAGGTGTTATGATGTACTGGTGTCAGTGTAGCTTCACTTAAACGCTATCATTGCACCTCATGTGCCTCAGCATAATAGAAACAACATGACGAAAGTACCCACGCATTTTTCTCACATCAACTTCTTCGCAAATAGACTTCAACGTCTGCTTCCTTATTAAACACTAAAGGGGCCTCCTTTCAGCTTTCAACCATTTTTAGCAGACCTCTCCCCTCTGATACTTATTCGATCATAAATGATCCTTGATTAGCTGTAGTCAGTGTTATGCGTTTTATGGCACCCAAATGAGGTTGTTTGGTTAGAGGAGGCTGATAAGCAGAAATGATTATATAGCTACCGAGCATTTTTTCAAATCTTGCTATATTGCCCGCTTTACTTGTAAGCTACCAAGCGTTGTACTTTTGTAGGAAGCTTCGAACCTTACCATTTCGCCTTACTATTTACCTCAAATTGTATCTTACCTCAAGTCACTCAGATAAACTGTATCTTTTCCTCTCGAATTTTTCTCTTTGACGGCCAATTACATCGTTGACGATGAGAGTTACTTAGAGATATACTTTTATTGGAGATTATATGGTAACTGCGGAAATAGTTCGCTAAACTTAACGTCTCGATTGCGTAAACCGTTCAAAAGAAAGGAAACTTTCAAAAGAAATAAAGTAACTAACACGTAGACAAATGACCGTTATATCTCCGAATGTCAGTGCTGCGTCTTTCTTGGTTAGTGGATAATATTCATAGCATACCTTACGTCCTGATTCAGTGAAATTACATAGCATAATAATAACTGTTATATTTTCATGCATAATCATTTGATAGAAATGATAAACTGTCAGATCAAGCGGTGCCTGAATCGGGAACAACTGTGCTTTCCTCTCATTAATGAATCTTTTAATTTTTAATTTCTCTTTAACTAGCTTCAAATTTAGAGGACCGCATGTCCGGTTTATTGGCTAAAGCTGCTCCTGAGATGCTTGAACTCTAGACAGGGACGGAGACCTTCCCTTCCACTTTGGAGACTGGAACTGGATCTCGCCTTTGAATCGCAGACTTTTCCTGCAATCTTCTTTCCGTCCACAACTTTCCTCCTAGAACCATACTGACTCCCAGGATGGGATGTCATTATGAAGAATTCAATGATCCAACCCAAGATAGGGTGTTTTTCTGCAGTTGATATTACCTTTGAGTGCTATGTTTGCTGACGCCATATGAATGACTATAGTGTCTTCTAAATGGATTTTACCTGTGTGCAAATGATCGGCCTTTCCCTAAATGCCATTCTAACATAATTAGCATGAATGTAGTCATTTAGTGGATCGTCGGCGAGAACGACTCTTGTCTCATCCAAACAAGGTATATCCTGAAAGGTAAATCATTTTTTAAAATCTACCTTGCTAATAGTGAGGACTGCTATCGTATAGCATAAGCCTTATCCAGTGCCAATGAAGGAATTTTCATTATTGCGGTGAAATTATGGCATAATTTGAGCTTAGAGAGAGATAAAAGATTAATGCCCTGAGATAGCGGAGCACTTAGAAAATTTTCCCATCAGCCATAGCTGTTTTCATCCACCATTTTCTTAAAGGAAGGGGAAACAACGAGCGAAGCTTGATGAAGTAAACCTTCGATCCTCATATATTAGCGTCATATATCTTGTAACTTATTCCATAGGCTTTTTCAGAAATTACTAATGAAGTTCACTTTAATAAGTCCACCAGTATCACTGATCAAATAACGGCCAATTTATATATCAAAGCAATCTGCATCCATTGCTTGGCTAACAGAGAAAGTACACATTGTGTTTGTGCGGTCTAGGTAAATTGCATTGCAACAGCGATATACGTAATTAATGAGCAATGTCCTTGTGGCAGAAATTGTCAGGGTCATTGTGGCCGCTTTTTTTCGCATTTTCTCCCTATTTAAAGTATTTATATATGAGGAAAATTGAAAAATGATGCAGTAACGCATAATAAGCAGATAGTGAACATATTTCATAAAGTGTAGTACCTTGAAACGATTTCGACCGGTCACTTGATTCGCCTCAAAAGTAATCGTTTCCAATGGATTGGGAATTAAACGTTTCACTGTTTCGAAATCTCTCTTCAATCCTTCGACACCTTTTTTCAACGTTCTTTCCACCCATTTGTTCACCTTAAATGCCGACAAATCAATCATATTGAGGCGAATAATGGCGTCCGGCATCGCCTTTTATTAACGATTACAGGTTTCAACAAGAAACTGGAGCTGGGAGAATGGGAAGGGGAGATGAGTCACAAGATAACGAGCAAAGAGGGGATATAAGTGGTGGGCGAAAAAAAGTACGGAATCACAGTAGTGCCTATTGTGCGCTTCTAACGTAACCTCGCCTTCATTGCGAGGTGTCGCCTTTATTGTATTAGTACGGCATTACTTACCGCATCTTGAGTTTTTACATCTCTTTTGAGATATTTTTGGACTTTATTTTCTCTTCCTTTTTTCGCCTCTTCGATGAATTCTCTCCCTTCGGTTTCGTATTCCGCTGACTTCATAAGTATCGATTTCCTTCCTCTTAAAAAATTTCTATTCACTTTCAATTCCAACATATTCTATCCCTATAGTCATTTAATTCCTCAATGGAAGAGAGTTGAAGTGAAGTTCATTTTTTATATTGTGACGGAAAGTCCTTTTAAAGGAAGCGATTGATGTCCACAAATATTAACGTCGCTTCATTTAATCCTCAATAGAGTATGTGGATTTCATCTCTTTCCAGACGATGATATATCATCTTTCAATGTCGTTTCGTAAAATCCTTCGCATATTTTGAGGGCATTTTTCGAAACACTATGTAATTTGCAGTGAAATCTCAACTACCGTATAATGCCTAATAAAACCCCCTCTCCCTTAAATTAACATATTGTGGAGAACCTCTGATACGCTCACTTTATTTTGTATTTTTCTTCTTCCAAATCTTCCGCCTCTTTGATCGCATCGCTATGTGTGAATGTTCGCTCAGTTCGTTTCTTCTCTCTCGAAGCACACTAACGAATCAATCACCGTTTAGATGTTGAAATCACTTCGATAGAAATTATAAACGTTTTAATCTTGAGCTTAATTTAAGTCGGCAAATATTCGCTCGAAGTTAATTTCTTTCATCTTATCGATCTCAATTGAATTTTTCATTTTGTTCACAAAATGAGTGGGGAATATTCTGAGAGGAAAATTTAAGAGAATGAATTTCAATTTTTCATAAAAATATTTCATTTCGAGCAGATTAAATTCCATTTTTATCGAAATAAATATTAATGAATATTATTTAGGTGGAGGGGGAATATGTTACCTTCAATTTGCTTCCACCATATTGTTTATGCTTATTTTTCCGTTTCGATTCTCTTCTCGCTAGTAGAGCTTCTTCATCTTTTCCCCTTCAAATTTATTTCCGCCATTTTATTATCACATATTAAACATGAAACCTGCTTCCTTTCATTCTATCTTATTGGCACTGAACACCTCATTCTAAATTGATTCGCCTTACTCCAATAAGTACCTATGAATTCACAGTTGTTCACACCTCTGCACGTTAGAACAGATAAGAGAGTTCTGGCAGGCGGTGATGTTGTGGTAGAGACTCTTGCATTAACCGGTTTTTGATTCTCTCAGCCGCTTTTCGTCAAAAGACTTGCAGTTATTGCGAGCGTTCTTGTAGATAATGTTTCAGATGACGTCTCTTCCCTTCCATTCCCAAAACACTTTGTTGTGGGAAAGGGTTTGCTCACAAACCTTATGAGCAACGATTCATTGCATTAGTTGTTTGACGAGGTGCGTCGAAATACTTCAGCAGCTTATGATTGCTTCAAATTACAGGTTAGGTGAATCATAAGTTTTTTTCCAATGAATCACGAACCTTTTTCCAAATAATTGTTCACTAAATTCACTGAATTTCAATGAACCATTCAAAGCTATCTGACTAAAGGGCAACAAAAACAAAAGGAAAAGAAAAGGAGAATTGCCCGAAAAATAAAAGCGAAATAAAGAAAAGCGACGAGATGAATGGGGAATTATAAGATTCAAATATCACCTGTTATGATCTTTAGCGCTTACTAACTTATGCGCTTTACGAATAAGCTTTTCCATTCTAATTGATTGCTATCGTAAAGAGGCGAAAATTGAGAAACGACCACACTCAATAGGTGAAAAACTGAAAAATGTATATATCCACTCAAATTCAATTCGTCTCGTTAATTAATAAATTACTTAATGCGTAATTGGAATGGAAATTTTGCGTAAAGAATCTACATAAAATTTCTGGAATTTATATAAAAAGGACGGGAAATGATATAAAGGAAGTTTATAGCTTCATTCGAGATATATCACTCAGTATGCGTTATCCTGAAGTTTGGCTTAAGTTTTTGCTGAATATTCTTAAATTTAGGTTATTTACTAATAGTGGTAAGAGGTGGAATCGTAATATACCAGCAATCAAATACTCTGAATGTAAGAGATTAAATATTGTAACTATTCGAAAGGAAACACTGCAAACCCTGGAAATTAACTATTATCAGTAATAGAAATGAAGTACTTTAAATACTAGAAATCATATACTGTTAAAAGTAGAAGCCGGTAGCAGTAAATGATAGAAGTTAAGTGCTTTACCTTCGGTGCTAGTAATCAAGTACTGTAAATATCAAAAATCAAACGCAGTGACAATATTTTAGCTAAATTCCGCATGATATATGCTCCATCCGTCGAATGCTTCAGCTAGAAAGTCATAAATTCGCCACCTCTTCGCCATTATAAGGCAAAAAATGGATATTCTGATATTGGAATAAATGTCCCCACATTATTGGTTCCATTAAATTTTCATTGAGTTCAATGCAAAATTATCCTAGTGAAAGAATTTGTACATCATTACAATGAATTAGAAGTTATCGTACGATGGATTATCAATGATATGAGCATAGATTATTGAAACAACTAATTTCTCCTTCACATTTTCCTCTCCTCGTGAGAGAAATTCCAAATATTCATTGGTGCAATTTTTTCTTTCATTTTCAAAGTTGTTGTGTGAAAATAACCATTGCAAATTGCCACAATGTTTCGCTCATTTTCTCGTCGGTGTATGAGTGTGAGCGTTTTTCGTTCTTCGTACTTTGCACCCTATCTGTATACATACTCACTGAGATGTCACTATTTCCTTTCGAGATGTGGACGATGTCATTCGAGTCGAAACGACTGCCGATCGTCGGCTTTTATGGCATCCGCTTCGGTTAAATTTAACCGTCGAATATGATCGTCGTAGAATTTCTCATCGATTCGTTAATTATTTATTCTAAGGTGATAATTATCTGCTTACAGTGCATGTGATTCTCAAACCAATACCTTATTTCTATAGATATTTGCAAAGTTGCCCAACGAAAGTATATATGATATATGGTGTCTATGCATCTATATGTGCCAGTCTGTTTTAATGTGTGCTAGTTGATCCATTAAAGGCGATGCTATGAAAATTTACGAATATTCTATAGATCGTCGAACGATGCCATACTAGAAATATTCACTTGATAAATAGGATCTTCGTAAGGATTAATCACATGGAGATGTGCAGAGATCTCAGATGAGGTAGTGAATGATGCGCTTCTTCCAGAGGACGTTTATAGCTGCATCGTATGAAAACGAATCTTCATCGATGAATGGAAGCGATCATTGCTGTTGATCAACGGGCACATTCCAGTGTGATCTGAAGTGATTTTTTAGTTGATCAGTACATGGGAGATGTGTAACGCTAAGCAAAGAATGTTAGCAGTTGCAGCAAGATGCAACTGTCGATCAAGATTGCAGTTCACTTAAATGCGCATAAAACTATAACGTTATCTTAAATCAACGCAGTGATGTGTCAAGAAAACAATCGCCTCAAATCGCTTTATTCAATGGCCATAGAATTTGTATGTTATTTGAGTAATGTAATTTTTGATGGTCATTTATGAAAATGACCGATGAAGTGATCAAATGAGCTGAAAACGAAGATCGATTATCATACGTTATCATCTTCTTTTAAGTGATAACTAATCACCGGTTAGTAATGTTAATGATTAATTTGCAATGTTTGATAGGTTTAAGCATTGTGGGATCGATACAAAGAGTACGGATCACTTGCATTCCGGTCGTGGTCCATATCTGATGATGTTAAGTATGTGCTTTTCTGTCTATGAGTCTGCCAAGAAGCGTAAACGCAAATGTCGTGGATACAATTTAGTCCACATCGAACAGCTGCAGCAAATCAACCTGATATTTGAGCCGTCGATAAGAATCTATAACTGAGAACGGCCGATGTAAAAAGCACATAAACAAGTCGCAAACCACTATCAGTAAAGCGCAAAACATGTTGAAATCTTTAGCATGTAAACGATTACCGCCGACGTTTAAAGGTCGCCGTCAACGATTAATGAGCGAAAAAAGGGTGCTTGGCGAATTGATAGCATCTCTGATCGTTCCGTTGCCTATTCATACAATCATATGTTTACGGGTAATAATGTGTTAATATAGTGGAAGTAAGCTGCACCGATAGCACAATTACAGGTTGAGGCGACTGTGGAGTATATGAAGGATAGAGGTGATTTCGCTAGCATAGATATTTTACTAGTGTAGAGGTAAATTTAAAGTAGCGCTTTCATCTCATGATAGAAACATCGATGATGATGTTTGATCAGGAATCGCCAAGCACGTGGGATTGTTTATGGCAATTTTCGGGTCCTACTGAGAGACATTCTCCGCCTATGCTAGTGCACGACATCGCTAGCGCTCACATCGATACGGCTTATTAACGAATGTCGATCGACCTTTTCCTTTCTTTTTTTATAAAAAGAAGCAAGTTTTTCCGTGCAAATTTCAGCACGAAATTAATCGAATAATTATGCAGCTATTCATTTTATTGCCATTCGCCTATCGTCCACAATATATTTATTTTATGCTGCAATAGTTTAAAATATTATCCGAGAAATTTTTCCACTAAAATTCCAGGATATCTTCCGGAAATCCATGTCTTTTTCATTTTCATTTCAGGATATCTCCCGGAAATCCATGTCTTTTTCATTTTCATTTCAGGATATCTTCCGGAAATCCACGTCTTTTTCATTTTCATTTCAGGATATCTTCCGGAAATCCATGTCTTTTCATTTTCATTTCAGGATATCTTCCGGAAATCCATGTCTTTTTCATTTTCAACTTTGAGGATCCGTTTTAATCACCGAATTCTGTTGGGTTCAACTTTATAAGTCATTTCTATGGTTCACTCGTTTCAGTATGATATATTGGAATGCGCAAAAATATGTGAAAAATCGAAGAATCTCTACTTAATTATGCGTTACTTTAAAGTAGTGCGAAATTGCAATGAGTAAACATTGGTGCTTTTATTTGTGTATGCATGTGTGTGTGTGTTTTGTTAAACAAATATCTACAAGAGGTTAATGATTTATCCCTTTCTCCCATGTCGAGAAGAGCTTTTTACCCGTTCTTCCCGTCCCCTTTCATCTCCCATCTCTCCTCTTTGTATCTCCCCTCCCTCCGCCCCTTCCCACCCCGCTCCTCGCAAAATTACTTCACAGATATTGGGTATTCGAGAAGCAAATATTGCTGTCATCGACCGGCTGCATGTTGAGTTGTATACGGCCCTAAGCGAAGTAAACAACGAAGTAAACATAGCCGAATGAGAGATACGAAGAGAGGAAGGGGAAGAGAGAGAGAGAGAAAGAAATTAGTACAGGCGTGTAGACGAGAGGATGTGTGCGACTCGGTAGGGGGGATGCCGCCTCCTCATCGCACAATTGCGATTTGCGTCATCGAATGGCTTCAGCTTTATTTGTGGGCTAATGTCTTAGCTCTAATATTGCTTCAAAGGTTATTGGTTGTAAGTTAAATATAAAATCAAAATGTTCGAGGAGATATATCGAATAGTCGCAGATCCCATCTCCTCCTCTTGCTCTGTCCCCTCCTTCCCAAATCAGGCTCTACCCCCTCCTTCCCAAATCAGACTCCACCCCTCTGCTTTCCAAATCAGGTTCCACTTCGTAGGTCCGCGTAATGCTCCACCCCTCATCACTGTTTCTTTTCCCTCATCTACGGTGATGGGAGAAGTAACGAGTAGAGAAATATACCAGTGAAACTGGGACAATATGTGGTTTTATTGTTTGCCCACCTGGCCGATCGCTTCCATATTTCCGGCAAAAAAAAACTACCGGAATAATGCGTTCGTATTTGAATCGATTTAATCGCCGATTTAAATCTTCCGTTCCCAAAGAGTCTCTTCTTCGGATCGAACGACGGAAAATAGTTGCGTTTTTTGCCTGAAATCACCGACTAGATCGACGGGCAGACATTACATCGAGTTAATACATTTTGCATAACATATAGGGAGATATATATGTGGAACTTTCCATCGATATGAAAACTACGAGTTCCCCACTTTGTCGACAGATATTCTATCGTGGAGATGCGGTCACATCGCCTAAATATTCCCTCAGAAATATTTATATCTAAAAAATTCGGCTATCCACTTCCCCTTGGGCGTTTTTGATATTGCCGGTTACAGCACTAGAAGTCAACAAATGTCTCTGCCTCTCCCCCACTCCTCTTCCACCTCTAAATGGAAAGGTTTGATGCCGTGTGACCTCGACTTTTGACAATGACTGACGTATGTCTGAAAAGATTGGAAGATTTTAAGCATTTTGAAACGGCCGCCGACATGGCTCTAAGCGATTTTATGATGGCATTCAAGTTTTCACTATTCTGACTTCGGAGAAACACGCTTCGAGGATACGAATGAACTCCGGTCCTGATCACGATCGGAACCACAGCGAGGTTTAACTCCTTTAAATATGATCGTGGATTAAGACCGGATCCGGTATCTTTCGATGTTGGGACCGGATTAAACCTTGTATGATTTGCTGATGCAATGTATATATTAATTAAAATGCATCATTCCCATTCTCCTCGCCTACTTTTCACTCAACTTTCTACGTTTTAAGGCACTTTTCTTGTTCTATTATAAAGTTCACTGAATCCAAGATATGCATAAATTCCCAAAGATGATTTGTCCTCAGCGCGATTTGTCCTTTTATCATCAAGCCGGAGTTTTCTATATGTCTCGGAGAAAAATATTGTGGTCTTTATCCGCTACTCCGGAAGGAGGTCTTTCGTTTATCCAGCATTAAAGATGGTGTACCCTGCTTTGCCAAGCTTTCGATTCATTGCATTCCGGCATATAGTTCTTATTGAGCTCATCGATCCTCTCATTATTCTGTGCTCAGAGTGTTGGGTGTGTGGGCACTTTTAGGCATTGCTGCGGTCATCGATCAGAGGCTGAGTTATACATTGAAGTCATTATGTCCTATTGATACGAATATATCATTTCGAATCGTAAGGAGAGAGGTCCCCACCGTTTTTTTTTCTATAGTAAGCTCAAGTAATGAGGTGAAACTAGACTTTTTCCGACTCTTCGTTTCGAAACTGCTGTGATTGGCGACGGCGATATAGATGAAAGTAGAGCCGAAGATACGAGACAGGCCGAGGCAGGGATGGCACAGACTCAGATATCGGTTGGGGCGGCGCAGGGGCGCACATAAGTCGACCAATGACACGATGAGAATAGCAGTAAATGTGCTCACACAAGATCACCACGAGTTGATATGTTGGAATATCTTGTCGGTGCCGTATTCAAGAGAAACTTCTCAAGTTTTTTTGCTAAGGACTCAAGAGCTGTACAATAGTTATGACCTCCCGAAGGGTCCAATTCAAGTTTTTAGTTTAATTCTGCGCTTAGCCTATTTTATTGCATTATAAGTACCATTTAATTATTAATTAACCCGCTTGATTCTCGTTGACTGTAATGTCTTCGATCACATAGCGTTGTCATTAATCGTATATGTGTGCTTAATAGATTGGTGTAACTTATTTAGAAGGATATCTCAAAAATCTAAGCCGGAAATGCCTAGTTTTTGGGAAAAAAGGGGAGAAATTTGTTTCTTTGTACCATTTTATAATCGTCGAAAGTCGATCTTCTAGAGTTTTATATCGTCGGTGGAAGGGTATTTAGGTTTTTTTTTTTATTATTATTATTATTTAGAAGATTTTTATTCGAAAAAAGAATTATTATTGGATTTTTTTTATTATTCTTTTTTTTTGTTGTTGTTGTGGGAAATTTTTTTATGAGAAACGTTATTTCGTTTGTGTGTGTTTTTTTTTCACGAATTTTTTCACGTATTTTCAATTTAATTGTAGATAAATGGCTGAAGCACATAGTGTCGCTGCACTTTCTTTTACACTAACACATGATGGCGTATCGGTGTCGTACGATCAAGAATTACTACGTGATATATGGCATGCTTTCTCGAGGGCTTATAAACGACGTCTTGCACGTTTCAAGGTAGATTCACTCATTTAATTCCCCTATTATCTATCTTCTTTTATCCATCGTTCCTCCAGCGCCTCTTCATCTTTCAGCCTTTCGTTCATTCCTTTCCTTCCTACCCTTTCTCTCATCGAATATCTCGTCAACATTAACAGCTATTGATTTATGCGGATAGAGGAGAGTTTTTTTTTTTGGATGGGAAATTTTCGTTGTTCGGAAATTATGATTTATTTTCTCTTAAGTTATAGGAATATGTCCTCTAATTTATGAGAGAAACAAGTTTTACACTCATCGTTGAGGGGTCACATCAGGAGACTTTATTCTTTGATCGTTGACTTCTTCACATATTGTAACGTCACTCGGCGTTGTTATCATCTCATTTAATATATTGTTTTTGATTTTTTGATAATTTATGAGATCGGTCGGTTTAAAGATCAGAAAACTTCAAAAAAAGCGCGTTATGTGCAATTTGTGTTTATATTTGGATATTGGTCGAGAGGAAACTTATGGTTCATAAATATAAAAAATAAATATTTATGGAAAATAGCTTTTTTTTTATAAAGTTTCAAGTTGGTTTTTTTCTATTTCGAATTCGAGAACGCATCTGAATTGCATATGAAACTTCGCCCATGACTTACAGACTTCTTGCATGATGTGTTTTTCGTCTTTTAATTAAACGAGAGGCTGTTGGCGTTCGTTTAGTAGAAAGCAATTTCGATGGGGTCAGACAAATGCATATGGTTGGAGAGGATTACATCTTTGATGTGACATTAGTGATCAACGATTTCCCAAAAATTACAATGAATATTGAGTGATTTATCGGGAAAATCTGTGGCTGAGTAGATCAACGAGATGTTCTATGAGTGGATAGGTGTGTTGATGAACTGAATTTAGCGGAATTGTAGCCGAATTTAGCGAATTGTAGCGGAATATTCTTTGATAGTGATTATGATAAGACCGCCTATCACTTGTGATTGAGGGGAATGCGATGAGATCAAGTTCTTTTTTCATTTTAGCTCATATTTCTCTTCTAATTTTTATTCTTTTTTATATTATTTCTATTGAGAGCAATATGGAAATTATCACTGACGAAAGTGGAACGCACATTAAACGAAGTCCATTTGTTCAAAGGGATAAAATTATACTATAATCGACGAATTATGAAGTTTAATTAGAAATAGTTAAGATTGGTGGAAAAATTTCTGCTGTGAAAGTAGCTATAATAAGGTTCATCGCAATAAAAAAGGATAAAATGAATGCAGTGGTTGAAATTTGAGGAATTTATATGGCTAATTCATTAATTATTATTTTTTTTAGCTTCAGTTTCCTCATTTTTTGATGAGGAGTTTCAGATTTCGATCTTTTTTCCATTGAACTTTAAAAATTCTATGGTACTTGATATGATGAAGTTCCACAGTTGTATTGCCATTTCAGGTTTGTCTTATGATTGTATTTTCTAGAAGCAATAAAGCGGTTTTATGTGTTGATTAATGCTCAAGATTAGAAATTAATGATTCGTTTTCTCAATTTTTAATGGACCATTTATTTGTAGAATGATTTTTTGACTGGGATATTTCCGGCGAATACTTATTCATTTTGTTCGGTGATTATCTCGTTGACGATATTTTCGGTCTTCCATCGTGATCTCTCATTTGGGATTGTTCCGTTCGTCGAACATTATATCTTCGGCTTCTTATTCGGGTATATAATTTAATTTTATTTTTATTCGATTTAATTTAATTTAATTTTTATTTAATTTTTGCCGCAAAAAACTAGTTTTGTTGCCATATTTGCCATTAACTCATAATGCTTGAATGTAGAATTATTCGGTGCCGAATTTGATGTTTCGATGGTTTTCTTTGCTTTTCGGAAGATGCTTACACCTGGCAGTCCTGTTTTCTTTTCTACGGGCTTAGTGCGTTATGGTGGAAATTTAAAGGGGGAGAGTTGTTTTTAATTAAATGAGTTTTATAAAATGATTGCTCCCCCCTCTCCCCCTCACTCCCCTCTTCCCTGGCTCATTCAAAACGGACGTCTTGTTAGGGTAATGCGACGTTTTAGAAGTAGATAGGGTGTAGCACATTGAGGTGTCTCTTATTTTGGAGTAGTAGTCTGTTTGATATAGATTTGTGCTTTGTGAAGTGCGTATTTATAGAAGCAATTGAGGGTGGTTGAGGAATTTGTTTATTGAAATGCCCATCGTTTATTAACAGCGGCAATAGAAACGTAGACATTTGGTCGTTCGTTGAACTGATCTCTGTGCATTGATCACTTCGTGTGGTTCATTGTAACTTTGTTTATCATTGATCTGATTTCTGGAATGAAGTTGATTTCTAGCAGTTTTTTTCCAGAAAATTGTGAAACTTGAAGAGTTTCCGCCTATTGTTCGTTGATTTGTTTATTTATTTACCACTTTATTCTTAATTAATTAGTTTAATTATGAATGTTTTTTTTAAAATTTATGTAATCATTTGGCTTCACCTCTCCTTACCTTATTTATATCAGTTATAATTAATTATATCTTTATCTATCAGTTATTTAGTGTATTATTCGCGGATAAATAATCTTCTTTAATTAATTACATATTTTCATTCTAGATGCGGTATTATATCGCAAATTTTATCATTATTGGTGTGCGGTGCGCTCATTTGGTTTGTTGCGATTCAGACTCTCAGGTTGACATTGAAGGCATTTCTCTCATACAAAGGATGGATGTATGAAAGCCCACATTCGAAGGAAATCTCCACTCCGACGAAATTATGGCTGGTATGTTGTTGGATTCATCATTTTTTGAGATCTTTACGGCCGAATTCTTTGAAATGGCTACTTTTTAGCAAGATTCGGTAAGTAGTTAAGTAATTAATTCATTCATTTGTTTGTTTAATCGATTAGGAACAATGAATAGTAGATCACCTTTTATGTTACATTGCAAATTTCATTTGTCAGATTATTAGCTATTGAGATTTCTTATTTAATATATTTTCATATCCTTTTTTGAACAGTACGTTCTCTCCGATAGAAATAGGCCATTTCCTTCAAATGTCACGTTGAAGTTTGCGATTTCAGATGGCGCTTCATCTTATATCGAAGAGTGATCCGATGCTTCACTCATTCCAAGGAGCTTTGCCGCATCTACCTTTGCCCAGCTTGGAAGAGACTCTACAGAAGGTCAACTGCCTTTTTCTTGCATAGCCTCATGTTTATCAGTTAGAAGTTTATGTTGTAATTTTTTCAATGAGTCTATTCTCGCAGAGTCTGTGATTTATTGTTTAGACAAATAAATTGAGGGACTCATTTCGTAGTGAACTCAAAATGGTTTAATTGAGCGCTGTTATTTTAGTTACTTTTCGTTGAGTCTTTATGTGGTTAGTTCTTTTATGCTCCTAACTTCCGTGAAGAATATGCAAACGGATGTTCGGCGGCTAGCTGTCCCAAGTAGTGTATCCCTTCTCCCTCCCTCTCCTCTTCTCAATGCTCAATTTCACCGTTTCCTCCTTCATCTTCGTTTATGAACTGAAATTGATCATGTTGCCTGCAAATTACTTCTTTTTCTGCGTCGTATCCTCTCCTCTCCCTCATCGGAATTGCATTTTTCAAAGTAACTCTAATACATCTGACGATTTACAGCATTTACGATCAATGCGACCATTGTGCAGCGATGAAGAGTACAACGAATTGGTGGAGTTAACGGACAAATTTTGTAAGGGAATCGGTCGCCGTTTGCAACGATATTTGGTGATCAAATGGATACTCTCAATCAATTATGTCACCGACTGGTGGGAAGAGTTCGTCTATCTACGACAGCGGTCACCAATTATGATTAATAGTAATTATTATGGATTCGATACACTTCGTGAGCATCCAACTCACTCACAGTCAGCTCGAGCAGCCAATATCACCTATGCGGCACTTACTTTCAGACGTATGGTCGAGAGGCAACAAGTGAAACCGGTTGGTTGGTATATCTTTAGTAGTTGCTGATTTATTTTTTTGGATATACTTTAGAAAGCGTGAAAGCAGTTAACTTTATTGTCTCTTATTTTGTGTACCATAGAAATGGCTTCTTAATTAACAAATATTATATGCGGTATAATTTAGAGGATATTTTTATTGGCGAATTTCGTTTGAGTGTTTTGTGAAATGAGAAAATGAAATTGAAAGATATGAGATTGACGAATTTATTCAGCGATTTCATAGTCCTCAATACGCGATTGTTCAGAGGAAGTTTTTATGCGGACGATTGATCGATGATACTATCGCATTGAAGAAATATGATATCGCTCGATTTGTCACTTTAGTTTTTGAACTCTTTTTTGGTTATACTTGAAGGTAAACGAGTAAATTGCGGCTAAGAATGAACTGAAATGAAACTGTGGCTTCTTAAAAAATACCGCTTGAGATGTTGTTCTCATCGATTGGGAAGTTGAAGAACGAGAAAAGAGAGAGATGAGGATGAGATTCTAATGATCGTTGTTGACCGATGAATCGGCTATATTTATACTTATATGCTTGTAGTGTAACTGATTAAGATTCCAAGCATTTATGGAAAGCCGCTAACGAGAGTGACCTCACTGAGTTTAGATAATTTCTTAGCGCTGGAATCTAAAATGAAGGGGCAGCAGATGATTAGTGCAGTAAACACCCGGCATCCTTCTTTGTTGACAGTGTTGGCTGATGCACTCAAAAAGGTAATTTGAGAATAACACAATGAATAAAAAGTTAATTGCAAGTTGGAGACATCGGCTAAAGAGGTTTAAGTTGCTAAATTACCTGTAAGTTGGCAGGTAAAGTTTTGTCAATGATTTTAGAGGATTATAGCAACGTTTTTTTTTCAGTTCGCAGTCTCACCACGAACAAAGGTACCGTTCTGCACGATGCAATACGAACGACTATTTAATAGTTGTCGTGTTCCGGGTGAAGAGTCTGATCGCTTCCATCACTGGGATGACTCAAAACATGTGGCGGTATTATGCAAAGGATGTTGGTTTAAATTACCCGTACATACGGGTAAAAGGTTATCATCAGTGATTTTCTTTTGGTTTTACACATTGGGATCCGATTACCGCATAATTTGAATAATTTTTCTTTTAGTCTTTTTTGAAGAGATGGAGGGATTTTTGAAGTAGGCTGATATATGAAAGCGGATTGAAGCCTCTGTGGAATTAAGAAAGCTAGTCGCCATTTTAAAATTAGCGGTGGAATACAATGGAAAGACTCGATTCATTGAAAAAATTAGTTTAATCTCATTAGTGAATGTGCAGCAGAACAAGAAAATAGTTGATCTCTGTCTCTTTTTTGAAGAAGAAGAAGTAAGAAAGAAGTTATTTTTGCAGAAGAATAGTGTTCACCTCAGCAAATTTGCACTGATTCAGCTCATTTCGAAATGAATTTTAATGTTGAAGTATTTCCAGGCTTCATGAGCCGTGCGAATTGCAAGTGGCATTCCAGTCGATTCTTGATAGCGCATTAACACCAGCTCCCGGTGAGGAGGATTTAGCTGCATTGACAGCTGGAGATCGAACCGCATGGGCGTTAGCGCGGAAAAAGTATTTCTCTGCTGGAGTCAACAAAACTTCCTTGCACGCTATTGAACGTTCCGCCTTTGTTGTCGTCCTGGATCAGGAAGAATTCGATTATGATCCGGTTCGCTTCATCCCTCCTATGGTTACTCGTTTTTTAACTTTTCATTCAACAGTTTTTGTGCACCATTTTAATATGCCGACGAATCGGCATCTTTTTAGACAAATTGTCTGAAGACTGCTTTGAAAAATTGTAGCATAAAAGTATGGGTAAAAAACATCGTTTGAAAACAAATGAAATTCAGATGATAGAAAAAATGTGATCATACAGCATCTATAAAAATATAAAGGTAGGGAGAAGATGGTATTACTTCCATTTTTTTAAAAATTTCCTCCCGACATTGGAACTTTTTCTGGAATGGTTTTAATAAATGCGCTTTGATAATCGTCACCACTTTGTTTGATTACATTATGGAATGTGCAATATATTCTTGGTTTTTTCTAGGTATATTTGTCCCATAATTTGGAATATTTGTCCATGAATTACCGCCTCATCGTCGTCTTTCGCCGTCGACTTTTCCCACTCCACCATCCTTTTCTTCCACTGCACCACCTCTTTCCCACCATCCTGAATTCTGTACGTAGGTAAATGCTGAAAGTACGCATATATGCATCAGAACAGCTGTGATTTTAATTACGGTGATTATTGCAGGATGAGCCTTCAAAATTGGATAGTTGGGCATGTAATCTGCTGCATGGTAAGGCAAAGGATCGTTGGTTCGATAAGTCATTTAATTTCGTCATTTATAAAAACGGAAGAATGGGTATCAACGCTGAACATTCATGGTATTGTGCTTATATATATTCATTTGTTTGTTCTCAAAATGAGGGAAGGCGGAATGATATTGTTAATGGGTAGAGGCATAAATGAGAGGATGAGGTGTTAAAATTTGATATTTTTATTATTAGTGGATTAATATATGAAGAGAAGTTTGAGAGATTCTCCACTGCAGTTTTCACATTTTGACTCTTAATTTTCGTCTCGATTGATTGCAAAATGTGGGAGAAAATTTCCTTTTTATTTGTGTAATTGCGATCGTTCAAAGTGGTGATCTCTTTTGCTATTGATCGATCCGTTTTCTTGCGGAAAAAGAAATTCACACACATACACCCTTAATGCAGAATAATAAGAGCAACTGTATAGTAAAGCATTATGTTCATTTAATAGTAAAAGATGATTAAAATCGTTGAAATTGTTGCTTATAACGAGTATTGTTGTTGTTTCTAATAGCAAAAATTGTTTCTCCTTTGGACGTCTCTAAAAATGATTCGAGTCCATTACTCTACCATTTTTATACAGACCCTGTAGTAAGTAAACATTGTTAAGAATAGGAAATCATGATCTATATTCAGGTACAGTGCTTCCTATGGGCAATTTTTTGATTATATTGTAGCTATTCCTCCTTCCTTTTTTGTTTGCTTTTTTTTTCATAAGTTGTTGATCGTAGAATGGAGGTCTGCGATCAGCAGGTTATGTGGAGGTTGCCTAATGCTCTCGATATGACCGCCAAATAGGAGAAAAGAGTTAATCGGGTTTTTTAATTATATCTTTTGTTTGTTTGTTTTTTTTTTGTTTTTTGTTTTTGTTATATCTTGAGGCCCTTTGAATCCTGGCTTCAGGCGAATAAATGGATTATTTAGTGAAAACGTCTCAACACTGTTATGGACTTAGTTGCTTGTGATGAGGGTACTAAAGAATGTGATACACTTTTGATAAGGGTAACGCAGATAGGACCATAATGTAAATGAGACAGAATGATTAGTCTAGTTTTACGGTTGTTATTTTTAAGCGTTTTAAAATGGAGTCCTTATAGGGGTGACGCTGCGATAATGGCGCATTTTATGGAATATTGCCTCATAACGGATCTGTGCCAACAAGGATACGACGATAAAGGGAATACATTCGGTACACCTGTGCAATCTTCACGACCGGAAAGGCTACGCTGGAATCTTAGTGATGAAGTTCAGGTGATTTTTGAGGGAATACAAAGGTGGTTAGGTGGCTGTGTAACTTCGTTAAATTCAGTTACTCTCTCCCTCACTTTCTTCTCTCCTCTTGTCCTTCATATGTTAGTACCAATGATGGTGAGTCTCGTTGACCTGAAAGAACCAAAACTAAGCAAGAAGGAGATAGAGATGCAGCTAAAAAATTTTTGTATCCTGAAGCTCTCGTTTTTTGTATCGGTGGCTAAATTTGGGACGACAGGAGAGTTCTCCTTCGCTTTTATCATTCCACAGTCATTTGATGGGGAATTCCTCCGTTTTTCCTTCTCCATTCCCATCTTTTTCGATTTCGGTTCCTCTTCTTCCACTTCCATACTATCCATCCCTTATTTAATGGTCAGTGACGTCATTGGGGTACCTAATGATGTCGGATGAACTTGTGGCTGGTGAAAAGATTGTTATTGGCAGAATAGGAGATATTTTTTATTGAGCTGTGGTATAGTGATCTTTGATGCAGCGATTTACCGTTTAGCTGAGAAATGATAGCCGAAAGAAGTCGTTATATCTATGAGATGCGCTTATTTTGATGATTCTTTAAATTATTCGTGAATGTTATGAAAAGGAAATAATTACTTTATGAGTTTTACGTTTTGATAAGAAATTCGGGTGTTTGTTCGATAATATGGGCCAGTTTTTTACATAAAAAGAAAATATTCCAGACCCCCTCTCCATTCGATTTTCCTGCGTTCTTTCTTTTCCTTTATTGAGAAGTTTACTGTTGTAGTGTATTTTGTTTTTTTCTTGATTATAGGCAGTAGTTCACAATAGTCTGTCGACGGCGACCGCACTGATTGAGGATGTCGAAATGGCACTCTTGGTATGGACTGAATATGGTAAAGGATTGATCAAAAATCTTCGTGTATCGCCGGATGCCTTCCTTCAGATGACGCTGCAACTAACGTATTTCCGGGTATGGTTTAATTCATGTACGGTTTTTCTTCTCCTTTTGCTACTGTTCTCAAATAGTTCAAGGAATGTGAGATCGAATAATGCATTGCTTCATGAGGCGGTGAATGTTCGACACGTACAAGCGATAGAAGATAACGAAGAAATAGGAGGAGTGTTTGATAGCACATTGACAGGAATGAAATCCCAATGATTTGGGTCTCTCTGATAATCTCTGACGATTTTATTCCAAATTGTTTGGTAAACGTTGCACAGTATGCTCTGAGTTGGCATGTTATTAATTACTTTTTATTTAGCACTAAGAAGAAAAATCGTTGATAGATTTTTTTGCTTGGTAATTTTGTCCGCTTTTCAAGTACTCGTTCTAAGCAAGTGTATTTTCTTTTTCTTTCTCCATCTGTTTGCGAATCTTGTCCTGTATATTCCAGTGAAAGGTTAAGGCAGCTGTATTCTGCTTCTGAGAATTCAGCTTGCTAGTGATCCCCTCTTTGTTTCACTCCACATTTATTTTTATTATTGCGGCACTTCATTGTTTTGGCCTTATCGGGCTGCGTGGAATCGAGGCTATATACTGGGTTGATTGCAGAATCAAGGCAAGTTCGCACTAACATATGAAGCTGCCATGACGCGGCTGTACAGAGAGGGTCGTACCGAAACGGTTCGCTCGTGCACAATGGAGAGTTGCGACTTCGTACGTGCGATGCTCGATCCCAAGCAGACGGTAAGCTAACGTTAGTTGGAGCAGCTGATGCCAATACGGAGACGTAGAGAGTCATCTGACGTCGTTGTAGGGAAAGTGGAATATAAGTTATTGGAAAAAGATGGATGGAGAGGATGCGAAAGTTTGCAGATTGATGAGTCCGAACATGAGACATCGAAATTACCGCAGTGCAATGTCCCCAACTTAGCAGCTACAGAAAAAAAAATTTTTACTTGCGTCCACTAATTTATAAAAAGGCGGTTGGATTATATGGATGCATGCCGTTTAGCAAAAAATGGCGCATTATTTCTGGACATTAACGGGTGGTACATTGCGGCGCCTAACGTTCTAGCTGTTCGGTAGGTTAACGCATTTGCCATAGGTCGACGTTGTGTTCCGATGTTTCCATTTCCGTTGATTGGTTGACGAGACGTAAGGGGAAGACGGTGGAGGGAAATTGGCTTTCTTTATGCTTGATTAAGTAATACTTTGATTCGGATTAGTAATTTTCTTTCATTCGATTCGATAGTTATCTATGTATAATAATAAATTTCAGCGAGAAGAACGTTGTCGACTACTGCGTAAAGCAAGCGAACGTCATCAGGAATTATATCGGGCGGCGATGTGCGGCAAAGGTGTTGATCGACACTTGTTTGCTTTGTAAGTGCAACTAAGTTTGAAATATTGTAGATGATGAGGGAATGTGATATTATTATTCGGGTCAGCCATCTCTGCAAGGGAGAGAGTGAGGAAGAGGAGTTGATATGGAAGAAGTCTGTTTTGCCTCCAGTGGGAAAGGAATGGGGAAGGGTTTGTAGTGTCATAAGAATCAATGAAAAAAGTAGGAAAGAAGAGGTTTATGATGTGATAAGAATCGTGTGTGGTACTGAACGGTTAATATTATCAAAGAACGATCATTAAACTGTTATTTGGTGAATTAATAATGTTTAGTTTGACCTAAATGGGCCTTTCCAAAAAGGATATGAAGTAGCTTTTTAGTTGAAAACGGTATTTGGCTTTGGATTTGTTTTAAGCCACCTTTTACGACATGTTATATATGACCCATAACACAGAATGCTGTAGCTTCAAGTATATTTGAGGCAACTCATTGACATTAACGTTTGGTCGTTCTCTTTGTTTCTTTTTTGCCGTCTTTAGTTTCGAGATCTTTAAAGGAATTCGAATCGAACGATTCGCTGCAAAGTAGCGATTTAAAAACTTCCGCATTGATTCATCCGTAGGACTTCCGCACCTGCTGAAATTGTTATGGATTAAATATTCTTTATTGCAGATATGTTGTAAAACGCTATCTAGAGGAGGAATCGCCATTTCTGGACAAAATATTCCCACCAACATATCTTCTATCGACTAGTCAAACACCGCTGAATCAGTGCACGGAGGAAGCGAAGTGCATGACACCGCAACAGAAGGCAAATTTCGTGAGTGCGGGTGGTGGTTTCGGACCCGTAGCAGATGAGGGATATGGTGTATCATATAATATCGCTGGTGAACATCAAATTTCATTCCACATTTCGTCGAAGAAATCTGCGAAGAACACGGTCAGTACCGCATAATTTTTTTCAGAATCTCAAAGAGAAGGACAGCAGATAAATGAGATAAGATTAGAATACCGAATTGTGCTAGAATTTCAATTTATTCAAATGACAATGCTTCTCATTCTGTTTCCGACTCCAGAAAAGATTCAGTAGTTGATCCCTCGTCGGAGGCGAGATCATGCACTCCGTGACGTAAAAAAAAAGAGAAGTCAAAATATCGCTGCACGCTAATAAGTCTTTCTATGCTCTAATGTAGAGGACATCAGATCGTTCATCATCTGATCGATACGTAGCAGGTGCAGTGTTTTGGCGTTTATTGCAAATGACCGTATGGTTTTTGCAATTTTATAAAATTTTCTTGTTCAGATTTAGCGATGGGGATTCATAGGAATGAGGAAAGCTGTGGAGATGAGATTTCATAGATACAACTATACCTTAAGGTCTTGTCAACTCAGCTTTTCTCTCGCTGCTCATATCTTCTCTTGGGCGTTAAGGATAGTATAAAGTTTTCATGTGCATAGTTGGGTGGAGAACGGATTTCTTGGATGGGATATGTACGAATGACGATTCGTGAATTGTGTTACTGAGAGGCGCAGTGCCATGGACTTTTCCACTGTTTTACAAAACATTGGCACAGCTAGTTGATCTGGCCAGCTGTCGAGTTGTATGTGAGATGCGCTTCCATACCTGTTTTTGTGCACTAAGTGCTTATTAATATCACCTGGGAAATTGCATAGACGCCTGAAGAATTCTTCGTTTATTTCTTTAAAGTTAAAATTTTTGGTTTCAGAGCTCGGCCGGATTCCGTAACGACCTAGTGAAAAGTCTTCGCGAGATGCGTGATCTGTTCGTCGATGAAGTACGCAATACTGACACTTTCGAAGTTGTTGAGGGTGCTTTGTGAACGGAAGTTTTCTCTCGAAAACCTTTTTAATGTTGTTTTAACGGCGGTCAGCGGATAGATACTGAAGAGAAGTTTCTAAGATATAACTCCTTTTATGTATACTGATCGGCTGAAAGAGGCAGAGAGGCTCGTAGAGTGACGCGGTTGCTTGCCGGAAATTGGAACTCGTAAGCGCAATAAATTTGTTATTTTCGATCGGCTTTTTCCGCTTTTGTTTTTTTTGAATGTTTGTGCGCGATAATTGGTTCGTATTGGCGATTGAAAATGTTGGTGGACGGTGGAAGTGAGGGCGCAAATGCAGTGAAGTTGTTCTTGTCGATCGTGGGCCGTTGATTGTCGGATAATGAATTCTTGAAGCTGTATTGTTGGGTTGAGCACTCTTTTCTATTACAGTGCTGTAGGCTAGCATTGATGCGCTTTCGTGATTTAGCTTACAGAGCTTATGCTGCTGTGTTATATTAGGCTGCTGTCAGCAAGACCTTATATTTATGTTGTCGTGCTCGTAAGGATGGATCATGTAGAAGCTATCGTTTTATGGATTACTCTTTCGGGCTGCTTTCTAAAAGTCATAGTGGTCCGTTGAGAATTGAGGCAGGGTAAAATGGGAAAATAGGCTACGTTACAAGTTGGGTCCATTTCCTTGGTAGGAGGGCAAAGTTCCTGAAAGCAGTTTTGTACCAATCTTGTCGGAAGTGTGCATTATTTGCTGACAAATTGCATCTGCTTTTCGAGTAACGGATAATATATTTTTACAAATCGGAAAATAAGATCGACGTTTTCCATTTCCGAAGTTGGTGTGTAAAATTTGATTGCGGTTTTCATTGAAGATACGACGTCAGCATGAAAACCTCTCTATATAGGTGGGAATTGTGGAGTATTGTCGACATCTTTAGAATAAAATGACAGAAGCCACTCGAATAGTGAATTTTTATTCAGCATCATTGTAGAGTGGACATCGATCAAACGGCTTATGCATCACTAATTTCCGTTCAGAAATTTGCTGCATACAGAAAAGTAGAACTGCATATGGCGCAATTTGCTTTTTTTAGTTCTGCTTTTTCTTTGCTTCATTTTTACTTGTGATGATTTTTCGTTTAATGATTCGCTCTTCTCGATCATCCATATTTCAGCGATTTTTAATGATGACTGTTTTTTTTAATAGAATGTAACGCTGTTAAGTCTTTTTTATATGCCATAAGGCTGGACATCAGTGGATAATGTTCCTCGAAAATTTTCATAAATAAGAACTTCGGCTTCAATGAGAAAAGATTGCATGAAAACGGGGAATTTTAAGAGGAACATTTGAATATGTCATGGTACTTAGATACGCAATATTATTGAGAGATCAGTTTAGTGCGTAATGATCACTATTATGGGTAGTATTGTGAATAGAAAGGATACTATGCGGATGGACGTGTAACCTGATGTCGAAGAAAATCACGATATCATTCAAAAATCTGGAAGGTTTTACGTTGCCTCCTCAGCACTCTAATCTATGCCGCAGTCGGAGTGAGGAGGGGTGCGGAGAGGGTGTGCATCCACAAGCTCTTTCTTCGGAGCCTTTAAATGTTCTCGTATGTGCATACTCGAATTCCTGTTTGCATCATTTGCTTTGTCAATAAACGAAATATTTTATGCTGGCGTCGGAACGGCTAGGGCTTCGAACTAGATTGTTATAGGCAGTGTGGTCCGGCAAAAAAGCATGGGGAGTAGAGTGGGATTTGATGGTGCTTCATAGGCGTATGGAAGATCACATTCTTCGAACGGGGTCGACATGAGATGAGGCGATCAGTTCGACTTCAAGAAGTAGCGCCATCATCCAGATGAGCCGCATCTCGCATGGGTCCGACCCTCCGAAAGGACCAAATTCTGGGCGGATCCATATCAAGAGAAGCATGGAGGCTCGTTCAAGAAACTAGGGTCTGAAGCTTTACGGACGAGTCATGGAGAACGTGCGATGTATTTACTCGCAATCTTACTAAGCTCACCAGGATGACTTGTGGTGTTCGTAACGGCACCCGCCAGACCACTTGAATAGACGCTTTGTCAACACATCAAAAAAACGGATTAGGGCGTTTCAAGCAGATCGCTCCCGCCTCAGAATGAAAACAGTTGCTATGGACGGATACCTGAACAGCATCACTCTTTAGCCACGGATTTCCCTGCGGTTCATACCGCCTCCTGGTTGTACTTTCTTTGACCTGCGTTGATAACATCCTCGGAAGATCCAGCTACGTCTGCACTTACACTTCCCTCAGTAGAACGACCATGTTCAGGACCCTCCCAGTTAGCCATCACCACTGACCACAACACCTCCGACCCGAATGTGGAAATACTTGACTCCATCAATAAATTGTGTTGCCGAAGCAATAATTGTCCACAAATGCTGCACTTCAGTGAAGATCTTCCTCCAAAGCATCCTATGGCAACAATCTAAACTTTCGAGACATGCCAAGTCGTGTGCACATTTCTCATGTTCGAAATTTCGAAACTTGTCCGACAAATCCGAAATCTGCAGCTAAGCAAACTGACCAATCACCTGCTTGGAAAGGACCTAAAAACGCTTGAAGACACCTGGAAACATATAAGCGTTCCACATTCGCAGCGTGGAAAGGTGAAATGGCACCTACTTTTGTTGAATGCCGCTCATCCGAAACAAAATACCGACTCCGCATTTTCGCTGCCTCGAAGACCCGCGGGAATATTTTACAAATGATTCGATTACCTATGATCCATTTAACGTAAAATGAAATTCCGAATGGTGTAAAATGTGCGTGAATTCTCTCCCACTTCAAAGTTTTCAGAAGTGATGGACGTAGATAAAAATTACGGGCATTGAGGTCACCCTAAGGTTTCATTACAATTGCAACTGTGCAATCTCGACTCCAGCTGATTCCGAGAAATTACCGGACAGATGAGCAAGGAGAACAAACTTGCTTTCCTGGTTTAAGAAAAGAACAAAAACTCGACGCGGTTGGTGAATCATTAAATTCCAAAAATTGCGAAGTTCAAAGCTACGGAAGTTCATTTCAAGTGAAAAAATCTTTATTGAGCAAGTTGAAATGGAATCAACACTTTTGTGCTTACTCATACGGAACTAGCATCAACCATATAAAGCTCACCACAATCTTATAGCCTAAAATACTGCAACCTGCCTCCGTTTTACCTCACTTTCATTTATAACCTTAATCAGTGGCACGCTCGAAATACAGCGGGGTCGCCACTCCGTCACGCTGGAGGAGTCAGTAGACGCAACAGAGATTAGCCCAAACAATAAAGGATAGATTCCAAACCTAGTAAAAGAGAACATCGAGGAGGAAGAAAAATGAGGCTTCCCCAGGAACCTGAGCACACCCATGCAAAATCCTAATCCAACACCTAATCAAAATTTTCTCGTCCCTTGTCCGTTTGTGACAGGACATTAAAAGAGTGGTCTTTAAAAACCCTTTCTCCCTTCTCTATGAACCTAAAGTATCCTCCCCTCCATAGGGTACCACCTACTATATTCGGTTTATAAAAAGCCTCGCCCTAACTACATCACGGATCGTTAAAATTAAATTAAGTGCGAATAATACAAGTGCAACGAAGAACGACAAAGTTGAAACAATGAAATAAGACAACAATGAAAGTGTGAAAAACAATCTACTATGGGTAAATGCAATAACTTTTAACACATACGACCTAACCGAAATGACTAATATTTTTTAAAAACTTCAGCCATAAACAGATTCAACTTGTTACCTCGAGAAGATAAACGGTGAATCAAAAGAATCACCCATCTTTCAAAAAGCAAACGCATTCCACCACCATTCTCATATCCCAATCCTCAAATATTGCGATGTCTCATGTCTACAGCCAAAAGATACCCACATAAAAAAGTTCCTCCATTCAATTTCGAGAGCTATTTCTTCCTGGCCACCGAAAAATCTAATGGTCAATGCACACTCTTAATCTTTTAACGTTCTCAGCATTCCCTCTTGCCACCAGCAGAAGTGCCACCTCTTAGTAATAAAACATCACTCAATCGAATGCGATGTCTGTTCAATCGCCTCCAAGAAACGGACCACCTCATCCTCTGTCAATTCCGACTGCGCCATTACACGAATACTGCAAATAATCAAAAGTGAAGACTTACGTCAGTGAAAGAGCTTGATTTTAAATGGAAAGAAATAGATTTCAAATGCGACAATTATTGGACTCTGTGTTATCTATCTTCCTTTTTTAATAGACTGGAATGATCGATAGATAATAGACAGTAGCAAAGTGGATCAGAACAACTGACCCAAGACTTGTTCTTCCTCTTCAAACTCAAATAACAGCAATGATTACCAATTAATTTACTTACAGCACGACTTTGAGATCCTCAGGAAACACAATAAGGCATCAAAGAAGCGCAAATCCCAAATGCCCATAAGTGCCCGAAATGTATGACTTTTAGATAAATTGATTTTTGTTTCTAGGTCCACGAAACTTGCTCTTTTTTTCAAAGTTCTATAAGACATTTCTGGAACTACTGGTACTTATATTCAACTCTGCGCCAACACCAGCTGTCTCTCCCTCCTCCATTCCCATTCAATCTTTCATTCAATAATCTCTCGAAAAACATCGCCTCAAACGACTGTCACAAGTGCCAATTCGTTATCAAGAAATCCACCACTTCATTTTTGAAGGTAAAAATTCACCTCAACATATTGCATTCCCATTAATTCCACGAACTACATCAACTCAACCAACGCACTTCCATCTTACGCTAATTCATTCGATTCCTCTATAAAATAGCTGCAAAAAATTGAAAATGAAATCGATTATCTGAAATCTCATCGTTGAAAACCTTTTAGAAGATAGAAAACAATCACAACGAGAGATTAAATTCATCATGGAGAATGAAAGAAAAACATAACGAAATAAAGGAATCAAAAATAAATGTTGAAAAATTACGTTGGACGAATTGGAAACATCTCTTCCTTTTCCAGATAGCGAGCACGTGTCAGCACAATCGATTTTTCGAACATCTGAATGTTGCACGTGTAACAATGACTAAGAAACTGAACAAATAAAGAAAGTATATTCCTTTTGCTTCAAAAAATGAGAACAAGCCGCTCCACTAGCACTCAGTATACTTGTACCTATACAAACGCAGAAACTTGCCCAACTGCTGCCATTTTGCCATGCATGACCAGGATCTCTGCTTTTTCCGTTTAAATCAACGTTCTTCATCGTTGCAGCAACTGCAATTCCTTTCCTTCCGAAAGGAACTACCATCCCTTAAACGGGAATAACATGGTGAATAAACGCAAGACAAATTAGTGTCCCGAATAAACCTCCGAATAAACTTATGAAACAATGTACCCTGAGCTGCTGTAAAAGGTAATTTTCGATTCTTATATCTGCGCGATTAATTCCTCTGAATTTCATGGATGACTGCGGAAAGAGCAGAACAAGATCCTTTTCTGCTACACGTTATACACTGTAATTCTATAGTTTCAGTTACAATGGTTCTCGAGCTGAAACCAGTGGAGATTCTATGGACAAGAGGCGGACGAAGACATGAAAATACAAGGGAACGACTTTGAAAAAATAAACGACCATCAAAGCAAAACTCAATGTAACTCACATTTTCAACAAGACGGTCCAACTTCGTCTCCACAACTTTTCTATCATCATCTCGATAAAAGATATGCTGAACAGGACTCAGCTCGAATCCACTTACGGCAAATTTCGTTCCCTTTAATGCCTTCACTAACCCCGCATGTAGCATCTTGCAATTATCACGTAGACGTTGAAAACGCTCTGGTTCAACGTCCATTATACGTAAACCTTCACCTACAAGATATCTATTATAGAAAGCAAGTAAATTCCACATCTAGAAATGTTAAATTTAAACATGAGTAATTATCACTATTTCAGCAGTAATATCAATGCAATAAATGAAACAATAAGGGTAATCCGGCGCCTTCATTGTCCAGCCTTAAACGTTACCATGTAACTTCTCAGAAAACACCCAAATATTTAACAACCCATCTCAACCTTCGAAATCCCCGCTGCATGTGCCAAGATAGAAAAGTTTTTAGGGTCTTTTACTTAGTGCATTAAGCTTAAGGTTTAACAGGCTCATAGGCATAACATTAAATGAAAACTGAACTGCAGATGGAACTCACTTCATCATTATGTTTCGTCATAACAAAACTCATCACTAGCGAAATGTTTCAAAGCATAGAACGCCCAATTTTCCGCCGTATGATGCATTAAACACAGCAGATCACTGGTTCATAACGATAAGAATTCCGAGAAATTCTAAACGCCTTCTGCCTTTCGAGAACGACTAAGAACTTCATGACGGCATAACTACAGGAAACGGAACATGCATCATACGATGGAGAATCTTGAAGGCTTTTGGACATATAAATGTTGTCTTAACTGACAGGAGACGATCCTCGGTAAATAGAAGCGCATCTGATTCCAAATCACAAAGCGACCGAACTGCACAACAAAATAAAAATGACAGAGCTGAACAAATATTTTTGAAATTTCTCTGCCTATAAAAATCCAATTTTCAGAAAAACTTCCTGTTAAAACCCGAAAGAACAGGCACAGGATAGGATGGCCTAGTTACAGTGAAGGATGGGGAAGTCCGCGAAGTTCCCCAGCAGATGAACCACCTTAAAATCTAAAATATATGTTCGAAGAAGAAGCGCTACTGAACGATCTTTTCCTCAACAAAATCCTGATGCATACCTCCAACGGCAATGCATCCGAATACTAACCGAATCGAGGTGGTTCAAGCAACAGTAAACAAGGCATAGCATACCTCCAGCTATATGACTTCAACTTAACGGAAGACACAAATCAATATGGCCGTCAAAGGAGATTTCACGACTTGTGAGCCCAGGCGGACCAGCGGCAAAGGATCGTGAATGTAAAATCAGTCCCTCCCTCATTCCCCATGTTGCGACATTAACTGTGAAGTATACTTTCCACAGTTGTAACTTAGCATAAAGATTGCTGATTTCATATGTTAAATAATAATATTTTTCAAAACATCGTCCAACAGTGGTTATCGGCAGCACTTTTCTATCTCAAACTGCGTTTCCTAAACCCCATTTCAATTTATTTTCAGGCCTTCGCAAAGATGAATTACTAAATTAGAGGTTTTAACATAACCACCTATATCCAGATGAGATTATAATGTCCCTACCACATAGATAAAGCCATCAAAGTCTTTAAATATATGCCTTACTACATCAAATGATTCCGTTGTGTTGTGATAAACATTTGTTACCTAAGCGGCCAGTAATTCCCTTAAAACGATCCGATGCAGAGCACAAGTATAACGCCAATTCATCACATGTGGTGCCGATACTACGAAACAAAGCTCTATTTCTTTCAACCTCTACAACCGTTAAACATTAAGAAAAAAAAAATAGAAGCAGTAAAAAACGCAGATTATGAAGAGGAAGCAAAAAAAAAAAACAGACAGAGATGGAAACAAATAAACAAACTTGCGGCGGTCGCAAGAAATGGTGGAAGTGAGGCCGAAAAGCAGTAGCCCAGTCCTGAAAAGCATGCAACAATTTAATTAGCTTACTATCCTAAAGTCGAAATGAATGAAAAACAAAGCACAGAAACATTAAACGAGACTCACCGAGTGATCACTAATGCACCAACCATCTTATACCCCAATTTCCCTCCTCCTTCCTCCACCCTCCAATATTCCCCCACCTTGCCCTAAGCGAAACCACCTGCACTTAATTCCTTCCTTTCCAATCAGCTGCCATAATATAATTCTACAACCACGGTGATTCAGAAAGCCGTTGGAGTTTTTTCATTCATCATCGCTCTATCATTTGTGGAAAACATTTATTCAGCTGCAACGTTAGAGAGTAGAAAATTATCCATTAGCAGCGAATTAGCAAGACGTTCTATTTCTATAAAAGCACTGCATTAATTCATCGCATAAACTTAGCAATCCTTCAAAATATTAACGCCTTTAAAATCAAAAGGTGAACACACTTCTTGTTCATATACACCGCAAAGTAGAGTAAAAAACTGAACTAGAACGAAATTTTAATATACTGCACAAACGTATGTATCCATTCTTATCAAAAAAAGGACCATACATTAAAGTTTTGATCGAGCCGGAGAAATATATGTCCGATCGGAGTGTTCAGCACTGCTACTGCCAGCAAACAGTGACGACAGCAATAGCATCATTACTAATAACACAGCGAGCAATTCCCCTTTTCAACAGCAGTAATCCCGGAGCTAGAAAATTTCCGTGCCCACTGGCATTATGGCGATTACCTAATTAAAGTACAACATCAGTTACAACAAAAAACCCAACCTGAAAGTCTCTGATGTGTAACTACAAACGATCGACCTGCACAGAATCCTCCTGTGCTCGCTAGTGCATTCTCCAGTGAACCCATTATCATATCGATGTCAATTACATCCACTCCATAATATTCCTTTACTCCTGAATACACTATTAACCTCAAAGCAATTTATGTCCAAATATACACAAACAATTCCATAGCGACTAATTTCAACGGAAGTGATGGCAAAAGAACGGAATGGAAGATTTCATTTTCATATATTTTTCTTACTCTACAACTTAATAGGAAAAAATTCGAATTTTGGCGAATTCCTCTTGAAAATTGCATTCTTTTTAATAATAAAAACCAGATCTTACCTCTCAGATGAAAAATATAAAATGGTGAACAGATAGCTCTCACTTAAGGCGTTCTCTGATAAACTGATATCATTATATCGATCATAAATATATTTACCCACCTCTTCCAGTTTTACCAATAACACCAAATGACATCGACTCATCGATAAAAATACGCACTTTGTACTTCCGCTTCAGTTCCAAAAGTTTCGGAAGTGGACACAAGTCACCTGTGTTATAATAGAGACCCTCAACAACCATGAAACGACGCGTCTTGGCAGCTCTCCTCGGATCCTATAACATAACAGTATTGTTTTTTTTCTAACATTTCAAAGCATCGGGTAACCGCTGTTATGCAGTTGTGGCCTGCCGTCTAGAACCATTTTCTGCAGGTGGTATCAGCGTTCAATCAACCGCTTCACCCATACTGCTAACGCACCCATCATACAGGCAGCTATCACGCAAACCGAGCCTGTATATCGATGGAATAAAACTCATCTGAGTGCTTTTGTACACATATTCGTTGACGCATTCGTTTTTGCAGTTACCTTCTTGGTTTATTCGACAATCGACTAAAGAACTACTCCTAAAGTTTGCCAAAGCGAAGGCGCGTTATGCCAAATCGGCATATACGTGCAGGAAACCTGGCACTCAATGGCATGGTCAGTGAACAAACAAATTCGATAAGTGGTTCGGTGAAAGCAAGAAAGGAACGTAACGTCTGCTTGTAACAGGCTGTATAAAGTTTGAAGAACGGCCTTACAAATTTCCGCAGTAAGCTAGGTTAAGAGGGCTACAATGGATTGATCTGCTATGCTGCGAGAGGTTATGATAGAGCGAAAAAGTCATTTTAAACCAAATAAAATGCTTTAAAAAACATGTTTTCACCTCCAACGGTTTAGGAGATATAAAGATTTAATTCCCGATCGTAAACAGGGGGATTTCGGGCTGCTGATGACGAAAAAAGTTTTTTACATCCAATTCTAGGAAACTTTCATAAACACCTAATATCATAGGCTGGCTGATCTCTCATCAGCCAGCTTCTGTCGCGATCACCGAAGAAAGAAGAACGTGCAAAACAGACTGCAATAAGAGTGGGAAAGATGGCTGGAAAAGTACTGAATGGAAAGATCGGGAATGATACTTGGTGTAAGCGAAATAGTAGGTGGCATTTTCGGCAGAGAAACACATCCGAAACGAAATAAAAAAATCCGCGTTGAAATGAGACTAAAACCGCATCGCTGTTAAATGCTTCTCGTCAGCATTCACAACACTTGATTAGCAAAACATATTCAAAGAATTTAGCCAAATTTTCACTTATTCAAAATTTTCTTTCCATCGTTGTCAAACAGATGTTTCACAACCACTACCAGCGGTTATCTCATATACTGCATTCCACAGCATTCAACATCGCCAAACGAGTACACACGCACCTCTGATAATGAATACCGCTAGATACTTCTGGCAGGCCAAGTTTTCAAAGCAGATATAGCCAGCCGTCCTCCTCGGTAACAACGTCTCCACGAAATGACCTTTGCGATCCACAAGCCGATCAGTCACTAAGAATCCTGGATTTTCTCTATTTCCCGCACACTAGCCATATGCAACTATCTAATCTCAGCCATAAGGATCTCATATGGCACTCTACATCCCCTTCGAGCTCTCACATAATTTCTATTGCTATCTCCTATATTCTCTAATCATTCCGTTTCAAACTGTGATAAGTACAAAGCAAAAACGGAAATTTTAAAGAATCCAACTTTTTCATCACGCTCTGCTTGTTCCATCAGAAGTTTCTCAAGGTGATTCATATCGTTATGATCGAACCACTCAATACGGCTTCTCGACGCTTGCAATCCTTTTTGAATCGCAAAATTCACTCCTTAAATGAAGCAAACTGAGTACTAATAAACTAGCAATTAGCCAAGTGAAGATTTCCTATAAAATCAATCAGTAATTAAGTAAAATCAAGATCATCCTCAAGCTTTTTGCGCAATAACTCTGCCAATACGTGTCGATTTCTACTGGGCGAACGGTCAGTACGACCAGCCACTTTTGACAACTCACCGATTAACTAACGCCTCTGCTATGTGGCCAACTTTCTGGTGACTTATCCACCCTTCGTCCCCCTTCGTCCTCCAACAAGACGTCGATGTGCGAAGCAACAAAAAAACACAATTTACGAAAGTTAACAAATAACAGCCAACCTTTATCAACGAATACGACATCACCCAATTTTGCATATGCGGGGATTGCACTCGCCACTGCTGCAAAAGCATAACTATATAGGACAGCTTCTTCGCACCCCAAAAACTCGGCCAACTGCTTTTCCAAATCAAGATGCACATCCACCGTTCCATAGAAACCTCGCGGTCCACATGACCCAATACCATATTTTAAGATCGTCTGCTTAGCCACAGTCTAAAAACACCGTACATCTTCATCACTTTATTCTCAGATAATATCAGATCCATACAAATATCTAAACACTTTCAAGCTGAAACAAATGGGAAATCACGCCATCGAACTAGCGCCATATACGTTTATACTGCTCACTCAATTACTTATGCAGAAAAACCTTCATGAAATATTCTCTTCTATAAAACCGATCGATCAAATTAATCTTTAACCAAAAATCGGCTTCCCAGTCATATGTGATCAGTTGCAGAATAGAAAATACTTAAAAATACCTCAAAAAGGAAAGGAAAACAACAAACATACAACCAAAAATGATCGCGCATTTCATTCCAACCTTTTCGAAAGCCTTACCGCTCGGCAAATGACCCATTTGGTACAACGACTGCACACTAGTAAAATTTCAATTTTTCCTATTCACATTCATTCACTCAGTACAGAACTGTTAATTTTACTGTGTTGAATATATTACCGTAATATCTGCCAATCACCCCCTCCCCTCCCGGGTTAGCTTTTATAATATTATACATTCAACCATCGTTGAATGCACTTGCGACTGCCCATTTTGTCAAGAACACATCGTCTTGACGCCTTATTCATACCTGACCCGGAAGTGATGCGTAATGCAATAAAAATCCCCGTTTACGCCTCAAAAAACGGCACTCTTTTAGGCGTACATATTCGGGATTGGTTCAAGTAACTGCCTAATTGACACCAAAATGTCTGCCTGATTCAACTCACGTGTCGATTCCCTGCAAGTATACCCTCACCACTTTGCTGTCAAAACTGCTTTGCGATAGGTAACATCCTAAAAAGCCTTTAAATCCTTGATACTTCATTCCACAAACCATAAACTTCCGAAGATTGGCTTCCGTGAACCCCACTTTTCTCCCTCAGTAGTAAATAAACAGCATTTCTGCAGCAGCTGAGTTTCCCCTTTTCGATTGCTTCCATCTATCACAAAATTTCTGATACAGCACTGATAAGGGAAACGGAGAATCTAAATAATTAAATGTTTCTCGACTAATGGTAGTAGCTCACGTCGTTGATACAAATTGAAGACTGTTACCATAAAATCGACCTCTATAGTTGACGTTCTACACTACACTTCATGGCCCAGCAATAAGGCGAGCGAGCTTATGCTTTCGCATGCTTGATCGAATTCTAAGTTGACATCACCGAAGCACACCATTAAGTCTTTCCGAAAGAAGTGAAGAAACCGCTCATTGACAAAATTCTTCCGTCATCCTCCTTCACCTGCTCCCCTCTGAGTTCGCATAACCCAATTTACCTCTTCCATCTCGAATATCACACAATGCCAACACGAATATCGATATATAAAAAAATCGAAAAAATCGATAATAAAAAAAAGATTTTTTCATAAATAAATAAAAGCGAAAAACGCATTCTTCCCATACCGACCTCAATGCGTCGATCTCCGACAAAGCCGAGAAAATTCGATGACGCCATATTTAAGCATTCCTTACCATCGATTTTCACATATTTCGTCATTTTACTGCAACGGTACATTCAGTACGGATCAAGAATATGGCTTCAACATTCGAATATTATCCAGTTTTTCAAGGCTGAGTGGTCAAAAGAAGTGAAGGATGGGGGAGGAAGCAAGAGGTGAGAGGGAGAGGGGGAGGATAGGGCAGACGCATAAGACACCGTACCTGTCTTCCGTTCATCCACCTTCATTCAACACTTTCGTCCACGATCATCAATCAGAGGAATAAATTTACTACCTCAATGTCACAACTAACCTGTCCACTGTGAACTGCTATTCCCAATAAATATTTATTAATAAATTGCAAAGATGCGATCAAAACGAATCAGTTCCCGTTCGCACCTTACCCGTATAAAATGCATATTTCGAAATTGTCAGGAATTAAGTTCAAACGAGAACCATTATTTGACAACAAATAAAGTATTTATTGTCCGCGGACAACACCCGAACCCGTGACCTCGCGTCCTTCGGTAACAGAACCCTCCCCCCCACCCCTCCTCCCTCCCCTTGCGGAACGAAACGCTGAGGGTTTGGATTCCACCTATGGTTTTCACAAAACATCAAACATCAACCAACAAAATCTCAGAGCCAAGCTAAAGCTGACCTTATCAGAAAACTCTGACGGAAACAAAGTATGAAAACTGCGCTCATATATTGAAAGATCCAATTCGTCAGCAATTAAATAAACCAAGAATCACAACTGCGCTTACCCATCAACACACTTCGGATTGAGAGCCGGATGATCAGGAGGGGTTTCTGGAACCAAAGGCTCCGGTTCCCAATCGGAGATTAGTGCTTCTTTTTCCTGAAGCTGCGCAAAGTTAACCTGACGTCTAAACGTCTTCACTCTTTCAAAACGACCAAGTAACATCAATGATCATTTCGATCGATGAACGAGTGAAACTTTTAGAGCCAAATATGTCTCTAAAAAGCACGATCACCCTTCTCCCCACCCCTCCCAACTTATACAGAGGAACATCTACGTCGTGACGGTGAAATATTTCCGATGCCCTACTAAAAATCCTCAATTAATCAATTTTTTTCAAATGTACAACTCGAATAGGATATGTCACGAAGTAAGAACAAGACTAAATGATCTCAATAAATGCTGAGAAACCATCATCACATATGATATATCTATCTAAATGCTGTATATCTGAGAATACCCTCATACGAACATTTTCAATGGACACCTAAAATACCGCATAAAAATTTACGTATACCTTATCGGATGAGTTTTATTATTATAGAAAAGGTGAGAATAAAATATTCTATGGAATACTTTTATGGGCGATGGAATCAACTGAAATATGAATGTTATTGCACACATTATCCACTTATGTTTTCTAAGAATACTTTATTATTTATTTATAATTTATAAAACCGATAGTTATCGTGCTCGAAATTATAAAAAATCCGCAACGGTTTAAATCCCTCTAGCATGCCACCCCTCCAATCACACTTGCCTATTGCTGGCAGCCAGCTGCTTTCATGAGCAAATTCTCAACCAACATACCCCAGGGGCCTATCTCTTGAATTTATATCCTCATCGTTTTATTTCGTCGACTTGGCACTTATATGAGAGTTCCAGGGAATAAAGATCTGGCCAAGAAAAAAGACTGCAAGGTTCCAATATGGTAGACAATTAATTCAGAGAGCATCCCAACATATACGATAGAGAAATCACAAAATCCCCCAATAAAAAATCGAAGCAGCTGTTTGCTAACGAATAAGATCAAGAAACGAAACTAGAAGGCTTTCAACCAATTAAGCAACTTACCTCATTAGTTAATCGTTTCTCCTTATGTCTCATTTTAATGAAAATCACGTATGCAATTGCACCAATCATCACCGCTTCCACAATGAGGTAAACATAAGCCTGAAAAGAATCCCACCTTGCTGAACTCTCCTCAATTAATATTTCCCAAGTCGACAACGAAATATGATCTGATCACACGAAAAATCAGCTCGTTATTCGCACTCAACGATAAATTAATCTCGTTCATTCCGTCGTTCAAGTACTCTCAAACCGGTCACCGATCCAAGAAACCGGATAGGCTTCGAGTCATGACTGCACAAAGATAAACTAAACTCGATATGGGCTAGGCTGTCGCTTCTTTCTAATCCGCCATCAACGCCCCGTCTGACCATCTCCATAGATCATTAGAACCCATCTCGTCCTTCCCGTTTCCTATGCCAGCTATGGTGATGGCCCTTATTTAACATGACTGCCGATTCAGAAGAAATAGCTGTGAGCAGTTTACGTCGTACAAGTAGAAATTTGCTGAGTGCATTGAAAAACCGACAGATCTCACCATAGGGCCTGAGTCGTGTAGACGTTCCACAACCGCCGCATCTCCAGCTGGCTGTTCGATCGAATCCATGGTGATTAGTGATGAGATTGCGATGATCAGTCCTTCGGCTTCAAAAAGATTAAATAAATAAATAAATAAACAGAAAAATAATTGATATATAAACACCCCCTACTGCCAAACCGTCAGCTCAACATCACACTCATAGAAGTCATAAGCGCATAAATGCTGATCGAAACCTCGTCTCAGTGGTGCAAACAGCTTCTACTTATTCACGTTAGGTCGGAAAGAAGCTTCTGCCACCTCGTTCAGTATGGGTTAGATTCGGCCTCAAGTAGTTTTAGGAGCTCCATGATTCCGGACGACGAGACAAACAGATAGGTCGTTCATATAAAACAACTTGAACATATTCCCAGCGATGCGCTTTCCGAATAAAAATTTGCACCGATGAACAACAACGAGAACAAACGAAAAGCGCACAGAGACCATCGCGAAATGTAAAGAAAATCTATAAAGCACAATACGCACCACACACTCAAACAATAAAGCACCTTAGAGACGTTATCAGCGTTCCGCGCCTCCGTCATTGTCTCTTGCCGATTTCTGCCTTGAGTATAGTGACGTAAAGTTCAGATTATGACAAACATTCGGCTGTCGCATGTTTCAAAAAATCCCCCTCTCCCTCTCCCATATTAAATAGAACAGCCCGCCCGATTTCTTCATCGGAGTCTCACTTCTAGCTCGAGCATTAAAAGAACGCAGCAGTGTCCTACTTCTTGAATTGTTACTAGGAGGCTTAATTCCTTCCATCCCTACCTGTAAGGACTTCCACCAACTTCGTGACCTCTCTGTGTGACGAGGAATCTCTCCCCATTTGCGCACCCTGATCATTTACCTATTTGACGTAGAGGTCCAACTTCCCGACCCGACCGTAAATATTTCGACGTTCGGCCGTTTCTTAATACCAGCTCGACATGATACTATCGCAATGCGACCCAAACAAAACATCTCTAATTTCTAAACTTTTCAAGAACGATCTATATGTAGTCAATACGAGGACTTCTTGAAATGTGTATTCAAATATTTGGACTTTGAAATTTTAGATTCTCTATCGAGCGTCCTGTAATGGCATTCAGACTATGGCGAGCGCTTTTCTGCCACTCGATCACCCAACCATTCTGTTCTGGGGTCAGGCGAGGCGAGGGTCAGCGGACTATTATAGAAATCCCCGTCCATTAGAGATGCGTCCAGTGGGAATTCAGGAACTGAAGTTCGAAGATATCACTCGGGTTGCACCAACAGCCCACCCGATCAGTAGAGATCAACGGTGGAACGTTCGATAAAATATGCATTTGTCGCTGCTTTATCGAACCTGAATCGATTTTCTTCTTCACCCATCGACGGCCATATCGCCGAGTTTGGCAGAATGACAATAGAAAATCTGCACCAATGAATTTGCAGTCGAGAAGTTCGGAGCAACCTTTCATGGACGGTCCAACTGGGAGCGCCGTCAACGCCGAAGGGGTGAGGTCTTTTCACCTCACACATCGATGGCATAGGGTTCGAACTGTGGCTGATGCTCACTTCCTCGACGGGACGCGTCGAATCTGTTAACCGTCTTCCTCGTCCAAATATAAAGTATGAAGTTTTTTTTCACATTCCATCCCTCATTCAGAATTTGTAAAAGACAATTCAATATCTTCCATATATTTGGATTTCAAACTCGAATCATCGACGCAACGTTTGTGAAAGTAACTTTTCCGTCCACTTAGGTTTCAAGTTCCCACAGTTGCGGCTGTAGACGATGGTGTCAACTCACTGTCTTTATTAAACGATCACACTGTTGTGAATGTTCCGCAAATAATGACGTCCAGTTTGCTTGGAAAAGTACCGCTAATTTCAGTATGAACTACTTATTCGTATCTTAGTACCATAAATTAGTCATAAGTGGTCCGTTCTTCTTCTATAGTATAAGACTAGAACGCCTCATTCCCCTTAGGTTTAGGTAACAGGTGTTGATCATATTTCATCGACAATTACGTCGTACCAGCTACTATCGATGTCACGGCGGGGAATATCTTTTCTTTTGGGAAATTTATCAACCTTCTCCTAAAATATTTTGTAATTTAAGTACCCGATCACCGTTATTTACTATCCAAAGTACCATCATTGCAGAAGATGTCACATAGATATGTAAAATCTCTAAACGGTGCTAACAATGTTTCATTTCATTAAACAAAAAATCTCCACCCCCTTCTCCCTATGATATTTCAACTATACGAATATTTCACGTTGCAAACGTTCACTGTGAATTATCTCAACGTTCAAGAATTATCGTAATGGAATATTTTCTCATATTTCTCGATAATTCACATTAAAAATTCGACGTACTCGCATATTAGTGAGAGGGATTTTTGTGGAGTTTGCTTACCCTCGAGATGATTGAAGAACTCGCTTAGCGCTTCAGCTATTCTTAAAGTGCACTTTGAAGAGATTGTATCTTCTTCTCTCTTATGCATTCTACGGCGACAAATTCCTCGAGTTTCACTGCTTTCATAGTCGTTAGCTGACATTATCTCTATAGCAAGTGCTGAACTCTTTATTTGCTTGCTTAACTTTCAGAATAACCAGATTACTGAAGCCTTCCCCACAGTTATGGCTAACAGTTCCAATACTCACATCAATGTGCTCGATAATTTTTGCCTTCTACGAAGGTATTTTCTTCCCTCAAACATCAGCAATCTGAAATTCCACCGCTCAACTTAAGGAAACAATTCGACTCAATTCCTTCACAAGCCTGCACCTTCAGCATCGAAATAACTGATATGAATATCGACGAGATACGAAACATTTCGCGACTATATTATACTTTACATTCAAGAACAACAATTTTTCCGCATAAATCAACATAATTCAATTGTTCGAATCGTAGAAATACAATTGCCGGCAGCAGATAATATTTCTTAAGATTTCATAGTGCATCGCATCATAGAGGATCGCAAATTGAGGTCCTTCGCTAAGCAGATTTCAAGATTCCTCGAGATGCAAATAGCGTCCACGAATTGGAGGCAGAAAATCTGATAATATGAAGGTTTGAGGACTTTCATTTCCAGGATATCCCAACGGTGAATCCACCTCTATCGTGCTTAACAGTAGCTCGATGAATCAAACATCTCGTCATCCCCAAACAGTGTACAGTGAAAATGATTGCCATCAAAAGCCGTACACAACCTGTGCACTGACGACTACCATAGTTTCAAAACATGCATCAAATCCAGTAAATTATATAGTTCAACAATTTGAAAGTCAGTCCCCCTTCCCCCCCCCCCCCGAAAAAAAATAAACAGAACTCGAACCGCTGTCTACCACTCTATATGCCTTTTCGATACAACTATTACCTCAATAGCGTCCCAAAATAGACCTCCACCACAAACGCCATGCGAGGAGATTGGCCCCTCTTTGGAGACGAGCATCGAATAAATTAAAGTCACATTTACAGAGAGTCCTCACGAGGTGTTCCACGGTCGCGCCACTCGCTAACAGTGCCGACCTTACAACGCATGGCACTTCATCACGTTGTTTACGGGAACGATCCAACAGCGAAGATGCCAACTGCAAAAATATTCATGGCAACTTCACGATGAATGGATTCCTGAGAGAGAACTTGATTAAATTCACGAAAAAAGAGAAAGGAGGCCCATCAGAATGTAGGGAGAGGGAGAGAGAAATATAGGAAGCGGGAGGGGAGAAGCAAAAATCTGAACAGGAGGGGAAGAGGAATAAGAAAGTCGGCGCATGAAAACAAGAGGACACAAAAATCGGTGAAAATCGTATTTTTACGGCAACTTTATCATCAGAATATGAGAAACGGAAAGACAGAGAAAGAGAAGTGAAAAAACGGAGAGAAAGCAATGAGTCAACTGTGAGTGAAAAACCGAAATAATAGCTTACGACTAAGTTGGCTTGTGGGGATCGGAAGAGGAAAGCTACGAATGACTGCGGAACCGAGGGGGAACCAACCCCCTCAAGGGAGGTACGAACATGGAAATAACTTGTTTAATGATGGAAACACTTCGTTAACACGTGAATACTCGAATCATCATAATGCGATAGTTACCTGAACAAGGGAATTGGTTCAAACAAGAAAGTCATCACCTCCCAAGATTTCAAGAAGGATTTAACCACTAACAATGGTACCATGGAGCATCATCTCCATAGAAAGATGCGATGAAATGGTTTATTTGAAGGTGCTGATGTGAACTAATTAATTATCAGATTTTCCAATATAGTCGTGCACATTTTATAGCACTGCGAAAAAACCCGCACGAATTAGGCATCGAATCAGCAGACGCATATCGTGTCAGCTTCTTTGGGATATTACCCTCCAGCCTTCTCACGGTGCTAAACGAGCTCCAACCTCCTCTTATCCTTCCAGTCCTCATCCGTTTTATTTCTTCTGCATTTCAATGCAAGTCTTCTCCCAAATGGAGCAACTTCTGAACTGCTTATTAATAGTGCCTCGTCCAATCAGAGCTTAGAAGAGGGAACAAGAAACAAAAAGTGTAGAAAACGGCTAAAAATATTTCAGTATTGGTTAACGACATAAATGAAAACTGATGACTAAAACGATAAAGTCGAATGCATTCCTATGAGATGAGATCAAAAGAAAACTTTGCGTACCGAAAATCCAATTTGGAGAGATGCAACGGAAGGATTGGCAAAGAGGTTATAGCCGTGAAAGATGAAAAGGATTAGAGCTGTTAAAGAACAGTGAGGAGAGGTTTATGATGGGTGAGCGATAAGCGAAGAAAGGAGGGAGAGGGGAGGGGAATATAACTATAAGATTTAAAAACAGAAGAAAGAGCACATAATAAGCATCCATTCACGAAGACTTACTTTAATTTCGGGCTCATCAGCAACCTCCCAACAAAACCAACAGAAAGCACGCAAACGTACCAAGGTGATGTCTTTAGCCAATGACTTCAATGCCTCTGGTTTGGCTCTTCTATAAAATGAGTCCGCAGAGAGTCCATGAAGATGCATGAAATCATCCGGCAAAAGAATAATACCACGTGACAGCAATGGTATACTCGACCTGAAAGGTTAAACAAAACATACCGAACTAATAGAACCAATTACAATCTACTACGCAGAGAAATTTTCATATAGGCAGAAACTCATCTTACAGGCAAAAACTATTTAAACGCTTATACCAGATCCGATATATCATACCAGTAAGTGCAGATAATAGATCCGTGCGAGCCGAGAACGAAAACTTGGGTCAGTTTCCTCTTCTTTATGGGAGTAAACAACCAACCTCAACAGCGTGATCAGTGCCATTGCTCCGGCCAATAAATCGACAACCTCCAAAGCTTCCTCGTTGATTACCACACTGATAGGCTTCCCAATCTCGCGCATCATTCTTTCCTTATTTTGGACCAACACCCGCATCAACAGTTTCATAAGAGCTCCATACGTATCAACGCCATACTGTTGAACAGCTTCAATTGACTTGAACGGTCGATCACCAAGTGTCTGTTGACGTGCCAGCACCAAGCATGACAACAAGTTCATATCTACATCATGAACGAAGCATTGTAAGGCAAGTGCCACCGGCTGCCTGCAATAATCAAAGCTGCAAATAAGTTAGAACTCACCGAAGAAATCAATTAGGTAGACGTACCCTTGTCAAGACACCTAAAAAAGTCTACGTATCGTATGCATATATAAGACAGATTTCACCTTTACCTCTTCCCGATCGCGAGCAACTTTTATTATGAACGAGCCTTCCAATTAAGAATAGCACTGACAAAGTCGCTAAATTCGTCTGTAAAGCCGCCAAATTAAACGTCTCCACTATAATGGAACTGAAGATAAAAACTTCCGCTTTTTACCTCTTCTTTCACACTTGATATTCACTTAATCACAGAAATGAACAATTCCCTTACTTCGCTATAGGTCCTTCACGATGGCCGTATATCGTCTCAATTGTATCTTTCCAGAATTGTAGGCGATATATGCCGGTAGTGCCAGTGTTACGCTCGATTTGATCACGAATTACAGCCAACTCCACATTGAACGCCAATAACTGCAAAACCTTCCATAACAAAAACCTTTCTCCAGATCGACATTCAAATAGGCGAAACTTTCCCCAATAATGCACCTTTAGAGAGAATTTCTTTAATATACTGAAATACCTGTCTTCTTTTTAAACATTCGAATTTGACTACACTTACCGCGAATATACTCGGCTGTACTTCAGTGGGCATCAATAATGCGGCAATATAGTTAGCAAAATCGCGATTCCTCGTTAACGCAATGCAATGCTCGAATGCCGCCATCGCTGACTGCAAATTACTTCATCGAACATTATTCAATCTCCCAATTAAAATCAAAGCAATTAAGTCTTCAAACGTTATTGCAATAATAATTAAAATTATCGAAAATTAATGCAAAAATAATTTTTTCCCCTTTCAATATTGGCTTTGCTTCCTTTGCTCATAGGTACTAGAGTATTTCTCAAAGCGGCTAACGTGAAATCGATCTTCTGCCTACCAGCTCAAACTTTAATGATTACGGATCAAATATCACCACCCTAATCCTCTCATCTTTCCTCTTCACAAAAATCTTCAATTGCGTATGTCGAAAGGTGTGGAACGTTGGAGAAATTCGAAATTAAAGAAAGCGGCAGAAATTAAACGTAAAAATATCCGCAGTTTTGAGGGTCGCCTATATCGTCCAATAAATCGGTCCCTACATATACCACCGGAAATGACGCCAAACATACATTTCACGCTTTTTTTTAAACGGCTATAAAAGCTCTTCAATAATTTTCTTCACTTTTACATAATCTATTCTGACCCCTTCTCTACCCTATGAATAAACTATTGATGATCGTCCATTTTTACGAAAATGATTCAAAATTAATAGCATATTTACCAACTTTATTATCTACTGATGATCGCAATCTTGACGGCGCTTTTTTTCCACTTTCTGGCTTCACTTTTCCAGACGGCTGCATGAAGTTTGGCGAGTTCAACTTTTTATGAGGATCTACGATCGACTCCGTTTCGTGCTCCACAGTGGATACCGACGGTTTAGGAAAGTTTGAAAGAAAACGATAACGAGAATCGACGTATCCAATGCATGATTTATTGAGCAATTTTTGAGAGGATGCAGAATACTGAAATAAACACAACTGTATAACATAGAATTCGGGACAAACATCCTTCTAAACCAGTGATCAAATATCCAAACATTCGCATAAAAACACAGCGATAATGGCTAACACTTCTTTCTAGTTGATGAACAGAGCAAGTGATCGATGAGAGTTAGTGCAGCCATGGGGCAAACATTTATTGAGATAGAGCCTCGCGACAGATTTATTCCTTTCTAGGGGATCAACAACAATGAAGCAATGCAAAAATCGTGAGCTGCAAAGTTCATGAAATACGAAGTAAAGACCGATAATTGATCCCCTTACCCCAATACCTCCGCCCGCTTTAACAGCATCTCTGCAGAATTAAGTCTGACCTTCAACTGAGCAAATCACAACGAACCTCGTGGCTAGTTACAATGACGACATATCAATATGATCAACTTTATTGCTGAACCACCTAGGCGACCACTCAATAAACCCAATCAATCAACTTCGCCATCAGAAAATCGATCAATTAACTATCAATCAAGAAATCAATCAGTGAACTGTTCAGTAATCAACCAATCAATCAATATTTTATAAGTTTAGTGCCGATCAGCTGGCAAAGCACTACTTTCCCCTTCTCCGGAAATCAAATTCACCCCATTTGCTGAAAAAAAAAAAAACAGTCGAGATCGACATTCAAATTCAAAAATCTCCCCACTTCTCCCGCATGCCTTCTCCTATACTAGAAATGTACAATACCACTGAAATCACCGAAAATGAAAAATAGAAAAAATACCGACAGAAACAAAAATATCTGCATTTACCCCCCTTGCCACTTATTAAGTGCATTTTAAAAAAGAACCAATGAACCTTGAAGAAAATTGAATTTGGCGATCGCGCGATTAGTGTTGAGAAATTCGCCACTGAATAACGTGCACTATATAAGGTATATAAGCTCTTCTCGAAGAGAGGACCGGCCAACCAAGAACAGTAGCACCGAGCACATCTCTCAAACATTACTCCCCATAACCGCATGCCTCTTCTCTGTCCATTAGTGATGCCGACGTTGAAACTGCCTCAAATCGTTTAAAGATGAAAGAATCTCCGCCCCTTTGAGTGACTTACCTGCCCTCAAAGGTGTAACTGCCAAAACGCACTGCCTGATATCAATATCATCATTTCCCTCTTATATAAAACTTAAATAAGATTCTATCGTGTACCTGGGAGAAAAGACTTGAGGCGTAGGATGCGCTAAGCTCAATATGAAGGAATGTTCTTCAGCATTCTCATACAGAATGACGCGAGTGACTTCACTCGGCTCAATTCTGATGAAACAAATATTTCGCCCTCCTTCTCCTTCCTTCTTGCCCTCTCTCTCTCCCAAAATAAGTGAAAATTGTTGCAGACACCTCGCGAACACATACACCTCAAGCAACGAGGAAGTTTATAAAACCCTCATTTGCGGCGAATTGGAAACGATCTTAGAAATTCAGCCTTTTTTCCCTTTCCGTAACTCACCTCCACAATGCAACTTCTACCTACGCAACAAATAATTTTCCATATGCCAAATAAACAATAAAATTTATTCCTCCATAGGAAATAACTTGAAGAAAAGAATAAATCAAAGGACAGCGCTACCTCTTAAGCAATGAATTGCAGCGTTAAAAAGGAAAATGCCGTACTTGAGGAGTGCTCTCGAAGCACTGTTTGCTGATGGCACTGAAAGTTGGCGAGAGGGCCTTTGCACGATGATCGAATGAATAGAAGGACGGACAGTTCCCCACTGTGTCCCATGACTTCGTCCGATTCTTCAATGTCATTCACCCTTATTAAACAATGCAGATCACATTTTGGTTCAGAGATATTCACCTCGACGAAAGCGATTTCTTCGCCGGACTCCCTCTTACTGGCAAAGAATTTCCTTTGTTGAAAAGGAAACTCAACGGAATGCAAATAATTAACAATGCGAACAAAGTAGCACCAGAACCTGTCCAATGCTAGATCACCCTTAAAATATGCGCTCTCCTCTTCTTTTTCGTCCTCCCCGTCCCCCCCCCCCCCTCTCCCCTCAATATTATCTTGCCAGTAATCAATGAGCATGAAAATGTCCCGCGATAACATGCCATTTAAGAACGAAGGCAAAAAAGGCTAATGAAAATGAATTAAAACCTGTATATCGGATCGGATAGGCTGAAAATCACCGGCGACGTGTGAGGCTCCGTAAATGAGCACAATGAGGCTCACCAGCGTCTGTACAATTATGTCAGTTGGAAGTTGAGTGAACGGTTGCTCTGTCAGCCGTAAATAGAAGCGATGCTATAAAGAAAAATGCAACTTCACCATAAACTATCGATCAAAGGACGAGATTTCAATGTTATCAAAGCAACTCATGACGGTTACGGGGGAAAGAACCGCGCTTTAACATGGGACTTAGAAATTTCCAAGAGTGCAACTGTAAACGACGATCTCCCACGACCTTCCCACTAACAAATCCCTCAGTTGAACATCTATTTCCAAAACAAATTTCATTCCAAACGTCTACCTTTTCCGTCAATTAAGCTCATCAAGTTAATTAAATCCATTATCAAATTAATTACAACCATTGTCAGATTAATTAAATTCACTGTCAAGTTAATTAAATTCACTACTAAGACCCAACAATACGATTCTTCTCATATCGTCAAGACGACAACTTAAAGGCTCCGTTTCAGAAATAAAATGATTCCATGAACATGAGTGGGATAAGTTCTATGCAGATACATTCCCCACACATCATCGACTGAGATAAGTTCACCTCATCGATCAAAACTCCCCTCATCCACTCTAAACAACACAAAACTCCGGACTCCGGAGCACTACTAAACCGCATTCATATATCAAAGAAAAAATCTCTCAGGCAAGACAAAAATACCGTTAAGAATGGAAGTGAGAAACAAAGCAATACGATGAGGTTAAAAAACAACTAACGCTAAGAAAGCAAGAAACTGACAGCTGCATTACACATACAAACTTTCTACCGAACATTCGTTTTTATATACTTTCGTGGATCTCCTCGCAAAAATTTCGCTCTCGCTCTGCTTGCTCTCACATCCACTGGGGGTCAACTTGAAACAAGAACCATGGAGTGCAGAGTTGAGATATTAAATGAACATAATGAGCACAACAATTTGCCGCTGGCAATTTTTCCACGCAAACCTCCTCATCGAGGCCATGAAAATATAAAAACCTGCCATGTGCCATCTCCTCCAGAAACACTCCTCAATTGCCTAGCCAATACTCCCAATACATAATGAAAATTCGACCCATGTGAAACCGTCAATAGATTATTTGTCGTATCGGAAATTTCTCTCCACTCTGCACTAAGTATTTTTTAACTTTACACTTATTGTTAGCTCCAAAGAGCACATAACTAAACCCACGACACAATCAGACAATCCGTACATATATAGACGTAATACGCCCGTGCCGAAAAAAATTAGTAAAAGCAAAGAGAAATGAGAAACGAAAGCTTATTAAAGCTTATATTCAGTAAAAGCAACCATAGAAATGGTCACCAAAACTTGTTGGAGTGATCTTTCTCTCATAGTTTCAAGTTATAAGTTGCTCAACCTTACCTGAGCTGCCGAATATGCACAATGAAGTAGCGAGATAAGTGCCACCAGAGTGAGAACACGCAGCAATGAAGTCATTGCACAACGACGACCCACCACCAACCAACTGCCACCTTGCCCACACCCTTTCTCGTATCGCTTTCACTTCAATAACCTCAATTCCACGAATCCACGATCGCAATTCGAAGAGCTCAAAAACAAATCAAATTAGCAAACGATATCATACTGAAATAACAAACCTCTATGACGCAAATCTAATCACAATCCTGAAAGATCCTCTCTCTTCCCTTCTCGTGTAGTTCTTTCCCCCCTCCCAAGCACTTAGAAACGATGAGCCGCTAGAGTTACTAGCTAGCTTTACCTTCATTGATTTTCGAGAATTTGAAAATGATTCTTAAGAGATAGAGAACTAGAAAAACACATCAAAGTGACGGGCACAATATGCGCTTTTTCAATTTGCCAATTCTGATGAACGAGAAAAAATATGCACAATAATATTTTCATATTCAATCGTTTGAACTTCTTCCCTAAACTTCAATCGCGATATATTTCGGCAAAATCCCCTTCGCAAAGAAACATTATACGAGTCATATACTTTGTATATTCATATATATACCTCTCTGTGCCTCTACTTCAATCGGAAGTATACTAGTTAAGAAGTATCGTGCCGTATGTATCACCTCCCCCCCCCCCCCCCCCATCCTTCCCTTCATCATACACCATATCAAATGGTTAAAATTTAAGGCGTGTGAAAGAGGGGCCGTCATTTCACATCCTAAAACACGATAAATCTATGCGAATCGTGGTACTTCGGTTAATGAAACCGTCTCGTTCGAAAACAATAAATCAACTTCATTGAAACTTTAAGGTCATCCACAGCATCGATCTATACCTCACCTATGAGAATTTGCGATCACCTCTCCACATGGCGCAAAATGCAAATACAATTAGCGCTATGAATAGAAGATCACCGAAACGAATGGAAACCGAATTTTTGGTACTTTACAAAAACGGCTCGTAGATTTCGGATATAAATGGTACCATATGATAGACCTATTTGATATATGCAACTGCAAAATTATATCTCACGTCGTCCATCATCTTTACACGTCACTCGGCACATTTTATATCAATAACTATCTCCCTCCCTCAATGAAAGGTGACCTCTGCAGTCGCGGTTTCCCACTTTCGAGATTAATAAAACAATGATGCTCTCGCAAATTGAACCACCAGATTCACAACCCTCAACCTGAAATTTGTTAAGTACCATGTGCTCGTCTGATTCTACGACGCAAAGCTACTAAACTGTGTGTGACTTTAACAACATTACGCTCTCAAAATTATTTGAGTGTGCCTCAACTTCCCTTTCCCCTTTCCCTTCTATAATCGATGTTCCGTTATCAAAGTTTTCTGTCCACCCCAATGCACCTGACATTTATTGCTACCTCAGGTCCTATGCTTCACTATCCCTTTTCTGTTCCCAATGAAACAAAATAAATACTCCCGCATCGCTTGAGACAAATTTTTTGCATGCGGGAAGGAGAGATGGGTGGAGAAGGACGACTTCAGATCCATATTTGCCAAAGACGAGTGAGCAGGGAAGGGTCATAGTGAAGTGATCCCAGCACTTCTCAAAATCCCACTCTCTACCTCTATAATAGAAAAGCATCATCGATCACGATACTATCAGCTTAAAATTTTCATTGAACTGCAAAGAATCTATTAGATCGAATATCCTATAAGAAGCGGTCGGAAGTTCGAAGCTTCTTTCACCGTTCACTACACAATCGATGAGTTGACGATCATTGATGAATGCGTATCGCCTCCCTCTAAATGTAGACATTTTCGATTCATTTATCTCTCATTTCAACCCTTAAAACGCTCTTTCTATTTACTTTCTTCGGCCATGCGGATATTCGAGTCATAGAAACTCGCATCTCCAGTCTTTCCTCAACTGCCCCGCTACCTCAGGCGATACACCTTCGGCTCGCTTCGCTCATCGACGACGTCACTTCCGTAGATTTAATCCACCGATAGGGAACCCTCGAAACCTGCGTCAAAACTACTTGCCCCTTCAAAAATACAAACTCAACAAGAGTATAACTGAAGCAAGTCAACTAATCCCCTTACTAATCAAATTAATCAAAGCGGTTCTAGTTGCGCTTCGTTGCCGGAAGCCATCAAATTCATTCGTCACGCCTCAACCGATCGTATGAAAAAAATCGCAGCGATATGATGGATAATGAATCCGATCGACGATACTAACATATCTACCTTTATTTCGGCCCTTTTAGCCGTCTGCATATCTAATAACGAGGAAACTTTTCTTGTGAATTTATAGATAGATTTAAGGATTTCCGTAGGCTGCCGACTTTCTCCTCTTAAAGCTGAACTTTTCCACTCGAGTCGCTTCTAATCTCAGCGCCATCTCTCACTGACGAATTATAGGAACCGAGTCAGAGTCATAACCCCAAAAATGTTGAGGATACACCGAATGCAAAGAGATATATGTAGAAACGAATAAAATACGCTTGAAATTATAAATGATAAAGAATCTAAGTAATATTTTACTTCCATAAGTAATATTTTCCAGAGAAGAAAACAACAAATAGGATACGGATAGAAATTTGAAGCGACAAAAAACCAACGACTATATAATCGATTATGAATCGAAAACAATTTCCGAATGAGCAAGAGAATAATTTACTCGGCTCTTCGATTCAAAATTATACCTAATTCATCATTAGAAAAACCCCCTCCTACATTAACGATATCTGAGAAGCGCCCGCTCGATGTGGCTACTTTCATCATGCCGAGATGTTCTCGTCTTTATCCAACACCTCATCTCGGCACATATATACCCGGCTTTTGTTTCATTTTGAGGAAATATCATTCTCTCTTCATCGATAAAAATAAATCACACAGCTGTATGCGGCAAATTTACCTGAAAAGGTAGGGGGCAAGGTTGCAAATAAACTCATAATGAAGACTATTCATTGTCGAGATGTTGCTAGTGAATGAAGGCAAACCTTCTACAACACCTACAACCTATCTCACCAGTCAATTTATCATTTACTATTCGTGAAAGATATGCAAATAACACTATCGGCAGATAGCCTTCATCTAATCACTTCATCTGCTCAATTTCAAAATATTCTCGTGCAATATTCCTCATCATTTCCACTCGAATCCCGCCGACATCATAATCCGTCTCCAGAATCCCACATAGCAACGATCGCTTTTTAAACATCGATCCAGCAAAAACGACTCACTTATTAATGCAACATACACGAATCCGCTTAAAAATACAACTATCTCCGGCCTCGATTTACTTCTTATTTCTATATTTTTTCATTTAAACATATATATTTCCATGAAGGTTGCAACTTAAAGGTGTCCTTAAAATATCGCTTCCAATCAGATGGCTCCAACTCAGTCAATAATGGAGTCAATAACGAGCAGATGGAGCCGAATCTGCGGTACCTCATAAGCGTAGATACTTGCGCCGATCACAAGACTTGCAAATCGATGCACTCATCCCTCACATACTGACAACAATCAATTCAATCCAATAAAATGAAGAGGAAATAATTCCACCACATAATAATATACGTAATGAAGAAAGACAACATTTTGAAAAAGAAACGAACAAAACCGCATGAATGATAATACGGCTTGAGGAGGTGAATCGTTTCATAAAAACAAAAAACAACAATAATTCGCATAATACTAAATAAATGTGGTACTTGCATAGCGCCACTTGACAAAAGCGCCTTCTCTATTAATTAACGAAACGAGGCAAGCACAACAAGTGCAATTTCATGGACGTCGAGTAAGAAGGACAATATACTTATGATATAAATGACGAATTAAGAACCTCCCAAATGGACCGAACCGATCGGCGTTTTTGCTATGATATCTTCGAAAACCTTCTATATTAGCACTTGAAGGAAAAATTCTATTAGCTGGCAGTTTATTAGTGGGAAATGGCCGATTCCTTAACTGTGTTTTACTTGCTGCTATCAAAACCTCCGACAACTTATTAACCTCCTAGGAAGGGCAGATTACCGATGACGATCTGTCGCTCTTCACTCAGTCAAAGCACCTCGAAACGAAAAAATAGAAAGCCCTAAACGATTTTCTGATGAAAGCTGGTCTCTATGCCGAAATGAAACTGAAAACTATACCATCATGTGTCAATGACGATGCACTAATTTCAGTAAGATTTGGCAGATGAGCGCGGCTAGAGGATGAGGGGAGCAGAGGGGAAAGAGTGAGGGGAAAGAGAGACGTATTACATATTTTGTAGATATGTTCACCCAGCGGGGTGTACCTACTCCCGATAGCAAACCACGAGATTCCTTTACTTTCAGCTCCCGAAAAGTCAAAAATGTAGCGACGTTTGGAACTTAAGTGTTATTAACGGTCCGACTATCGTTTAATGAGGATACTTTATATGCGACAGACTTTACCAAAAGACCCATCTTGGACTAAGAAAGTTGGGAACTATTCGTTTCACTCCACCTGAATCGAATAAAAAACCAGCAAACAATATAAAAAAGCTGGGTCTTCATTGTAAGCGGTTGCAAAGAATTAAAAGTTAACGGCTTCAAAAATCCTACCCTCTACCTTTAACATAATGATAGTGACGATCTACTTTTTAAGCTCAACGGCTTAGTAAAAATCAAGAAACACTATCAAAAAACTTATTCGTACAAAATGAGGAACACCAATCTAAATATCCATACTGAACTTCATCTCAACTGATACTTCTTCTGCCGATTAGGGACTTACCCATAACTTTTTAAGTGCAACCTGTTTCACTACAAATTTCGGGAATATTAAATTGAACCCATCCTCTTGATCCCCTCCTTCTCTTATGATTAATCTTAAGACGAAACGGTTCAATCGTTTTCCCGTTGATTTTAGTGTTTAGCTGGCAATAATGAGGTACGTTGATAACAGAGCAAACTCATGAGGTACATAGAGTTCGTTGAAGCAAACATCTAGATGAAGTTTGTTCACCACATGCTTACAAAGACGCCTCATTTTCTAGGAACCAACATGCATATATATATAAACGATTCGAGGGGCAACACTATGAATGAATCAAGCCTTTTCAAATCCGATCTTCTTGTTCGCGAAGATTTTTTCCTTCACAAGAGTCGCCTTTTGGCTTCCGAGGTTCACCATCGCATTCCTCATCTGTTGCGTCATAAGTGGTAAACCAAATCTGAATTCGACTTTTGAACAGATAACGTCTAAGACTAAAAAACAAACTCTGACCCCGATATTTAGATCACCCCTAGATAAATTTCATGTTCCCGTGCCAAAAGATGATTGATAAAACAACGTCTTTCCGCTCCACCAATAGGAAGCAAATCCTCCTCAGAAGACTCTCCAATAAAGGAGCACCAGCTGGTACTCAAACCAGATAGCCGTTCTACACCCAATTTCATAACATAGTAACCGATGGTACCCAGAGTGAATGTTTCACCAGTGCAGAGAAAGAAATATGTTCGCTTATATCGATCAATTTCACGAACGTTTTCCTCAAAACGAGAGGACAACAGAAATTAACAAAAGAATACCTCTCTTCTAATTTTTCGGTCAAGCCAATAACCGTCCGCTTTACTGATTTACGGAAGGATATCACTAAAACCCGTTCGATTAGCGCATCGATGCGACCATAATTCACATTCACCCATACCGCTCTCTCCAGGTTCGTTCGTGGTTGAATTGTCCACTGCTGATCGCGTTGATTTTCGGCCTGAATGTCGTCGAATTTCAAAATTTAAGTGGAATAAAGAAGTAACTTTGAGGCAATTTAATAAAACGTGGATTCGTTTAAACGACCTACGCATGAAAAAAGAGATATATAGACCACCTAAACATTAATAAATGGCCTAATGAAAGCACAACCTAATGCAGTGGTCCAACAAGCGACTTTGACCTCAGAAGTTTGCCACCTCAAACAAGCCTTCCCGTCTACACCTTCACCTTTGATACTTTACACCCACCTTAGATACTTTTAAAATACAAACAAATAGGCGCTGCCGCAATATCACCTCAAAAATCACCGGTTTATAGACGCATCTTTCGTGCATATTGAACAGCGACGTGCACGATATGTTTCTTGTGTAGGTGGTTAACGTTCGCGTAGCACGGTCGTAGATACTCTCCTCAAGTGTGGGCATCACCTGTAAAGCATCACAAAACTCGAGGCAAATCTCATTTTATCCCCCTAAATAACCATTACGATCAAAAAAGACATCCCTACATCGAAAGTGTTCAACGACTACGTCTTCAATTAAAATTTAATTACTATGAAAGCCATAAACAATTCGTTTCGAACCTTCGTATAAATTGGGTTTCATGCAAATTCCCACACTTAATGCAATGAATAATATAACCACCTCCTTCAATGCGATAAGCGATATGCAAATATATCTAACCTGTATGCTTGTCAAGCGTGTCATCCATCGTGGTGCAGCTTTCAAGAATGTCGCTCCTTTCTTCACTATTAATTTCTTCGTTCTAATTTGGTTTCCATCTATCTTTAAATGAAATTATGAATTTCTCTCCTTTATTCAATAAAAAAAAACTTATGGAAATTATTTCCCATCATATATAATTTCTCTAACATCAACTATGAAAATTAAACGAGAAACTGATGAAATTGCTATTTATGAAGCGAAAAAAAAGATCTTACGAGCAGATTTTTTTATAAAAAAGAATAATTTTCAGATTCCCTCTTCATCGTTTACCTCGACGAAACATCTATCAACTGAGAAAACTTTACCGCTTTATAGATTATATAGGCAGAAATATCAAATTAATCAAAGAGCCGAAATCTTTAAACATCTAACACCTTCGAAGCATTAAACTATCTTACTCCGATTGAAATTTCTCTCACCTATGTGCCGTTTTTATTCACAAATTCGTGGAAATCTATGCAAATGAGTAAACCGCTCACAGAAATCCTCAGCGTGATATACATATTTCTCATTTGACAATTCAAACGATAATATACGCAAATTTTCAATGGTACTTATTCAATAATAGTTCATTTTGAAGTTGATTGGTCTATTTGAAAGTTCGCATATGCGACCATCATCAAAGTGGTTAAACCCATCATGTTTTGTTATTCTCTTTTCGGTGATTAGCTAGCCAGTTCATTAAATATTAATTCATTCACGAGTAGATATGATGTCGTTCTTTATACTGATGGAATATATTTCGTTGATATGGAATTGAAAAAGCTGTCTACTAATTATGGGAATGATTATCAAGAGGCGTAAATGAACAATCCGCCCGCAACTAGAGTCTTAATTGTGAAAATACTGTGTAAAGTCCAAACTTTGGGACAACAAGCGGTGAATCCGAAGTTCCCTTCCAGTTCAAGCGATCCTAACCTATGGATAATCTTTGCAATTTTAGTAACACAAACCAATCAACTCCCCCCACTTCATACAAACAACACATTCTTTGACCTATGGGCGGGGATGTGTAATCAAGAGTAATTTCTAATCTACATAACCCTTTAGATGGTACCATAATTTTGAAAAAATTCCATATCCCTAACAATATGTTAAGAGAATATAGTTGACAGTTAACCTTCCGTTCAATGACGTCTTCACTGAGTATATGTTGTGCCTTTGAATTCGGATAACGATCCCAAAATACGGCGACTACTTGCTCAAGTGAATATGGGAAAATGTGTGATGCACTTTCCCAAAGCCGCATTGCCTATATCGTTTAGAAATTCAAAAAAAAAATTCCCTGTTATTGAATTCAAATATAAATATTCGAGAGTACCAACAATAATAAAAACGCCAACGTCGATGTAAAATGCTAACGATGCATTTTTTAACTCTATAATTATCACCTCCGGTATAAGAAATATTGAACGAATATTAGTGAGCGTAGACTCGATCCGAATCCTGACTCTTGGGATCTCCGTAGAAACTTCCTGGATTTTCTTGGAATCTCCGCAAAAATTTCCTGGATTTTCTTGCGATCTCCGCAAAAATTTCCTCGATTCTATGAATTCGGTTACCCGAAATTTATATCGATGAGCATTTTGAGTTGTTTCGAAAGATACGACGAGGCCCAAAAGCTTTTGCAAATGGCCGATATTCTTCATTTATTGAACGAAAGAGAGAGGAGCATTATTGGAATACTAAATGAGCAAATGATCTCCTCTCCAATTATTGGAAAAATTCCGAGATATTTGAGGAAATTAAGAACTTAGTAAAAAAAAAAAAAATCAAAAGCACACCAGCAATATAGCAAATATTTTATAGTGATCAGCAATATGCACAATTAAAGGTGGAATATCTTTTGAAGTTCTCTGAATTTATTCCTTTTTCTTTTAATATCGGTGGGAAAACAATAGAAATGAAGCGCCATCCTCCTCTCCATCTATTTCCCCTATCTTCATTTCACTTCAATCCTCACAGAATTAGTGGGAATATTTTATCCCCTTTGGACGTTCGAATAGTTCGCTGACTACTGAATCTCGCTAAAAACCTCTATTTTTGATTAATATCCGTATGATGTGCTGAACGTTCAAGCCAAGGCTCAACTGACCTCATATCGCCCCATCCTCCTAATCCCTTCTGCTCTTACAAAGCACAGTGAAGTGGAGGTAAGGGAGACCCTTGACCTGCTTTTCGACACCTGAAGCACACTTTGCTATGCCCTATACATAGCGGGGGTGGGGAGAGAGTATGAAAAAGCTTAATGCAATGAACAAAATGTATAAAAAACCGCATGCTGGGAAACGTTTAGCAGCAAGTTGGAAAAGCAAAAGATTCAAACGGTCTTCACCTCGTTATTTCCACCCCCTCCCCCTCAAATCCCCTCCGTGGTAGCGCAGATATGTTACGACACCAACAAGGAATACCTGAGGCTATGGATTAAAGTGAAGCCCTCTTCTTCCAATTCCTTTTAAAAAGTAATTCGACTCTCGAATACTTAGATAAATAAGATACAAATTCACTGAGAAGTTTCAGAAATAACGCACTGTCATTAAAAAAAGATAAATCTGCAATATGGCGCATATTATGGGCTATCTATTCATTTCCAGTTCCCACTTCGAAATATGATGAATTGTCACGATTGAGGTCAGTCGCTCTTTTCACGAGCAGTATCTTGAACTCAAAAAAGATCATTACTGGAACTAAAGTCGAGTTAGAGGAACTAAGGTCACGATACCAGATTCGTGAGGGAACAAAGATCAGAACGAAGTCTACGCGTATTCGCTAAAATCTAAAGAAAATTCAATATCTTTGCAAGCGTGAACGTATGCAACAAACGGTGACAAGTATGGACGATCGACGAAATATGAGAGAAGTGAAAGGTGGGAAATAAAATAAATGATGAGCGTGTATCAAATAAGCCTCACGTTAATAAAAGAAATGAATGAGCGTTGAAATTAACGGCCTTTGAATGTTTCTTTTATTGTGAAAGATAACGAAACACTTGTCTTATTCTAGTCAATGTAATATTCACGAAATCGCAATTATTCGAGTAAATCTCAACTAAAAATTTCACCTATAACTGCTTTCATTTCCACCGTCGTTCGAATAGCGGAAATTCCCCGTTGATGTCGTCTCAGCGCCCCGTATCTTCACTAACCGGTTCAATAGTATTCGGATTGTTGAGAAATCCCTCATCGATTCGGTTGAATATTTGGGAAAATCCTCTATTTTAGAGGTTGAATGAAACTTTCACAAAATCACCTCAACTTCCCACATTACTCTTGGCAACTTAAAGTAATACCCATAGAATAATCGAGCAAAAAGCCATCGAAGTTGTTTCCAATGAAGAGTACCCGCGGGAAGAGCCAACAACGGTGAACTAGAAGCAAAAATTGGTGACGGGAATGAATCAAGCGCTAGCAAAAAATGACAGCGTTCAATGATCGAGCGCATTCCCATGACAGACACCTGGGAGAAGGCCAAATATTCAAAGAACACTTTCGTAGTGGGGTTACATCGATTTCAAAAGCTCAATTATTGCACTTCAATACGATTTTCGACGTAATCGGTTTCTTTGCAAAATTGCGCTAGCCATCAGAGTTGGTCTTATTTTCAGATATGTATATATCGGATACGTCCACCTATCCTAGCCGCACTCAACTTCGACATCACTAAGATTAGAGTTACACAATTTCATTGGATATAATCTCTGTGGAACCATCTATGCAACGTTCCACTTCGAGACATCCATCCGGCTACTTTGAAAAAAAAGGTGTGAAGCACCGAAGATTGCAAATGTCGCTGAGATCTTATATCGACGAGACACGAACAAAACGAACTCTAAGTCGACATCAGACTTTTTTATGGGGATTACTCGTGAAAATGGCCACCCACGCAAAATATATGGAAAACATTCCAACTACTTTCGCATATATTTGTTTATATCGATCGTTGTCTCATATTATGATCTCCTAGTGCATCAAAGAAAAACTCGAAAAATAACTGCCATAGGTTCCCATCCTCCCTCCCGCTCTGTTCATTTATTTATTTGTTTATTAATTTGTTGCTCTTGCCATTCAATCCTTTCCCTCTCCCCTCTAAGGTCATGCAGATGCATGGACTTATAAACGAACGAAACCACAAGAAAGTAATTACAACCGGGAGATGTTTAGAATTAACTAGTGAACTCGAACAACTAACGAATAGTTCAAGAGAAGTGGGCAAAACATGCGTCTTTTGCGTTCCGCTTAAGTAGACCGACCGATTTCATAAATTATAACGACATAATGGAATATGCAGGATAATCTATAAATGCATTCAAAAAAACCTGCTTCGATCATCCGTGAATGTCGTCTTTTAAAGAAATGCGTTTTTTTTTCCAACACTTTGGGTACTTTTGGGTATTTTTGGGTACCTTTGGGTACTTTTGGATACTTTTGAGTTCCTTTGGGTACTTTTGGGTACCTTTGGGTACTTTTGGGTACTTTTGAGTACCTTTGGGTACTTTTCGGTACCTTTGGGTACTTTTGGGTACCTTTAGAGCGCACAGCTCGATTTGCCCTTAATCAACTGCGAATTTCTATAGCGAACATTGCATAAAAAAAGCGATTTTATTGCAAATCCATTGCAAATTTGCGTTTGCAAAATACAAAATTGCAATAAACGTCGAAAACAAACGTGAAAACGAGAATAAATTAATTAAATCTAACGAACGTTTGTGCAGTGAACGACTCGCCGCCAATAGACGATCATAGATTACTTCTATCAGAGTGTCGAGCGATGTGCCTCCACCTGCACGTTAGCACTAACCACCCACAATCTAACACCACGTGATCTCTCTCTATTCCACTACAACATTGCTCGACTATCGAACTCGAATCTTTCACCTCGAAAATATAAGCCGTTTCCGTAAAATTTACAGTATAACCCTTTTATAAGCCCTACGGCTTATATATTTAGGTCGTCATACCTGTCATAGGAGGAAAATTATTATGGGTTCAGATATACCTGCAGTTTTTTGATTAGGTCCTCAGTGGAGGCGGAATGAGGTTCAACGGTAATTTTTGGATCAGCGATGAAGAATTCCACAAAAAAGAACGTAGTTCATTCAAAGTAAGCTAGGAGAATTCCAGTTATTAAGTTTTTCTTCCTATGACGTGGAGGGTGTTTATTCGAGAGTGGTACGGTATGTTATGATCAATGACATCATCAGATAAACAAATATACAATAAATAAATTCAGTAAGTGAGGATGCATGTCAGATCAGTCGACATGATGTACGTAAATGACAAGTTGCCAATAAATAATAATTTAACATATAGATAAATTTATTGAAATTTTAAGTCGGCCGACCGGTTGCATAAATAAATATTGAGAAATAATTTTTAAATGTTTAGCTAGTGATCGGTTGGTCTAAAATAAAGATTGCAACGAACACAGATGCTCACGATTACAGGCGACAGGAAAGCGTAACAACTGCTGCGATCTGAGCACAAATGTGTTTGCTGCACAACACGCCAACGATTTGCACAACGAGTTTGCACATCTTCTGCACTTTCTAAGACACTCACAATACGTTTGCGATACACTTTCGTCGATCATTGTGCTACCGTATAGAAATACTACTAATAAATTAAAAAAAAAACTAATTCTAAAATATTAATTAGAGGAAATATTCCCAAAATTAAAAAAAACTTGATTCAGAGTCATTTTTCAATGCCATTCAATCCTGGCAGATATCGTAATCAAGAAAGAACTCGATTCAGGATCACTCTCCAATGCCATTCAATCCTGGCAGGCATCGTGATCAAGAAAGAACTCGATTCAGGGCCACTTTCTAATGCCATTCAATCCTGGCAGATATCACGACAAGAAAAAGCTTGATCCAGGATCATTTCCCACTGCCGTTCAATCCTGGCACATGTCGTGATTAAGAAAAAACTTGATCCAGGATCATTTCCCAATGCCGATCAATCCTGGCAGATATCGTGCAAACAAAAAACGACAATGTTTTGTTTTATGCAAATGAAGGCAGAATTTATTTAAAATCTGCAAAAGATATTATGCGATATGACTTTATTGCTTTAAACGAGTTATCATATAGAATAAGATGGAAGCTACCAGTTTATTACTACTAGTAATTGATCGAATTCCTCTCTCTGTCGTTTTTTCTTCATTTTTTCTGCTTTCCTATAGCCAGTTGTTATACGCCTTGCATCATAGCATTAAGATATTTGAATATGCAATAGTCGAAGAGGCTGTAAAATGTTTTGATGGCGATATAGAAGATGCTGAGTTCGAGTGCTGCTGTGATCGATGTCCAAAACAACACATCGAAGTGATCGGCTGCTTTCTTCATCGAATAATTTCAGTGAAGATATCAAAAATCCTCCACTCGGTGATCGAGCTCACTTGAAAACATTCGGTGATTCACCTCAAATTCTCAATATTGTCGCCGCGCATTCGCGTCGAGAAAGAATAAAACATAGAAAAATTGCTCCGTATGAGATTACAATGAGTTAATTTAGAAGAAATCATTGAGAAAAGACATAAAATTTAATTGCATATTGAATTCACCTCTTTGGCGTAGACAATCCTCGCGAACGTCACTTATTAATCGATAATAAATCTCTTTTTTCTTTCTTAAATTATGCTCTCATTATGTATTCGCCGGAATAAAAATGATTTTTGAGAGTACCACTGAGAAAGATGATTATAATAAACAACGACATTTGTTACAGCTCTTAAAGTTTTCCGGAATTTCATGGATTTTTTGGACACGTGGTCCAATTTTTTCAGCTGCTTTTCCGCCGAACGTACCGTTCATTATAGTCTTTACAACCCTGTCGCTTTCAACTTCAATTTTAATATCCCACGATTCACATTTATAACCCTGAACGCATGCTCTATATCCTGAATCTTCATATTAAAACAACGTGATGCTTGTGTATTACCTAAAGAAGCAATTGGCCGATCACTTTACTGTTCATTATAATTCCGATAAAGATGTCACTGAGAGGATTTGAAGAGAGTTCCATCTGCTCCCCACTCCGAATATACCTGAAATAAACATCCTCCTTAAGGTGTCTTGCCTCGTTCGATTAAATAAGAAAAAAAAGCTTTGACTTACGCGTCGACGTCAGTCTTTATCAGAATTGCTACCAACAAATGGGTTACATCTTCACCTCTCTTCGTTAATTATTCACTGGACCTTATCAGTTGATCAACTTATCAATACAGCTTTGATGAAATACTTTTTAGTTTCGTCTTTATCCCTTCCATTCTCATTTTTCTATGTTAAACAAACGTTTTGATGTTTCTGTCAAAATCTGCAATGAAATAATCAATATAATTTCGTCAACTTCTTTAATGTCTGTTTTCTCCTTTCCTCGACATTCCTATACGTGCTTCCTCATTTTATCTCTCACTCATTCCTAAAGTATATTTGATGAATTTATTCCTCTCCTCCATTCAATATCCCTTACACTTCTGTGAAGATTGCCATTAATTGGCCCCGAATCACTCATATATGGATTCATTATTTACCTGTTTCATTTAATAACCTCCCAAGGAACCGAATAGGCGGAAGGAGGAAGTGAGAGGAAATAACTTAGGAGACTTACCTCTCGAAAAAAGTACAAGATGGAAAGTGATTGCTGAGGAAGGATATCACGAGTCTGGGGTGACGAAAATGGCCAAAAAGACTTTAAAATGACGAGAAAAAATAATAAATAGTAAAAGAAAGGAAATGAAGAGGCTTGAAACTGCTGAAAGAAGCAAGAAAGTGGACAATCGGATATAAAAAAGAGACTTCGCTTAATTCATTTCCCGTCCACTATTTCATTACGAAACTTCTCAAGTATACATCTGCACAGCATTTTATGTCAGAATAAGAGATCTATTGAATTTAATGTAGCACAAAGGAAGTGACCAGTGAGTCAACGAGAACCTTCAAATAACAAAACGACTTCTCTAGAAAACAAAAAAGAAGTGAAATGGGAAGACCTTATCATAGAAAGCTGGATAGAACTGCGGAGAAGATGGGCAAACAATAGAAACGATTTGCCAAATTTTGTGAAAACTAACTGCTTCACAACCTAACGATCATTCTCACAACGATCAGCAATATCATAGCACTATGTTATATGCTTGTATATTTCGGTAGACGTATGTTCTCTTTTACCGTCTTTCAACTTCATCCGTTTCGAATACTTTCAATACGACGAGAAATTTGTATATATTTTGTCGAAAAAAGACGAATCTTTCATAGAATATTTACATACGTGCAATTAAATATGAAGCCGGTCATTGTGCATAATTTATTATTAACTTATGAAAGAGGTAAGTTAGGTGGGCGATTTGAGAAAGCACATAATTTAGTGCACTTCTCCATCCTATATGATTCTCTACTGGAATTATCTTCTATGCAATAAGCAATGTATGAGAGTAATTGAGTTAATGCAACAAAAATTGCATTGATCGCAATTATTTCGACGAAATGGAACCTCGAAATTTCTCTCTCTGCAATTATCACTCTAATTCTCATATATGGCTAAGTGCATTAATTTTGTTGAAAGCGTTGATGTTTGAAACATAAACGCTTTTTATAGATCTAAATGCATATATTGCATTCTTAGTGATTTGTTGCGAGCAAATATCACACAATGCATAGGTAATTTTTGTTACCCGTCCGCATACTGCGATCGTGAAATTATGATGCGAGAAATTTCAGCCTTTAAGTCCCCACTCATCCATCAGCACTCCCTCACGTATACACCAATCACCGCCTATAAGCCCTCAAGCTTGCCTTTGATTAATATTCTTAATTAAATCTACCCGTCGGCGAAACGATCCCTCACCACGTTGGGAAAAATTCCAGTTGACGAAATTCGTGGCTGAGTAACCGACATATTGTGAGAGATCATTTTTTTAAAAGGCGAAGCTGAAATATGGATCAGGTAAATTACCAGGAATAGTTCTATATAAATGAATTACAAATTATGAGGTTCGGTTAGAGGAGAGAAAAGTTACTCAAATCCCCGAAATCTCCCCACTTACTCAGTTACTATTTGCGATGATTTTTTTTCAGATTCCCGGAATTTTCATTTTTTTCAGTGCTATCTACTATCTGACAGCAGCGTAGTTCGCTGAAATACCGAAATTCACGACTGATCCTCGCTGCCGTCCTCAATTCACTCTAGATGAGGAGGGGAGTGCCCCAGAGTGGTTCTAATCCCAATAGGAGACGAAAGTTTTTGGTAGGAACGTAGATTGAAGATAAAAGACAGGTCGTTTAGAGCCTTTTACTGAGAATTTCAAATGCGTTAAAACTACCCGAATAAGTTCACAGTATTGCTCGATATTCTTGATCTTCTACCTCAGGTTAATGAGTCACCAGTTATGCTGCAATGAGATATATCTTTCGTCATTTCTCATAGCATCCTTCACTACAGACTTAAATGCCTTACAAAAGATAACTCTAGGCTGACACATCCTAGAAAGAATGGCTGCAAATTCCCACAAATAAGATTTATTGATTCGCCTGCAAAGAGCATTCCTCTTATGCAATTGCACCTTTATTTTCTCTAAAAGAAGACGAAAGAAATTCCAACAAACATTTAATAAATTCACTCAGGAGGAAAATACCTAAATAAAATTTTAAATGGAAAGGAAATGACTCATTAATTAAATTAATAGGAATTCATTTCTCTATGGAAATTAAAACACTTAAGATGACATTGAAAGACAAAAATGTTACGCCCAGAAATGATATCAGTGAATTTTCTTTCTCCGTTCAGTGATCGATCTCTGACGTTTGCTGATACAATGAAAGATTATAAGTAGCCCAGAGATTGGCAGTAGAGAGAAATTCGGAAATAAATTGAATATAACAAAATTTTCTTCAGACAAACATAAAATAAGACCCACCAACTCAATGCGGTGATAATCGAATGATTGTATATAACGATAAGCAAGATGAATAAATATCTCTTCCGTTTTTTTATCTCCTCGAATATTTCGGTTCTTTTTCTTCATCTGATTCCAGAAAAGATGATGAAATTTGATGAATTATGTTCCATAAAAGAAAACCGCTGTCATAACAACCTTCATCTATCTGTTGGTAAATAAAGTTGGCTTGATCAGACCTCAGATATACTGCTCTGATTTGCAAAAAAAACGCGTTGAAGAATTCTCGAAATCGGTTCGGTGAGACGACTGCTGTGAAGAGCTAATGAATGTGGAACGAGACGGAATTTAAGAACGATCGGCGTAATCTTCAAACAGCCAATAAAAAATTGCAAGACGTTGCGGAGTGCTGGAATAGTCTATGAGATTTTGGGAGAGAATCTGCGGGTTGTGGGAACATTCGATGAAATGGAAGTCGGTAGAATGTCAGACGCGGTATAATTTTGGTCGGAGGGGTGTGTAGATTGTTCGAAGAGTCTGCAGAATGTTGGAGGGTTCTGTGAAGTACTCGAAGACACTAGTGTAGTGTTGGAAGGAAGGATCAAATATCGAAGAGACGATGGGAAAACGCAGCAGCTCATTAGATATTCAATAAAATTGCGTAATATTGTAAAGCATGAACAACGTTGAATGAGCGGTAAATCGAATATTTGACATTTAAGGAAGAGAGGGCTAAACTATTTCCAGCAAAAATTATTTCAGAGAAATTCCTGAACTAAAACAGTAACATAAAATCATAGATATTATATAAGTGTAATTCATTTGGCACTTCGCGCAAAGCCGCTCTTTGGCTTTCTCAACCATTTATCGTATCGATAATTCTGCGAATTAATCTGGACAGAGCTTAAAACTAATCAAAATGAAAACACATCAGAGGAGTTGGCACAATATGTGCTTTTGCATGCAGTTCATCACCTTAAGCACTTCTATAATTTGAAAGGTGTTTCAAAATACGAGGAATTAGGTGCCTATACACGAAATGAACCGCTACCTCTGTGATTGTCCACTAAATTCTTTGACCCGGTCGGCTTAAAATACAACTTAAGCGACTAAAGAATGGAAACAAAATTCCTGAAGTTTTAAATGTCGGGAATTTTGCCGGAGGTTAGCAAAACAATCAGAAATGTGGTACAGAAGATACTCCTCAGATTTCATATTATCCTATCAAATTTGATAACTTATCTTCAGTGGGCTTCAAGATGGAGCTACAGGATTGGAAGACGATAGACTGAAAGACAGACAGACACAGACATTTGCAATGAGATACGCATCTATATTACTTCTCCAGAAAACATTCCATGAAAAGAAATTTTCCAAGAAGTGCATCAAAATGAAACCGATCCATATGCATTTTGTGCGACACCACTGCTAATTTTAAACGGTATTTCCCACGACTGAGATGCATAAAGTTGATTAAAGTTTGAAGATATTAATAAGCGAGAAACAACGATTGTTTACTCCCCTTAATTTCTACTCTTTTCAAAGCATATTTGTGGAAACAATTTCCATCGTTTATATTGCATCGAAGTTTTTTCTATTTGATCGGTGAATTGCCCCACCCATCATCAACCTACATATATAAGCAGCCATTAAGTCCAATATCTCACTATCAAATGTAGAGCACTTTTTAGTACTATTTATTATTTTATCACTTACATATCTGAATACTGCTTAATATTTATTTTTTTTTACACTATCTTAATTGGTAGTATTTAATTTTTGTACTTTAATAGCATATTCGAGTAATATTTCTGTACCTATAGGCCAGGAGGTCATATCAGTTAGACTTATTGCTGACCCGCATAAAAAATCAGCATTCGGCTCTGAAACAGCACTTCAAATGCATTTAATGATAATCTTCAATTTCTTCGATTATTTCTCATTTCAGGAATCTGCATGGTCTATTTCAGTCTATAATCTGCGCCTCGTCTACCTCTCATAACTTCTTTACCTAATCCTTATTTTGTCTCTTTATTAGTAAATATTGCTAATTAGTCATAATTAATCTTCAATAATTTTCGACAAAATACAAAGCAAAGCAAACAATAGGCAATAAATTCGACAATTTCCATAGGAAAATTTCCACAGCAATTCTTCTTATATATCGGATATATCCTACTAGGGAGTTTTAAGTAAAATTTCGACTCTTCAATCGAAATTTGACCGCTAATATATTTTTTGCTTCAAAACACTGACTATGCGGACACTCAACGTACTATATTTATTAAGCTATAACGATAGATTGATATGCTATTCTATAGAGTAACATAAGAAAAATTAATTCTTTGAGAAATATAGGCGAGTTTTCACTGCATTTACGGATTGAAAGCACATCATAATTGCTGAAATAATTCTTTTTAATGATACGAAATATTCCTCTGATTGATGGAAGGCTTGGAAATTAGCGGTTTATATAATTATTGACTAAACAATGAAATGAAAATAAATAAATATTCCGGAAGAAATTAGATGCTAAATGGCGGAGTACCTGAGGGATATTAGATAAACCACTGTATAACTGGTGTAAAATGGTAAAGCACATGAGGAACACCTAGTGCGCCATAGTGCAGTAGGAAAAGAATCGGCTGATACGATTGGTTCGAAGTATGAATAACGGTAGCGAATCTCCGAAGTTTTGATTCTTATTGCCGGATCCGGCCGCGATACGAGAGTATTCACTGACGCATCCAACGTTTGAGGGGCTGTGATCAGAATGACATTCGTTAGTTGATGACAACTTTAATGCTATTCAATTGGTATTGCATTCTCAGTTTGCATTTCGCACCTTCCACTTTTATTCCTCAAAGTTTTATTTACCTCATTACTTCTACTCGTCTAAAATATGCCTTTCTAAGTCATATGTTGGGAGGGGCTATAATGAACTATTACGGTACAAGCATAACTTAGCACAGATCAAAAATTGCATTGTTCTCTGTATATTTTGATCAATGATCGCGGCTAGATAAAATGCCGTATGATGCTAATTGATGTAAAAAGAGGAATACTCGAACCGGATTCCGATTTCATTGGCGTTTCGCCCACTAAAGATGGACCGCCCACTCATCCGATTCTCTATTTATACTGTTTTTCAATCATCAGGCAGTAGCTAACGGTTATTTTCCTAGTTAATTTTTTAAAATTTTTATGGAATTTGAATGAATGTTTATTCTGTTGGAAATCATAATAAGATCGCATATTCATTAGTGCACAATAGGCAGATAAACTGGTGCAATTAGGTTGCTTCCTATCAGTTTACATATATATCCATGATCCATGATCCATGTTTCACAATTGTATATCGCGCAGCATGAGTCCAATTATTAGAGGTAATGTGCCATGTAAAATATGTGAAAATGTTGACTAGGGTTACAATGATAAATGCTACGAAAGGATATCTTTATTGCGAGCACATTATTTTGCACGAGCGGCTATTTTCAATGAATCCGATCCACTGCATCCGCCTAAATCTTCACCTGTTTGTTTCCATTCAATTGTCTTGAAATTGCTTTGTTGCTAACCGTTGAGGTAATTATTTATTAATTCTCTACTTGAATTTAAAAGACAAACTTCAAATAGTTGGTATCATCATCAAGTGCTTTTCTCCTCGACCTCAGCTCATACATTAAAAAATACTCCAAATATACTCAATTTCTGACACGACTATTTCTAAATTCTGTTTCATTTCAGTATATTCACATTAAAGTAATCGAACGTGCACGCATAAATTACCTTTATGGAAAACTTCTCAATGATTATTACTTCAAAATTCGAAAACTCAATATCTCAGTGGCTCAAGACCCCTCCCCGTATTCTCCCAAAAAAAGAACCATTGCAGACTAATAAGTCCCGGTATATCTCCTGTAGGAAACAGTTACGCGACTGCTAAACATTCTAAAGTGTTTATTCGTGTGCAGTTGGCCTTATGAGATTTATGACTGTGGAGATGACCGATAAAGCACAATGGGTCATTCACACGTTCGGTAGTGGACACTTTCAGAAGTTTAGCATTCAAGGGCTCTAGAAGACGATCAAACAGTTTGATAAAAGCGTAAGTGAAAATTGAAAATTTGTAGTGATTTATGAAAATAGTGATTATGAAAATAGCTTTACTGATTTATGAAAATTGAAAATAATGGTGATTTGTGAGGAACCTATAAAAATTCTAGTCCACCTATCTGCTACAACTTCATCGTTGAGGAAACTCGATTGAATTCAAAGAAACTAAGCCGCCACAGCAGTCCCATTGCCCATAAAAAGTGTCTATCACAATGCAAAGTTTGGCGAGAGTAATCTAAAGCACCCGTTCGCTTCATACACCGACTTCCGAAAAAATCCGCCAACTTCATTCAGAAAGGCGGTACTTGAAAATACCTAAAAACTTAAATTTACAAAGGTATTCTATTATACATGAAAGAATTTATGACCGCATCGTTCGGTTCACTGCGCGCATAATATTATTCTTCTTCCAATTTGCTGGTGATTTATTACTCGAATTATATAATCGATGGTTGTATTGGTGTATAAAAAACAAAACTATGTAACAACTGGTTTGTTCGATGGAATAATAGAACAACTGAGCGCATTACGCTGCTAGTTAGAACTATGTTAGTTTACCTTTATTTCACCGTGCTGACATTCAAATACAGCACTTAAAATAAGAATAACTTCTTATTTCCACATACGCATAAAATTTTTGAGGCATTTTCAACAGCCATTACAAACCGCCTCTTTTCAGAAGCGATCCCATATATCTCTTGTTGAACACCGGCATATTCGTTGCCACCAATTCTACATGATATCAAGTTGAAACATGGAAACTTTTTCTGCCCCACACCAAATAAAGCGAAAAAACTTTGCAGTCAACCCGACCATCAATAAATTCGCATATTTCACTGCTAGAGCTGAAAAGTCTCAGTTGTAAATTGAAATTAATCCCGAGCAATAGATGATTCTTCAATAAATCAATGACTTCGTTGTGTCCCAATCGATAGCAAACATATGTACAAATAAGCAGTTTGATGGCAATTTCACAGAATTCGTAATTCGAGCTGGAAAAGTCAAGAAATTCTGAACGCGAAGTGCCAAACGGCTTTACAAGAAGTCGTAGGAAGCGCCTAAGACGAAATATAATTTTTCGATGAGAAAATTAAACCGATAAATTTCCAACGTTTTTAATACTGCATGACTTTTAGTGCTTCGTTTATATATTTATAAATAACTTAATATAAATGTTCAGTTTTAATATTTCACATCACTTAAGAATCGACTTTCACTTTGAAAAAATCAATAAAGAGAATGAGAAAACTTACAAATGCGAAAATTTGCAGCAAAATGAGATGTAAAATTGGCAATTTGCATTTGATTTTAGCAATTTTACGCAAATTTTACAAAGTGGAAAATATTCCCAATACAATCATCTCTTATATTTGCAGCAAAATGAATACGGAGTGCGGAAATATAGATGAGAATTAACTAAATCAATAAAATATATACGAGAGTTTTACGTCATAGATCAGGTCGCCATTTTTCTGATCTGAATCCCATCAAACTACGAGGAGTTTAACTCGAAAATTTCGAATTTTTAAAAAAATAGATCAAAGTCAGACACCGGTCATGTACGGATGAGAACCGATATCCACAAGTTCTTAGAGAAAAGTTATCAAAAAATATTAATTCCTCACGTGGTGGGCGTCTTTCGCAGTAAACTTTATCAGAACCTCAACTTTGGGCCAAAATTATCGATTGAATTTAGCCAAAATTAGATGAATTTTGGCCAAAGTTAGATGAATTCTGGCCAGAAATGCTGAATTAGAAAAGCTTCACAGAACTCATGGTAGCTCATAATCACGTGCGATTCATATGCGCAACGTTGACGCATATTTGTGAAAAATAATGCCTCTAGATCATAGACCACTGCATATCAGTGGGCTCGGTAATCGCGATTATCGTTCTTCGCGTTCGGTAAAATGGAGCATCACTTTCAAGCTCAATTTTATGCGTGTTGTCGTTTGTCAGAGAATCATTGATAAGTCCAGTAACTATCGTAACAATGGAACCGCCGTCCCCCTCCCCGCCGTTTGTTCCCTTCACAGGACTTTTTTGTTTCCTCCTGCTGCAGTAAATAATTCTGCTGGAGAGAATGTCGAAAAAGATGGAGGGAGGGAGGGAAGGTAAACATGATTTTCAAGCAGTGCTTTTTGTGCACAACGGGTTGATGCACGTTGCGCACTATCTACGATGAATAATATGTTTGCTAAGAACCTGCAGTTTCATTGACCGACTCGAATTTCCAGCCCAAAAAAAAACAGTTCATTTCATTTGCCGAGAAATGTAATTAATTATGTAGAAGGATGGAAAGGTGTCAATTCTTAGTTGAAGCTCCATTAAATCGACTCTCAGAACTACTGAATTCAGCGAATAGGGAAGAAATGAACGAGATTTGGAAAAATGATCAGCGGTCGATCAAATATCAGTTTACTAAATGATTGCCAATGGCATCAATCACCTTAGTGACGTGCTGATCAATGCATTCATACGTGTTACTCATTGAAATTTTCATCAAAACTACTATACTCTTTGCGGTATAGTAGTTTACTATACTATTATATATCAATTCACAATAGTCATTATATAAAATATATGCGCGAAAAATCATTTGATGTCTTTTATTTGTATTTATTTTCTTTGTTGACTGCTGATTACTTCACTTAAAGTCGGAAGAGAAGACGGCTTGAGAAATGGGACGGAGGATGGGAAGAACTTCTCTAAACGCATTCAAATAAATCATTTTGCTTATAAGCGTCCTTACAGTGCTGTAGTTTATTATGTTCGAAAGTGATGAATGAGAAGGAATATCTTCAGCGAGGGATTTTGCGCTTCTTCGACAGATGTTTCAATGACTAGCTTCACGATCTTACCTTTATTGTCTCATCATAATTTTACTACTTGAGTTACTGGACGTTTCATGACTAAAATTTAGCGATATTTTTTATCGCTCGCTGTTCAAATCTCTTAGTTTACGCGATATGACAAGAGGTGATAAAATGAGAAAACATTTATTCATGTTTTGGCAGATATGTTTTGTGCGCCCTAATGTGATGTCGTATTTTAGAAGTAAACGTTGTGGTGTTCACACGCGAGACTAGGGCATTCAAAAAGCTCTTTAACGATAGTGCGATATCAAAAAATATGTCGTCGAAAATTCCCACCAGGACTACCTCATCGGATGTTCCTAGCAAAACTTCCCCATCATGGATCCCTAGGAAAACTAAGCCAGCAGCGATTCGCCGCAGAACTATCCTATCGAAGATTCTCGAACTAGTGGTCATAGTGGCGGGCGTTCGACTACAGTCACAACACAACACGAGCGTTGAATAGTATATCTTAACTGAACGATATGCCTTAATTGTGCCAGAGATATTTTTATCTGCATCCAGAGCGAATATTTAATTTCTAGTTGCACCTTCACGCATTTACGTCGGGTAAACAGTAATACCTTATTGCCTAAACTTAACTACTAAAATCAGAACATAGAACATGCCAGTAACTAGTCGCCTAAGTGACGAAAAACAAATCATAGCAATTTCTTCACAGTACTGACCTTCTTATCGCATAAGAACGCCTTAACAACGAATAAAAACACAGCTATTTAGAGTGAATATGAAACCATAGAGTGAAAGTAATCCAATGGTTTGTTGACCAAAATAAGTCTTCTATCTCCTTAATTCGATAACGGAAGTTAGAAATCGAAATATATTAACTGAGAAATATCAACGAATCTAAAACGTGAATCGAAAATTGCATCAAATTGCCCGTTTTCAAAGAATAAAATAAGACGATTATGACGCGTTAATATTTTTTTTCCAACTGCAAATTTTTCTTCAGCGAAAAGGTCGGACACCGTTGAGACGGTGGCATGTCTCCTGAAACACCAGTTATCTCAGTAATGTAATTGTAATTCCGTTTAGAAAGCACATTCAATCGTAGGCTATAAAGTAAACGCTCTATCAAGTTCTCTCTCCTTTTCCAATCGTACGCAATAACGTTCGTCAATATAGTCAGCGGTGGTCAGTGATGGTCAGCGATGGCCACCCTCCATTTCGTCAATTGAAAGAAATTACATTCGAAAATGCTTATGAATGGTCACATTTAGAAGTGCAAATTTTCAACATATTATTCTAATTTAATATTCAAAAAAACACTAAAGGAAACGAATAATTGTAGTTTAAAAATTCTCAAATTAATATTTCAAAAACTTTTAAATTTTAGAAAAAGATTCTCAAACGTTACGAAGGTAAATTTCATCAACGAAATGAACAACGAGTAATTAAAATTTCCAACAAATTTGTCGCAAATATAACAGCGAAATTTGTCTAATCAAACATCAATTCGAAATTCAACTGAACCCAACGTCCAAATCAGAGAAACAAAAAAACTCCCTTCCAGGATTTCGAGAAGCTGACGGATTTTTCCCAGAAAATCCTTCCCGAAGATTGCTCCCATCCAAAGAATTCCAGAGGGGGATTTTCCTCCGTACGCTGAACACAAATGAATTCATGTTGGTTTCTTGCAGTTTTGCTCCAGTATTTGTGGAAATTTTGATGCTTAATATCATTCACTCCGTATGCATATCATCAAAGACACAACAACATTTCATCAAAGAATTATTTAAAAACACACTACTTCCGCCATTAAAAAGTATGGTTTTCTAAGAAATAGAGTTCAAGTCCCATCAGACTTTTCCCTCCATGAAACGCAATCGAATGATTTCAATTTTTTTACGTTGCTTCATCAAACAGCTGAAAAAAGGTGATTGTTGGATGAATAATAGGAAATAGTATCATCATCGACTAAAAGTTATTTTCCTATGAATGGTGCGGATCGCCTTCGACTGACGGTTGATTCGAATAGAAACAACCGCACTCTTTTTTACAGTAATGTAAACACGGAAGTAAAAGGATTACATAACATAACAACCAGGTAACCAAATAACAGTAATTTCTTCACATAGACATTATATGAGGTATTTCTCTCGGAAATAGTTATCATTTCAAAGAATTTGAATTTTCTTCTCTCACGCTGCCTATCGAATCTCTTTCATTTCTCATCACTAATTTCCATCTCTATTATAGTTTCGATTTCTTGCATGGATTTATGATTTCTAGAAGCAGAAAGTTCTTATCGAATGAATTTTGACTTGATTCCAATGTCGAAATTCCATAATCATCTTTTTCAAATTCCCTGGGTGCTCAAGCGCCCTCGAAATTTCACGATATAATATCATTGTGAAATCTTATGATATTGCTAAACCTCGGCAACTTTTCAAATATGCTATGATATCTCGATATTCAAAGTAGGAGTTTGTAGGACCGATCAATTATTTCACGCCTCCTTACCTTTCCTACGTTCAATTTTAATATCGAACAGGTAAACAAAGAATACTATAAAGTCACCTGAACGGTATAAGATTTACGTGGGCCTAAGCTTTAACGTATAACGAGTCTAAATCTGGCACAATAATTGTTTATTAAAGTTCCGATATTGACTAGTGCAAAAACGCCTATGGCATCGATCTTCGTGATCTGCCGTTTCACTGGCTTTACTACCAATAAATTTTAAGCTTGAAATGCTGTCAATATCTTCTTATTCAATCTCAAGTCAGCCTGAATCAATACTAAAAATAAAATGGCTGGCTACTTAGTTGCAAAGTGCAATCGCTCTAGAAGAATTTATGAAGCTGCTAAGGGTGATATGTAAAGACTGTGGACCATATGTGAGACGCAATCAATGGTAAAATATTGGGAAAAGATTTCAAAATGCCCAGTCAAAGTAGTTACTACCTGATAATCTTTTGAGCATCAGTGGATCCATGGAATTCAGAATCAGTTTTCATCTGAGGCATAAAGCGCAACTTTCTTTTGTTTCGTTACATTTTTGTTCAGCACCTTCATCTAATTTAGAGTTGCTGGCTAGAACACCGTTATCCTATTGCTTTCAAGCATTCTACTGCTACCTGCTCAATGATTTTTGAATACTTTAGCATTGCTATTTGAAGCGTGTACTGCACGCATATCTCCCAGTCTTGAACTTACGGGAAGTTTGCGGCAAAACGATAGAGCAAATCTGTCGTATGATAAGCTGTTAATGGCAAATAGGAAGGAAAGAGCTTTAACTATAGAAAATTGGCAGTTGTATCCATATCAAGCGGATCTCCAAATCTTTACTTCTTTCTCTCGACACTAGACATGAATTTCAGATAGGCAATCGTTTTTTAGTGCAGGCCTCGCGTTTCTTCCCGTTTTTGGGGCGAGCGCTACTGGTCAGTCTTCTTTATTTTTTCCCTGCAGGACGACTTTTGTGTATATGATGAGAAATTCCTTTTCAGTGCATTGATATGTAAGACGTGTGTGTTGACTGTGAGTGAAGATTAACTGAGGTATAGTAGTTGTTAATGTTCTAATAAACCCGAAATGGGATTAAAGATTCGCTTCTGTTCAGTTGCCAATAAGTATTCTCTTAAAAAATCAATGAAAGAAGAGTTATTTTAATGAAGACGTTTCTCGTTATTTCTGCAAATTCGTCTTCGGCAAAAAACGAAAGAAATTCGTCATTCTTTCCAACGTAAATATCAACAACGTGCTGCCAATATCGAGTAAAAAATCTTTTTTTAAATCTCATTAACCTTTACTTCCTATGGAAAAAAAATTCCACTAAAGTTAAGAAATTCATCAACAACGCAGGTATAAATGATGAAACTTTGGTGCGACCACTCGTTGGCTCTGAGACATGTGACTCACCTGAACACGAGCCACAAGCATCACCCAACACGATCATATTCCATTCTTCCTAACGATATTCCCAACGAACAACGACGCTAAATGCGAGGAACTTCCAGCTTCCAACCTTCCATACATATCAGTAACTTTTGTGCATATCCTCTCCAGCAATTAATAAATCTGCCTCACATTCCCCAGTAGAAAATTATTTGTCTTTTAATATATGGAAAATTTATTAGAAATTTTTCTCCTCAACGTTAATGCCGAAGACCTTCGAATCCAATTCCTTTTTCGTATAACTTCTATTTGAAATAGCAATTTTCCAAAGTTTCGACAATTCATTTCTTTCTAAAAAGGGTTTTCGATGATTCGAATTGCTAATTCTTATTGTGACTGTACCGCTTTTCAGTGACAATCGAAGAAGAAACACTTGAATATATTTGAAGACACAATAAACGGTCTCATCGAATTCATTCGTAATAAAAGTGTATTTGTGTGTATGCTTCTATTTCTTTTTACTGATTTGTGAGCCGGCTTGGTTCTTCAACTATTTGTCCGAAATACCCTCCCGTTCTTTTCTTCCAGAAATCCATAACATCGCGAAGTTTTAGCTTTCTTGACAGAGTTGCTGCAAATGTAATGTGCTTAGAGAATTCGTTCTAATCGCCATTGCAATTTTCTGCAGTTTCATTGCAAATTGTCAATATTTTCATTGCAAATAGTCTGCAAACAACATCTATTGCAATAAAACTCAAAGTTCTATTCGTACTCTTATTCGTTAGAGATTCCTAACACAAGAATCGCGTCAGTTGAATTTGTCTTAAATACATTCGCAAATAAATCAACGAACCCTTCCTTCCCTAGGGTTGCAATTTCACAAAACTACTCCTACGAACAAAAGCAGCGGAAATTTCAAAACCCGCTCCGAGTAACGAAGAAGGAAAATGTTCTCTGTTTCGCAAATCTCATTTCATAAGGAAGCTTCAAAGAGCAAACACTTCCGCCATTCGGCTTGCCATACTTTCAAAAATTTGCGACCTCCTCGCCTACTTCGTTCTACCTGAGTTGCTTTTATCTCGACAACGCATCGACCAGTCATTACCGTGAGATCCCCAAGTGCCCTCTTCGTTGGAAAAAAATTTCTTCACAATGTTTAGACTCCTATTTAACTCAAGAATCACCTGGAATTCCTTAGCGAAGGGGTGGGGGAGGAGGGGAGGGGCGAGGGATGAGGGAGCTTGCCACAGACGATGCACTCCATTTTATGTAGCACCTCAAGTCGCTCCCTAGATTTCCATGAACCTTTCTTCTACATGCGCATGTTATGTAATGGAACGTGAGTTCAAATATATAATCATTTCGCGACCTTATATCGTCACGAGAAAAAGAATACTTATGAAAATGAATATATTTCAGAAATTCTGTGAAAAAATGGTTCGTGTTGGCGGATCGCCCGACGGCTTACCGCGACCAGCGGTCACTTTCGCAGATGATGACCACCGCACTGCGATTTTTGGCACGCGAATGCGTTTCGTTATGATGCTTCTCGTATTGTTTTGTCTTGCTAGTATCTGGTTCGTTTGAAACCTAACAATACTTTTGAAGTTATCTATATTTCATATAGCCTAGGCGATCGAAATCGTCGGCGAACCGAAACATACGCCAGCGGACTTGAATTTTTTGTTGAAACCGGAAATAGAACCGGTCAACCTTCTCTTCGAACCGGACATAAAATCAATGGATTAGAATTTTCTGTTTCCCCCTTTAAGAGTGTGAAATATTTCCGAAACATTAGGAACTCGAAAACAATTTGAAACATCCAAAAACCGAATGCTTTTTCAAGCCCGGCTTTCAGATGTAGAAAGTAAATTCCCTAACAGTGTTTACGCTACATTTGCAGTAGATAATAAAGCGAACAGCTGGACGGCAACCTTTCGTGAGTGAAACTAGTGCCCTCTTTAGTCGTAAGCTCAGTAATTAATCGGGCCATTTTTGTTTTAACTTCTTTTTTTTCAGAGTTTCGAAACTCAATAATTTAAAAAAAAAGTTACAGTTTATCAGCAATGCGCTTGCATCGATGTGGGAGATATTGCTTAGCAAACCAGTTGAACAAAAAAAATTATGGTGAAAAATTCGGCAAAATGCCATTCCATCATATCAAAATGATAGACCTCCCTTAAGAGTGTTTCAAATTGCAGGTCGAATATTCTTTCGTTCAATTTCGCAGTCATATGTATGGGATCAACGAAAGAGAAAAACGACAATACAACTAGCGCTTCTAATGCACAACACATATTCACCGCCTGTAAATGAGAATTTTACTTCTTTTTGTTGGGAACTCATTTAATTAATCCGATTTTTCCATTTGGAATTCTTTGTAATGTATGGAATATGGGCGTCAAATTCTGAGGAGCATATAAGACGCGAGAAAAATGTCACGTATATTCGAATAAAACTGTCGGCATTAGGGAACTATTTCATTTAAAAATGGTAGTTTTATTATCTCCGGAAAGCAGCAGCACAAGACATTCATTAGTGTATTCATTATCAAGTTGACAATCGACAGCCACTCATTCTATTCGGCTAACTGGGTAGTATATACACAGGTAGACTAATTAGATAGACACAAATACAGGTATGCCAAATGCTAGACATGCAAATATGTTGTCAGTGCAAAGAAAAAATCTTCCTGTAGTTCCGAATGGAATAAACAACATTTGTGACTGTAAAATCTATTTAATGAATGAATAAATTTGCTAAGTGTCACAGTTACCTCCACAGAAACGTCGTTGCTCACTCGAATTAATGGGTTGAATGATGGATCAGAATTATATGCGGGCGATTCTGTCATTCCCAAATTTTCTGAAAATTTTTTACTTCAGTATATGAAATCTTATAATGTTATATTTCGTGGTACCATTTCGCTCTTCCATTCGTTTATCTGAGAAACAAAGTGAATTTCTATGAGGCAAAACGTTAAAAAACATCATAACTAATTTTCAGAACTTATCAGCACATTGGAAAAGTTTGAATATTATCTGCAATTAAACAGTGGGCATATTTTCATTAAAAATCTAAAGCAAAAGATGGAAAATATTCATATCGTCGGCATATAAAATTGATCACCTTTAAACTGACTTCTTTCAAAGAATAACTTCTATCGGCGGAGAATTTCGAATGCGAAGAGATTTTAAAAGATCAGAAATAATCGGGTAAATAGCATGTTATCCCTGACTGTGGACGGCACAGTTTCTAGGCAAGTCGCAATAAGAGCTAAAAAAATTTTCAAAGCGAGGCAGTCAAAGCAAGTTGAAAATTATGACTTTAAGGCAAGCAAAATCTGTAAAAAATTGTCTACGCTGGAGAGGACGATTAATTCGGCTGTTTTTGTATCATTTCAATAGAGATATTTCATGTAGGCACAAACGATATGACTATCTCCATCTTAAAAATATTCAGTAGTAATGAAGCGACTATAAATTATGTACACTATTTTCGAGGATATCAAAAGAATTTGATTTTTTCAGATCAACGATCAATGCTAACATCAACGGTTGCGGTTGCCGCATTAGCCGCTAATTTCCCAGTGGTTGCACTTGTGAATCAATTCGGAATTCGAATGGTTTTCACATTTCTTGGATTATTTACCGCCTTATCCACATGTCTAATTCCGGCCGCTATTCAAGTAAGACAATTAAATAATCATTTAAGAAAATTTTGAAGCAATTCTGAGCTTTTTTCAACGAAATTTTTTAAAGCCAACAAAGCTAATTCTTCTCAACAACGATATTCTTTATAATTTTGCTAATTGATTATATTTATCTCAATATTATACTTAATTGCTCATCACCTTAATTTAAAGTTGTTGAGTGAATGGAAAATAATTTAATAGAATGAATGCAATACTTCAGAAAAGTTCAAAAACACAAGTATTGTGGAACAATTAACTCCCAGCGAAAAAAGAATCGAGTACCCAAAATACCCAAAAGGCTTGTCAATCAACTTTCGTTCAACGGTGTACTCTTTACTTCGTAATATATCGTTAGCTGCGTTAAATGTTATGTTTTAAATTACAATGCTGAATATACGGCATTGTTTCATATTTCAACATTTTTTTAAAGCAATCGCTTAGCCTATAAAATAGTGCGGTCAACAAAATTGCTCTATTCAAAGTATTCTAGCGATTCATAAAGGAAGTTTTTAATAAAGTGCTAATTTTTGCGAAGTATTAATTGCCCGACTGCTAGGACGGAAGCTCACAACGGCATAAACTTTCAAGGAAACGATATATACTTCAAAGGAGATGGCAATGCCTTGGCAATTTCAACCAAATAAAAATTGACAGATTGCAAAGTTTATGATCTTCGAGATGTGGGCTGCCAAGTTTCTTTTTTTTGAAGAAGAAGAAGCAACTAGGACAAGACCTTAAAATTTGGTGAATTTATAAAAAAATCGCCTTGGAAATGAACCATAAATTTCTGACCCCCCTCCCCCTGCAAACAAATATATGCAGTTATGAGTTTTGCTAAAAAAAGTGACTTGCAAAAAAGTCTAAATATTGAGAGAGCTGCCCATCCATGATTTATTTCTTATGCTTCTGCCAAATTTTCACGGCCATCGCAGAGTACCCGTATGTCCTTGTGCATGTGCGCGTGGCTGCCATGTACGCGAATGAAAATCCGCATTATCCGACAATTTCGGTACGCAAACCACAAAAACTATTACGGGAAACCGCTATGGATGTCTATAATCTTACATATTTATTCACTTGTTTATAGTAAAATAAAAAACACCTTTTAAGAACATCTCTAAGCTCATTATCCTTAGGTGCTTACATTATATTAATGTGGACTGAATGCACACCTCAACTGATCATTCCACTAGAACATAAAGTGGAGTGGTTAATAACCGATAACACTTTTTCAGCCTCCACCACTTGTTGTCCAAGTGGCGACATAAAAACTTCACCCAGTCTATGCATTTATTTTCGCAACCGTTTCAGCAATCTTAGAAACTCTCGTGCAGACTCTTTTGTATATGTACCTGATCGTTGGAACTAACAAGATTTCCTTCGGAAAAAAGGAGCTCAGGATGCTATACATTATTCATGCAGATGGCGACCGACTGCGACGAAATGGAACATCGTTGCAAAAAAAAGATTCCAGAAATTGACCAAAAATTGCAAAAGTTGAAAACTTTTGATAAAGATAACAATTTTTTAAGGCAGGATTCTATTATTTTCTGGCAGTCCGCTTTCTACAAGGCATCGCATTCGCTGCTAATTTCCCTGTGATTGGCAGTTTTTGCTCACGATGGGCATATTATAAGCAGGTAAGGGAGTATTTTCGTAATTTGCGAAGATGAAATTACCTGTGGCATGCCAAGTAATACAATGTTCTTCTACGCTCTATGCTCAAGTACCACATGGGTTTATGGAGTTGGTAAAAAAGGAAATGCGTTCTCATGTCGCAAGCTGTATAAGGCAAAGCTAGATGAGATACCGAATAAAACGTGCCAAGTAATATTCCCTTCACTTCCCGGATGTTGCAATATTTAACGGTTTTTATTTCCTATTCTACTCAAAGGGTTTAAATTTTCTAGATTTCTCCTACAAAAAATGAGTACTAGAAGAAGCACTTGACTATAAGTGGACTTAACGTTCGTTACTGTTCGCCTGGATAAAACAAAGCACGAAGCGAGAATGGCCATATATGGGTAGATCGACAAACGCACATACGAACACATATACAAGCTTACGCACTCAAAACGTATACAAACATGGACACAGAAGACGTAGCCACTAAGAGGATGTGTTAGCGGATATGCATATGAAAGCAAGGCTGGGAAGAAATATTACGCATCTGGGCAACTTTCCAGCTCCTATAGGATTCATCTGCATTATTGAAGAATCTTTAATACATTTTTCTTACCACATACTTGAAAGATCGATTTTTTACAAGTAAATTCCCGAAAAAAGTTTATCGAAAACAACCGAATTTTCCAGAACGGTATGTTCGTGTCTTGTCTGGTGGCCTATCTACAGTTATCTCCCGCAGTGACAATGCCTGTATCCGGAGTACTCTGTGAATATAGCGGATGGCAATCGGTGTTCTATGTACATGGCGGCGCATCATTTATACTTTTCATTACTTATGGTCTATTCTATCGTAATAATCCACAAAAACATCCAATGGTCAGCGATACTGAATTGAATAAAATCTCCATCGGTAAAGTATATGCTAAGTAAGTATTTACATGAAATTCTTTTTTGCTAGAGTCTAAAATATGAATTACACAAAGATTTCGACAGGAAATGCTCATTTAGTTGACTTAGCAGGAAAAAATTCCACTGTTAAGCCTTATCACTACAACTGATATCAAAGTTTATAAAAAACTTTCAGCTTATGCAAATGTCTTCATACTCCGACCGATCAACAGCACAGTAGTACGATGTGCTACCAATATTGCTCTATTAAATCATAAATGGGCAACTATCTACCATTCTCATGTCGAATAGAAAGAGAAAGCTCACGCAGCGATCTACGAAGGCTCTGGACAATTAAAAATGCGAAAGCATAGGCCATTGCCAAACAACTTTATTGTATGCCAGCGTTGCATTTAGCACAAAGTAGGGTGTTGTTGTAGCACATTTCCTTGTTATGCCTAACAACCTTACCAGGCTCATTCGAAGTTCATGCCACTATGAAAATTTTAAACAATAGCAGTCTACTGCAACTCCCAGCTGAAGAGAGGAGAGAGGGGATGGCGTGCATAGAGATTTGGGAAAACGAAAGAAGAAAGGAACGATGGATGCGTTAGATTATCATCCAAATTTTGAAATAAACAATAGCAAAGAAAGCACAAAAGGAAGTACGCTTTTGAGTTTTTGAATTTTTGTAGAGCAGAAAAATAGGAAATGCAAAGGTTTTTTTTGCAGTAAGAAAGATCTCAAGAATATTCCCTACGGCGCGATTCTAAGAACGCCAGCCGTATGGGCGGTTTGGACGGCCGCAATTGGCAATTTCACATGTGTTAATATGTTATTTTTATTCTCACCAATCTATATTAACAAAGTTTTGGGCTTCGAGGTTCATGACACCGGCCTCCGTGCTGCATTTGCGCCGCTTGCACAATTCTGTATGAAACTCGCTATTGGTATGTTCTGTATTTGTTTCTTTGTTCTCAAATTTTATTTTGTTCCTCTGAATATATGAAAACCTGTTTTACAAAAAAACTGCCTGAGACTATGGGAATTACTATTATGGATGAGTAATTAGGAAACCCATATTTTCCTGGAAGCAATTGATAGACTGAATTCATAAAAATTTCGAAGGAAGTCGAATTCTTTTTCAAGGAAATATGCGTCGACGTTTCGCGGTGGATGAAATCATTTCAAATGCTTCTTTTTCCTATAACTCACTTATAGTAATAAGACTAAAGGTGTGAAACTGCATTTCGTAATATCTTTGCTGCAAACACAGCGCCAATATTCCACTGAGAAACAAAATCCGCTCGCATAGTACGAAAGCGTTTTTGTGTCATATAAAGCCCGCATTCTATTGATGTGCATAGGTTATACAACAACGACATATGCCGCTTACCGTTTGCTGCGTATCTTTCACCGCTTAGAGATTTATCTGCAAATTTTGTCAGTTTCATTTCAGGCCACTTAGATTTTATTTTCTTATATTCCTTTAGGTTATTTCCCTTTTCCCTCTTTCAGCAAGGAAGAGGATGAACAGGAATAGAAGCGTTTGCACTTCGTGTTATTAGTTAATTTTTTAGGCGTTGTATCTGATAAAATGAAAATGATATCCGAAACGAACAAACTTCGTCTCTTCAACTCGATCGCTTTCTTCGGTTCAGCAGCACTACTCTGCGTTCTATCATTAATGAATACCGAAAATCGCGTAAGTCATTTATCGATACACTTTATCATTAAGTTCAGTAATTCATCTTATCGTCAATCACCGACCTTCAGTGATATCCTGGTATAGAGGAGGAAATTCCTGTAGCAATTATCTACAATTTGATGCAACAAAGACCATGTGAAAGAAACGCTTTTTGACTCAAAAAGATTTCGAGAAAAAGTTCCAACCTAAGCGTAATTAGCTAGCTTATCATTTGGGCAAATGAGTAAAAAAAGTTAGTAGGTTCTGCTTACATACTTAATACGTTCAAATTGATGACTGTAATAAACATAATTTTTAACGAGTCTTTGGTTTCCTAAAAAAATTCGAATTTATGAAAGAGCTGATGAAAAATAAATAAATGAAAGTTTAAAGCATAGAAAGCAGTTCACTTCTTGCAGACACTATGTATGCTTGTAATGGGTTCAAGCGCCGGTATTCTGGGAGCAACAACAGGTGGTTTCTTTAAAGCTGGACCACTTATCTCGAAACAGTACAGGTTTGTTCTGAGTACATTTACTTACCCGTTTGCACACTTGCACATATGACATGAATCTAGAAGACAAAGAGAAATTTGAAGAGAATATAATCAAATGTGAAAGAACAAACAGAACAAAGAAAAGATAGAATTAATATAGAGACTTGGGAACAAACTTTATTACTACTAAATGAATGAAATCTCTATGCTTTTACTCCAGCAGCTACTTTTTAAACAAAGGGATTTCGATTATGGCGACTATTTATGAATTTCTATAACTTCCCAGTCTTTTTGCTCGTTATAAGTAACCAAAAATACCGTTAATTTTCGTGTTTTCAAATATAAGTGATTTAGCGGATTTTTATTGTATCATTTAATATCGACCGATGATTTAGTCATTTTGTGACCGGAAACGTTTCGCTGGGCGTAGCGATCACGATGCTATTCGTACCACTCGTAAAGAATATAATCGCACCGGAAGATACGGCAGAGCAATGGACGTGGGTATTTGTCGCCACCGCAATCGTTATGGTACGTTCATTCGCTTCTGATTCGCCTATAATCTCACAATAATATCTCACGTCGACCAAGAGCTATCGCAATGCTTTCCCAACCCTAGTATTTATATAAACATCACAAATTTATATTTGATGGATATGTTATGATGATGCCATTTTTGATGTCTTTGGGGTAATTTCAACTAAACAACCACGAAAAGTAGGGTGATCAAATCTGCTGATAAAATAACCTGCGATGTGCGGTGATCTCTGAACACCGATATTCCCAATTGATCTATCAACGTCCGGAAGCCTTAAGTGACTAAAAATTTGCGTAGTTTTACGAACGACTTTGCATCAAACAGCTTCCTGAATTTGGAAAATTTGCGTTCTACAATAAATCGAATTCCAACGAACCGATAGTTGGTTTGATATGCACATTTGCAACGCTCATCAAACCAACAATTACGGTAAATTGGAATAAAGTATACATATTAAAGCATCAAATTTTGTACTCTTCCGACAACTCGTTGAAATCCTTCACAAAAATGGCTTCAATTCACTTTTGAAAAGGTGCCACGGCGAAGGTGCGTGTGTGTATGTGTACATCTACCACCTACCTGTCCCGTAATTTTGGTTAGTGAGTAAGTAAAAAGGCGTCTTATATCAATTATCAGGACTATCCATCAGTTTCTGAAGCAATGTGGGCACTCAAATATATCTAAAAGTTGGTGGTCAGTGGGATAACATATTATGTTGGTCGAGTAGATGATACTCACAACTGCAGGTAGGGTTAGGAAAATAAAGTGGGCGATTTGTATGTGAATGCATTGCAGCGCATGTGCAAAGCCATATGGACAATAAATAGATGAAAACCAACGACCTGAATAATAAAAACTCTCAACTAAACTTTAAAAACCTGGCGCTTAGAAAGATATTACAGGTCCTAACGAATATCATCTTCTGTGTATTCGGAAGCGGTGAACCATGCGAATGGACAACCGAACGGTATATTCTAACGCATTCAACACGCAGCCTTCCCGATTCATCTGCAAAACAGCAACATCCAGTAACAGTTGTTGCCGCATAAATTATATTGCTTACATTATTTCATTCTCTACAAATCTATAAATATATAGTTTATACTTTTTATCCTCTCTTTATTCGATTACCAAAGATATTATATTCACCAATTATGCAATTCGAAAATGGCACTTATGTTGTGGTGAGCCAGTGTTACTCCAACTAATCTCAACTGCTTTCCAAAAGAGAGAAAAAAACAGTTGACACTAATCAATGCGCTTTACCACTTTCATATGATGAAATGAGTAGAAGAAAGAGAGAGAGGGAGACGTGGGGATGAAAACGAAGCGGAATTGAACAGATGAAATATCGCTGATCTGACAGACAGCAAAAAAATTTTGGATTTTTGAAGATAAATTTTGTAGGAAAAGAAAATGAATTTTCTGGTCAGATTTTGCTAAGGATATCCTTATATGGAAAAATCTTCCGCCCACTTTTCCATCCGCTTTAAGTTTTGAAGACATCTTTACTGCCTCATATGTAGGAGTCTTAAAACTGAATGTATCCCACAAAGAAAGAGCTAAAGGAATATAATCAAACGGGGTTATTTCTCATCTTACCATTAAGCCTATTTAATTGTTCGCTAAAAATTAGGAACTATGAAGGCGGCATTAACAATGGCTGCAGAAGCTCACAGATGGCATATTAGTATGACTATTGTTCCAAGTTTTCTTTCAAATTTTCTATGAAGCTTTAAGTGGCGTAGCTTTAGCGTTTTTTCTTATTGTTTTAATTTTACGATACGCATATTTAATGAATAAAATACTATTATAGATTCCAAAATGATATTTTTCATCATTTTTTTAGCGCTATTGTCGATCAGTTAACCATCAACTGTTTTTTTTTTTTTTTATAAATCTGTATTAATCTTTCTAGTATTTATGCGATTATATTCTCTATAAGAATGAGCCATTATATGGCTGAAAACTTATTTTATAACCAACTTTTTTCACTTTAACTTCTCGAACTTAAACGATAACTATGTAGGAATAAAATAATAGCAGATCAACTCAGTGGTAGACTTATTCGTTATGCTAGCAAAACATCTTAGGTTCAAAGGCGCTTGCGGGCGTTTTTTTAGCCGGCATCTAAGAACGAACCATTAATGTTATTTGCATCGTGGATTTTTTGTGAATTATTTGTTCCCATAAGAATTTCTTCGAATTTTCTCTAAATTCTCAACTTTGCACTGCGATTGTTCATCACATTTTTCCAAAGTAGATAACCGTTGCTATTCGTTGGTGCGAAATTGTACTTACAAATATATCGTTGTTATTGATAACGCTCTTGCAATTCAATAACAAGAATTTCTGTGCATAAAGTTTTACCACATGTACTATTACTTGTTACCTATACAAATAAAAAACGTCAAGAAAAATATGTGGAGAATGTAATATGTCACATAAAAAGCATAACTAGCTTCTTTGCAAATATCGAATGCATATTTGACGTTTACTAAACATCAACATAATCTACAGACACAATTACTAGTCCCAACTGTTTAATTGTTGTTGTATATACAAGCGGGAGTCCACAGTCATGGACCGACTCAATGACTTTAGAAAGCACAAATAGTGACACCTGGGCGTTTCGAATCTGTGGAACACGTCACGACATACTGATATCCACCTTCATAACCAATCAGTACCGATCTTCCTAATTCCACCAGTAAGCGACAGTTGAAGTTGATATATCTCTAGATCTTGACCTCGATGAGACTTGAACCTCGGAGATCCAGCAATGATTCAAAAATAGGGGTCATAAAACCTCAAGATCAAGGGAACTAAATTTGTTTTTTGAATTGCAAAATGAAGTAACATATTGACAAGGATTGAAATGTCTTACCTTCCCCTCCTTCCCCTCCTTCTCACTAATGGATAGAGGTCGTCGGATACGACGAACACCTTGATATCTGTACATTAATAATGAAGAAAGAGATATGTTGGGATGTTTTAAATAGCGAATTTCCGCTGAAGAAAACACGCTTTCAACTACCTCAAGTAATCTTTTTCATGAATTTGTAGCACGAGAAGTATAACCATGCTATCCTGCACCAATCAATTCCAAATGCAAAACTAAGATCATACCAGGTAGACCTTATGTTCTGCAGCTGCATCATTCCGGTCGCCGGAACAGACATGACGCTGCAATAGGTTGTTTATGATAGCTTCAATGGTGATAATGCCTACACAAACACCGCCCATATGCGTCGAGGGCAGTTAAAAACGGTGGAATCGAACAAGCTCTAGCTTAAGAAGTTGTTGGTAAATACTAGTAACTGGCGATACTACTTATGAATCCACACGAGTACGTAATACTCCACCTATGGGAATGAGCAATTTTGGATCCGGTTACGTATATGTATATATTAAATGAGAGCAACAATAAAAAAACTCCGATTTGAATCAAAAGACGGTGAAAATGAAAGTCTAGAAATTATGAATGACTGATATATGGATTGGGATTTGGTAAACTACGATACAGGAAGAATATGTCAATGCAATGATTATTATCTGTGAACTGTGAGGCAACGATATTTGTTTATGTTATCTCTTCGAAAACACACAACACGTATACCATTTATTGATAATACCTTGAGATACACCTCTCTCTTCATACGTCTCCACGTTTTTGAAGTACAGAATGTGCATAGATAGACTCAAAAGCGATCATTGAAGTAGTAACAACAGAACTCTTTTCCATACAAACGTATTAATCACAACAAACAGCATCTCAAGAAAGAACCTTCGTTTTATCTGCCACGAATGTGGAATCTAATTACTGCTAAATTCCTTTCACTGCAATGAGGTTAGGATAGCGAAAACAAATTCAAGTCATCGCAAAGACGAGCTTTTTCCACGACTATATGGCAGATAAGAATCTGCCTTTCCCTATGTGGCATCGGTGGGATGGTGAAAGGGAGGACTGCGGAGAAGAGCAGAACTGAAGAAGGCACATACAAGGCATGGCACTTATGAAGTACTACCAGGAGAGCCAGAATGTAGTACCTAACTGTAAGCAGCTTTCGTGCTCAATAGGCTTTGGCACTGTACAATATAATCCAACGTCCTTCACTCATGTTTCAACTCAGTTTAACACACCTTCCATCCTCGTCTAATGACTACACGGGCTTCCGTTCAAGCTAACATAGCACTGCGACTTCCTCTCCCCCCTCTTCCCCGCCTCCCATAAAAACATTTCAGTCACAAAAGAAGCATAAGCGTCCAATAAGCATCAACAGGTCTTCAGAATTAGGTTTTCACTGAAGCTCTTCTTTTTTCTCTTCTTTTTCTGCTTCAAGGTTCCCATTTCGCTTTCATCTTCTTCCTGCAAGTGCTATTTTTTTGTTGAAAATAAAACAACTAACGAAACAATAAGAATAGCCTATGCAAGCATCTTATTTCACCGCGGCCCTTGGGCAAACGTTCTTAAGGACCTATAACGCCACAACTTACATCAAGTTCTATCTTGGTGCAGTGGCCGACGTTATGCTCCACTTAAAACTTCATAACAAAGGCATTGGGAGTACTCTAAATCTCTGATGAATATACGAATGGAAAGAAAACCTCACAAACTTTGACTATGTGGAAGAAAAAATATATTTAAAAAACAATTCCTGTGCACTGTGGGAAAGCTTGTGGTATAAGAAAAGAAACTCCACACAAGCAATCTAACATTACTACATTGTAATATTTCAATAATACATAACTGCGCAGCCACCAACCAATGTATTCGTGCATCGACCTGTCATTCCAGTAATTTCTACTTGCTCGTCACTGAAGTTATAATTACAGGATTGGTGAGAATAATTTGTAGCATAGATGGAACTTCACATGAACAGTCAACTGTATAAGTCGAATATAATTGCAAATAACAGGAAAAAATGTTGAAGTTAACAAAAAATCTCTCATCCAGTTTAGTAGCAACAAAAAAATCATTCCTTGTCGAAAACCTCTATCATTGGCGAATCATCCATTAGCAGCGCACTCCGATCTGCATCCGTTTTCATACGCTATAGGAGAAGTTCAGAAAAACGAATGAACTGTTTCCGTGCACTCCATCAACCGTTAATAATTTATGAAGTCGGCTGATCAGAGAAGTGCAACCAAAAAGCGCGTATCGTGCCTGTCCTACCATACTTCAGCATCTTGCCACCTAAGCAAATGCGCTGCGGCCTCAAATTTTCTTACGTTGTGTTCTTTGGGCGCAATGCCCTTACAAAGTTCAAGCACTTTTTGACCACTTTCTCGCCTCGAAGTGCCATATCCTATATGATACTTCCACTCTCTTAATGCGTTCCTCGATGCTCCTACATAAGATTAGTAAGGATTAGTAATGATTAGTAAGGATGTAACACGGAAGATTAGTAAGGATTAGTAAGGGTGTATCCTACATATCCTACACGGAAGAAGAGAGATTAGTAAGGATGAGGAAGCAGTAAAAAAATGAAACAATAAACTGGTAAATTGGAACAGACGTTTTGCAACTTCTTCCAGAAGAAAAAAGAAATCAGCCTATTGTTCTCCAGGAAAGCGAAGGAATGGGAATAGAGCGAAAAATCAGGAAAGTTCTTCAGTTATGGAAATTGTACAAACAAGGGACCAGGAAAAACCTTCGATAATGAAGACGACTGTAGATAATATAACTCATCCTTTTAAGGGTTGTCGTCCTTAACAGACCTCTGCTAGTCGAATGGAGTAACCAGATCAATTAATTTCACAAACATTAGAAAAACCAATAAATAAACCTCAGTTACCTGTAACCCTCGCCTCAATTTCTTCTTTTTGGCGGATGTTTGAAAGCTCTCCTTCACATCCTCCATTTTCCGCTTCAATTTTTTCTTCTTCTTTAGCAAACCGTTCTGCTCAACGCTGCTGTCCTTTTCTGACGCGACCCTTAGAGAGTTAGTTGGAACTTCTTCATTTTCATCCTTTCCCTTTATCGAATCGTCAAGTTTACGCTCAACAGGTATACCAAACTCTCCGATTTCCATCAACCTGAAGATGAGGGGTTTTAAAAATGAATAATGCTATATCGATTTCCGTCCACCTCATAGCATAAATGATGCAAACGATCTGTGCTCACACGCGTAACTGTACTGACCACTACTGACGGCCATCAAGATCGATATCAACGATAGATGGTCACTCTTTACTGCTCAACATGCAAAGAATTAGATTCCCTCAAGAATAAGGAGACGATCTTTTTGAAGATCTTACCCATAATGCAAGACTATAAAATATGCAGTTCGACGTCCCACCTTTTCATTTAATTAGCGAACATAAAAAAGAGGATTTCAGAATGTTTAGAATTCATTTAAAAATATGGAAAGGCAGAAATCATATCAACTGCGAATGTTAAAGCCGCGCTTGTGCGAGAGTTGTGTCACAAATAAAGTAATCCTGCCGTATGTGCGCTTGTACTTTGTATATGCCATTTTATGCCAATGATGAGATGGTATGCGTAGTCGTTCTCGGTGTGAGCAGAGGACAGACGTTTGACATGCGCGTGTTTATAATATTTTTTATGGCTAAATACCATAACTAAGCTTTAATCACCCAAGTTTGAGGTGTGGCGCACAAGATGGCGCCAAGACGAGGACAAGGATTATTTGAATGGCCGATTGCATTATTGGCAGTGGAAAACGAAACATCTCAGTAATATATGGTATATTACTGGGCAACGAAAGAGGCAAAAAGTGGTCATCGGTGCATGGAGAACATCACCATCTGGAACAGTCACCAGTAGAGGTTGGCGGTGAATCCGCGACATGGTACCGGATTCACCACGCAGGTGTGAAGACAACAGGTGGCGGACGAAGGGCAGCAGCATAGACAACATCGAACAGCAGTAATACACGCCTTGTTTCAGAAGGATTTCTCCTTGTTTGTTAGCGAACTTCTGGGTATACAGAGACTTCCTGCTGACTTCCATAGCGAAAGCTCAATACATTACTATGCACAGAATTCATCTGCTATTTACAACAAATATCCAATATGCTTAATTTTAAACAATTAAAACTTACAACAGCAATTTCATACGAAATACACCAAAATTAGCTAAAAATTCAATTTTACGAGATGGAAAAATTGCTGAAGAATCATCCTATATAATTCCTTAAATGCCATAAAGATGGAAGTGCGGTTATTAGAATACTTTATTTAATGACCAGAAATAAAGTATTCAAAAAATACCTATAGAGTTTTTGTAATCACATTCAATTCTAAAACCTGTCCAATTAAGAACAAAAAAAATTTCACTGTACATTTTCCTTTGCGTCTCTGAAGCAAGTTCATTGACGAAATCCATTTCACTGATAGTTAACGCCTTTGATAATATCCGTTTCGCATCGGATAAGGGCGCACCCATCGAGCATCTTTCTTTCAGCGCTTCCTTTACGAACGTTAACTCTCGCAACGATCGAGAAAACCTATTTGAAAATTCATCGATGAGAAAATATCGTTTATATTTTCTTTTAAACGTTTAAAACGTTTGGATTTTAGGCTTTGAATAACATATTATGACTTATGCGATCAAATTTTAAGAGCAGCAAGTCCAGATGAATAAGTGGTGAATTTGCTGATCGTTTTCACTCTTATCACCTACATAAGTGAATTATTTCATTTTAGTTAATATGCATATAACGCTGCCTTCGCCCTTAATTTCACCTATTTATCAGAGATGGGGTGCAATTAAGCTTAATCCATGGTTCCCTTTCCATCACTAATATTCCCTACTCTCCATGTTTTTAAATCTTCCCATCCTCTTACACTTTTTCATTCACTATATTTCTTGGTTATTACGTTGGTCTTCTTTTTCCTCTGCTTTTCTCTACATCACTTCCCTAAAGGATTTCCTATATCGTCGTTCAACGGCTAAATGCTCTGCCTAAATTAGAGAACATCAGGCAACCCCCGACGATGAAGCCGTCTCAAGTTTCCCTCAGTTATAATATACAAACGACGAGTGCTCTTACTTTATATTTTAAATCAACAATGGGAGGACTTCGCGTATAACTGGTCCCGACTTTATCAGAACCACCAATGACATTTTACTCTTCTTTTATCATCATTTCCACCCAAAAGGTCATCTTCTCCAAAACACTGCACCAAAAAATATAAAAATTCATCGAAAATATTCTTATAAATGAAGTACCCAAATTTAGAATCCGATATAAGAGGAGTGAATACATCGTAGCAATCCAAAAGAATTTTCAGTCGAGTCATCGACTCACTGTACACATCCGATAATACCGATAATAACAGCATATTTGTTGCTATCTGAAATTTAAACAATTAAAAAGAGAACACAAAAAAAGGAAAATTAAATACAAAAGAATGGTAAACATATGCGCTCTTCTAATCCAACGCAATAAGGTAATCGACTAGTTCCCAAACATCGAAAAATTGCCTAACAGATTGCCTAACAACTTATTATTCATATAAAACCAAACGACCGCACAAATTCCAAAATTGTTTCGGCTGCAATCATCTGCTTATCCGACGGCATAAAAACCATCAATTTGAGCGAAAACAAACTGACTGAAAACAGGTAGGCCGAACAAACGAATAAACAAACAGACATAACACAAGCAAACGTCACACTATCATAATGCGTTTTCATAAAACCTACAAAGTGTACACAGTGCTGCAACTTTTTCAGCGATCCTTTAGTGACAACGGGTGCGACCGTTTATGACACCTCGTTAGCTCATCTGTCGACGGTGATCACTTTTGTTTCATAATTCAATGAATTGATAAGGACCTCCATTCATACACAACTTCGAATATTTAAACGATTCTATACGTTCAACGATAAAATTAACTAATCAATCAAATCGCTGCATTCCTGGCGATTCGCTTATACCGAGGAAATGGAACCTAAACGACACCATACAAATAAATCCGATTAAAGTATGGAAGGCTTTTTTCAAAAAATAAATTAGATTTAAAGAATCTACAAAATCGAGGCAACAAGCATACAAACACATCTAGATTTGTAACAAGGCATAAATATTTAACGTTTTTATACTCTTCCTTAAATGACTGTTGAGAATGTTTCTAGCAACTCTATAGTTCGCGTCTTAAAACTACCATATAAGCATCCAAAAAATCACCGATCCACACATCATATTGCATTTTATAGAGGCACACGATGCGCTTTACACAGGACTTTGCAAAAACGCATTAAACAAAGAAAATTGGATCTAAGACTCTTCAATCTTTGCGTCCTATCTTCAGCAGCTACTGCCTAAGCATTTTCCAAGGATCTTTCTCGCCATGGAGAGGGGAAACTTCGCGGAACTCTAAAAACGGGGGAGAGGGGAAATGAAAATCCCCATATAGCGGTCACTACAAATGTTTACGGAAACCAGATTGCTTTATTCCATCTTCTGTAATACTATTTTCGTTTCCATGTGGGAGCAATTAGTTGGCGCTTGTTGTCAGGCACATTCATTAGATTCATCAAAATGCGTGATAATTTGACCGGAGGTACAGTAGTGAACACACAAAACATCAACATATTGCTTAAGGAATCTGCAGAATTTCATATAGTGCGAAGAGTTACACACTATATTTGAAGCTATTTCAGCAATTATCTTTCACCTCCATAAGGCAAACCCGACATAGAAAAAAATTCTAAGCAAACGTCGAAAAAAGTGCTCGCGGTTCACTTAGTTTTTGTCTGCGCCTAACATTCTTTATTCACTTTATAGGTCTAACTGTTTTGCAGGTAACCTCTTTGCGATCACTTTTACCGATAAAATCAACATTCAGCCAAACATTTACAATAAAACTCACTTCGTAATGAAGTGCAAGATCGAGAACTGAGCTCGAGCTTTCTTCCCCTGTTTACGAAGAAAGCAGTACTTCATGTATCCAGATGCCACCTACACACAAGGCTTTTAACAGACATAAGCGATTGTCAATTTGGTGAGTACTGAAGAATGAGAAGGAAAGAATATAAGTACCAAATGTCCAAGTTCAATGTGGGCGATGCAATGAGAAGCAGCTATTACAGTGAGTTTACATGTTCGACACAGACGCTGCACTCGTGCTACTAGCATTGCTCCAAGATATCGGAGAGTCGCCTCAGTCAGTTCGTACTGGAAATTTGCTGCTGCTATTTTCTGAAACGAAATTAAATAAATAAAATTCTATTGAATATATATTTGCGTTTTTGTATGATACACTTAAATGACATCAGAAAATTATAGCTAAATTTAAGTTGGAACAAAAGAAACCGGAAGTTGATCGAATAAGTTCGACGCGGTACCGCCCTGCTATTGCATTTGACAGCATTATCTCAAATTGGGTATTTAAAAACACTCAAGGAAATTAAACGTATTGTTAATAATAGCTGCATTCGAAATTAGTAGAAAAAAACAAAGACAAAGCTTTATATGCATTTTTCCTCTGTTCGGTTCATCTACATATGAAATTATCTACGCAAGATAACATTCTAACCTCTGAATAAGCACTTTAAAATATTATTTACTAAAAAATACTAAAAAAATAGTACAAATACTAAAAAAATACTAAAAAATACTAAAATACTAAAAAAATACTAAAAAATACTAAAAAAAGAGCACACTATTTCTGCCCAGCTTTAGATGATTTTCTTGCTACCCTTTTCCTCTCTTTACAGCTGCTTTTTCTTTTCCGATTTATACCTTCTCAATCCTTTATATTCCCCTCTTTTCTCCTCTATTTTTACAGGTTACATACAAAAAAATTCCCTAAATGTTAATAATAAGTATTTTTTCCATTCTTCTTATCTATCCACAACACTATAGGCTTGCATGGGAAAATACGAATTACTATTTAGATGATTTTCTTGCTACCCTTTTCCTCTCTTTACAGCTGCTTTTTCTTTTCCGATTTATACCTTCTCAATCCTTTATATTTTACATCAATAGGCATGAATGACCTTTCAGCGACAACAAGGAAACCTCCGATCATCGAAGTGCCTAACAACTGCACCACAATGCTGCCTGGCTCATTTACTGCTGTTGTGGAGATCACCTTTAAAGAAAGATGTTTGCTTCGCAAAGCTGTAAATCGAGATCGCGCACATTCTCTTCAGGCAAACCACGATAGCACCTAACAGCACAGTACTTAGATAAGGGAATATTACGACAACAGGTGGCCGTTTATCGAAGATTTTAATGGCAAAGTCGACATAAAACAAATTTTTAGGAACTTTTAATGATCGAATATTGTTGCAAAATGCGCCTTGATATTAATAATATTGTTGCATTCTCGCAAGTATAGCTCAAAATGCTACCGCTAGTATTATTTGGAAACTTAAAAATAAATCAAATTCACCTCTGAAATTAACCTCAGCTGATCCACGATGTCCAGAGCATTTGCTCGAACTAACTCCTTGAACGCATGACGTGAGGACCTCCAAAACTTCATATGCCTGAAGTTCTTTCGATCGAAACTTTTAATTATAGACGGAAACGGAATTTGCGCAGCTGAAGGAATTTTTTAAGTTGCACAACTGCGCTATATTCGACTACCTACGGTGCAAAATTCCATCACTTTCTAAGCAGCTCATTCGTCGGATATGAAAATCAGGAAATCATAGTGACAGGGAAGAGGAAAGAACAAATCAGCTACTAAGCAACCAAAGTGGCAATCATCGTTTCTACAACGTGACAAATTCTATCAATAACTAAGCGATACGCGGTTCTTTTCAAAGTTATCACCAACAAAATTAGCAGTTTGTTGGCAGGTAAGGATGAGGTGATCTAAATTCACAATGCAAATTGAAAAGGACACGTGGGAAGACAGCGAATGACAAACAAACGACTAAGAGATGAGGAGAAAAAATAGGCAACCAACAACATTGCACAGCAAATATTTCGATTCACATTAAAAAATCTGCAGATTCTAAAAACGACTTTTGCAAAGGACAGAAAATCACCTGTAAGGTGCACTCATCTTATAAATAAGCCCGTCAACTATCGCCATAGTATCGGTTGCCATTATGGGTCGACATCGTTGAATCACTTCGTCAAGTAGCATCTGGATGACGCAAACAAGTAATTCTGAATAAGTCTGAACTATCTGAAGAGAAGCCTAAGGCTTTTATTTTCGCCCTTCTCAACGGCTTATTTATATTCCATGCAGGATCTTTATTAAATTTTTACGATCGCTTTCTTCGCTTTCTTTCCTTTGAATTTCTTCACGTTTAGAGATAATAATGCATATATGTGTATGTGCATATGAATGTAAACATAAATAAAACTGAAAATATATAAATAAATAAACAAATGCTTCTGAGCCCAAATTATATATCTGCATATGTACCGATTTCTATTACTTAATCCATGGGCCGAATAAAATATAATCCAAAGGAAGCTCCTTCGGACATTGAGCGAGAGTGTGAAATTTTCTGAGTGCTTGCACAAAACGATCCTCTCTCATCGTGGGGAGTTTCTTTTCAAGAGGAATCTATAGGACAAAGGGCCTTTATTTTCAACAATAATGTTCATGAGCAGGATTCTATTCAACCACATATTCTAGTAAGGAATTACTGAATTGTTTTCTTCAAAGGAAAGTTCTCTCACTATCGACCACTTACTGAGTGTGCAAATAACTACTGCCGGCACTAGGTATCTAAAACATGATTAATACATAAAAGTCGACGATTATCGAGCACAACATACTTCAAACCCGTATGCGATCTGAAGAGTCAAGTTATGCATGACAAACTCTGCAACCGCAGTTTTCGAGAGACCTATAATTGAAGATCAATACGAAAAAATTTGCTTATTCATAATTGAAAATTGGTATATTTAAAAATACACACTGAAGCTAAGATTCCTCACATAAAGGATATAGGTGAACGCAATTTTTTTGGCCGTACATATATAAGACGCAAAGCATTTGCTAATGGTGTTGGACATTGAGGCGCTTAGCGAGCATGAATTGAAAAAGCTGCCACGCCAGGGATGCTCTGGTGAGTGCCACCAAGTCGCCGAAAGATATGACGTTAGTTGGCTACCTTGGAGATACCTGGTCATAGGTTCACCTTACCTTTGCAACCGTCACACAGCTACTCTTTCTCTTCTGCCCCACTCGCAAGTATCAAAATCCCACCTTTGTTTTGAAAGGATTGCTCTCGGAAGAAGTCGGCTTACTTTCGAATACCTTTCGGGGCTTATCGATCAGAGCACTATTAACGAGCTCGAGGAAATCGTTCTCCTTCGGAATTTCCTCTTCGCTATCAAACGTACCACTCAAATTCGATGAGTGCGCACCTTTCAGTGGAGCCACTTTACGAAGAGATTTCCTTTTTTTCGCCTTCATGTGATCAGAAGATGCGAAGAACTAAATGCGAAAGAGCAAATTACATTTGATAAATTTGAAGATGCAGGAAATTACTTCAGCGGTTCAACCACTTCTCTCAATATCAAGTCAATGAGCAACTTTATAGCCGAATTGGCGAATCTGTCGAATTGAAGCACACTGAGTTATGGTCGTTGACACTAAAGTTGCGCAGGCCTTCCCGCTGCTGACAAACGGCTAATTGGATATTGCATAGGCAGAAAAAACACGCAACACTCCGCTACTTCTCACAGTTTCGATATTAAGGATGACGTGACCCACATTATTTAAGTCATACTCCCCGCCTCAATCCAACCTGTAAAATCTTATCAGCTATAGATACTCCAACACTAACCATTAGATCACTCCGCTAAACGCTAAACTTTGAAAAGCATTCGAATCCCTTACAGCGATATGATTCACTTCTTAGCAACAATTAGCAACATAACATCTCCGCTCTCCTTTATGGAGCCACCACATCCATGATAACCTTTTCTGTCCTTTCGAATGAATGACATCTTCAGAAACTTCTCTCTCCCACCATTCACAAACCCATCCAATTCTCCTCCATCTGATGCATTGAACCCCTCCACTTCAACTTGCTATGAGTCACCGTCTATTTTAATTGGCAGCAGCGATCAGTGATCAAATGCAATCCGTTCTATTTCCTTTCATCACAAATTTTCTGCTCTTTCTTCACTATACGAACGAATATTCCCATGTAAAATTATCTGTATTATTCAAATTGATTTGTGTTTCTGATATTCTCATTTATGCGGTGTCAAATTCTCGGTGCCCAGCAATCATCGAAAGAATGCACTCTGACGAGTCTAAATCTTCCCGAGATCGCGACGAAGTACCATCGAGGATCCCCCGACCCGATGAGACGAAGTACCATCGAGGATCCCCCGACCCGATGAGACGGAAGAGAACATATGTGGAAAGACATCTTTCAGAAAAATTATTTTATGAGAAACGCACAAAAACTTCAAATAAAGGAAAACGACGAGTTTGTACGCAGCAATAATTCAACATTTAACAAAAAAACGTGTAAAATTCCGAAACAATAAAACTCTTTTCTCGATCCCTTCGATTACTTTTAAATGATAAGCAACTCTGATTCCCACTGAAAAACCATACGTATTCATCTCCGGCGGAAAGACAAGTAAGACCTTGATCTCGATACTTTTTTAATCCCCAATGAAGTTTCCCCTCTCTCTAAAACACACCTGAGAGGCTTTAAAGGTAGAGCCGTTGGCGGCCCACTCGAGGTCACGCGACACTCTCGTTTACTCCCCTGGAAATATCCTCTGTTCGAGCTGTTGGCTATGCATGTGGCCTAGTTGGAGCAGCTTGTCTCTTTATTAAGGCAAAGAGGAGATGAAGGGTATGCCTAAGCTTACCTCGTCCCCTTTTAAGTTTCCCCTTAAGATCGCCCTTTCCCTGTGAAATACAACCAATCCAATATGATCAAATCGAGCGAGAGAGGCAATCGCCCGCGATAACCATAAATGAAGAGGAAAAATAATAATATCAACGATGAAAATTTTGGTTTCTCAATCAAATATCAATGCCACTATATCACAGTGACTAAACAATGAACATGATGGAGTACGTAACACACTAGAGCATACAACGTGCAAAACAAGAAACACATAAAACATTTCTGAACAATCCTTCAAACGCTTACTGATTTCAAAAGAGGCTTACTCGTCGTTAAGATCGCTGAATGTGGTGATCAAGCATTACCCGATGCACATTACCCCCCGATGCAGAATGTTAGGTAACGTGCTTACCTTTGCCTAATTAACGAATCCACCTGCGCTATCTTCCACTGCATTAGTCGTTGTCGCCTCCGACTCCACTTAAAATGTGCTTAAAGAAATACTATGCATTTAGCTGCTAATTAACAAAGGTGTACCCCAATGCCTTTCGGGTATCGGTTCGCTCACCTTCCTCTCCCCTCTCCTAACGCCTGGAACACATCAGCGGTGTTAATGACTGAATTAATTCCAACACTGGTACTCCCTTACTTGTACTATCACATCGCTATCCATCGCAACTGCACCCTTTCAACCACATTCGAATCTTCACCGTTTTCCTGACAACAGAAAATGAACAGAAATTGAACGGAACTATTGGAAATTCTAGCTGCCATTCCCAGCGTTCTATTTATGCAAACAACGAATGTTAATGATCTCTAACGTTGCAATTATGCGATTTTGTGGCTTATCCGCAAACTGCAACACTTTATTCCACTAAGCATCCCCAGAACACAATGCTAAAATCCACGAAAGAGATCAAAGCAATAGATCTTAGCCAAAAGTCCAGGGATGTTGAGAGGTTCAACGACTACACAACAACAATAATAACAAAAACAAGAAGGCATGAGATAATGACATATTTTACAGTGGCGCATATCAATCGGTCATTTGCGGCCACGTTTCCTGCTGGCTTTCTTCTTGCATCCGCAGTCGAATTCACCCGCCTCGTCTAATACCTCTGAATATCCCACCACGCATTCCACATGGTACCACAAGTCACAGTAATCGCATTGTACCTGAATTTGTTACACTTAGAGCGTTGAAACTCATTCCACCACAATAATTCTTAGCAAAGAACCCCTCCTCGCCACTACTAAAATTATAATTTTGCAGGTAATTTTCCATCATCGAATATGAGCAATAGCTGATGCGTTCGCAAACTAAACTAACATTATGTAAATAAATGCTACAATTTAATTCATCAGTTTTTATTTTCTCTATTCCCAAATTCCCACTTTATCCGTGAAGTGAAAATTTCACTCAGCCGATCGATTTCCGACCGCAGCGAGAATCGTCTCACGGTTCGAATAAAGGACTACAGCAACAACAGAAGACAGGAATCAGCGAGAACGATTCCACACTCTCATTAGGAGATTAACGGCCAAATAATCAAAGTCTCACACTGCACTAGTAGTCTGTCTCAAAGCAATTAACACTCATGCGAAACCATTTTGATTTTCGAACCGAAATCTGTTTCAATACTAAAACAAGAGCACCGATGTGTGCCGAAATACTCACATGCGCTTTTCGTAAACATAAAACAAAGAAGGCAATACCGAATATTGTAACTTGAATCTGACGTTTTCCACCTTCTTTCACGTAACTCTGCCATCCCTCTCCCCCTTCCCTTCCAGTTGAGAGTTAGTAACGACCAAAACTGAACTCATATTAGATCAAGCCTTTTCTGCTCCCCTTCCCCCCATCCCCACTTCCACACCTTAGCTTTTTAGTGAAGCCGATGTACTTTTATTAGAGATAAATAAAAGAATAATTAGAGACCCAATCAACGTTCTCGCCCTGCGGTTTCTTACACTTCGTTTTGGCATCACATCGCTTTTCTGGATCGTGATAGGACCACTCATCAAAGACGACTTGATTCGTCGATGGCGATGGACTCTCTGCATCCGATTGCGACTCCTTAGATTCTGAAAGTCGATGGATCTTCAACACAAAACAATTCTGCACCTAAACACTGAACGACTGATTTATTGACAGCATCACACTTGATGAATCAGATACTTTCAACGATGCTTTCTGCACTCAAAAATATTCACAATCGTATAATTACCTCACTTAAAAATACAAATAATGAATAAATAAGAGAATATTAACATATAAATAAAGAAATAGAATGATTTCAGCATAAAAACGGATATTCGCAATGAAACTTTCATTGCTTAGAATCGTGAAATAACGCCATTATCATAAGTGCTATTATAGCGTCGTGAATAGAAAGCGAAAATTCACGTCGAATATATTCGCAGTAAAATTAGAAAGTGAAATGGGTTCTATTATATGGCAGACGAGATGTGATTCTAATGAATTCAAACGCAATTCTGTTAATGACATTCGTTCGTTGATCATTGAAACAGCACTTCGGCTCATATAACTCCCTCGATGATATTAATTATACGCATGAATGCATAATTATTTACTTTACTATGATAATAAATATGTTTAACCAATCTTCAATCTGCAATTTGCGTAATTACACATTCATATTAATTAGTGATACATTCGCTCTTCCGATATGAAATAATTTAATTCGTTAACTTCAAAATAACAAAAATAATTCCATGAAGAATTAAGAAAACATGATCCCATAGAGTTCAGTGGCAAGATCTCACTCCCCGCAGTCTTTCTTCCTCTCCTACCCGTTGATACTCTTATTTAAAAGCACACATCAACCAACCACTCTCACTTGAAGACGACGTGCTGTTCCTCTTTCTGCGCTTCGATGTGGTCGCCTTCTTTATGCTAACTCGCTTTCGACTTGTCTTCTTTTTCGATCCTCGTTTAGCCGATTGTTTCGTTCTCGAACGTGTTGAGGGAGCTGACTTCTTTGTTGACGTACTTGGTGCCATACCAACTTTCCTTTGTGGCACGATATACTTCCGTCTGGGTCTTGGCGAGATACTTGAGTCCGATGATAACAAAGAAGAATCCGAGCTTACTTCAGCAAATATGGCCGGCGTTCGCGGTGGTCGACCACGCTTTTTTGGTGTACTGGTGTTGCTCTGACTCGACGGAGTGACACTTACAGCCTCTGTTTTCCTCCTCAACGCTCTTCCACCTCCAGATGCTGGCCTCTTGACTTGCTTCATCGGCTTCTTTTCCTCGTCCCCCTCCTCATCTTCTTCATTCTCTGATACACTTTCACTTGAACTACTTCCGGACGGAGGTGGTGCACCTCGTTTAAGAGCACCTCTTTTCGAGACTGCTGTCTCGACTGACTTCCTCTTTGTTCTTTTTGGTGGTCGACCCCTTCTCCGTCTTTCAGTGCTATCAGATACAATCGTATCAGAAGGATTCTTCGACTTCCGAGTCGGTTTCCTCCTAACTTTCTTTTGTTCTTTATCAGATTCCTGTGAATCGCTCCACGAACTCTCTTCTTCTTCGCCGTTTGAAGTTTCATCCCTGAAAAAAAAATGCATCTTCACTTGTCATGAATGACAGCTTCGCTCACTATGCATCACGAGTCCCCAGATGTGGTCATCACCTAGCACATAATTTTTAGCTTTGGAATGAAGAACCACTTTGGAAAGAGATGTCCCTTTCTGAATCGTTTGCTCAAGACTTGGAAAATTTCATGGTCATTTGGACCTTCAAAAATGATAAACAAAGTGGTTATTGATAAATTGTAAGATGGATGGGAAAATAAAAACACTTCCATCGACTGCCAGTGATGGATAATATTATAATTTCAAAAAAAGTCGGCTGACGGAAAAGTCGAAAATATAACAGAAATGAATGAATAAAAGAGCATAACGGATCACCTTGTTTGGGAATTGTTTGCTGCACCTTTTTTGCCGCTTTTACGTGCAACACGCATCCATGCACCTTCCGTTAAGTCGTTCAAAAGCCTTGCCACCTGAATACGCTTCCCTTTACATGCCATCCTTCCAACATTCCACTTATCACACAGTTCTAGGCTGTCAAATTGTTAATTCTAGACTGTTAATTAGAAATTATATTCAGACTGAATTCTTCGTCCACAAACACCAAAACAATAACACATCTGATCGGAAGGAAGATATCTACACTTCAAAGATCGGATAGCGGGAAATTAATGCAGCGATAAGAATGATAAACGTGATGATAGGATATCAAATGAGCCGAATGTTCCCGAAAGGAAGCAGAAGATGAGATACCAAAGAATGGAAAATTTCGAGCTAACATTCTATTAATCTCAATTACTGCTTAATCTTTTCCTGATTACCGTCAACTACTATTTAATATTTTCTTCACAAAAAATGTGAGGCGAATGAGTGAAAAGATTCATATCTAAGAACAAAAATTTCCAACAAAAGCCAATGATTAGACTCAAGCCGAATTCCCGAATCCTGTAGTTCCATTTTCTGCAAAATATAATGGCCACCAATTCATAAACAGCTTTTGCTAAATGCTAAATGGCACTTGTAAGGTGACAAATAACAATTATTCGCCGACTTCCTGTCGAAGCCTTTCCACAATAAAAAGCCAAAGAACTGCTCACACAATGGAATTTTTTAAACTTTCGGCTATTTAACGGGAAAGTTCCGTCCAAAATGAATCTGATATCCAGTAATGCAGATTCTCAGAAGAACAAGGCAGGAGCTATCATAGTTTAAAAAAATTCAAACGGAAGTACCCTCGTTCCGCTCACAAAACGACAAGAGGCTCCGCCAAAATTCTAGAGGGTCGCTATCTGTCGGTCCAGTTTCAATCCCGGTACTATTCATCACATTTAGTAACAGTTATTTAACACAATGATGTCGTCCAATAACTTATATGACACGCGCAGTCCCCCTCCATCTAGTGGCTCCATACAGCATAAACAATACTCTGTCATGGCGCGCATACGTCAACAGGCACCAAGTTCTGTGCACGTAGACAACAGGCAGATAATAGCTGCCAATTACTGAAGCGAAGTTGAACGGATGGGCGAATGTGTTCACATCAAAAACTGTTGATACAAAATTAGGACGAGACTAATTTCATTCCTTACATACCGTACCCTACTCCCTGAACGCTTTCAGGAATTCCATTCTTTATGGATACGTTACCTGCCTCTACTACTGCCTTTAAAATGGAAATATCAAGATATTCTCTTACCTCATTGCTTTTCCTGCACCTTTTGCCTGATGCTTTTTCTTGGTCGGATACTAGCGGTGTCGGGGAACGCGATCGCGATGACTCCGAATGGCCATGGCCTCGTCCTGAATGAAAACCTTCAGTGTGACTTTAGAGCAGTTAAATAGCAACCAAATTTTTCGAAAAGTTGCTTCCCTTATTAACGAGGCATTTTTCCAACCGAATCTCCTCATCAATGCGGCGCAAACGACTCAATAATATTATTTTAAAGAATCAGCCCCAGGGAACCGCGCAAAAATAAACAATAAGATCTTATGGATTTTCGATATTTCGTGCCGAATAAATTAAGCAAAGCTACGTATCACATTTCGAAACCGAAAGAGTGCTTTTGAAGTTATAAAAGCCGCTATACTTGCGCTATTATTACCTTTCAGCGTATAACACACCAATTTCATCAAAAGTCAACAATCATACAAAACAAAAACTCTAAAATGGTCGACTCCAGCTTTAACAAACAATTTTCGCCTACAACTTTGAAGTTTTTGAGAAATAATAGAACCGATCACGATCCTCCGAACCTTCCTTGCTCCCTTCCTCTCTCCTCCTACCCATCCTAATGTGCTCGAAAAACAAATCCACGACGCAGTGACAATACTGAAGTTATGCCTGCGCACCCATTGCTACTAAGACTGGAAGCCTTTAAAAGTTCTACATACCACAATAACATACAACTGCATCTAACTTCAAAACGAAGCAATTAGCTCCAAGGTACTAACAGCTCAAGCCTCTTCTCCCCAATCACCAAAATAACAGAAGAACTCGTAGTTCGTGCACTCACTCTTAGGTGAATGATGTGAAGGTGATCTGGACTGAGATCGCTCTCTTGGCGACAATATTGTGCTTTCAGGTTTAGCCACAGGCGACCGTGAGGTCAAACTTCGCGAAGATTCCACGGCGTTAGTGGGTGCCTGTTCTTTTGCGTTTGCTGTTTCTGGAGACAGCGATGCAGGTGAAAACCTTGGTCGTGAAATCTCATCGATTTGCGTATGCGATTCATCTACAATCACATAATTTCATCATTACAATTCTCCGCGAGACAATCAAACCCAGTCAATTATAAGAGACAAAATGTACGTCTAGAAGAGTCATATGCCTCACATATTCCGACGAAATCGTTGACGGAACAGAGAAATGCTATTATCTTTAAGCGGAAAAAATTAAATAAACAATAAAAAACCATCGCTTTGAACCACATTTAGACCTAAGATCTGAATATTTGACGAAACAGTGAGCATACTTTGTGCTCATCTATAGCCAATCACAACTGCTCCTCTTTCGCACCATAATTCTTCAAGATCTATTCAGTACCACAGTATATTTCCGTTCAAGAACTAACCTGCCACTCTTTCCTTGCCCATGTAAAAATCATTTATTTATTTCAATATTTCAGAAGAAGATGTGTTCCATTAATGATAAGAGGCAATACAATGAAAGACTAAACATTCCAAAATATGTCGTAATCATCAATAAACTCGAAGTTTCGACAGAAAGTCTTCGATGGAGTTTGTGGACCACCAGATAATTTAATGCGAGATATCTGTAAGGATAACTCCCATCGTTTCTCAGAGTCACTATTTACCCACCAGTTAATCCTCTCCTCCAATCCCATCCCTCTTTTCTGCACACTCTCAATTCGCTGACGACTGCACATGAGTCGAGAATTATTTATTCATACCATCCTACTGTGCGATATCACCATAAATGAAGAAAACGTTCCTACCTAGTGGCTGTTTGGTCGTCGTTTCAGCAGCCACAACACTGCTGCCAACCACTGCTTTGGAAGCGTTTTTTGACTGCGTCAAAAGCATAGCAGTTGCCGAACTCGACGGCAATGCCGACGAACTGATGCTCGGATTGTTAGCCACGAGACTACTGTTTGTTGCCGTCGAAGAACTCGAGCTTGTCGGCTTCACATTCGTTACAGATGACGACGACGCGCCAAGCAACCTTGAATGGAAACTCGTTCCGCCGGCTGCTGTTGTTGTACTCACCGCCGATTGTTGTGTCTTCGGAGGACTAGGTACCGAACTATCGCATTCCATTCGTTTCACGTTCTCTACGTTCGGAGCTGGTGAAGCCGCCGATGCAGCCGTAACTACAGGTGATGATGACGCCACAGTAGCTAAGTGTGAAGTTGCAGATAAGGGAAATCCAGCAACCGCCATCGCCGCCGCATTTGAAGGCACCGCACCGGACGCTACGGCAGACGTACTTGGCTGCTGGCACATACGTTGGGCGAACGATGTGAGGAGATTGGCACCAGGTGGCATCATCCCACCAGCAAAATTGGTTGCAAATCGGGCCACCGATTGTGGATTCTGACTCCCAACAGCGGCATGCATCGAAGCAGTTGACGAAGCAAGAGGTTGTGAATGAGGAACAGCCTGCTGTATGGTAGGCGCACGAAAATGACCTCCAGTTGTGGCGGATGACTGAACTCCGAGATCCGATGCCACTGAAGCCGTCATCCACGATGAGTCCATTAGAGATTCCGACTGCTCAAATTGTTTGCGGTTATATTAACAAAACACTGAAATACTATAAGAAATGTTATTCAACAGGGGTTATCAGGTCTTCGCTCTCCTCCCTCCAAACGATTTAAGAAAAAAATCTCAACTTTCACCATCCCATGTAAAAGTGAATAGTGCGACGTTAGTTCCAGAAGAGTGCACAAACAAATCAGTATTATTCTGTAGCTGGAAGAGGAGCGTGGGCATTGGGCAATAACAAGATAACTGAGAGGTGATACCGATACGTCTTTAACAACCTAATTAGGAGAGCACGGCAACGGAACTTCGCGAAGAAGACCAATATCAGCCGATCTGTAGGCGCAATATTTCTCCGTGACTATCAAATACTGGAACACTTTCATCTTCAGCAAACACAAAGTGAAATCATTTGGATCTCTTCTCCCCTCTTTTTCCCATCATTTCAACAACTCATTAAGAAAAAAATCAGTAAGCAAGTGGACTGACATCAATATTATTCACGAAATTCCATCATGTCTTTTGTTACGCCAGTCTCTTATGATATCCTTCACTGACGTATGTGCTCGTCACTCGTGAGGATATTCTCTCACTTCCACAAAAGACATCAATGAAACCTTTTAATCAATACGAGAAATGAGGCGGAGAAATGCAATAAACTTCAATGAAGAGGCGCTACTGAGAATTTTTTCAGCGACAAAAAATACGATGCTCACAGAACGTACTATTTTATACCCTTGCTGAAGATTGCTGTATGGACGTCTCAGTGGTAAAAATATCTGCACAAACTCTAAAAAGCAACTAGTCCCCATATCCCATCTTTGTCTCCTCCTCTCTCCCATCTCACCTCTAAATTTATTCACCATTCAACAGATCGAAGAAAACCACCTTTCATCCAACTCTTATCGGAATCCGCATCACGATGAAGAATTCAAGTAATACCAACCATGAGCCCTTGCTGCTGTTTATGTTGTTGTTGCTGTTGCAGTTGCTGAGCGGCAGCTGCTGGCTGCTGCCATGGATTCTGTTGCCAAAGCGACTGAAGATATGCGGGATTGAGTTGCGAGAACGCCGCCGAATAATAGCCGGGCAACCTTTGAAGATTGTAGAATGATGTGGCCGGATTTGCACTTGCTCCTGCATTTTGCCAATTTGGAAAATCCACCGACGTGGTTGGAAGTGGCAATCGTTGAGCTGAATGAAGATTCCTCGCATCGCTACTCAGCACCTAAATTTGCGTCGATAATCAATTTGCGCCACAAAGTGAGCCACATAAATGCAGGTATTTACAAATATCATAGTGGAAACCCGCTGCTTCGTTGTCACGGGGCGCTCAAATTTCCAATTCCGCTAAGAGGTGCTGCGTCTCTTAAATCGACTGTGAAATGAGCTAAGTTCTAAATGAGCTTTAAGTACAGTTTAGGCCTAACACCTATATCCATAGAGGACACCTTTGAAGAATTCGTCACGTTGCGATACACACTAAACATCACGATGCACCTAGACTAGCAGTTTATGTATCCAGTGAATCCTTCAGTTTTTTTTTTCTTTAAAGTGGAAGTTTACCTGTGAAGGCAGAGTGCTCGTTTCGGTAGCATTTCTTGCACTACCCACTATCGTTATCGGCCGTCTCCTCTCCATACGATCCGGCGGCGCCTTTTCGAACTGAAATCAATTCCCACATTTCAAATCCCATCTCAACAACTATATTGGCATTTAGAAAATATAATAACGGGAGACTGAAAATATGATCACCACAACTCACCTACCATTAGAAAAAAGCCAAAGACAGACGACTAATTCTCGCGACCTGATAGGGAAAAAATGGAACGAAGACAAAGGAGGAGGGGATTGCAGTGGCTCTACATCCCCTCAATTCGAGACTGCACGCAGTCCTTTTGCGGTATATAAGCAATGCCACCGATGCTTTCTTCTGCTCTATCTTTCACCTATGCCTGTTACTCCTCTCCCACTCTCTTTCCCAACGATAAAACAATCCCACTGATGGCACTGTATCACGAGATCACAATAAATAAACTCTGGAACTTGATTCATTGCAAAAAATATGAAAATGATTCGACCGATGAAGATAAAAATAACCACGCTTCACTATGGAAATAGAGCAAAGCAGACGAGCTCAAAGATAAAATACGAAAGACGACGAGCTCTGAAATGAAAGAACAAGAGAAGAGACAAGCTCAAAGATAATAGAGAAAAGAGGATGAGAAGTGAAACGACACAGCACTCTCGAATAAACTCAGAGATAACAACAAAAGTGGGCAGCTCTGCAATAGCAGAAAATAAGCCCTTGAGAAGAAAGAATAGAAAAGCAGACGAGTCCAAAGATAACATAAAAAATGAAATGAGCCCGCACAGCGCACCACTATTTATTGCAATCATCGACATACAGCGATCTTTTCAGATCCTTAAATTTCGTTATCATACCTGCTGTTAAATTAATTAATGTCGTTAAAAGATATCGGAAATTGATCTTAAAATGATGTCGACATCATGACGACAACAGCCATCTGTCTGCAATGCCAAAAGACATCAAGTTGGACGATCCAAACAGAAAGAAATTGAATATCCAATTTAAGTAAGCAATACATGAAATTCATTTTAGGCGAAAAAACTGGTTCTTGTTAAGTCTGAATCAATGTTTAATTTGCAAATGGAATAAAACTCGGGTCGACGGATAGAGGGTACCACAGCGGACAAACCTGATAAATTTCAGGTCATGCCCGAATAAACTAGCTGGACATGCAAAGCCTTTAGATTCAGTAACGTCTAGGCACGCACTCTTTCACGACAAAAAGTTAAAGCAACTTTCAAAAGCGAAACTTATTCTGCCCTCAACGTCTATTGCTACACTGATTGCAGACGCAAAGACGGTCTAGCACCTTCACAGATAGGGGGACCAACTGAATCCCGATTTTAATTCAGGATATCATTTAAAAATTCGGATAAGCGCCACTAAGGTTGTTCGATGGCAACTATGGAATGAGGATGCGTCCGGTTTCTTTATTCTCCGTAAACAACGGCTCAACACAGGCTCTTGGCAACGCATATCGACCAACTTTTTTGCAATTCAAAGCAGTCTAAATGGCCATAAATACAAGCGCTTCAAATATCTCTAAACCATGCTCCCTCATTATAAGACTATCAGCCCTCGAGAATGGGTAATATTTCCCCTTAGAATGACCGACTTTTCGGATACACTATATATTAACCAACAGCTTTACAACATATTACTTAATTATACATAACTTCGAACAACAAACAGCGCCACTGAAACGATAATGGAAGTATTACATATAAACTACTACTGTGAGCAAATGAGGTGAAAGGAAGCTAGAGCCGGAAAATTTCGAGACTGCATCTAGAATCTATTAATTTTTCTGGATTTTCGAGATCTTTGAAGTTGCCCAATGCAACGAGATCGAGATTTTCAAGATCTCTGGCATTTCGAAGTCATTAAACGACCCTGGAAACCTTAACTGATCACAAATTTCAGCTAGCCGATAATTTCTTCAATTAATGCGGCTGCAATATCATATTCTTGGGAAAGTGAAAGCAGAGGAAAAACGAAATTGATGGGAAACTAAGTGAATGAAGGGACGATTCTGCGCGATAGAAAAACCATTCAGAAATGGAAACTGTTTTTCAAAGAGCGTCAACGAAATGCATAAAAAAGCGAAATATGACAGCGTGGCGGCGTTAAGACAACTCTCTCTCAGTTGCGGCACAAATCACCATTTCGGCAGTCAGAGGATCTGTTGTGCAAAAATAACTGATAGAAATGAGAATCGAACTGAGAGCGATAAAAAGCACATAAAAAGAACAACGAACAAAGCTATAAAAAAGTCTGTAGAATAGGAGAGAAGGAAAAGAAACAAACAAAGCAAATAAAATGATCGGAAGGTAAGTTGGAGGTGATGAAAATGAACAACGACTATGATCAGATCAGAGATATTCACTAAGTGAGAAGGAAATGTTTTCTGGCACTTCATATAAGCAATGACGATGGGAAATAATGGTGAAATTGGATCGGTGGTATGCAAGTGGGGGTGGTGGGGACAGGAAAAGGAAATCGACAAGGCGACAGTGACGTAGCACAACCGTCAAAAAATCCCTTTCCACATTCCAGACAGATAGAAATTGCAGCGTCGATCGTCTCTTCCCTCAGACTATTTTACGCACTCGTCACTGATCCCAAATCACCTGAGGAGTGCAGACGATTTCATAAAACGATCATCAGTGACGACAAAATAAGACGCGACACGAACGCAATGAAAAGAATCTTCACTTGATGTCCGCTTATTACCACGATAATATTATATAATACTTGAAAGGATGCAACGAGAAATGTTTTCTTGAAAATGAGGCCCTATAAGGATCAGGTCATAGATAAGAAGAACAGAAAGTAGGCTTCTTCTGACACTCGAATTCTGATTAATCAAAAATGTTTGATCTATTAGCAAACGGATGTTTTTAGTGGTGAAAAGTTGCGACACAGCAATGGAAACATCTCCATTGTCTCCTGCCTCTGATAGTGTGGCAAGGCAAACGAGACGAAGGAGATCGATCATTGCCGAATCGATCCAATCGCCAATTTCTCAGAGATCGATCACGCAATCGCAAACTAAAAAATAGCGAACGCAACTACGAGAATATCCCAAAGTGGCAAAAAATAACAGCGAATCTCTACTTACGCAATTTGTCATCTCAGAGACAAATATAGTAAAAAATATTCTTTCAGTTGCTATAACAAATTCCGAGAGAATTCAACACAATTTCCCGCATATATTCCCAATGGATACGTTGGCAAATTACTCGTTCTCTCGAAACAATAGACGACAAACAATGGATACGAACAAATAGACATAATCAACAAACGAACTATTTGCCCTAATAATAATGAACACTTAGAGAAAACTTCATTATTTAATTAAAATTCGCTCTTCAATAGGAATTCTTTCATAGGAAAGCAGTTCCATCGAAATTTTTTGGCCGCATTTCTCTTTGCTATTCTTATAATCAACGTATCCTTCTTCCATAGAAAAATTTTCATATAAAGAAAAAGAAAACTTCGATCCTAATTAGCTGACAATAAAGAGCACAATATGCGCTTTTTAAAACGCAACGAGAGGCGAATATTGAAAAGTGATCAGTGCACTGAAACGACAGACAGATGCAAAAACTTCTGCTCTCGAAGACATCTATTTATAAACTATGTGAAGTTTAAACATTTCGCTAACAGCGCAACGGTGAACAAGTGTCCTCCCCTCTCCCCTTCCAAGTCTTGATGCTTCAAAAAATGACTTCCGGCATTCGTGTGCCGTAAATTCGTTCGTTTCCTGCTCTTGTCAACTAACCCCTTAATAAAGACGAAATTCCCTAAGGGGTCTGCTTTCCATACCTCCAAAGAATCAATCCTCTACGACTCTGGCGGAAGTTATGTTGTGGGAGGTGATTTTTTCGAAACCGCAACTCAAAGCCATCACATAAATTCCTTCTGATTTGTACGCGAAAACTTTTGAACGAATGAGTGTACACCGCTTTGGCAGTGTTCTTTTGCAGGAAAGAAACGCTACAGATGATTTGTTGGACTCATTGAAGCGTTCGTCTAAGCCTTTTTTTGAAGAAAGCATTTCCGGCGTCGAGCGGAGAGGAACCAAGAACGGGACACACCCACCAACTCTCTACCTGGGTATTACCTGAAGAGGTGGAAGAATTTTGCTCTTTCCTTCATAACGTCCTTTTTCCCTTCCTTCGCTATCGCTCATTTTTAAATCACAACTTCTGATGGAGTTTTTCAGCATTTATTATCGGGCAATTGATGGCTCCAAGATGAATTTTGCTTCAAAATTTCATTCTGTCGACAAAATTGGCGAAATGCTTCCTCTCGGCTCGACGAATGCTATCAAAGTCGGCAATAATATCGGCCAATTCTCCCAATTTGTCAAAAGTGTCAAATCACCCCAATAATTAAACGTCTCATTACATTTTTCTACGGGTATAAACATTTCCAATGCAAAATGCCCACACTTACCTTCCTCTTCTTTTATCTCCTCCGGAAATACAATATAGCATTACTGTTGTACTAAATAAATAAATAAACAGGTAACTAAATAAACAGCGATATTTTAATCAAAGGCATTTATATGAGAATATCATCGGAGAGTGACATTATGTGGCTCAAAGTATAGAATGACATCCTCCCCCATAGTTTCCTATTCCATCCATAGCATCAGTGGACAGAGAACTTCTAGCTGCTAGTAAAATTTTTCCACAATGCTTAATTTCCCTCGCAAATAAAAAACTGCTTTTCCTAAGGTTATTTTGATAACCCCGTCCTCGAGGATGCGCATCATTCGATCTCGAGCTCTCTTCCCACCACACCTTCAAAGATCTCGAGTTCATGAACTCTATCAGGTATACAAATTGTTATAGCCCCGTATTTCCCATCAATCACATGGAGTCTACATCCCTATAGAAAACAAAAACAACACTCATTCGACGTTACAGATAATACAAAGGGGACATCCACAGACAGACATCATAAAAAGATGCGGGGGATTGCTTTCGAGAGAGAGAGAGAGATGGAGAAAGAGAGAAGAGAGAGAGCAGTTTGCAGATGGATGATCACTCGTCGCAACAACACTATTTAGTGTATCATTATTGCGATAACGTCTTAATGTTCGCATTTTTTGATTAATAAATTCTATTGTAAAACCAATTATTAAAAGGAGAGATAACAATGATGGCACAAATTTTAGGGGAATGAAGATGGAGATCGGAGAGGAAAGAAAGGGTTGCAGAAAAAGGGAGAGGAAAGGGAGGATGACGGAAGGGAGAGGAAAGGGGGATGACGGAAGAGAGAGGAAAAGGAGGATGGCGAAAGGGAGAGGAAAGGGAGGATGATGGAAGGGAGAGGAAAGGGAGGATAACGGAAGAAGGGAGGACAAAGAAGGGAGGATAAAGCCGTAAATGAACGAAGAGAGTAAAGAAAACGAATGAAATATAAATGGCATTCGCTGTGAAGATGTTTACAATCCCTAAAAGAGAATTCACGAGCCACCCCACACCGCACTTACGAGTATCCCATAAAATACGCTCCCCATTAAACACACACAAATATATTATATGATTTCACATATATCCCCATTATATTCAATATATTTCCTTCTAAAAACTCGAACATTCAATAAATAACTTTATGTTACCCGTTTCCTCAACGTCCATTAATCAGAACAGAAAGTCGAACGTTTGAAGCAATCAACTGCAAAGTTTTTACTTTGCGTACATTTGCGCCAGTAGAAAGTTTCCTCATTGAGAGCCGATTATAGAACTGAATCACCAACTTTTAATTCACAACATCCTCAAATAATCACTCCTCGCGTCCTAAGGATTCGTATCGCTACAAACGACAACATAAAGTCAGCCTTTATGGATACAAGTGATCGGATCTATATTGAATGACACTTTCTTAAAGAACATCAATGTGAAGCCTATCCACCTCTCTCCTCACATCAACCTGAAGGCTGTCCACAACTTGAAACACGAGAACTGGGCTATCAATTGAGCACCCACTTAAGCACCTTTACAACTGCCAGTTTTTCACTCCTTTTCGTCACCGCTATAATTACGGCTGCGTTGAAAACACTTCAAGCTCACTCTTCTCCAATATAAGCGTTTCAAAGGTCCCACAAGCTAACCGAGGACCTATAAGCGGAAGTGGAATCCATAAAGACATATCACTCGGCTAACACATCACCTAGTGATAATTAATTGATCGCCTCATCAGTACATAACGATCATCTGTTAAGGCAATCAGTTAGCCAGCCGCATTCTTGCACGATTCGTCATAGCTTTTATTTTCTTATCACTACTACATTAAACGCATTGAAATATACTGATATGACATCAAAGAAATGGAGAACTATATTAGTGTTGGCATATATACAAAGGAAAACTCGTTCATAGAAAATTACGTTATCACTGATAAGCTGCTCCTTAATTCAAAGAGAAAGTGTGAAGCGATCTGTAAAGGCATAGGAGCAATTCGTTTCATCAGAGAGACACCTCTTCTGCTCACTTCACACTTACCTGCATCAATATATCGCAAATGTCCCTATGTACGTATACTGACCTCAAACTTGGAACTACTAAAGAAGTAGTAATGGAGAGAAAACAAGCTTAAAACAACTCTTCAATCGATCCATTAACTATGAAAGAAACATCTCACTCATGCGCCCCTATCTGCATAACGTGCGGCAGATTTTATTTCATTTTTTCGCAAACGGCCGATTAGATCTATATCTTCGCGTATATTCTATTGCTTATTGCAGTATTGTTAAGCGAATTTACTTACTTAACACAACTACTAAAGCACATATCGCGCAACGTTCCTGATGTGCTTTCCCGCATATTTCAGTTGCTCTCCCCAATCCTGTCGCTCCGATAGCACGTGAGAAGTTAAGCAATAGGATCGAGAAATTCCATTCAATATCGTCTATTAATACGATCACAGACGGAAGCGATAAGAAAAGGAGGGAGCTTTATCCTACAAATAAATAAGTATTGGTGCAGCGCTCCCCACCCACAAGTCCCTCGGTATATTTCAACTGCCGATCTATTACACCCGTCCCGTTGAATTCCTTAAGATAAATACCGAACCCTTCCTCCAGATTTAGACTCTGGCAACCACATTGTATCCGCAAATGCAACTGTTTAATAACCACTTTGTATATGAGCTCCTCGTGACTGAAGACTCCACACCTGAACACCAATTTCTTTGCAAAAATAACCACTGTCCGAATCAACAGGTCTTGGAAAGATCAAATTAAGGGATCAATGCTTTTTTATCAAGGATGAAGTGGATCTCACTACGTTTAATTGTAAGGACGACGATAACCAGGTACGTAACCCCCCTCCCCTGGGTACAAGATGTGACACGTGACTACTTCTTTTCCCGTCGGATAGCGACATTAACGATGCTTATGTCATCGTCAAGTTCCATCAAACTGAAGCAAATTACGGAGTAAGACTTCTCAAAAAAAGCCTGATCAAGCACGTGCACGCGTATTTCTGAGAGCGCTTCTCAGTACATGAGAGCTCAGCAAAAAACATCCATTTAGCTTGCTGCGTGACAATAACTGCCACCGAATTCTGCACTCACATAAAGTTAACAAAGTGGCACCGCCCACTACTTCCACTCTTCCTTTATTCCTTTATTATCGTCAGCTCCCCAAAAACTCCAAGAACTATATAATATGCTCTTGCGATACTAAATTTGGAGGAGATGTCTCCACTCGGTCATATAAACTGCACTAGAGGATTAGCAATACCAATGCTGAGCAAACAGACTCCACGCTGTGCAGGGACATGACGTTACATAAGGTAATACGAGAAATAGAGACCACTGAATTCAAAGAAATTTAAGTCGGACGGCGCAAGGATTTCAAAGTTTACTTCTCACCTATTAGTAATTACCTACAAACAAACAGTAATAAGTAACACAGTAGAGTGGAAACAATTAAGGGTGACATGAAGTGTTTTGGCGATAAGGCAGCGAGTGGCGGTGTCGTCGCCGCCACTAGTGGCTGTGAATAATGAGAAGTCGCATGAACCCGATGCAGAAAGTTGCGCATCACTACGCATCAGTTAGCGATATAATTGAATCACTAACATTTCTCCAACGATTTTATAGCCTAATTAACATATCTACACTGACCCAATGATTTTAAAGTACAGCTCACATGATGAAGAGAGAGAACGGAGTAAAAAAGCAGAAGGGAAATCCCTAAAGAAATATGGCAAATAAGTGGAATAACTGCAGAAATGCTTCAACAAAACCCGACTTTTACTGCACAATGAAAATTAAAGCAATTTTTTAAAATATATAAAAACCACAAGAAACTACCCAAAATGGGAATAAGAGGAAAGGGATCTCCGCAAAGTTGAAATGATCACTTTCGAATACATACATTAATCAGTGGGAGACACCAGTGACACATTTAATCGGCGTTGAATTGCAGCACATGCCGAGAGCGCACCTGTCCGGTACTCTCCATTACCATTCACCTCGTGCAATGTTTATTTTCTTTGTCTGCAGTCGTCGAATTGTCGCTGCTGCCAGCCGATTATTGCCGTCCAATAACGTATCGTCTCTCGTCATACGCATCATCGTTTTACTCTATCCGCAACGATTTGTTATCTCATCGAAACCAACCAGCCGGCTGGTCATTATTCTCGTTTATTCTATCTCTTCTATTTCTAGCAGATTAATTCCAAAAAAAGGAAATCGCATTACACCTATAAGCTTTTTCTTTTTCTTCCAAAACGAAACTACTGACTCTAATTGCTGGCATTCAATGACAGTGTGCTTTCATATGAATACACGCATTAATAAATTATTAATCTCCGGCCGACTGAATTCGGATTTTTATATAAATAACTTGTTTCTTACCACTCAATTTTGAATATAATTTCCACCTCTTATCACTCAACTTCAAATATAATTTCCACCTCTTATCACTCAACTTCAAATATAATTTCCACCTCTTATCACTCAACTTCAAATATAATTTCCACCTCTTATCACTCAACTTCAAATATAATTTCCACCTCTTATCACTCAACTTCAAATATAATTTCCACCTCTTATCACTCAACTTCAAATATAATTTCCACCTCTTATCACTCAACTTCAAATATAATTTCCACCTCTTATCACTCAACTTCAAATATAATTTCCACCTCTTATCACTCAACTTCAAATATAATTTCCACCTCTTATCACTCAACTTCAAATATAATTTCCACCTCTTATCACTCAACTTCAAATATAATTTCCACCTCTTATCACTCAACTTCAAATATAATTTCCACCTCTTATCACTCAACTTCAAATATAATTTCCACCTCTTATCACTCAACTTCAAATATAATTTCCACCTCTTATCACTCAACTTCAAATATAATTTCCACCTCTTATCACTCAACTTCAAATATAATTTCCACCTCTTATCACTCAACTTCAAATATAATTTCCACCTCTTATCACTCAACTTCAAATATAATTTCCACCTCTTATCACTCAACTTCAAATATAATTTCCACCTCTTATCACTCAACTTCAAATATAATTTCCACCTCTTATCACTCAACTTCAAATATAATTTCCACCTCTTATCACTCAACTTCAAATATAATTTCCACCTCTTATCACTCAACTTCAAATATAATTTCCACCTCTTATCACTCAACTTCAAATATAATTTCCACCTCTTATCACTCAACTTCAAATATAATTTCCACCTCTTATCACTCAACTTCAAATATAATTTCCACCTCTTATCACTCAACTTCAAATATAATTTCCACCTCTTATCACTCAACTTCAAATATAATTTCCACCTCTTATCACTCAACTTCAAATATAATTTCCACCTCTTATCACTCAACTTCAAATATAATTTCCACCTCTTATCACTCAACTTCAAATATAATTTCCACCTCTTATCACTCAACTTCAAATATAATTTCCACCTCTTATCACTCAACTTCAAATATAATTTCCACCTCTTATCACTCAACTTCAAATATAATTTCCACCTCTTATCACTCAAATTCAAATATAATTTCCACCTCTTATCGCCCAATTTATCGCCACCTATCACGCAATAACTATGCATATATTGAGAACAGACTGCGTTCAAATCCAAACTAATCTACAATAATCATAAAGAATTTTTGCACAGTCAAAGATAGTCCCCCCATGCCGATTTTCTAAACAATAAAACTAAAAAACAGCAAAATTTGATTCTGTCGGCTTATTCTTGCAGGATAATGTTTAATATATCGACAATGAAAGAAATTATAATAATCCGATCATACGATCATAGATGAGAACTCATCTCCCTCCTCCCCCTTTGGACCTATTTTTGCTCTCCTCTTGTTCATCTTCTCCTTTGTTGATTCGGAGACAGCGGCCAGCTTTTAAAGGACCTTTAACTGATCTGCGCGTCCAAGATTACATAACAAAAATAAATCGACTTTTGCAAAAACTATGGAAGAAGATGACAGCGAGCCCTACGTTCGTTTCAACTTCAACCGTACTTAAAGTACTGCACCTGAAAGCTGGGCGACAACTCCAACGACGCTCATTTTGCAGTTCTACACTTCTCCCTTCTTCACCGTATTACTCCCCTTGTGTGATGGGTTTGCGATCAACGTTGGCACTGGAAGTGAACGTATACATTCCATTCTCTTCCCTTCCCTTTTTAATAAGGAAGAGAAATATTTATGAGCGCCGTCTCAACAACAACATATTCACTCAACGTAAATTATCTTGTTTTTAAAATTCTCGTTGCCTCCTCCATTATAAGTGCAGCACCGATGAATTTTTGCAGCAGATCTTTCCCTATCACTGCCAATGCAACCGTATGTGCAACCATAAATCCACTACATCTGAATGGGAGAGAGAGGAGAGGGGTGTACTGAAATTGAGACGATTACTCCTCTCTTTTAGACACCACCTTGGATCCGTTCTCTTTACTTCCTCATCACAGGACAGTGGTCATTTATTGGTCATTATCTATAAATGAACTACTGCTCGGCCACTGTCCACTCATTGCCAATTTTAATTAGCATATAAAAGGTAATTCTTATACATTCGAGATAAAATGAACACTAAAAAACCGATTACCAATCGAATTGAAATGACTGACACTATTACTAAGAATTAACGAGGAACGAGATAAAACAATGAACTATCGACGTTCATGATCGCAGGAAGAATATTCGGGACAATAATCCACTGATAAAACATGCTCACCGCAAGTTACTCCCAGCTATTAAAGCGTGGTGAACGACAGGAAAGGCATTCAGCAACTTAGGCACTATACGCGCTTTTTACAACTTCCCACATAATCAGTTCGTTTCATTAGTATACATAAAATTTGCTTTGTAAATATAAGCTGACTAAAATTTGCTTTACTTTAATAGCAAACAGTAGGCGAAGAACACACCGACGGTTGCCTTCGAAAAAAAATTCCGATCTCCAACGGCTATGTCCTTTCAATAATTTGCGAATGCTACCGATAGGAAATGAATTACAATAAAATCCATCCTCGAACTCCTCGTATATGACCTACCAGTCGCAACAGTGTTCAACCAAAGTGATTTCTAGTTCGCAACCGACTGATTAGGTTGGCCTCTTTCAATATCTTTTGCCGCAACTCTTATGGCTTCCCTGCTGCAATTATTAGTTGAGCACAAACACCAATACATATAAACATAACACTATTTTTATACAATTTTTGTAACTGCTTATTTCTAAATATTTTGTAAATTATATTTTCATTACTGATATATTCTCATGAGTAATGCTTAAAAACTTGCGCCCTTTAATGCACATTTCGCGCTTTTTAGATTTCGTCGAAATTTTTCCAAATGCGCCTACAAAGAGTTAAAAAACTTTGCAGGCGCCGCATTTCGCGCTTTATTCACAACACTTCATTTAAATTAAGACTAAATAAAGATGTGTGGTTCTGAGCACATCAGTACTCTAGATGCAGTTCACAGAAGCGCTGAGAATCGATTAACATTCGGAAGGCGAAGAAGTCTTAAAAAAACCACCAAAGGAAAGGTGAGCGGAAATGAGAAGAAAGTGAATAAATAAATTGCAACTTAACACAGAAATATTGAGCGGCATGAGAACAAAAACCTCTTCATAACCAACACAGCATAAAATAGCAATTAATTCCTCTCATAATAAAGCAGCAAAGAAAACGACGTCAAACCAGCCAAAAGTCTATACGCCATATACCACATTTGTTTGCGTTAAGGAGATGTATACGGTGAGCCAACGATTATCTTAATTCGAGAATATTTTATTCGAGATCGCGTTTCCTTTACGAAGGCGATCACCGCTTTATGTTCACTTAATAGATACAAGTAGATTTCATCAGCCAATATCACATTTATAGATTTGAATTTAACGCGAGGAAGGGAAGTTCCGCCAAAAAAGTGAAGTGCCTCCAACAGAAGATAGAATAGCTCCAATTAAGAGGAGTTATATCCAACAGAATATGGTGAATCGAACACTATGCAACGTATGATTAAATAATGACTTACTATAAAGGTGAATTCAGCGCTGTGCTGTGGTCCATGACATCCGGCTCGGATTGCGGCACCATTCACGTGACCAAATTTAATAATATCACCGGGTTTCAATTCAGTTGGACCTTTCGCCTATAAAGAGTACTCGAGAGTTATAAGCATGGCCTCAGGTCTATCTAAGCACTCTTCGCAACCATTTCCTACCAGCGCATGCACGGACGGTACGACGAATATAAAGATGCATGGGCGCAACCAACCTGCTGACGGCTAGGCAAAAAAACCCCTATCAATCTATGCATTCATCATCACATCTCTACGTCAAATTCAGTCTTCCTGACTGCGTAAATCAAACTGATTACCACGTTCAGTTAATAAAACAATATCAAGGAAACCGATAGATGAATGAGTGCGTTCTCGAAATGAACTCCACCTGATTGGTTTGACAGGGAATGTTCAACAACAGTCATCCTCAATGAATTAAAAAATTAACTCTGGCCCCTATGATCCCGCAGACGCGAATCGAACCGATATTTCAATCTAGGCGTCATCTGATTTAAACACATTCGTCTTGGGCATCTGTACCTGTTACTATCTACAAATTGCATTATTAATCCCCTCTTTAAACACCCTCTCCCGTAAAAAGCGGAGGTTGTATGAGATAAGCCTGACCTCTTCTCACCAATGGATAACTCCGCCCGACTTTAGTCAGGATAAGAAGCAAGGAGATAATCTGATACTAATATTAATATTAATATCAATTAATAATCTGATTTCCTCTTAATTTTCATCGAAAACGGTTGCGGCAGCTTTTGCATGAAAAAAATAACATCTTCGGGCAGTTCGCCGTCATATAACAAATTGGAAATTGGAGACTGCGTTCAGTGATACGACACTGGAAAGGGGAAAGGACTTCGCTGTTGCCAATGCATTCTCCAACATTTATAACTTATTACAGCAATATATAATTACAAATAAATTCTAAAAACAATCGAAAGCGATTCTCTCTCAAATTTCCTTTCGAAGTTTCTGAAATACCCAACTTTATAATACCTTAAAGCCATAACTGAAAAAGTTTAGCCACGATCACCGAATTCGTCTCCACCCCTTCTCGATGATCTATTTTTTAGCTCTGCACAGAGATAAAGCCGATCAAACTGGTGTCGACGCTTGCACGACCACCATAAAAACGGTGATAAACGCGCACTTATCACCTTGAAGATTGAAGTGAATATTACTCAATAGAAACCTATCATGTTTTCTTTCTTCTCCAAAATCTTTCGTTCAGGTTATTAATCTGCAGCTGCAATTGCTTGTTTTCAAATCCAAAGCTTGTTGTTCCCCACTTCCAAACGTCTTGTCTGTTCTTGTCAAACCCCCCCTATGATGCACTTCACCAATGAAAACTAACTATGAATGCAGCAACTGAGTGATACTCGTATATATTGCGTTCGTAAAAATTTCATGTCTTCAACAATTTAATGAGAGAAAGCAGCACGAACATATTAATGAGTCTTATATCAGGAAAATATATCGGCGAAGAAAGCGGACTGTAGACGAAAAGAAAAAGGAGGAGGTCGGCTGTGGAAGGGAGAAAAGCTGAGGCTCAATAGCACGAAAAAGCCATACAACGATCAACAGATTTCATTGGAATAGCTTCTGCAGCTTATTAGACAAAATGACAGACAAAGGGACGAACAGACAGACATGACTGCCTGCATATGCGCAGAATAAACCCTTCAAAGCAGTACCCGATAATCGTTGATGTAAGTTCCATTCAGTGACTGGTCAGTGAGGATATAAACAATACGATCGTTGTCTTGTTTTGCTTCGATTGTTGAATGGATACGGGATATCATATTGCTGCAAATTGCATCACTTATTGAAACTGCTTTCAGTTATTCAAATGCTCCATTTCATCTTCCCCACTTCCTTCACTTCACCGACGAGGTCAAATGGATTCTGCACCGCATAATTAGCGACTTCGGAGTTAAACTTCTCCCTGAGCCCACTTGCATATTTAGTTCGAATTCTCTCAATGCCAAAATACACTACAATTTCATAAGCAATAATCAACCAACCGGTCCGATTTGAACTAACTATGTAAATACGCCTCAGAAGTTGCTCATAATTCCGAAGCCCTAACGCCGATGCGGATGATAAATTCGACGATGAATGCAACAGCCTTTCTGGTCTTAAAAAATTGCACACATTATACTAAACCAACTTTCCCGGCAACTGCTACGAGAAATTACAAGTGAGTTCAGCTAACTCACTGCGAATCAAATTTTCTCGAAATAATAACGCATTCCCTTCAACACCATTAGGTGCAGCATGTAGATTTCTTCGATGAATTTATTCCAACAAATTCTCAACGGTCAAAAAACAGCGCATTTCTTAGCACACCGCAGAAAATATCGTTTTCATATCATCTCAACTTGTTGCTTTTCATTACAACTTCAACAATGATTGCAATATGGCCGGGAGGTGTTCACTAAAGTAATAAATTAACTGAATTATTCCAATTAGTATGAGTGAAACTCATAAAGTTCCCTCAATGAGTGGTAGAAAAAGGGCGGAATGCGATGGAGAGCGTTTAGTGGCACTGGCAGACGATTTGCAAATCAACATTCAACATTACACAATGAAATCGTGTCGTTTAATCATTCTCTCCCTCTCCTAGAAAGAAATCATTTAATGACTGCATCTTTGAAAAGAAGCTATGACACTATTTGAACATGTCACAACGGAGTTTGAAGAAATATGAGAGAAAATAGCTCTGAATAAAATATGAGAGAAAATAAGTCAGAAAAATAATTTTAAAGAAAAACTGAAAGGGACTGTAATATTAAAATAGGCGACTATTCAATGCAAACACCAACCTAACACTTTATCTCTTCTTACCACCAATAATAAAAAACACGGTAATCTCCTCGTTAAAGTTCCCCCTATGCTGCAAACATATATTTCAACTTGAAAACTGTGAAACTGAGAACAACGCAGTAATATAATTTAAAAAGTTGAACATCTCTCCCATTATAGATCACTCAAGCTTGAAATATTATTACAAAGCCACATCGTCATCATTTAAAAAACACTGAGACGATGAGAAGAGATACCAACGACGAACTGAATCACCTTTCATTTAGAATTACAAATATTCGGGAGCAGAATACGAGCGATTATCGCGATCGTATTATTCGAAGAGGAAACAACTCTAACCAATTCACTTCGTCTGCTGTTACCCACCCAAATCCCCTCTCCTAGTTTGTTTTAGTAGATAAAAATTTGTTACTTCCCAAAATGCTCGTCTCCCTTTTTGAATAGAAGGAGGGAGGGAGCTTTAGAGGTCCACACTTTTTTACTCTTCGGGATTTTTATCAGAATCATTCGCTGATCAAGAAGATCGAATCAAACACCAAAAATCGAAAGAATTGGTCAAAGTAAAAACTTTAAACGTAGACGCCTCATTTAACATCTCTCGATGTTCACTGTGATAACGATGACGGCTGAACTTAACAATTTGTGGTGCTTACTCAAGCAAAATAAGACAGGGTGTTTATTAATGGATATACGGTAAAGTGCATGCTCTAGCAAAATAAACACCTGTGTACTGTCGACGTAAGGACGACATCGACCGCTTCTGGATTGCGTCCAATTTTTGTTGTTTCAAGTCTGGAAATATATCAGATATTTTTCTGTTCTGTTTTTCACAATATTTATAACTGAACTTCGAACGTATATTACAAAGATGCGCGCATAGGCACGTGTCTGTGCGCATATGTCACTCCTCCTACCCACTCATATTGCAGCGTGGAATCACTGAATTCAGACCTATGAAGCTTAGCTGACCTGAAGCGCATTTCGCATGACCCCATACACATCGACTTTCAGTTCGACCTACCAATCTGTAAAAAAACTGCGAGCCCTTTAAGTGCGCTTAAAATCTGCATAAATTCCGCAACCGATTGGACAGTAAAGATAAATCCTCAGTAGAAATCGGATCATTGGAAGCATAAATGCGTTATGAAAGCGACTGAGGTAATTACAGCGACCAAGCAAAGCAAATATCGCGTCGGCATTCTCGTGTACTTTTCGATTCAGTTTAATTGAATCTCTTCGACGAACAAATCAGCTCGCTAATAAAAGTTCCGAAACTTCAAAAAGCGCATTAGGGGAAAGGCCGTTCCCCGAATAACATCTCTGCAATAATCACGAAGATTTCTGTCACCGCAAAACCACTTATGAGGGAGCGTACATGCTTTCAGGTATTTCCGCATATGAGAACTCAATCAATATTTCGAAAATATTCGCAGACGAACTAAAATCTCTTTGCAATTTTCCCATCTGCGAAAAAGATTCTTCTGCTAATTTACTGTTGGCTAAAATAATTTCAATTAGCAAATTATGTGATTACGTCGAATGAGATATTCGTTCTTCTTTCAGTGTTACAGAAATGATGGAAGAGGAGCATAAAATATATCCACTTGGGCAGCTCCGAGGGTCTCGCATAAATAAACCTCTCTGTGAACTTTTGGGGATTAATGCTGATCAAGGGGTACACCTGTCGATACAGCGACAAGACCGCTCGATAACAAATGCAAATAAAAAACTCAAAATTAGATCAACTTACAGCAATACGGTTTCATCTTCGAACGCATTGCTTGAAGAAGTTCGTGACTCACATGCCACGTTTAATCGTCTTAACTGATACATTGCCTACAAAAAAGGCCATTAACGTTTTCATTTCACCCACCATTTCAACATCGCAACGTAAGCGAATAGCGCAATCACATAAAAGAATACGTCTGAGGAAGTTCGGTTTAACACCGTCCCCTCCTAACATACCCTCTCCCTACCCAGATTGTGATCCGCAACACGCTTAATCCATAACCATATGAATACGTATGTGTTCGATGTGACAACAATCGCGTTCATTCCCTCCTCATGTGGTCAGGAAATAAGCCCCAGCCCAGCACCGGTCGTTATCTGGATCGGATTCTATCCGAATCGCCAGCGTAACAGCTGCAAACCGTAATATTCAACCATGAGAAAAACAAAACGATGAATGAAAGTGATATGATTGAAGCAACAGTCATACGGCTTGTCTCACAGGAGATTTTTGCATTCTTTAATTAACTGAGGGTTCCGTTTATAAACGATAAAATAAACTAATAGACGCCAAAATCATACAGAATGAATCGCCTAAAACGAAACTCTATATATCCGCACTGGAAAGAAACCTCATGTGAGTATATTCCAATAAAGACGCTCATAGTATAGTGGCACGATTGAAGGAAGGAAAGGGAGTTAAGGATAGACAGGGGTCGGCCTTACAGGGAACAAAACGTCCTTCCTCGGAGTCCTTACTGACAGCAGCAGAACCTCCTTCCTTAATTGTAATCTCCATACCCAATGCGAAACCCTCAGTGTCTATACAAAAGATGAATGAAAGTGGCAACAATTGACCAACTTCTGATACAGATCACATTCACTCATCAAATTAGAGCAAAGGAGTCTGCGCGTCACAAGGTGAACGTATCGAATAGACCGACAAACAAACCAACACCCACAGACAAAATGCTCTCTAAACGCTCCTCCACAAAAAAGAAGGCGATGAAAGGGCGGATGTAGTAAGAATGAAGTAAGCTCTCACAACTCGTTTAAGATTGCAACATCAATTCTAGACGACCTTTAATAGACTAATGAAATCACTTGGATTCTCATTTGGCACTTCAAAGGATCTGAAATATCACAAATGCAAAGCATGAAAAGTCTCACATTGGGAAACTTTAATCTAGAAAATAAAGACAACCCGGGAAATATTAAGAAAATTCCGCGATGAGAGGTATAGAAAAATCTCCGATGAACAAAAATAGAAACCTCTGGATGGAAAAACTCGAAAAATGAAGGAAACTTAATTTGAAAAATACTTCGGCATGAAGTTATGCCCGGAATTGACCGCATGAGAGAAAAATTAATAAGGAAACGAGAAAAATGAGTAAAACCGTTATCAAGTGACATTAATTCCCATCAAAAAATAAATCTATACAAAAATAGTCGAATTTATTTTACAATAGGGAAGTGGCTTTATGAAAGGTTATTTTTCAGTGGGAGCGAGAAATCGCAGCATCGACCAAAGTGCGCGTCGGTCGAACGGCGCGCCTTCCCATTCGGCTCGCCGTCGACGTGTTGTGATGCATTTGAGTGTAAATGATATGCAACGACGTTTCCCTTAACTATTGATTCGAGACATATTCCATCCTTAAAATATCTTCAATTCCAGAAAAAAAGTCTTCAGAAGCTATTAGATAAACAAAGCTTTCATTTAGTTACAAAAACATTCGATTTCTTCCCCGCTGAAAACGAATTCGAAAAATATAATAGAAAACGGCGCAATTTACACCTAAAAATTTCAAAGTTGGTGGGGAAAAACAGTGGAAAAGCGGCAATGAAAGAAAATATAGCAAACTGACTGATACGGAAGTGTTAAAAATGATAAATAATAGAAAGACACAACATCTGAAGAGATATCTTAGACTTATCCCACTGATCTGAAATGCTGAAAGGGTCTTGCTGCACATTTACTCATTCATATCCACGCTACGAAACATGGGAATATCCACAAAATAAACGGATATGTACAACAATAAACTTCGAAACCTTACGAGTATTAATAAACCTTCAAAATATTAAAGCGAAAACAGTGCGAAATCGAAACTGCTGTGACGGTTTGAAAACTGAACGAGCGGTGACATTACCCACATCGACAGCAAACAGACGACTTCCGACCAGTGAATGGACAAAACAACAAAAAATCAACGAGAGCGAAAGAGATTAGCGAAATATGGCGACATCATAATGAACGCGTGCGACTCTCCGCCGATAGATGAAGAAAAGCATCACGAACTATTATCGTCTTTTATTAACTGTTACTATCTTTTATTGCTACCACAGTCACATAGAACCAGGAGAGCTATCCGACGAAAAAATGGCAAAAAATGGAAAGTCTGCCAAATGAGGGAGGTGGAGGGAGGGGGGAGGGAGAGAGAGGTGACGAGGACGAGTAATTTGGCGAGGAAAACGATTTAAAAAAAGTCTGGAAATTGTTCTCTATGGCGATTAAATTGCAACACTTTATCTGCAAGCATTAAAACTTCCATTACCTCCAGCCGATAAAAAAAGCAGCTAGAGATCAATTATTGAGCTGTAAAATGCGGAAACAAGAAGTCAGGGCGAAGATCACTTCAATAAACTCATTGCTGAATGTCGCAAAAAAAACAGCGACCAAAGGCAAAGCTGACTTCTATATTCTAATGCAACCACTTATTACGCCTCGTTCATCGACCCCATCCAGTTGGATAATATGGGAGAGCGCGTGTCGCGCCAGCTTCTTTAATGTGCTTTTCTGTTGGTAATGACGACGACCAGATGTACCTTGCGACGTCTGTTTTGGTAGAGTGAACAGCGAGTCTGAATACGTAACGTGCACTGAGCTCAAGAACTTGTTTAAGCTCAAAAAGTCGAAAATCTCAAGCATCGATTGCATGTAAATAATACAAGAAAACGCAGCTTGAGCTCAAGAAAACAGTCGAACTCGAATAACTGCATGAGGCGTATAACAAACGAGACAACGAAACTGTCATTAAAAATTCATATGAGGCAAAAAAGAAGAGAAAAGAAGGCAGCATATATCAACGGAGAATCATCGTTCAACGGATCAGTTGCAGTTCGATGGAAATGAGCCAAACACACCAATACGTACTACGCACTATTCAAGGAAACCAACAGCCCCCATCGACAACATTGCACACTATAATTTATCAAGTGCAGTGCAAAGCTCTCTTTTCCTCTCTCTCCCTCTCCTCTTTCTCTCGTTACCGTCGTATGCGCAACACTTCTCGTGTCCCAAGTTTCATATAAGTAATTCTGCAAAACCCCATACCTAACAAAAACTAATTACTGATTAAGTTTGATAATTAAATTAGGTGAAAGAAAAATGCCGCCGTATTCGTTCTCTTCGTTACAGCAACTTCTGATTAGTATAAAAGAGGGGTATATAATTTCAGTTATGTTGTCCAAAATCCCTGCTCTGTCTGTCTCTTATGAAGCTGAATGATGAGCACAAATCTTTGTTCGAATAAAGAAGCCGATAACATCGAGCGATGACACGAATTCTATAGACCGTGGGGCGTCGAAGATAACCTTCGAAGCCTATATATTATAAAATTTTCTACTTGTTTATTTGTTCATTGCTTTACTTTATTTACTCAAAAACAAGCACATAAAGAAAGCGGAATAAATCGTTCTAAACAAAGACAATGAACGCAACACAACAAAGAAATTTAAATCGACCATAAATAAAAATTAACATACTCATAGAGTACTCACTCAATCTGCGGTTCAAAGATGAAATGCAACCAAGTGAGCGACCTCTTAATTGATGCTTTATCAAATACGCAAACTAGTGTCCTAGCAGTGCGATCAAGTCAGCTATCGCGTCTAAGTTCTTTGCCGATACGTAAGTTCGGCTCGTATACTAATTAAGTGCAATCTGGTCGTTTCAGTGCTATTTAAATGTGCAAAGAACAGCACCTGAAGAAACAACACCTACCCATACATGTCGACACTCATCAACTGTTACTACATAATAATGAAGACTACATCATGTATATATTTAAATATGGTGCTAAACTATATACAATGTCAGCCAGTTGTCTTTTGCACCTGTCAATTCGTCTCGCTATAGCGTAATCTCTTATAAGTGGGCCCTTACGAGGCTCACTGGCTTCGTCATACCTAGCCACTCCACCTCTCATCGGAACAAGGGCGATGGAACAGGTCCCAGCAACGCTCTTAGCGGAGAACTCCCGTCAATCGATATGCCAGCATCCGATGGACAGGAGATGAGCCTATGCCTTGACCTTCATGTGGTCTTACAACTTCATCAAAGCCAGAATGGAAACGATATGAAGAGATACACATTCGTTATCGATACGTTGTAGATCAAATTAATTCAAGAGGAATCAAGTTAGCTGTAAATAAACATTCATTACGGTCATATAAAGTGAGTAAATGACAGAGGTGACTAACTATAAAGAAGGGTGCGGAACAGCTATTAAGGATATCGAAGCACTCATGTTTTAGTGCTTGCTCATACCATAAACAAGGTTGTATTATGCAACTATCCATGTATTCAATGGCTCATGTAAATTCCGGTTTAAAACGGCTGCATTCAGGGCACAATCACATCGTTCCGGAGCGATCAAATGCTTACAGTTGCATGAGCGATACGCTTATAGTATCGAGGAATGACTTACACATTCTGCTACTTTAAGAGAAAAAAGTTCTCTTCATTATTGAGCTGCTTTTCAAAGAAAATCCTAAAATTTGATTGATTCATATCGGAGAGGAGTCTGTCATCGATAAAGGTTAAGCAGCAATTACTGAACCGACACCAGTCCGGAAAACTATGCATCAAGACCAGTCCGGAAAACTACATAGAATATGCAAATTTCTGTGAATTCGTTCACCTTCAAGTGCCTTATCAGCCAGTTCGATGCACTCCAGTGAATTCCTCATCGTTTACAACTCTCCTTTTATTTGCCTACATGCTTATTGATGAGCAGTGATGAGCGAGATGAATGTGCACATTAGATAGATAGTATACAATGGGGACTCGGGCTCATTGAAGTGATGTACGTAGTTAATTAGTTATGGACTGCAAAAGTATCCATTATAGATGTGAAGAGGAAAGCACGATTTGCGCTTTTTGCACCTCTCCATCAGACCAATTGTCAACCAATAAAAAATATGCATAATACATGAGTGATATTTCAATCTCTTAAGACTCCTCTAGAAAAGGTTTGATCTTCGCTGAATGCGACGACCAGCTTACTCGAAAACGAGTCATTCTTGTGAATTCATTGAAAAAAGCCTCAACCTCAGCTTTCGTGGTTCTTCGGCCGCAACAATGACACAGACAGGCAGATGCCACAAACCAACAGACATGACGATCACACAATGCGCTAAAACTGTGGCTGCTGAAATGAATTCGCTATATTCAGTGAGCACCGACAAACGGTCAAAAAAGGAAAACATCTGTGCGATAGGTGTGTGAACGAAATAGAGTAACGTTTCTGATGCTGCAGTACAGTTTTCCGCCACGAAACAATCCACTGTGAGGTCAGTACAAGCCTCCCTTCTCCCATGATGCGAACTGTCCAAAAATATCGACGGTAAAACAGGTATCGGCAGGTTAATCGTGGGGTTCTTACACGACACTGTTTTGCGGTGTTAAGTGCTGCTAGTCGATGAACCGTCAGATTTCTCAAGCTTCATCGGTGTTTTACGTGACTCGTCAGATGGCTGTCAACTAAAATTACATCGACTAACGCAAAATGCGCTGCTGCTATTCCATTCATCAGTCCAGCCACTCCCATAATTTAAAAGAAATAATAAAATAAAAGTGTTCAGGCATTCACATTCTAAGTGGAACGTTGAAAAGTGCTATACGAATGACCGGAAAGAATATACGTAAATTTGCGCGTATATTAACTGCTGAGAACGTTTTTCAAAGTCGATGGGCCGACTTGAAGACTGATATAAAGGGTAGGGTTCAGACTAGAGGCACCGACTTTTACAAATTTAATGACTGCGGCTGATTACGGCATGAGAAGAGAGACGCATAGAGACATATACAAGTGTGACATACATATATATATAAATGTGCACAAACATAGCGTCACCAAAGTATATTCTATAAAGAGAAAGTTGCAAAGGCGTTTCACTTAGTCGCCAAGATGCAATAATAAAAAAAACGTTGTAAAAAGATAGGAGGGTAGGGCGATGAAAGCTTTCTTATGGTGGTCGACTTTGTAACATCGAATTTCAATGTATTACAAAAATGCTACAAAGAAATTGAAAATAAAAGATCTCTACTCAACGAATAACTTTATAGTATTGAAGAATTGCCCTCTCGTGAATTAAGGCTTACAGCAATGTTTATGCGAACTTCGCCACTAATAAACCGTTAAAGAACTGAAAGGAGCAATTGAAAAATCACAAATTAAAGGGAAATGAAATGCTGTTATCCATTCAACCTAGAGAGTGCTGGCGCATTCCCCTTGAAGAGCTTTTATATATATATTTGGAGGCAATGCATCATATCGTTTCTTGGATATGTACTTGGAAAGTGCTTCAGAAATCAATAACGACGAGGCAATGCAGCAGCGACGACTTGATGCCTTTTCTTGTTTTTTGTGTTCCCTCCTTTCTCTCTCTCAAAGAACGAAGCAAAATTTGAGTGGAACCACTGACTTATGCATACAAACTTACGACATAAACTGAGAACAGAGATCACATAGGTGAACGTGTGAAACTATATGTTGCAAAGATGATTTCCGAGGACGTGGAGGGGAGGGGGGTTGATAGAAACAATAAAGCCACCAACTTTAATCATCAAATAACTTGTTGAAGGCAACATTTTGCAGATTCAAGAATGGCAGTTAGACGGCGCATAAAAGCAAAACACTATTAAGAGCCGAGTTTGGTTATAGACAAATGTGTATAAATGAATCGCGGACAACAAACAGAACCAACGCGATGCATCGATGACGAAGGGTCACGTGGCGCGTGTCACGACGCGACACTTTTGCTTTATTACTCTTCTCATTTTATTGGTATAGCATACATGTTAGGCTAATAACCTGTGTCCTACCTGGTCACGATTATAGAGAGGAGCTGAGAGAGGGGGACGGACGAAACAATATCTCAACTACATTTTTCTATTCGGTCATCAAGTTGGATCAAAAAGAGCTAAAAAGAACTGGTCGTCGGAACGGAACTAAAGAAGCCGGTTTCAGCGTACAATTTTCATGGAGATCGATCGACAGATACTCTGCAAATAAGACATATGAGTTAATGCAGAACATACTTATGCACTACCTTTGGGTTTTCTTACTCTTTTAACTTCTCTTTCCTTTCCCTTCTGAGACGGCATCAAACCATAATAGTGAAAAAAATGCAATTTAATTGGTTTACAGAATTAAAAGAATTCAAATACATGATCGCTTAATGGAGGCTTAATGAAGGCTCACCCACATCATGCCCTCCCACCTGTACCCTCTCCTTCCCCGCTCATATCGGGTTCCCGGAAAACGCAGGAAATATTACGCCTGCTTAAAGTCAAGCTGAACGCAAAACTGCATAGGCAACAACGAAAGAGCACAACAACTGATTCGCACTACTTACCATATGCGAAAGCAATCGACTGCTTCTCACACCACCGCCATCCTATACACTCACCTGCCCCACCTTACTTACCTTTCCCCACGCTAAAATCACCGCTGTGGGTAAGTGAATCGATGTTACCAACACGGGAAAAAGGAACAATCACAAGAGAGGACATATGCAAGCAACTTGCTAAAAATCGATTGTGTTGAAGATATGAGAAGGACGCGATGAGGGTGGCACATCACTAGCTAGATAGTATAGAAGAGGACGCGAAAAGAAACAGACACACAGGGACATGCACTGTGTACACGCCATTCGCCCATCGCAAAACAATACTCGTCGTGCATTCGTTTAGTTTAATTTCGGCTCGGTGTGCAAAGACGAGTTTCATATAAAGGTGTGTGGATATGCAGAGTACCGGATGATGAGAGAACGGGAAGGTCTGTAAAGTCCTTTACCCCACCTCCGTTCCCTCTTCCACTCTCGCAAAGCTTATTGGCAAAGGAATAAATCTACGGGGAATTCACAGAGAACCTTTTGGCCTTCCCGGAGAAATTCGAGAAAGACATCTTTCCTGCCAGTCAAAATCCGCAGATGACTATTGCATGTACCTATGCATAACTTTGTAAAGGATGTAGAACGATAGACGGAGACCGTACACTATATCTTTGTTTACCAGGTAGAATTACCCGTGAGAGAAAAATAACAGGCATGATGAGCACATTACCTCTCAAGGAGCTCGTATACCAACGTGAGCCATTAGGATAGAGCGACTGTGAGCTTTTCAGCCTCACGAAGAATCTTTATTAGGTTATGCGAATGATTAGTTACATCTTTGATTATCCAGTTTGGTGACAACTATATATTCACTATTATTGTTCGCAGGTATATCTCCAATGTTATTGTTTCCAATTACACCTTTAATTTGCTACGTTTTCAAGTGGAGAAAATGAAGCGTGGAGAAGCGCTCTGACGAGACTAATTTAGCTACGTCCGCCTTGCCAATTTCAGGCAAATTTCACTAATATTCTAAATTGCACTAATTCTAAAGAATGCTTCATTTCACTTCATTTCGCGTCCAACGGAGTTTCACATGCTTAGGTTTGATTTGATTCTTTGTTACAATATTGTCGTCGAATTATCCGCAACTGCCAGAAAATATCTTAATTTACCCCTTTTAAGAGACGAATTCCAACGCATCAAAAAGGGTTACACGACAAGAATGTTATGCGGAATTTCTCGTTTAAGTGTCGTCTCAATGTTGAATCTGCTTCTTGTCGCGATCGTTAATGCTCCACTCAATCTTCAGCGTGGTCGCCGAATCGCTTCCTTCAATAGCATATTGCTTAGGTGTAATTTTGTGCTTGTTGCCTCAACATAGCAATCTTTCGCTCGTTGTTCATCTTCCCGTTGATGTTTATTTATTTATTTATATTTATGTAAATTGTTGCAATGAAATTCCCTTTGCCTTCTAATAAATAAAGAGAATATTTATAAGACACATATAACTCATTAATTTCATGCTCATATGAAGCATTGCTAAAGTTGTTGCTGTGTATTGCTGTGAAGTAATTCTTTCATCTAGTAGGAGAGAAGAAAATTGAATTTTGCATCAAAACGGTCGAACGACTTTTTCATATCGGAATAAATATTCTGACGATCCAAACAAAATCAACAAGCAAATAAACAAATAAATAGACGCTCTGTGCACATCGATGCATGCAATATGAGTCGATCGATAGGATGTAGGCAAGAAGTGCTGAAAGAAATTTGAGTATAAATGCATAGCAAAAGGCAAAATTCCATTCCATAACACATGCCGATGCAATTCGCCTCAATGCCGAATGCGCCGTTCGCCATTCCCGAATTTCTTCCGTTACTTCAATATGTCCAAACGGTATTTGAGACGTCTGAATTGATCGGACATTTAAGCATTCTAGTTTATATCACTTTTTAAACTTTCTAATATTCCCAGTCATTTTATTCATAATGTTTTTGCTTTACTTTACGTAAAAATTAATCCCACAACAGCATATAATTGAACGCTCTTCTCTATGTTTTTTCCTACGGATATCCAAAGTAAGCTCATTATCAGTTCCCAACCTGCCGGGCAAAACCCCGCACTTAAATATTTCAAACTCAACGGTCAGATTGCACGCTTTGCAGATGTGGCCTCTGAACGTACATCGGGGTGTTATCGGTGTTTATCTATGCGCGTATGTCCGCTCATCCGCCTGCACACCCGTTTTTCCAGCACCTCTAACCAGGGAAACATAAAAGGGGAAGCCAAAGTACATGTTCGTCATATGCAAAGTTTGGTTCTCCACACTATATTCTACGTTGATCCCTCATTTCGAAAGAACTTCGAAAGAATACTTAAACGAGAAATAACAGACCAATACAAACAAATCTCTTTGAGGTGGAGCATTAATGTGCACAGCTGAATCGAAGCAGTTCCTCTTCTCGCTGCATTATCTCGTCACAACTTGTGGTAGCGGGCTATTGGGTGAGATGAAACAAAGGCGTAAACCCCATTGACACCAACAAATTTCTTCAATTCCTCGTTTATCTTCATCATCACTATGAACGTCTTATCATTAACCTGATGCAAATCACAATCACCGATGATCAAGTTTATTCCCGTGTGCTCACAAAATGAAAATATAACTGCACTAAAACAAAAAGCGCAATATGTGTTTTATCAATTGCGCTCATTTCAGCAAACATACTAGTTTAGTCAAAAATGAACGAATGACAAAATATAAGCAACAATTACGACTCAATATACATCTTGCTCAATATCTATGAAATGTTTCCTTTACTTCCCTATTGCTCGATTTTGGGAATTGCTAATTCGCCTCTTATGCACTATTCGAATTCTCCGATCACATAAAAGACAATGTCTGAACGCAATAAAAGAAATCCCATCGTCAACTCGTTTTCAAATATGGTACATCATAGATCATATCGAATCCATCCCACTAAGCATATATGTCCGACTAATTCTCACAAATAACGAGATAACAAAAAGAATGCATTTCACTACCAAAGTGGGAAGAAAAGAAAGGAGAACAATTTCTCTATGAAAATGAAAGAACGAACAATCAGTTGAGAGAAATTCGAATTTTCTACAAAATTTCCCACGAATACTTTTGAAAAAGTCTAAAAAAAAGAAAGAATTAAGTGAATGAATTTAAAACTTCCGGTGAGAATATGGAAGAAGTTATGAAAACATATAAGCAATACCGCCGCAAATCGATGCCGACAACTCTTGAACGCCTCACCAATGTCAAGAAACAATCCAAAGAAACAGCGAGGAACGATTCACAGAAGAAGCCCTCACCAACAACGAATACACATAAATAAGATTCAATCAGAAAAATACCAACTAATGCAGTAGTTTAGCAACAAACGCACTACCTTCTAGATTCGAAGATATAAGAGCTCGAAAAGAAACTTCACAAACCACTAAGTAATCGGCAATTTGTAACATTCAATCCGCTCTGTCGCCTTATTTCCCACCCATTAGTTGAATAAATCGAAGGACGATAGATGCTTCAAAACTGCATCAATATTAGTTGTAGTACATCATTTCGCTAGTATAATAAAACTAATCTTGAGCCCCGCGAATATTCATAATTCTTTAAACTACCTCAATAAGATTCAATTCTATAGACTGCCTCAATAATATACACGTAAATGAATAAACACACAATAACAGCGGTAAAATAAACTGCAACAATGAGAAACGAATTGAAATAACATCAACATTACCTTCAATATAAGAAAGGAATCCGCAAAGTGATGTGAACGTTCCAGCCATCTGTTAGGTCGATGCCTTGACTCAATATCAATGAGGAAGCTTCGAAGAACGACAGGGGCGAAACGCCAAAAACGACTTTGAAAATAGAAAACGACATTTCAAGCTAAACAACATAGACGGCATCTCATTATGAATCATTCATGCACTCGCACAGCACACAAAAACAGCAGTATCACTCAATACAGAAGCTGAAATTCTCAAACATATAAATGAGTGAGAAGCTCGAATAGAATAAGTGTCTATAAAGCAGCCCCCAGCGGGGATTGTCTCCTGCAAAGTAAATCCGAGCTCATGGACTCAAGATACTCCCGACCTTACTCTACCCAGGCTCCTCATAATGCAAGAGACGAGATAAAAGGAAACATATACCTTCGTACGTAACGAAGTTAACTTAATCGGGGTTATAAGTCTTAAAGATGAACGCACGGGAGAAAAGCGAGAAGGGAGAATGATAAACAGGTTGCATAGGACGAGGTGATTTCAAAAACCCGAACCACCTCACGCTATTTTGAGACTCGCCTCATCGAAATAATCACGGAACAGCGACAAGCTCTACATGAAAATTCGTAAACTCGGAAAAATGGGATGAGCTATACGGTAAACAGATTAAATTCTGTAGGAAAAGAGTGAATTTGGGCATCTCATTTCAATCGCACCGAATAATAAAGTGGTTCACTTATTGGTCTTAACGCCTACCTATATTATTTCAACGACTCTCTCGAAGCAATACAACCATACTTCCCACAAAGCCTTAACATTAGCAAATCGACAAAAGGCATGCAACCACCATGCCGACAGAAAATCTACTTGTAAGACACGGTATCGGTCACATGCACTACACTCCAAAATAAGGTCCCCTTCCGATACGCCCTCGTGCACCACGTCCACCTCGTGTCGCTGGCTGCGCACGTGTTGCTTGAGGACCGTCATTGCTGAAACACACGAACAGCCGCTTGAAACATCTTCGCTACTACCTGATGCTCAATAATAGAACCCACTCTATTCCGCTTCTGATTTCAGTGGTAAGCATCCGGTAAACTCTGACCGGAAAAAACGGCGGTCGGAGCTGATGTGATTTTTCTCATAAACACGCCAAATATAACACTTTGGATGATGCTTTGCTTTTTATCAATTACATTTCAAATAAATATGAAGTCCTCTACAGGGGTTTCTCCTCGCTCCCACGTGGTTTGCCTTCCAGTATTCTTCGATACCCTAGTAAATGTTTCCATTTATCGCCAGACTATAGAAGACTCATCCAGTTCAAGCTTCCATGCTTCTACCTCTCCCTCCAATTTCTGCACAATTCATTTTTGGCTCCAACTGTGAACAATACATATCGCATGAGAATCTATTCAAGGCGCCTGCAGCTTAATGCGTTCAGATCACACTCACTGAATAAGACTCTCATAAATGCATGTTGTTGCATTCGTTGAACTGCCAACTATGTCACCTAGTGGCATGGAAATTCTGTAACCCCTCTCTCAACTGTCATTTGCTCCCTACTGTTTTGAAAACCGAAAATCTCCCTTACTGTAAAAGCAGAAAGCTGACCAATAAAGATAGAGACGCTTACATAAAATGTATAAATGTAGTTCAGAGCCACTCTGAATTTTATGTATTAATTACGACCAATCGGAATCTCGACCATTCCCCCTACCTAAACCCTTGACTATTGTTTTGAGAAGGTGGAAGCAACATCGATCCACAAATACATTCCGCGCTCACTTAAACAAAGCAATGGATGAGTCACACTGAGACTAATCGTTTTGCAATAATAGTAATAATAAACAAATCTGACGAACACAAACCTGCTAGAACTCGGTTCATCGATATCTGGATATCTGATGCGGATACGTCTGTGAGGCAGCACATCGCTCGTTGACGGCTCTGTGGCTCCCTCGTCGTCCGTTTGTGGAGCCCTCTTCTCTGCCTGTTCCTCTTCTGCTACATCGTTGCCACCGCCACCCTCTTCCTCTTCACCTCGCATTAGCCCTTCTGCGTCGGCTCTTCCTCTTCCCAAATCTGTGGCTGGGAGAGGAGTCACCGTACTCGACGCCCCGCGACTATCCGATTCAATATTTACTGAAAAGTCTGTGATTAATCAATACCACTTTTCCAGTTCAGTTCAGCCAAGTTCTTCTGCGCAAGTGCCCTAATGATAAAATTTTTGAAAATAAAACAGAAAGCTTCTTAAAAACCGTAATCGGCATTTTATCAAGATGATCCGTTTATTGCTTTGGCCGTGCAATAACTCGGGAACGAAATACCCAAGAGATCTTTGTGAGGGAATGGCCTTCCGGCAAGCAATTAACAAATGTCACTCAGCCCACAGTAATTACTTGAGATAAAAACTGTCTCAGAAGCAAACAGGAAAGCACATCAGCAACGCTGGCACTGCACGCGCCTTTTCAAGATGTGTTGCATTAGAAATAAAGAACTACACAGAGCCACCAAACAAAAGCGATCAGTTGCGCAAACGCTTACATAGAAATTCACAGCTGAAACATATTCAAAGGTTGTAAATTTGAAAATATCTAACTTCCAATAACTCTTAGAGAAAATGATTACCCGAAAAGTGAGTGTGCGTGGAGTGGGAGAGGTGGACGGAGGTGGGAAGGGAGGGAGGGAAGGAGGACGTTAAACGGAAATTACAGATGGTTTATAAATGGACACAAGCTGGTGTGTAACATGCATTTTTTAACATTTACATAAGCAATCTATGCATGTAAACCGATACATATAAGTGAACAGAGATAAATGCATTATATATATGCGATAGAGATACACAAACATACACATCACACGTATCGAAGTGTGTATGTATTACATATCGTCTATGGTTTTCACGAAAATCTGCTAAGGGTAAAGATGAAAAAGAGAAGAAAAGAATACAGCAAAAGAGACAAAACGCTAACCAACGAACGGTGATGAATCACGCGAAGCCTGCAGCCCCGAAGCGCTCACAACTGAAATTTCAACAATCACTACGCATTCATAACATCTCTCCATTCATCCATCAATATTCGCGTCATGCCTTTTCAATGCAAACATCCATTTGCCTATTTCAAACAGGTAAACGTGCCTCAAGCCTAATTATTTACGTAACACTTCAACAGCAAAAAGATCACTAAATGCAAAACAATTTCGACACTAAATGAAATTATTCGGACACCAAATTGGGTGACAAGTAGGTTGACTATCGGTGGAGACACCAACTGATAAAACCCTCACTCTTTTTGCTTACTTTCTTTCATATGTCCATGATAAGCTCTAAGTTAAAGAACTAACGCATGACAAAGGTGAGGATATAACAATTTCTCACCATCCGGTTTTAGTGCGTATGTTCCTCGCAGTTCTACATTCATTTTGCGAGATTCTCCACAACTCAGACTCAAACATTTCTTTAGGAAAAGGCGTTTGAACCTGAACGGTATTAACAGTAATCAATAATAACGTACCATCTCCAGCTTCAGCAGCAGGAGGTGCAGTGTCGAGTGATTGCGACAACTCCATTTCACCAGCGGGCAAGAAGACTGCCTCCGAATTCGTTCCTCTGAAACATTCCGAATTATGAAACACTAAAAACGCTTCATCAGCAAATAAACGTGTTAAGCTAAACGCGCAACCAAACGAGGTTCGGTATTAACTTTTATGCTCTGTGTATTGCTCAACGCAGCAACGCTCTACAGGTCAGGTCCCCACTTTTCTGCTATCCAGAACAACCTGCATCTTCCTTTTTAGTGCACATTTGGCCAAACCCATTCAGCGAATATTCGGCAACGAAAATCTGCGAACGCAACTGAACTTCATTGTGAAGCCGAGCTGATTTTCACTTATGCGTTTCATGCCCGCAGATCGAATAAAAAGACAAGGATATATAACTGACGCCACTCCAATATCGCTGCCATCTGCGTGCGACTCAAGCTGTTTCGACAGCTGCTTCTGTGAAGAGTTCGATTCCAGTCGAGATCCCGTTGCCTGTTGTAATTCTAGGTGATCGTTTGCATCACGGACTTCACCCAGATCATGCGATTGTACTCTTCGACCACCACCTACAAACTTGCAGAACATGCTCTAATAAACTTACATCACACAGTCTGACCATCAACGAAATTTCGAAGAATCCTACAAAACCACCTTCTGTTTCCGTGATCGAGCCATTTTAATTGCTATGAAAGAAAAGTAAAACGGGGAAATCGCACTTTGTGATGATCATTGGTGACATGCTATCGAGGTATTAAAATAATAAAGTTTGCTCCGCACCAAACTATATTTATTGGAATATCGCTACGAAACCACAATTATAGTCCTATCGACGAATCCCATACAACTCCGAGAAAACAACACGAAGGTTCACTTAAACACACATATACTGTCATATGCCGACTGGCAGCTATCACAGACTCGCGATCGCCACAAAACAGCCATCAAAACTAGCTTTTGACCTGCGAAGCAACAGAAAACCATCACAATCTGGGAGGAAAAAACTATGGGGACAGAAGCTTTAGTCTCCCAGTGGAAAATAACGAATCCCAAAAATGAGCAACTTAACAGCATGAAAAATGACTAGGTGGAATAAATCCAGCAAAGATGAACAACACATCCCATACTCTCCACCTCACGTCCACATTGACATCATTCACAGCAATCTCTCAATTCCATTCTACGATCATGAAAAGCTGCTAAATAATGAGCAAAGAATGCTGACACCCTTATTTATTCCCACATTCCGCATTTACTTTTTTTAATCTTAAAAACGAAACTGATATGAAAGAAAAGGAAGAAAAGCAGAAAGGCTGGTTGAACAGACAATAGTTCCTATTCAAAGACAAAAGATCAGAACCCTTTTACTAATGAACAACAAAACATCAGCGCTTACGATCATCATTTTCGCGTTCAGCTCTATTCGGCTCATCGAGACTTGTATCGGCATCCTCATCAGCCCTCGGCACCCTACCGACTCCTTCATCTGCCTCATCCATCGATTGATCGGCGGGAGAGTGGGAATAATCAACAGCTCTATCCCCTTCTCCTTCCTCGTCGTCATCTTCTATGAGAATAATATCCTCGTCGTCCTCCTCCTCAACATTCCTCTAAAATCCTCACTCAGTGGAACTTTATCGAGGCCCATCCCCCCTTTCCCTCCTCCACACTCCTTATTATAATTTCGTAAATGACTCATCGGTATCCGATGGGCAGGAGACGGGCCTAGGTCCTCACTTTCGTGCTACCTCATAACTTCAGCTAAACGGAAGTGGCAGCGATATGAAGAAATATTTATTGGTAATGAACGCGTTGTCGATTCAGCTAAAATAAATGAACCTAACAAATATGCTCAGAAAACAGTGCCTGAAAAAGATTTCTCTCCCTATTATATCCTCTGTTTCTGGAAATGCCATCGATGAGGCGACCATCACTACAATCACCGACACTCGAGCCTAATCGACTTCACGGCGTCATTTAAGTAGGCAAAATCGATCAGCCTTCACTAAGCTTGATCTTTGATCTTCACTAAGCTTCACACACACTTACGTTCACATTCTCAAATCTTGAGCCGAGGGTTTACAAATATAAATTAATCCTCAAACATTAAGAAGCAAAGTTTTCAATAAAGAAGTAAATTGAAAAATTCAATAAAGAAGCAAAATTTTTTGAGCCTCTTCCCTCAGTGCATAAAAGGCAAGAAGTCCGGTCACTTACCCGCTGAGCAACGTTGCGCATAGGTGGAACTGCAATGTTACGTGCGTGCACTCGACCAACGAAATGTTGTTGCGACTCGGAGATTTCCTCTTCGTCTTCCTCGTCGAAATCATCTTCCCCTTCGTCGTACTCCTCCTCTTCCTCTTCCATTTCATCTTCGTATTCCTCCTCATCCTTCAATTTCACTGCCTTTGGTATATTTCGTAAAACAAAAAAATTCACACCCTATTTCGTTCACTGCCGCATTCAGAGGACTTTCGAGTTGACGTCGACGTCTCCTGACACACTGTCCGCAAACGTCTACAGCAAGAACAAGACAGTAGAACAAGAACTGGGGTGAACAGGGAACGCCTTAGATCATTAGAATCATAATATTCACGGTATCAGTCTAGATTCACAGTAAATAGCTTCATCTCAACCCCCTCGGCCCTTGGCATAATAGATCCCATCGCATCAAAGACCTGAACTTATAGGCTTCATGCACAGGAAATAATCACCCCAACATCAGGACTCATGAAAAAAAATGACTAGAAAGTTCCTAACTTACAATTTTACAGTAGTCGTACAAATGTGATGGGAATCTCTACTTTTCTTCACCTCACGCGACCATCTCCAGGTTTTCTTCAATCAGGTTAGCCCCCGAGCATCCAGTAATAACTTTACACCATGGAAGAGATGCAAATGTGTATCCTTTCCTCTCTCCCCCCCCCCCCTCCTCCTCCCCTTCCTTTCCCTGTGTATCCCACACCCAAGCCGCTAGGCGGAACAATATTATCCAAGATCGAATACCTATGAAACTTCCCTGAAAATTCTCGAGAACTACAGAATAGACAAGAATACTTACATCCTCTCCAAGCGTCTCATCAAGATCATCGCCTTGCTCCTCGTCGATTAAAACTTCCTCATCGCCTGCCTCTCCCTCCATATCATCTTGCAATTCCTCTTCCTCTTCACCATCACCACGCTGTTCTGCGCCACCATCCTCCATCACCTCTCCAGTCTAGAAGGTAGAAACATTTGCAGTAAAACCAAACACTCAACTCAATCAGTACCTCCGATGTGCAACTGATAAAATATCAAACGCAAAATCACCTCAATGATGTCAAGGAAATTGGCACAATATGGGCATTTCAGTTCAAATCCACCAGACGACCCGATTGTGCAGATACACAAAAGCACCGATAAAACGCTTCATAATACGTTTACGATCGGAATACAATTCACCGACACTACAAGCTATCAATATAGTCAGAACTGTGACAATTCCAAATAAATGAATAAATTGCATCACCATCGTCACAAGAATGAATAAATTGCAGAACATTCCCATTACTGCAGCACTACTTCGCCCGACCGGCGTTAGGATATGACCACAAAATGATCTCTATCCCTCGCGTTCTGGGCAATAAGCACAGGTGAACTCTTACGACATCCCAAGACCACCCCATTTATCTCCTCTCCAACACTTCCGATCCACTTTCCAACAAATAAACTCACAAAGCTGCCTTATATCCAACAGTACCCTCCATCACCATCATCACAATAACAAAACCTAAATGTAACATACTACAGTACTCTGAGAAAAGAACGCTGACTCTGCTGGTCTTTTCAGGCGGAAATCATTGTCAAACATCTATTTTTCCCCAAACAGATATTCCTCCTCTCTAATACCGACAGCCCACAGCTACTTCAACAAAATCTCGGTCGTTGTGATGCAAGCTATCTTCAGACAACATCACCTGAAGCTAGTTCGGCGCAACGACATCGTCGAACACATTCAACGGCGCCATCTAAGCTAAACACTCCGCCTAGAAAATTCCTGCTCCGACATCGCCGATTTCGCTAGCTCTATAACGTCAACACATTGTTTACGCCCAATAAAATGTGCTTTGACGGAAGATAATTTGGAAAAGCAACCTCGCTGGCGACATGTTCGGCAGTATCCGCGTCTTCAGCCAGGAAATCCTCTCCGACGCCTTCGTCTTCGGGATTTGTGGTCGTCTCAACTGAAAGCAATCATACTTAATTCAATCTTAATAATAACAACCCGTTCTACCATCAATACCTGCTTGCCCATTCCTCCGAGCTTCCAAAACGTAGGAGTGCATAAAAACCAAACAAACTTGGCAGCGAATATATAAACAGCTAAAAATGAGATCCGGAGACAGAAATGACTATAAAAATTCGTTTCAACTGAGGAAATTCCACCCAACATTACTTCCGTCTGGAATTAACACAGAGCAGATTCCCAGAGAGGAGAACAACATGGAGACTTATCCTCACAAAGTTAGTAAATAATGGGCTTCACCATTTAACAAAGTGCTAAACTTAGACAACACCTTCCGTCCTGGAGAAAAACAACGTTCGATTCACCTCTTCGCGACAAATTTCCAATGCTATAAAAGACTTACTCTCGACATGTGCCAAAGTTCCCCAACTTTTCGGGGACACTGCGATATTTCCATCAAATTCGACCACGGTAGACAGAATAAAAATTATTACAATACTGTAAACCTGATCGAATTTGATATTTGTGAGCCACGAATTCATTGGGTGCTAGGGAAGTAGAAAAAAACATTCCCACCACAGTGACAATGTTCAAAACAACCTATCATGTCATGCAGCCTGAAAGAATGACTTCAAAAAGTGATACATAGCGGGAGAGGCGGCAAAGCTACTGCTCTGATAGCGTTCGCTATTCACAGCTACGCGCAAGCAAACTAACATGAAAACACGCATATTCACATAGATGCATTTCCCGAAACTCTAAGAAGTTCTACTTAAAATTAGCGAATGGGAATACACCTGCACATGATCGCATCGACTAATTATTTATTCTGAGCGTCACTCCTCTTTAGTTCATAAAACGAACCACTTTCTTGCTGTTCCTGCTCGGCTTCGTCATCGTCCACACTGGCCAGTTTCTCATGAGCAAGCACCGCATCGCTACTCGACTGCACAAATCGACCACTTGTTGACACCTTAAGTAGAAAACCATAACACTTAAGCAATTTACTACGAACTTCGAACTCCATCCTCGGTAAATGAGCTAGGTATGAAGCTTTACGACTCCAGTATCAAGGAATTTGATGATGAGATCCACCATGCAGTGGACAATAATAGCGATGATATGATGAAACCTATCAACTGAAATATCCACTGCTTCTAGAGTATCTTCTTGTCCACAACGGCCGGCAACACTGATCAACCCTGACCGCAAACCCTAATACTACTTCAGTGAACAATAGAAATCGTTTACGGCAACACCAACACTCCTCCTCCCCCTGTTTCCACGACAAGGAGCAACTGAATTACCTGTTCTGTCGGGCTGGCTCGCTGTCGCTTAATAGGATCTTGTATCTCCGATCCCGTCTCCATCGACGACGACTGATCACTAGAATCATTCCAACTGTAATTCGGTAAATAACATCGGCAAATTAATCCACCAAGTTTTGCTAGCAAGACGAACAATCCAGACTGCCCAATAAACAAGGCCGATGGCTGGTAAAACTGAATATAAAGGACATTGGAAATTTTCTGCTTTCTCATAATATGAACTAAGAAACTGCCATTCTGAAAAGCGCATCTGACCGATAAATGGAAGGGGGGAATTTTAGGCATAAACATTAACGAAGGCTCTGTGTAAAGCAAAACAGTTAAGGTTAACTTTTAGGTATTAAAGGCGATCTAAGAGAACAATTTTTTGGTTCAAAAAAAGGCTGTCACCTTGGTGTAAATGGTCTCTTCTTAGCCGAAGAAGCAATGCTGCTAAGCGATACGGACGATGTAGGAGGTATGGATGGATTGCCCGACGAGTGAGCAACTCCGCTACTGCTGATGACATTTGTTCCGTCGCCGCTCCCCGATATCACTGCAACTTCGACTGCTTGCTCTTAAAACAACCAATAAATAGCACTTCGAACTATTCAATACTGTGCTCAAATCCATTAAAAATGGTCAAAATATCTGACAATTAATTAATCACAATTGAATCGCCAATGCATCACGTCGCTCACTGACAGCCGTCTGCAAAACTAGCTCTGCGATTGTCCCTCAATGATAATAGCGACATCCCTCTGCGACTGTCCCCTTTGCTATGAAGTGATGGATTTGCTTCTACAAGTTGCACAGCTGAACAAACCAACCGTTCTGCTGCGCCGGCTTGTGCTGCTGCAGAGCTCCAACTGAAGTTGAAATGGACGGTGGAGCACTCGATTGACTTACTGCATTACTCTGAAAGAAAAACGACCCACATGACGAAGGCAATATTCAATACCTCCCAGTTTCTCAGAATGAAAAGCAGAAAATTTACTTTTGATAATATTGTGACTTTCAGGTTTCTTATTCTACAACAAACGATTAATGCAACAAAGTACGAAGTAGCAGTAAAACATTGAAAACTCTGACCGGCAAACTGACCTAACACTATTGCTTTCAGCATCCATCAGGAATCTCTCAAGACGATTTGGAATATACTGCTCAAAGGTAGTTGATTTAGACTTGCTAAAGGCTTCCGAAAAATTATATTAATTGCCCGACCACCTGGAATCACGCAATAAAGACTGAGGTGAAACCTCTTGATAAAACTTGAGAAATATTAGCAGCTAACTGAGTAGAAACATCAATTTGCTGAACCAAGATATGACAGCCTTTAACATACAACCAAGTAATGAATGTGGCTGCCGACAAAACAGCTACTTTAGACGTTTTCGTCTTCCCACCTCCCTCATGCATCCTTCAAGTTGCCTTTCAACACTGGAAAGTTTTTCCTCTCATCTCAAACTTGAGAAACTGTCAAGCAACGCAACGACGGAAATGAAGAAACCTGATTGGCAGCCGAAAGTCCAGCGACAGCCGTTGCGGTACCACCAAATGTCGTTTTGAACGAAGAGGATAAGCCAAACTGGAATCCTCCCGATGCCCCAAATCCTGCCTTCGCTGAAGACGAAGCTGCTAGTGGCTGAATGATTGCATCAGCGATAGGTGCTGAACCAATCGAGCCTGCGACCTTCTTCTTGGTACTACTAGTTGTTGTTAGCTGAAATTCTTTGCCAGTCATATTTACCTCTAACTAGCCGTTTAATAAGTGCATATTTTATAGACCTGTCAACCAATTCAAGTTACCTTCGTCGAATGGATGAGATAAGCTGACAAAACGATTGGTTTCTAAGATGATAATTCGTTGCCTCTGATCAAAGTGGCTTATCCCTTCCTCGAAAATATCAATTTGCTGTTGAAGACGGGAATCTCAACATATGCCTTTTCCGTTCTCTCCTAAAAGTGTGAAATCCCTCCTCTACTCACACTCGTAGCTTCCCTCTTATCCCCGCTCGTACGTCCAAACTCATATATCTTTGCCATGTCAATTTAGCTGATAGTTATATATATATCTATATAGAGTGTAAAAGCGATAACATGAACCTATCGCCAATCACAACGCCCTCTCTATTGTTCGCGTCTCCTTTATGAACGATTAGTTTACGAAATCGCTTACCCCATGATCTGTGACCAGCCGACATACTACGTTCCTATTGACCCCCTTCTGCTCGGAATAAAGATAATAGTATAGTGGACCCTAATAAGCTCGGTGGTTACCAGCGAACCCGTCACACCAACGCCCTAATAACCACTATCTTTGATTGAAGTAGCCATACTAAATCAAAGTGCTCAATTTCAGGGCGACATGAAAATGATGCAGAAAGAAACAGCGAGCAAGAATAGGAGATATCGGAAAGACGAGGAAGAAAGAAGACATGGCGATCTGAAGAGGGACTGACTGGATCAACAAACTCGCGGTTTTAAATGCATTGTCTTTAAGCGATGCTCTCAGTGCGATCTTTAAGCCCCGTTGATAGCAAACTGCACAAAACCTTCAAATATACGAATATTATGAACCCCGTCCTGCGATATTCGAGTATTTCTCCACTAACACAAAGATCGAATACTACTCAGAATCAAATCCTATGAATGAGAAAATATTTCAAAGCACAAACACTATCCTACTGCATAATCGCCTAACTATTCACACGTGTATATACTCCCCCACATCGTAGATCCATATGCAATAACGTCACTTTGCAATGACGTAGTATATACAATCGCTTGCAATAATCGTATGTTAGCACAGGAACATCTAACTGCACGTCCACTTAGACGCACATATAAAGTCAGTCGAGGCGTATCAATATTGCATTCATCCCTTCTGCAATCCGTTATTGTGAACGAATCGAGTACACATCGAATGCATTGTCACTTATCACAACTTTACTAACACTCCTGAAAGGCACTGACCTATATCAACGTAGTTGTTGTACGAAGGCCTAACCACTGCGCCATTCCTTTTGCCTAACGTCTGTCCGAAATATCACGTTCTTCCGTAACAAATATGACTTAAAAGGCATCACATTCGATGTAAGCTGTTGTCAATATCCAGCATTGGGGTCATCCGGAAATAATCACCGAAAAGTGCCATCCGGGAAGGATGAACCGGAACATGCTCCGCTCCGCAAGCGTCCAAGAAAAAGGAAACACTTGGACGAAGGAGCGAGGATAAAATGTTTCCTGCTGTTTTATTTCACCTCACTCAAATTTCTCGTTCAAACAACAGGTGAAAATGCAAAACAATGAGACTGCGAAAGCAATGAAAGCTCAGTTTACTTGGCAGCAGCTTACAGCGCCACCGCATGCCTGTTATATGCTCATCTTTAATACAACCAAGAATACATGCAACGTCGGCAAGCCGAAACACACCTGCTCGCTTGTCGTCGAGACAGATGCGCCCCCTTTCCCACTCGTAATTTCAATCTTAGCAGCTGCAATAAAGGGCGAAGTTATTGGCGAAGCAGGAATGGACGCAGCACTCCTCGACGAAGCTGGGAACGAAAACTGCGCCACCGTCGCTGGACCTGCTGCAACAGACGCCGCATCTGCCGACAGGATTCCGGTCGTCGCTACTGCACCTGTACAATGTCCCCTGTTAGCACCAGGGATACAAAACACCCTTTCCCTGAGGTAACTGGTCATTTCTTCCATTACAGAGCAAAATTCAGGCCTCAAAAAAGGCCCAACTGACGATATCAGATCCCTAGAGGTTAAATGAACTCGCTTTCGGAACCCTCTTGCTCAATGTTCGAAGATGCTGAGTTAACCAATCGACCTTATCAGGAAAAACATCGCTGCTCAAAGCTCTTTGTTAATGTCTACTTTAGATTCGTTCTTCTTCAAATACGCCTCCGTGTACACATTCTACAATATCAGTCCGTAAGGCTTAACGCATGGATCAGCATAGGTACCCTACCTTACCTTTACAAACGATGCAACAAGTAACAAAACTCAAGCAGAGAGATGGTCAGTCAATACTTGAGCCATTATAGAATCGCTCCAGGATGTACTAGTCGCTGCGATCCTATATTACTTTCAATCTATAACAGCATCTGTCTAGCGAATATCCCAGCCTACTGCGTCTTAAAATTTAAGCAGAGCTTTTCTCTATCGATAATCGTAAATGTCAATCAGTGACCTGTCAATGCACGAGACTGTCCCATTTAGTTCAGTTCAGCTAACTCCTCATACTGAAATTCTCCAATGATCACACATCACCGTATAATATTCCTAGCTCTAGTAAAAGCATTGCACAGAAACACACTGAACGTTTACCGATCGCAGGTGCGGTGCCAGGGAGACTGGTGGTCGTGGTCGACCCGGACATCTCTGGTGCAGGAAGCGTGCCAATTGTAACCAGAGTCGTTGATGAACTGCAACTGCATGGTACTGCTGGATGAAGTGCAAAAAAACTGTTAAACAGCCTAGTCTTATTCAGCCGATATCCCTAGCCTTCCTTCCCATCAAAATAAAACTGTTCATTAGCTGAGTGACTGGAGCTTACCTCACAGATCTGGCAACGCCAGCGCTCGTTGGTTCTAAGACTGCGGCTGCTGCACTTGATCGTTCCTTACTCTCCTCCTGAGTTTTTCCTTGCTCATCCAGCTGGTCGCGCAACTGCTTGAGCTCCGTTTCAAGCATCTTGACCTTCTGCTCGTATTCCTCAAGCTCAACTTTTTTCGCATCCACCTCTTCACGTAACTTTGCCAGTTCAGCTTCCCTTTTATTCGCCATACTCGTGATCGAGTTCAATCGGAAATGCAGCTCTTCTAAAATGTAAAAAAAAACTTGCTTAGACAATAAAATACAAAACTGAGCGATCCTGTTTTCCCACCGACCCAACTATATTATCGACGTGTCGATAGCTCGAGCAGAATGCACTTTTCTTCAGTTCAAACTTCCTAGATGGTGTGACCTGATAACGAAAGTCTTAGTGCCAGGAACACGAAGTTGTTACGTGACGTTGTAGTGCAATCGATGGTTGACAGTGTGGCATATCAGCGAGTCTGCGCAGACAAATATTTGCTGTTCAAGCGTTTCGGCGTTACAGCGGCTTAAACCAATCACCAAAAATGATGGCGTCACAACACCGATACGTTCAGCTAGTAAATGAATAACTAATTATTACCGTCCACTCCTCAAATCTCGTTACGCTTAAAAAGATGTGAACTAAAAGATCACTGCTGCTAGCAATCAAGACTTGAGACATGTGAAGTGTCTATGAAATACACGTCAAAAGCTTATGGTATCTTCGTTTTTGACGCCACCAGCCCTGTGCTTGAACTTTTCTTTTCATCAACATTCCTAAGTTTACCGCCTCACTGAATCCCATCAATTTCTTCATGGAAGTGATAGCTGCATCAGTTAAAAGTAACCAGTGCCCAAAAGTCGTAAAAAGTGTATTACTTAAAGTTACAAATCGCAGAACACATGCAACAAACGCCAACATCATTTTGCACGGGTTAAGGGGGTACTATTCTGCTTGAAACCTTTCAACCTAAAATCTTACCAATAAGGTTAATGTGTACCGCCATGACCCGTCTGCTTCTTTGACTGCCATTTGTGCAATAAACTGTGCAAACTCGTTAACCAACGTATATCAACGTTGCTTGCTTACTTGTCTAAGACAAATAAGGTTGCATACAACAAAAATTTCTCGGATCATATAACAAAAGAAAAGGGTGAGAATCTCTGCCGTTACATCCACTGCAATTATCAAGGTTTCCTCATATTCCTTCTCAAAAGAGGAAACTCCACAACATCACCTTTCATTGTTCATTCCTGACAAGAAACCACCTCTAATCGGCAATTCTTCAACAGAGCATCAGAAGTATTAAAATGAACTGAAGCCAGCAAGTAGAACACCTCCACCAACCTCAATTTGTAGCTGCGTTTACTGCCGTTTACTGCTCAATCACAAAAATATTACTGGCTCCGGCTCCCCACCATTCAACACTAAGCAAATTTCGATATTGCCCTAATTCCAACGATGCGGGCGCAGTGCTGACATTCCGAATGCTCTACTACAGAGTTGCGCGCCGCTGTCTACCTAAATGAATTCTACATTTTTCGTTTCCTTTTAATCTCATGTCTCAAAACAACAGCGTATTTAAACCTCTTCCATTTCATAGAGAGAAATAATAAATACAAACCTTTTGAGTCACTCTCTGTCTGCAACTTCTCAACCTTGGCCTCCATTTCGGTGAGCTTCACTTGACCTTCTTTGAACCGATTGGAGACTTCTTCAAGTTGTTTCGTTAATGCCTAAAAAAATCACACCTCACATATCCATATAAACACTCCAAACGCATTCATCCAACAGAAAAATAGTCCAGCAATCCAGAAATCCAACAATCCAACTTTCCAACAGTCGGCAAATCGAACAGCTAAGTGCAGTTCAGAAATGATTGATTAGACAATATTCGACAATTCAATCGTGACCAACCACGCCTAGGCAAAAAATGGCATTTTTAGCAGCTTGCCACATGCAGTTTCGATAGCATATCTCTGAAGAAAGGTTTCAACAAGCACAAAAAAGAAGACTCCTAACAAATGGCATGAAAACATTGCCTCACAGAACTTTTCCAAAATCAGATAAAGGATAAGAACGAAAAGATAACAGATACACAAAGACTCCCGAAGTGACAAGCAATAATCAAGATGAAAGGCTCGATTTGAAATATAAAAGCAAATTACATAATCGGAAAGAAGATAAGGGAAAAACCAGCAAGTAAAAAGCAGGTGAAATTTTATGAGATGCCGAATAAGTGCATAATCTGACATAAAATATGTCGCCTCAGCATACCACAGCTCACTGAACACTTTTGCTATCCTGTACATTCCTTCGTCAACAAGTATGCGCCTGCCGACTCTCATAATTTGCCAGCCATACATACACGGACATATACAGCCAATAACGTCTCCCGGCGTACCAGGTTTTCGAAAACAAAAACAGAAAACTAGACAGCAAAGACTTCTGAGAGTTTCACTGAGACTACTAAAAAACACGAGCAATTATGGCTTATCAGGCTAACCTGAGAGACGACCCTGAGACTTATGGCTCTATACAGCTGGATGTTATAAAAGAATTCAAACACATCTATAATTTATGTACGTTACCCTATATACTGTCAGTGCGAAGCAGAAAAGAAGGTAGCACGATTTACATCAGAATCATGCAATCCGGACTGAACGAAAACATAAACAATCTTCTACCTTATTTTGTTGACTGAGCGCTTCGATTTGTTTCATCTGTGTCTGTATGAGGGCGGTCGCTTTATTTTGCGCTGCTGTACTCGTTGCCTGCTGTTCCACCGGCCAACCAGTTCGGGTTGCCGACAACTTCTACAACACCTTTTGATGGCGACACAGCGATCACAATAAATGCGTTTATTAAATTCAGCTGACGTTGTAGCCGTACTTAATTTTGCAGGCATTTTCTTTTGCAAATAAAAACAAAGACATAAACAATCAATTCAACCTGTAGTCTATATGTTGGCCATCTCACTCCCAACTTTCCAGGTGAGAAAACTCCCTCATTTAGCTTAACGTTAATCTACATTAGCCCAACAGGGTGAACGTGCTGGCCAGGAAATACAAAATTTGAGCAAACAAGGCAATAACTGACGAGTGCGCCAAATACGGGATGTAACATGGAAAACAAATGGCCAGAATGACGACTACGGGCATCACACATTTTATATAAACAACAGAAAGTTGAAAGTCGGTAATAAAGAAGAACCTGCTTATACTGGTCGAGCTCATTCTGTGCGGCTTGCAATTGCTGCGTTAGCTTGTTGACCTCCTCCTTGCTGCTCTCGTCCGCGGGCGTCGCCGCAACTGATGCCTGCTTTGCTGCCAGTTGCTCCTTCAATTCAGCTTGCTCCTTCTCGAGATTTTGCGACTTCATACGATATTGACGAGCAAGAGCACGTGCCTGTTCGAATTTGCCGTGCATATCATTTCTCTGTTTTGTCATCCCCTGTAGCTGATTCTTCAGCGACTCTATCGTTTGACTGCAAATTGTATCATCAGCACAAACCTCATGGCATTCACCGTAAACGCCCTAAGGTTTCACCATCACATACTGGCAATGACCTACCGCAGTGCTTCCATTACAGAAATAGTACGCCGTTGAGTAAATATTGTATAGCACCTAACCAACAAAAAATAGCCGCCATAAGGCTTCCCTGTGAGCGCATTTCACTGTACACTTTTCATAGGCCGTTACCTTGAAAGAAAGGAAGGAAAACTCAGCTTCTTTGGTAAGAAGAAATGAATGTACAAAAAAGCTACAAGAATACCCGGAAGACGTCGACGCATCGGAGCTTTCAACAAGTTTCGCCACTTCTTGCTTGGCGTTGTCCCTTTCGCTCGTCATCGCTTGCAGCTTCCGTTTCAAGTTCTCCACCTCACTCCTGAAACCAATTAAAAAGACTCAAAACCGCTCTGAATTGTATTCGAAATATTCACTGCTCCTTAGAATCGGTCAATTCCATCCTTCCTGTATGCAATTCTTCCAATTCCATCGAATAAACCAGCTGATGTATTTAAGAAAAATGGTGAAATAAAGCCACACGTGCCTTTCATAACGCGTGAGCAGCCAGGAAAATTCACAACTACAAATTAACTTCTGAGCTGTACCTAGCCGACAGAATAACACATCCTTCTTAAATTGTCATAAACACTTATGTGCGAGAGCTTGATTCTCCAAACGCCATACAGGTACACCACCGCGGAATTCCAAGGGAATTTCTGATTGCCTTCACTCTCCCGCAATTAACATGAAATTCCGAGCCGACATTTTAATGTTAAAATATTTGCATTCTGACATTTAAAAGCCAAAATATTTGTATTCTGATATAGCAGTAAATAATAAAGTTGACTCCAAGAAGTAGAAAATAGCTCCACAAGAAAGAACCGTGTGACAATTTCTTCTACAACATAATTAACACACTAACGTTAAATTAAGCACTCTTTCTGGACCACATTTGCCCAGTGCAGACATCGCCTGTGCATGACGTCCCTTCCATGACTCCATCTATAAGAAGATACCGTCCTCTCCAATACCATTAAAACATATGAATGTATCAAATAACCTTCATTGCTTTTTAGTTAATAGTAAATTAAGACATCTTTTAGACGATTCCGCTCACAAGCACATCTAAGCGAGCGCAACATCACCGAATCGCTCTCAACCACTCTTACAATGCAATGTCATTAACAAAAGCGTCGCCATCAATCACTATAACAATGAACAAAAATTTTAAAACGAGAAATTAAACAACTTTGAGGCTCTGCTGAACGATACAACAAAACTACTAGCTAAGTTCTTGTGTGAAAATGGCTTTCCATAGCGGTCTTGGTACCGTTGGTCAATAAATGAAAGGGCCAAGCCGAACATATAACTCATTTATTTGCATTTCCGTTCACATCATTCTTAGAATTGTTGCATTTCGGCATCGATAGAGCGGCACTTAAATAAAACCTATAAACTCTCATCCAGAAAAATGTTCAGCCACTGAGCACACTTCACGGAAAATGTTTTTAAAAACCATATAAAAAGCGCAATTCTTTTCGAACAAAATGCACCTCTTTGCGAGCATTTTGTAGATCCGTCATTGCATTTTGAAGTTTACTCGTCTCGGCCACTTTCTCGGCTTCCAGAGATGCCAGACGCAGTTTCAATCCATTCATCTACAAAAGAGATCTCTTACTTCTCACAAAATTTGGTAAGAACCATAATGAAGCACCCAGTTCTAATTTTTCAGAATATTCGAAAACAAACTTCGCAATCACAAAACGCCCCTCTCCTTCTATTGTCCACTATAAAGGAAAGCAATCCTATCTTTGCCTTCAAGTCTGACGCAACCAAAATCGAACCATCTTAGTGAGCTGATCGTTCGCAGCTGACTGCTTCCCAATCTGCGATTTCAGTTCGTCATTCTCCTTTTGTACTCCTTGTAAGAGCGTCAATCGAGATACCATTTCACTTTTTTCGGCGATTATCCGCACACTTTCCTGAAGAATACTAAATTATACCTCAACGCTTCAATGAATTCCCGACGAACAAGTAGATGAAATCAAAACAGATAGAATATCAGCTTAACATCCTATCAAAGCGCCCAATCTCCCGATGAAGGAAAACAGCTTCATAAGAGACCTCAAAAGTACGTAATGAGTATCCATGATATGTCCCTCCACTTCAAATAAATTAACGCGCAACAGTCAATAAAACCTAATTAATTCCAATTCAGTCAAAAAAGCACAGCTTATATTCACTTGCAAGCAAGCATCACTGTCAGACAAAAGCGATGAGAACAATCGGAACGGATGCATCACCTCAGCATTGCTGCGTAGCTTATTGACTTCCTCTTCGAGCTTCGCGCTACGTTCTTCAACAGCAGCCTGCTGCGCCTGCAGACGTTTCCACTGCAATTCGGCGTTCATCGTGCGTTCGGCTTCCTAAAATTCACTCCGCTTAAAGGAGCAGTTTACAAAGAAGGGAAAATTAGCATTGATGGTCAGTGGGTCCTTTCGAGATATATCATCAAAACAATACGAATGACAGTCCTCTATCGAACTTTCCAGACACCTTTCACAAAATTCGTAAAAGAGCCTGAAGTTCGAAACAGAGCTTGCCGAATTCACCACCTTCATATGGCTACTGACAATAACCCGCAGACGACAACCGGTGTATCCGATCCGATCTACTCTCAGCTTTCCAAGACTTTTTCCTCGAATTTACCCGCCATCCTGACAAAAAATTAAAGGAATGAAAGACGCACAGAGTCACTAAACAACTAAACTGGCCGTCGACTTCAGTTGGTTTTCCAGTCTTTACATTGTAAATGATTAAACATTTGTTATACCAACTGAAAAAAAAACATCTGACCTAACAATGATTCAACATTTCACTGCACTTCAGAAAGAAAACTAATCAACTCATTGTAAAAAATAATAAATATGAAACTGAAAAGTACAAGTGAACAGCTGAAAAAATAAGGAGCGCACATAGGCAACGCAGAATCCATCTCCAGCCAAAATGCCCTCCTCAAAAATTTCCACCAAAACCACTCTCAACGCTCCTTGTCTCGCACATTAACTCTGCTACCTATAGGGCAGAAATGAACTCAACATAACACTCTTCACAATCCAACCACATAATCTTTCATTCTTTCCATATGTACACAACCAACAACGGTTGCTTTCAAATATTTTCAATATTATGTGGAAAATTTACGTTTTCAAAATACCTTTTCATGTTCCAGTTGCAGGTACTTGATAACGTCATAAAGGGCACTTGCCGATCTCGGAGGTGCACCGCCGGATGTTCCCAACTCGGGATCATTCGCTCGTTCCAAGAATGCTACACGTTCAGAGAGCTAAACTGACGTCGCATCTCCAGCGATCATAACAGACATATTTCAACGACAACACAATTTGTTTAGCCACCCCTTCCTTTTCATCAGCAGCATCACAAACTTTTCTTTTGAGGCCGCATCGCCAACTTCTCCTAAGTCAGTTCATTTTAATGCCGAACCACACTCTGGCCCACAACGAAAAGCAGCCACCAATGAACTTGTTTCCTTTCCAAAACTTTACTGCAGATTTTTTTTTTTTCATATACAAATTTTCGTATAAACTTATTTCTGACGAGCAAATTTCCTTTCATAACACAATGATGGCAAGCAGTCATGAAGCACAAAGCACACGTTCATAGACAATTTGCAATTTACGGTCACTCATCTTCGCGAAAACGAGCCACCTCTACGCTCAGATCTATTTAAATAACCTTCTGCCAACCTGAGTAGTTACAAACAAACGAGTAGATCATACCTTCATCAGCTGATCGTTAAGCATCCCTATCTTCTGCACATGTTGTTTGTTTAGTTCACGAGTCTCGTTTACTTCCTCCTCCAGCTTTCTTTTTTCAACACGCAGAACTGCCTGAACAAGTTGAATACCACGACGGCAACGACGATACAACCACAACCCACGCAGCAGATCAGGGTTATCGACCTTGATATGGCTAATCGACTGGAAAAAATCCCTCCTAGCATTGAAGAACTTGGGAGAGTAAATTCTGTACAGCCTACGACCATTACCTTAAGATAGAATTCTTGCAGGCAGTACGGATGTGCGCGTACGCCGCGATTGTTCCCCACTGTTCCCTAGAGTCTACACTGAGTAAATGAAAACGTGACAGGCTGGATATGCTTTAGAGTTTCAGAGTTTGACAGGTCGTACAAGCCCTATTTCACTGCAATAACAATACTGTTGCTGGATCTGTGCACACTGAGCGCTTTTTACTTAACACATAATTTAACAAATAGTTCAATCAATCATGAAGCAAATCAAATGTTTCAAACAAACAAATAAATAAAATGAACTCCTCGATGTCGAAAACGACAGACACTATTAAGGTAAAATCAGCCTTTGGCAAAAATCCACCACAACCAATACCGAGGCCATCTAGGGTCGACGGAAAACCCATTTCCCACGGAATCGAAAATTGTGAACATCTGGGGGACCAGGAAGAGTAAAAGAGAAACAGCAGCTGTCAGCACGAACCGAATCCTTCCCAAACCTCCAGTTATTTCAGGTGTGAAACTTTCACCATCCTCCCTCGGGCAGCGAATTGGTCCATCAATCGAATTCATGAGAAACTGTTATGAAAGCATCAATGAGGCTAACAATTTCGGCGGCAGACGCCTTGCGAGCCTCCTCAAGCTGCATTTCCGTCTGCGTTCTCGCATTCTCGGCAATCGACAGCCTATTCTGAGCGACCATCGCCTCATCTTGTAGCTTGCTTATGTTCTGCTTTAGTTTACTTTGCTCCTCTTCTAACTGAAATAACCGTCGTTAAATCTGTCATTTCTCTTTCCGTATCATATCTCAGCTCGTAGCAACCTCATCCTATCTCATACCATGTGAGAGTGATTTAGCAGACATCAACCCCAAACCGCATTCGCAACTAAGTCAACGATCAATTCTGAATGATGGATGGACGATCAAGTAATTGAAACTTAAGTGGAAATGCAGATACGCATTACTCAACACTGCGGCAAGCCCGAATCTGTGCACGAACGGCAACGTAGAATATTTCCGCTAATCGATCATACACGTAAATTTCTTGCAAAACATCTCGCAGCTCGATCCGCTAACGACTGGGATCGAAGTGCTCTAATAACGCCTTCCGGACAAAGAGTGACGTGGACGCTGATAAGGTTAACCAATCTATGGCATAACATACATTCAGTAATCTTCAATTTAACATCAATACTCAACTCTTCCCTCGAGATAAAACTATTTCAGAGAAAGATACATACGCACAACATTGCTCCACCATAATACGATATGAGAAAGAAACTTACAAAGACATTACAAAGAAGAAATTCAACAAAGCTTGCAACGTGTTTTTTGGTCCACTTGCTCATACTGTTCTTTTAATTGCTGAGATTTTAGTGGCATCATTTCTTCCATCAATACTTCCAAATTAAGGGTTAGATTCTCACTTACAATCGGCTTCGCGTGGGTCTCTGCCAGCATGAAAGTGCTGAAGGTTAATTCTCAGAATAGTGCTGAGCATTCATCAAAGGGAAATACAACTCAAGATTCAAATCGGCCAATGATAAGCCGTGATTATTTGATTTATTTAACTGCTGAATAGATTTTCTGAACAAAAATCTCACTGAACCAAAAATTTCAATAATCAGAAGACTAGAGGGGGATGGGGTATAAAGAAATGGGGGGAAACGATAAAGAATAAAATTTATCTCTAATCTCATTCCACGAATATTTTGATGCATTAAACTCCTATAAGCAAAGCAACAAAGACAGCGTAAACGGTTCGAATAGAACACCAAAGAACAAACCATTTTATTCTGCGCTGTCAACTGGGCGATCTGCTCGCTCAATTCACTAATACGCGCCTCGGCATTAGTTCGCAATGCTTCAGCGGTTGTTAGCCTTTTCTCCACTTCAGAAACTTCTTTCTGTGCACTCATCTTAAAACCACTGAGAATTCATTTATATGAGAGTCATAATGAAGTAAAGGACATGTTGAATAGAAAGAGGATAGGAGGTAGGATTTGGACACCCTACACTCCCTTCTAAAGGATACGCAACGGTCTCGTCTTCTATCTCCCTCCGTCAATCCCACAAGATACTAGCTGAAGAAACACAGAAAAAAGTGAAAAACATACGATTCCGCGGTGTAAAACCATCTCACTATTCGCCACAAAATGATTTCTTACGTATTCTGCCAAAAATTATCAAAGTCTGAACGACTTCTGGTTATTACCTATGCAATCAAGGGTACTTTCAAATAATTCATTATAATAGCAGCGATCATGAAAGCAAAGAATCATCGCGTTCCATGCAAGGGTACTTCGAAATATGCCAAATCATCTCAATTTCGTCAGAAATTTCTTTAGAAAACTCACTGAATTTCACGAAATTTTTATCCGTTGAAACGAGTGACACACTGAGGATAAAAAAGCATATTTGACCAAAGCATTGAATCACAGTTGAAAAGAGACATATATTACAGCCAACACTAGGAAACTCACTTTAAGCTGTTCGCACTTCATCGATTCCTCGGAAACTCGCTGCTCCAATTTGAATATTTCACCTCGAAGTTGAGCAACTGTCGCCGTACTGCAATAAAACTATTTTCATCATTGCTATTATCATTGTCACTGATATAAATACTACATGCTATTATCACCACTATCGCTGATAATGGTGATAGTACCAGTTGTCGGTGCTACACTACCGACAACTGGTACTATTCTACAGCGCGATTCAATACTGAAATGGTGTAAATGAATTCCCTCTGGATAAGATGCGGGTGTCCTTCAGATATAATGCTGTTTGTTTTACATAACAAAGCTGTGGACACGGAAGAAATTAACTGAAAACGAGAAAATCAAGTAAGCACTGCGATAGATGAGAAGCAAAGTACCTCTCGTTGAGTTGCTGATTCGCCACCTCCAACATCGATTGCAAACTTCGACGCTCGGCAGCACTTGACTGAAACAGATTTTTCTCATAACCTTTACTATTCTAAGTGTCGGTGGAGGACTTCTTTTTGGACTTTAGGCAAACAAGCTGAACTATCCCATCTATATCTATGGAACCTCCACGAGATGGAACGAGATGCAATCTAGATGACATTCTTTATACGCGAACAAGCTCTAGCACGAATCCGACTAAGGGTTAGTTACATGTGGACGCCGGATCGACATCCAACTTTTGATTAAAGGATCTGTCAAACCTGCCGCTATCGCTTGAGTGGTCCATGAAATTAAGCGGAATGGGACTCGTTCTCGGAAAGAAAAGACGCAGGTAACGAAAGTGACAGTTCTTGCTTTTGTTCGAACGAGTGAACCATAACAAAGAGGGATATCAATTCATCTGCTCGAAGTCTTTAATTTAATTTTAAAAAACTGAAGCACAACTGCGCTGTGATGCCTGGATGGAAGAGATCTGCAGTGGGACAAAAATAGTGTCCTCTTGCCCACTAATTAACTTTAACAAGCGGCATTAAACCAAAACTCACTTAGGTGCATTATCACCTCTACAGCTTTTCTCACCAATTGTAGAGCTCAAGACCTGAAGGTACATCCGCCAACCTGTAGCGCTATGAGAGAATCAAGAGAATTGAAATAAGTGACACGCGTCGATGACAGAAAGCCTGATGCGCGCTCCATTTAATGCAGTCCACTCAGAGCATATCAAAGATTATTTCTCAAACGATACAGCCTTAGCATGTATAACTGCTCCCACTCCCCTAATATGAACGAAAAAACTCGAGTAACTCTGATAATATCAACGTCAGTAAATTCCCCGCTGGTCGCTGCATATCCCTAAATGTTAGAAAAAACATTTTTTAACAATAAAAGAAGTTTCTAAAGAAAATATTTCAGACTGCTCAATGAAAACAGCCCTCTGCAAAAATAGAAAGGCCAAATTTTTGGCTAAAAATGCTCCGTACTATTGAATCCCCCTCCTCCCCACAAAGATATTAGTTTCGAGACGAAATGTCTTATAAAGGTACCTCTCCACACTGATATGGGATTAGTGCCATTTTATAAAACTTCGACATAAGCAATGAAACTCAAAACCTAAAAATCACCATCAAACTTTTTATACAATAAAAGACTATCCGCTTTCTGCCAATGCGGAATTGAAAACCAAAGATAGAAAGAAAACTTACAGCGCTCTGCTCGACGAGTGAACTTTCGAGATTCCCACTCACTTTCGAGAAATTTTCCAATTCACTTTCACGAATAGCCAACTTCTTTTCACATGCTAAATTTGCGAATACACCCAAATGTTCTTCCAAAATAATAATCACATTGCTAAGCATCACAAAAAGCAACAAGATTCTTCAATGCTTCTCCAATAATTCAACGTTCGCTTAGCACTTGAAAATCACTTCAGTCGTTAAGCTCAAAAGATGTGAAGTTAAAAAAAACGTGAGGAATGATGCAGGCATGAAATTATGCAAGTTCAAATCAGATATGAAAGTTGCTCCTAGCACCAAAGAATCACTAACGCTAATAATCTGTTTACAAACTAATTAACGAATAATTAATTAGCAATAAATAAATTATAAATAAACACCCCTCTGAACGTGAGACTGTTTAGGAATGTGAACGGCACATATGTGATGGGTGATGGTTTTTCCGCTAAAAATAGCATCTCATCTGTTGACGGAAATGGTCCACAGGTACGCATTCCTCTTCCGCCAAAAAAAATTTCTCGATAAAGATGTTTATCATCACTGATAACCAATTAACTCAACAAGAAAAAGAACACTTTTGCATAGAAAAAAGATTGCTCCACTCCCTTTAGGATAGTAAGAAGGATGTGATTTCAACTTAAAATCTAATAATCGAGCCGTTCACAATAGAAGAAAACGACCAAACATCCAGGGAAAACTTAACGAAAGCAAACCTTCAAGCTTCGCGGTGAAATCCTTCAACTGATTCTCCAAATAATTGTTCTTGTTGCGTAGCTGCTGCGCATCCTTCTTATATCCTTCAACTGAAGTATCTGCAAAACTGATATTCATTACTCTCTCATAATACTCTCTCAACTTGGATACTTTTTAGTGCGGATCTTTAGAACCTCAATTGGTGGATGGCTCATCTTATTCACCTATCGAAACCAGTAGCGCATCGGTACATCTTTCCTAAGGGTTCGAGAAACCTCAACTCTCCAGCGAGTGATTTGGAAACTAGAACACCCTTCTAGACGCTCGAAGAAATCAGAACGCTATAACTTATGAGCTAAAGAGAGAGTACCAATACTAAGATTCACTTAACGTTTCAATGCAAGTCGCATCATCGAAAATCAATAAGTGCAAAATTTCTGCTCCGTAGCATATTCAAACGCTTTCAATCGGGCTTTTCTAGCTCAAGAATATTTCTTCAACTCGAAGAGACTTCCAAAACCAAAATTTATGTATATGAAAGGCGATCATATAACTTCTGACTATTAACGCCAAACGAAAACAAAAGGGCAACTGAGATCAGCCAATAGAGATCAGCCAAGTTCTGACTTCACGCGAGCAAAGTCAGAAGAAAAAGCTGCATGCATCTTGCAGGATTTCAGTAAATTTCATGATCACGCGCATTCACATAAACCAGCTTCGCGAGAACTATCATAAACAGAAGCATTTCAATCCTACCGAATCTATGGAATAATTAGAACGTATGCACCACCTGGGACTTATGTACGTTTAATCTGACTTCATTTCCATAATTAGCAGTAGTGCTGCAAGATGTTTGCATTGAATGTTTTCAATTCTCAGCAAGGCCTCTATAGGCCATAAAATTCCATTCAACGGAAGTTTCGCAGGGACTGTTTTCCTAAACGAAACCTCTAGAATGCATACGTATGTGTCAACGCAGCCATAAAGATGATTAATAATGAAAAAAACTTATCAGCCATGCATGCACGGTGGAACCACTATAAACGCTCTTGGCCGCTGGCCACTCATACAAGATGCAATCAAGGCTATTGACATTTTCTAGGCAGCTAACAGCCATAAATCAAACTATACGTCTATAAGCATCGAAAATGGCTGGTCACTGAGACGGAACCATCCAGATAAACATTAATATAATATAAAAAATAGAGTATAGGATAAATGTACAATGTAAAAAGCACAAAGGCACTGTTTAAAATATAGAAGTGATGCATCAGAAATATTCCAAATTGAAAAAATCTTAGAACCCCATGAATCCCCATGAAATCCCCATGAAATCTTTCCATCTACACGTACCACCTTTTTCCCTCCGCATACCTATTTCAAAGCATCGAATTTACTGAAAGCTTCCCATATATATTCCAATCTGAGCCTTGACTGAAATATTTTCCTTTAATGCCTACATACGAGTCACGTCAACAAAGCAAAAATAAAATCTCTTTGTTGACTGGGTTCGAATCAGTACTTCGATAAAACATTAAAAACAGAGGCCTGCATAAAGAAAGACATTTCTACAATACATCTGACTATCCAATATTACCACCAATATCACTAAAAACAGTGTGCAGAACATCCTCAATGGCTCTACCGTCAAAGAATCAGGTCCTCCGCGTACATTTATCTCAAAGTCAAACGCCCCTGTCAAATTTTCCCAGCATCAAAATACCTCAACCTCTACATAGAGGTGCCAAAATATCACACACTGATCAAACGTCACTGACTTGTGTGATAACGCAGCTGTATTTTTAGAGAGCTATTCCCACAGGCTTCGAAAGAAAGTCTCTGCTTCTGATAATATCTGCCCTCGAACCTCAAATCGCACGGGATCACATTGATACCACTTCCTGGCCAAATCTCACTAAAGGCGATGTACTTGCAAATTTCACAGTCGCACTGAGGGAATTCCACCTCATTTGCTTATCCCTGAAAGCATGCTTCATCCACACACCATTCCATACACAGACCTCATTGTTGCATTCTTCTAGCAGCAATGAATTACTCACCACCCAGAGCATCAGGCGCGTTGATTTGCCGAATGAGTTCATCATATTTGGCTTGTAGCTGCGCCAACTCGTTCTCTTTCCACGATAGTCGATCCTCCGCACACTTCTTACTCGCCAATGCCTGATCCCGCTCGGTAGTCACTTTATTCGACGTCATCTTAATTGATCGTAATCATAGAAAAAATTCCCATCTCTTCATCTTCATCTTCATTCACCTCCGAGAAACGAGATGAGAGCACAGGAAAAAAGTAGAGAGATATATCTCTGTAACGTATTCTATATCAGGTAAGAAAAAAAAAACATCTGTCAGCATATAACTGCACAAAAGATCAGATGTTAACTGCAAAATAATCATTCTACCGACAAGCTTTTTTCTACTAACCTAATCCTTATGACATCAACTCGAAGAATCTCCTAAGTACCATCCTTTTTTGATATAATACAAAGCCGAAGTATTTCTTCATATGAAGAAAAGACCTTCACTCCAAACGAAACTCATTCATAAATAGAAAATTCGCTTAAATCGAAATTTTCCAAAAAACGACAGCGCATCGAAATGCGAGAAAGGAGCTCCACGAAAGCACTGTCCAATAACAATAATGGATACGAAATCCTATTTTCCGCTCTCTTTCCTCACGATAAGCAACATTACGCAATACTCATAAAGAAATAATAAATTGCTACCTTCAAATCCAGACTAATGATGCGATGTTGCTCGCTGATCTCACTTACAAACTTCCTTAGATTTTCGTTCTCACTTCTCGCGATGGTTAGCTGATCATCGAGCTGCTTCAGCTTCTCCGAATCCGAATGCTCCAATCGATTCTGAATCATTCTAGTCAACGCGATGCAGATGCACAATATATGCCAGAAAACTTTCATTCATAATTTCCAGCAGTACTCGCTCACTTTAGAAATTCTTTAATCTCACTTCCAAACACCGCAGAGATCACAAACGTTCTATTTCGGCGACAAGCCTAAACGAAGAATCGAAATATGTATCCATCCATACATACGTAAATATTCATTTATGACTATCACAGGATTATCCACAACAAAAAACAGCACACACCGTTTTCCAAGCAACTTTTCGTTCTTTTTTCTATACAGAGATTCAGTTTTTGATACAAATTACAATAAAGCGTACAAAAACAGCAAAGTCAAAGAACCTGCTGTCAAATACCAACGGACATTTTTTGCAGAAAGCTTTCAAAAATCCACATTTTCCCATTTCAGACAGCGGTGGAAAAGGAATGTCTCATCGACTCCACACAAAGACATGTTATCAGACTAGATCCATCCAGTTCCAAGTATTCCCGTATCCATTTGTAAAACAGAAAACCCGTAATAACCTACCTGCAGTTGTTGAATTGTGAGTGCCATCTTTTCGTTACTATAGCTGGATTCCCTCACAACATGTAGCTCTTGAGAAAGTCGAGCATTCGAGCTACGAAGAACGGTTGCTTCATCTCTCAACGAATTTACATCGGTCCTGAAAATGAGTGCTATTTTAGCTGTTAATCTTGCCAACTAAGACCTTAAAACATATTACTCCGCTTTCAATCGACGACCGGAACTGCCAAATGAGCCAGATAATCGGAAGTTTGCTGAGTCGAGAAAGCTAATAACTTGAGATGAAGTTCGCGTTTGCATTTACTCTGAATTCATCAGTCTGGAGAAACTGTGATACTTTGACCGATCTGCATCGAAAATACTCATACGACTAATCTTGAGTGATTACACCAAAGTCCTCAACTCTAATTCTAACTAAAATTTGTAGTATTTCAGCACTTGTAGACTTTGATTTATACTGAAATTTGCTGCGATGGATTCAGGGGTTGGAGTCTTGAACTCAACCTCAATAACGGCTTGAGCATTCACTTTGTCAATACCCTTCGATTATTGTATTCGACCTCGACAACAAGTACTGAAAAAAATAAGAGATTGAAATAAAACTACACCTTCGTATCCTCTGAAATCAAATTAAACCGGTATTAAAAAATAAAAGAAAATATGATCGTGACATTAAAACGAGGCAATTAACAGCACTCACTTGAACTTGGCCAGCTCGCCCTTGGAATTGACGAGTTCTTCTTGTGTCTTCTGAAGTCTTTCATTGAGCACCTTCATATCGGCGGCGAGTTTCGCGTTCTTCTCTTGCATATTGTTCAATGCCTGTCCATCTGCTTCACTCTATAATCTCAACAGTTATTGAATCACCCGTTATTAGGTACGCAACAAAACATTATATTGACTCAAAAAATTACGCAATCACAAACTAAGAAACAAACGATGGGAAATAAAGATGGCGTCAGTTGGCATCAATCAACAAAAGCTGCTTCAGTTCGCATGAGATGAGGAAGTGTTCCCACCCGAATTGGTGGTGGAATAAGGAAATGAGTGAGCAGAAATGACTCCGTCGGAGCACGTTGTGCAAAACACCTCTAAGAGTTCATCATGACACAAGTCCCTTTTGTGCGAGGTGATCGCAACGATACACCGTGTGTCCGAATCAGAACTCTTCAACGAGAAGTTACAGGAGCATCGCTGTTGCACACGTTAGTTAGTAATAGTATTGGACAGGACGTTACCGGTGGAAACGAGACTACTATTCTCTATTACTGCCACTTCAGGAAGTACCGCTGATAACTTCAAGGTTATCACTACTGCCACTGCCGTTAATAGCACACATGGCTTTTTCCAAAGCGGATTCCTCTCATCCTATGACTTATGAACGACTCATACGTACTTCTCGAAAAATACACCCAAAGGTGAGAATTTACAGTTCTGGAGCACTCCACAGAAGCGGTTTTCAAAAATCGAAATAAGCAAAACTTCCCAATCACTCACTTCTTTTCCCGGGCACTCTAATCGACCACCATTCCACCCATGCGTTCAACGAAGATTGGGCCCGATTCTATTATAAACGACAATTCCATCATAGCATAAAAACCTCCTTCTCAGATGCCTCGTCTAAATCATCAATAAACTAATATGAAAAGCCGCAAGGTCAAACCTGTTTCTTGAGGATTTCGAGCGTCTGCTTCTGCAGCTCAAAATCAGCCTCCAGTTTACCATTTGTTTTCCTTAGTCCTGCTATCAATGCGATTTGCTGGTCGATACGGTCTTGCAGGATACTATAAATGTTAAAATTTCAAAAAATCAGCTTATATTTCGAAATGAATTCCTTCAAACGTGAACACAGCTACCCAATTTTAGATTCGTCTGCAATCACATCTTTCCCCCAAAAATGATCCAAGATCGGAGTTCCAAACTTCATTAAAATCTCGAAATTAAACATCATAATGCTCCCGTTGAGATCTTGACTGACCACCTCCAAAAATGAAATCCTCATTTCTCTCAGGTAGTACGCTTACCTTTCAGCTCGCTGCTTCTCGTCGCGATAAACTTCTAGAGTTTTCTCGGAACGTTCTGCCTGTACCTTCAATTGCGCTATTTGCACACGTGCGTCGCTCAGATCGCGAGATATCATTGCCGACTGAAAACCATCCATCTCTTATGTAAATGCTACCACTAGTAACAGTGCTGTCGATATATCAGTCTTATTTCCATACCTCGATACGTCGAAACGTAACAGCAGAGATTCCTTGAAGCTTGAAAGGATCACTCATTTCATGCTCGTTTATTGCCTGAGACCGCCTCTAACATTTAACTCCGGGGTACATGAAGAGGATTATTTATTACTCGCCTGCTGGAACCGATTAGCTTTTAATGTCAACTGTGCAGCACTAGAGGCAATATTTTCTTTTACAGTCAATGCGCCAATCGAGATTAAGTCATCAAGTTAAACCTCGGACCCTCATCTGAAAATCCATTCTTCCATATTCACTACTGAGCATCTAAATGCCCCTGCAGCTACATTGTTCTACTTTCTCAGACAATACAAAATGTCGTAGGAATCTGACATGAGATCAGCAGCTTCTGATTCTAACATAGACTACTCGATTTGAATAGGCATAATGAACCATCCTACGATGCAAACCAAAAAATGTTCCAATGATTTCATCACATCAGCACTTCTTAGCGACTCTCCCCTCTTCTTCCCACAACACTACAGAGACACCCAAAGCCTTCCAACTCGACATTCACCACTTCATTTCCAACGTTCATTCACATGAAATAAACAAAAATATAACTGCGAAACCTCTTCCTCTGTCCTCCGTTCGTCTGCCACTCGCTTGTACGAATCTCGTTGTTCCTTCAGTTTCTCGATTACTACATCCTGCTTATTAGAGTAATCCTTCATCGTCTCCATTCTCTTGGTCGCATCATTCAGCGCCTCAGCTAGGCGTTCGATTCTGAAATTTGTGCTGTGCGGTTGTGATCGATTGTATGCGAATTCCCATTCAAATTGCTTCGACATTTACCTATGGATCTATCCAGCTGAACCAAATATCACTAAAAAATAAAAAAAAAGAAACCATCAGAAAAGGTCGGCTAAAATGACAATAAGCGACGGGAGTGAGAACTGCTTCCGCAATCCGAAACTACAGAGATTCTTACTCGTCTAATATGGAAGAATATCATTCGATCCTAACTCTTCCGCCCTCTAATGGCATAACCAAAAAGAATCACACCTATCTGATCATAGATCTGGGAGCGTAGTCGATGCACTTGACTACAATAAAAAATGGATCTTCTCCATAAGTGAATAAATATGCGAGCTGTACACTTACGAAATGAGCATCTTGATGCAAATCTTTCGTGCCATTCCATTTTCTAATACAAGCAAATTTCACACAAGAATACTGAGATGAGAAGCGAATGGTACTATTAGATGCTCAATGGTTCCCTCCTTCAACCCCCATATTATTGAAGAATATTAAAGTTATCACTTTCATCACTTCCCGTTATTCAGATACCCGCCAGGAAGCAAACTTTAACGTAATCTGGGCAGACAACGCTCCATGCGAGAACACGGTACCTTCCATCAATCGAAAGCTAGCAAGCGCGTGGCTTGGTTGCCCTCAATGGCTGAGGACCAAGTAGATATTGTTCCAAGAAAATCACTCTGACACCTTCAGCAGATACCTCGAACACTCAAAATCAAACGAGTGATCTTGAAAAGGGGCGCAATAAAACAAATGAAGAAAGTGAATAAAAATAAAATGGAGAAAAAACAAATGAAATAAAAAAGTCTACTGCTCACTCCGTATTATTGGCATCATCGATGGCCTTCTGGTTATTGGCTTGGGCTGCTCTCAAATCTGACATCAATTTCTGGTTGACTTTTTGTAGCTCGCCGATCGATGCCCACAGCACATCTCGATCTTCTTCGCTCATCGGCGGCGAATCCGTATCTCGACCCAATGTCAGTTTATTCACTTCATATGCGTGCAGCAAGTGCCGAGTCTAAACAATTCGTTCTATCTTGTAAAAGATCTCCCACTTTATTCTTTCAAAATGTGCCACAAAGTGTTTTTCGTTCCCCTCATAAGCAAAAAAAATACCGAAGAAGCACCTCAACAAAAGTGGGGAAGAGGGGTAAACAGAGAGTTCACTTTTACTCTGAGGTCCTATCTGCACTTGGAAAGCGGGTCAAGGACTTTCATGTTGGCGTAACAGAGACGAAGGTATGAACCCTCTGCCATCTGCTCCTCTCTTCTAATTTCGTCGAGCGTTTCATTTCATATTCTAGCAGTCCCCATAAATACAACATGGAATTGCAAATGGAACAGCAGTAAGCTTAGCCAGATCACATCACAGGTGCAACAAAATAATATCAAAAATCCAGAACAGCTCACCTGTCTGGCCATATCCTCGTTGTCTCTCTGATATCTCTCTAGTTCGGCTTTCGTATACGCGAGTTCACGAGTTGCCGCATCCCTCGCCGATACAAGTCGTTGCCTTTCCTCATCTGCTGACTGAAGTTGATTCCGGAGCTTTGCGCATAGCTCCGACACACGCTCATATTCGTTGCGCTGTTGAGCAAGTAGTGGAGCTTTTTGCTCTATTTCCTTCAAAAATCCATGCCTTTACAAATCATTTCGAATCAAGCAGCCAGCTACATACGCAATCCGCATCGATTGAAGTATAAAAGGTGGCGCATCTAACTGCTCAGTGATGCATATTCAGCAAAATTCACAGCTGTCAATTTTAACGGTAGTGACCTTTGACTCAACACATTTACATAGACATTTATAAGTATGTTATAGGTCACTGTGCACAATTTACTCGTTCATTTCATGGGAAGAAAAACAAAAAGCTGCCACGAGTTCGTCGTAGCCGCATTGTGATCGACTGATCAAGAGCACCGACAACAACACTCGTGCGGTAATAAACTCAAAGAAGTTGCAAACACAGCTTCTGCATACGCGTTATCATCGAAAATTGCAGATATTCAGATGTCACCTAAACGATAGAAAGGATCCAGGTCGATGTTACACCAATTTTCTGCCTCCTATACTGCGGATTCTTTTATTTTGCTTAGAAGAAAAATTGTACTGTGCACCTGAGCGTAGTGATGTTCCTTCACAAAGCACATTCTCCAAAAAGCTGAGTAATTTCGCAGCAGCCTATGCAGAAGCGATGCAGTCTATTTGAGGATATATTATCTGCCCTCCTTACTTTCGGCCACTCGTCACTCCTTTCAAATTCCCCTCCTTTCGACCCTCAGTTCCCAAAATTTTTCCAAACTAACCACGCGAAACAACTGGTTAAACAGCATACCTCAACAAGTTCTCTAAAGTGAGCCTCGAGCCTCATGTTCTCATTCTTTGCTTCTTCGAGCTCGGCCACTACTCTGCAGTGCTCTCGGTAGATGCCCGTTAAGGACACTCCACTTCGAATCAGAGAACAAGCGGCCGCAGCTGATGGCGACAATGCTGCTATTTCATCATCTGCTAAGGACACTGCAACAAGGATTTATTAGTTCACTGTAAACTTTTTCATAACGTTCCTTTCATCTCCCGGCTCATCAAGTATCGGACACCGAAGCTTTCGCACCCCCTCTTCACAAGTACCATCCATGCCGTAGCGCAAGCAATGATCCCCTCTGCAACTTTGTCCGTGATATATCCTCGACGCTCAGTGCCAACAAGCAAGCATACAGGCAATATTCCCTACCTCCTAACTATAAGAGTTCTGTCAGTAGCCCTAGCATTTTTCAGCCGCGAACTTTCTCAAATATACAGTTACCCAAGGCAGTCGGGAAGGCTTTAAACAATTTTATTGCACTCCTGTTTACTAAACGCAGCCACGCACCTCGTGACATTCTAATGGCCACTAGCACTTCCTTTCAAACCTTCAGTCATCAGAAGAGGTTTTAAACTTTCGTTTCGTGGCTTTGTACAACTGGAAGAAAACATCAGCAACCAGTTCGCGACCTCTGATTGTCCAACAAGCTATCGCGGCTCCAGATAGTGGTATCGACTGTCACAATACTCGCTTTTAGCCGCAAAAGTAGGAACCGACAACTCTGAGGTCCAGAAATGTCTCTTACAAGCTTCATTCCTAACATCATTTCTGAACGTTGTTTCAGCCACATTTTGTGAGTATATCACGCCGTTCCAATATCCCACTACTGTCAGGTTTATAGTGAGAAAACTTAAAACATTTCATTCCATAGCTGCAAATATCCCTAAATGTAGAAGACATGAAAGGAAGAGACGGATTCGATGCACGCTGCCCATAATACATAAAAAACAAATAAACGTAATGAAACAGAAATATGCGGATGAAGACCTACAAGTGTGTTTTGATTTCAGCAGATCATTCGCCTTTGTCAGTTCGTCGTCCAGCTCGGCAATCTTTTCATCTGAAACGAATAATTCTCTCACGGCGGTACACATCCGAATTTTTACCGATCGGGCCACTAGTATAAACCTCGCACAAAACATCTGTTGTACTGTCTTCATTTGTTTCTTTATTCCCAATCAACAAAGCATTTATTATGAACAAATGTCTCTTCACATCGCTTCCACCTGCTCCGATTCAATGCTTCTCCGATCCTGGTGGTTAGTGCAGCCTTTTTAAAGGAACACTTCAGCTTGGCCACTATTTTTGCCGACCCTGGGTATCTACTCTTTAATTCCTTTCACATAATTGTCCAGCGTCACCCACACAGTATCAAACAACACGATGCTTTTGGCCTCGCAAATATTTTCAACTTCTGTCGAAGCTTCTAGATTAGCAGGAAATGTGATAGAGAACAAGCCAAAATGCACATCAAGCTATCAATTGCTTAGATCTAGTTGTAACCGTTCGCGACCTCAGATCACTCAGACAGACTTACGAATACATCCACACAGATAGGACGTCACCATAGCGCACCTCTGTAAAGTAAACCAACAAAACCGATTAATAAGTATAAAATAACAAAAAGTCACCTCTAAGACAGATTTCTTGTTCGTACGCCTCTTTCTGACTTTCCATTTGTGATCGAATAGCTTCGTACGCTAAAAAAAATATGTTTCAAAACACCAGGAAGGCAAAATTTGAACGTGAATTTTCAAGGCTTTATCTCCGTTGCAAATAGTCTGTTATTGTTCCACTTCCTCCTCTCTCTATCACCTATTTTCGCTTTCTTTTAACACCGTTCCTCCTCATCCTTCCGGTATTGACAGATATTCTCCCTCTTCCTCCCCCACAGGTATCACTGCTCCGAATATTTTTAGCTTGCTTCAGTCCCCTCACCGTCTAAATCTTTAGCTAATTTCATCTGCTTTACTTAGAAAATCGTCAGCTTCCTCCCTCACCTACAACGGCTTCGTTTCATTGGTCACCTCAGCATTAAAACACTGAACCCATTCACATCAAATCACAAAATGCACTGAAAACAATATTTCCACGCTTTGCTCCATTCTCCTCAGATGCATTAGCCTATGAAATGCACTCCTGTTGATGTGCTAGAAGGACCCTTTCGAAAAAAATACTGCAATGAGGAGGAAAAAGTGAGACGGAGGGGAAGATGGGGCTGGAAAAGGGATGAGTGAGCACCGGTAACAAAGTTTCCTCTATACTTCTCAAAACTGCAACAAAAAACACATCACAAACCATCTTTCGATTCGTCTAACAGCTTTGCTTGCTCTTCAAAATCCATTCGCATCTGACTTAAATGCTTTTCAGCGTCCTCGCTTGCCTCCTTATACACGGACATCAAACGTTCTGCAGCGAGAAGTTCTTCTTCCATTTTGTTTACCCGAGTTGAACGATCATCCAGCACCTTCAAACACAATTAAGTCCATGTCGGTCCAAGCAGTGCTGCTCGCTGCTAAATATGCGAAACCATCAACAACATCGCTTAACCCTCTACAGTAGCGCCAGAATTCCACTTTTCGATATCTTGCATCTAAGCTCATCCAGAAAGCTGGAAAGGACCGAAAGACGAGACTGCACTTCTATTTTCCCACGACATTATCTACATTAGCATGGAGAAACAAACTCATTTAAAGTAACCCTGTGGAATAAACTACCGGTCTAATCATCAAACCTTTCGATCCAATAGCAATTGTCCTTCAGTGCGAAACAGTACAGGCGTGTCTCGTGCTTAACATCAAAATTTCTCTAGTACTCCCGCGATGCTCAACAAGAACAGCTCATTTACAATTTTTACCCATGCAAAACATTATTAAAATATGCAGATCCAATCACTCTTCCACAAACACTGCTTTAAGCTCTGCCAACAGCATTCAGGTGACCGGTTAGTAATGACCCCAATCTGAAAGCTCGCTCTCCGTTCTCAGCTCCTATGAGCTAAGAAAGAAGCAAATTTCTAACACTATCTTCTTGCTCATGTAACATACAAATTGCTACAATTCAGTCCGTCGATTCGCACGCGCCATTTTTCACTCACTGGACGTCTCCTCGAGTTACCTTGAAGACAAATACGAGCAACACGATCGCAAATGGGCACGGAGCAAAATAACGAATAGGCACGGAAAATGAATGGTAATTCATTCTCCCATCTGCACTGGTTGTCTTTAAATCCTACATGGGCAAGTTGTCACACAGACACAGTTGAGAGAATTTTTGGATTACGCGACTCATGCAACGCAACTGCCCACTCACACGAATCCTCCATCCCATTCACTATAAGACCTCATCGCTGCAATGTCCTGCTAGTCAACGAAGCTCAGTAAGAATCAATAAACGATTTCCGAGTGAATGATAAAAGCCATAAGAAATGACCGCGCTAACAAGGAGGAATACAGCGAACGCATCCCCCCACAATGTAACATTTCTTGCAGTAGACTATTCGGCGCACAATACATGAAGACCAACTACAAATGCAATACAAACTGCTTCTATAATCCTTATCAAATCAGGTAATCCATAGTCCTCCATCCTTTTCCCGTTTCGCTAAAAACCGATCACAAAATAACAATTATCATTCTTGCATTGCCCCTTTAAGACAGCTCCTTCTTGCTGTCTCACATACTTGCTGAACGCTATTATTACTGAGAGCGTTATTGAACAAAGGTTGATTACAGCGTTAATCTTAGGTAACCGACACCTATTTAATAATTACTTTCGCAAATCCACCACCGTTTTCTATCAATTTGAGGGAGAAGTTACGCTAGGAAGATAAACCCCCATACTTCCTCCCGACGAATCAAACTATATCTCTCAAATAAACAAATAAATGAATAAAAGGAGAATAAAAAAAGCAAAGAGCGCAAAAAAAACCTCTTTGATTCGTTCGTTTAATTTTGTTATTTGCTCATCCTTAGCACTCACTTGAACTTGCGATTTGTTTAGCGCCTCCTTTGCAACATCAAGATCATCCGACAATGTCGCCTTCTGCGCTTCGAGTTCACCCACTATACGAGCCTAAAAACACAAATCGACAACAATATACAATATTTCACCTGCACCCTAGCACACCGAGTCATATCTCATCTGAATGATCGTAGAACCAACTTAGCTCGCAAATTATTTCTAGCGCTTCGAGGCATTTATAACTCACTTAATAGCGATGAGATGCAATAAAATTAGGAGTGGAAGGCCTAACGCAGGACAATTCCGATGCTTCACGAGTTCGCTATTTCCGTAAGACAAGATAAAAATTACTCGGACTTATCTCCGTAAATAAACCTTACCAGTCAATTCAAAGTAAACAGGAATAGGCGGCCAATTTTGTTTCAAAAAAAAACTTACAGATTCGATGCGCAACAACGTCAGCTTCGTGTCGCGATCGTTGACCTCATTCGTGAACCACTCTCTATTGCGCAGATAAATTTCTTTCTCTTGCGCCCAACAATTCTTCTCGAACTAAAATTTTCTACCATTTAATTCCTTCCACCGAACTCAACATCATCATCCAACTGAAGCAGAATTACATCGGCAGAAAAACCCCCTCCTTAAGGAGCCTGTGAAAAGGCGCACAAGTGGATGGCACTAAAGAATGGTCTTTGCGAATCCATTCATCAGTGCCAACCAACTTCACCGAATATCACCAAATTTACGACAATGCATCCATCGAAGTCGACCAATCGTTAAAAGAAATCTTTGACACATTCAAGCACTAACCAACTCAGTTCGCCGTTAGAGTGAATGAAAAACTTGTTCAAAAAAGGATTTCACAGTTGAGGTTAAACACTTGACCCCAATAATTCCACTCAAATCCCTAATTACACCATAAAGTTTCGTCACTCTAATTTCTCCTATGTTCGAGTTGAAACTATTCGACTATAAACATATAAACACATCGCCTTCACCATGTAATACCAAACATCAGCTTGCCAACTACACAAAAAGGTACGCTTTCTTAGCAGAGACTTTTCGATGGCAACGAAGCGCCATTTGCTGCCACCTTAAAAAAAACAATGCAACCAGAAATTGATCACTCAAATTAAAGCTCAACTACCCAATGAATAAATCAAACTTCATGAAATGAACATCGAAACGGCATCAACCTAAAGTAGTTATAAGTGAACAAGCAGGATTTTAAAACGACATCGGAAATCCTGCGTCCCTAATCACACGGTCTTCCAATAAATATCCGAAAAATCGTTTGATACGTGACAATCCCTCACTCCTTACATATTCCTCCTCCCTTCTGCCCGGAAAACAAGTCCTAAAAATTTTATGTCGATAACAACATAATTCAGAGCACAATTCAATTATGCAAGTCAAAACTCGACCAAATAGTCTCAGAAAAAACCAGAGACATCAAAGCAAACCTCAAACATTCGCCTTTCCTTGGCGACCTCGTCGACTTGCGCTTGGAGTAAAAAACTCTTCGCTGTTAACTTCTCAATTTCTGACTTCAACAACTGCACATCACCTAAAGTAACAGAACTCTTTTCAATACTGAAAATATACACGAACACTGGGAATATTCCCACCCCTACACCTGCGAACTACTCGTTCACTGCACACACCGCTGACTGCGTATATGAAACATAAATGCGTGCATCTCTAATATTAGCAGCGTTCAACAGCTGTCGCATGTACCTCCAACGATCTTTTCATATAAAAAAGAAAGCCTGCGTTCCTGAAACACACATAGTGAGGTCTGTCTTATAAAACCTTATCCGTAAGCCTCAGGATTATCATTAGCAGCACCTCAAGAGGCAGCCCAAAAAACATATGCAAAGAAAAACTTTCGGGATATCGCAAACACTGTAAGCAATCTAATGCGAAAGATCAGCTAATCTCTTCACCCAATCATTGCGCGATGGGCATTCATATTTGAATCCTATTCCCTACTGATTCATAAACAAATAAAAAAGTGACATTACACTCCGACTGGTCACAAATCTTCCCGCACATTCTCTTATTTACTCCCTCATAGGCACTTCCTTGGGCATTAAATCTTAAAATACCGCTAATTTCTCTAATTCTGAACGTCGACAACGTTAGAACACCTCATTTCCTCCTCCCCCAACCCCAACCTTGTCCCCATTTCCAATATGAACGATCAGATGGGCTAAAACTCTAACATGAAGTTCACTCTTTAGTTGACAAATAATTAAAACCATATCCCCCATGAAAGTGTACATAAATGAAGAGATAAACATGCATGTTCACATCAACAAATGAAAAAACTCATAAAACTAACCAGCGAGGAGAGATTTCTGCTGCGTAAGTCGTTCAATCCGGCATTCATAATCGAGCTTTTGACGAGATAACATTTCCGCTTTTTGTTCGTTTTCATTCTGAAACTCAAAAATTATACGACATTAATGACCACGACAGCACCACAGCAACTGCAATAACAGAGCAATATCGCCGACGTGGACGCATATAACGAGAAAGACAGAAAGAGCAATTGGCGGAACATCTCACTGCATCTTACGAACATATCACAGTATTTCATGGAAATTCCCCTCACATTTCAGCTCACTGGCAATTAATTACAAGCAAAAACAACCGAGTTTGCTTACACTCGATCATTGCGAACCCTTATCTTAACGTATGACGAAGACTGCAGGTAAGGTCGTTGGAGAATTTCCCAATACGTGGATGACGCATGTTCAATTATTTTAGAATGCAGTTCTAGCATACACGATCACATTGGAAAGTTGATATGCATCTAGCACGGCACTCGACTTCCTTGGCATTGACTCACTGTTGTCAACGGAAGGGATCGAACCTTATACCTTGCAGACGAAGAAGAGTTCTATCACATCAAACGCATGCGACTTCACCTACACTCACTCGTGTACAAGCAAGGAGAGCCCCGCGTTTCTTTACACAGTGAAATGCGCTTTCTATGTGGCTCAAGCAATACCTTTGCAAGCATGAGTTGATCTCGTTCAGCCTCCAATTCTCGCAGAACGGCCATTCTCTGCGACCGATCTTTCACCATCGACTCCAGTTCATTTCTCTGCGCTTCCACCTTCTCGCCAAGCTTACAGTACTTACTTTGAAGGGCACTGTGCTGTTCGCTCAACACGAATAGTTCTTGCTCTAAAATACAGTTACTGTATAAAGGAAGATGAACACTCTTTAAAGTAACTGTAACAATCATCATAAACATAAAAACTGTACAAATTAACTTTTCAAGGAGGTAAAAGAGGGTGTGGAAAGGAAAAGCAGCGTGAGCCGAAATGACTGGAAGGCAATCTGAAGGAAGAGAGTAATGGACTGCTTGAACAGTTGGACAGTTCGAAGCATTTCAATAGCTTACCACTGAAGAGTTCTAAAATATTACACACCATACACCCTCATATCTCAGGATCTTCGCCACCAAAGATTTCCTCTACGTTGCAATATACCTGGGTCAAGTTTACTTCTATGTCAACCAAATCAAACATAATGTACTACCCTCCTACACCTGAATTTGAGCAGAACAATGACTACACCGTCCCGTCAGTTCCCTCCTAGTGGAATAAAATTAAATGCTGATGAGGACGTAGGGGAATGAGGAAATAAACTTTCCTTCTACAAGCACAGCCAAACAAGAGAGGATGTTTTAGGTAGAGGTCGCAAGTGATACAGGAGGGGTCTGCGGTGGCAAATAGAAAAATTTATGGGAAACTGGCTGAGAAAATAACGGCACGGTGATGCTTCATATAAACTATCAGTCAATGCTGTACAATGACAAAGCTCTCGCTCGATGCGTCTTGCCCAAATTCCACAAACAAATATGCACAAGAACAACCTTGTACTTCCTGTCCCCTGAAATGATCCCGTGCTCTGCTTTAATCTCAGAAGAGATTCTTCATAAATTGTGTGAAAAAGAAGAATCCGAGTTTCCCTTATTTCGCAAAAAGATCAAACAACGAGGATACTCGAGAAGAAGAGGAACGCAAATCCTTATGAGAAAGAAGACTTACCGATCTGAACTCTTTCCCTTTTCAACTCTTCGATATCACCGCCTGCCATGAAGAGAGCAGAGTCGGCACGACGACGTGATGCCATAGAAGTTGCACTGCCACTCGCTGCAGTCTCCAACATCGACGCTGCAGCTGTGTTCCCTTCACAAGGGGCGACGCATTCTAAAATTCTCTCACGTGATGAGCGCAACTTGAAAGAATAAGCGACATAACGCAGCTAACTGCTCCGAAACGTTCTCTGCAGTCACTAATCTCCCTCCCACACCTCCTGTCTCGCCCTCTATGGATGTCACCGAATTCCACCATTTCAACAAACCGCTCAGCATTTTTCCCCTCTACGAACAATTCCACGACGGCATGTCGGTCGATGAAAAACTATTCCCCGAGAACTCTATCACACAACCTCATTATCCCATTCTTCCGTCCTCCCCACCTGCCTCAGTGTTTCGGTTATCACTCGATCGAAATCGCCCTTTCACATATGCGACATACTTTTTTAGGAATCAAGATTTAGTCACAAGAATATTAATGACACGCTCGTGCTCTTTCATTATCTTCTGCGGAACTTTTTGGAATCTCTTGAAGTGATCCTCTCTATATTCTGCCTCACCTATCCCCATAGCTATCTTCCTCATTCTTCTATCTTAAAGAACTCTATGGTTGTTGAAAGAGTTGTGAAACTCTTACAGCCCTTTGAAAGCATATTTAAAGTTGCTCAAATGTATAATTTACATTGTCGACTGACTCCCACAAATATCGCTGTCGAACTTCTGAGTGACACTCACAAAAATCACCTCTCAACTATTCTTCATAAAGCACTTTTATCGACAATTAACCACCTCTCTTGATAAGCCGAGCGCCGAGCTAACAGACAAATGTACGAAGTGCTAACCGCCAGTTGCAGCCATCGATTCCTCAGCGTTTACGCTCATTCCGAATAAACTTCTATGATGTGAAACATCGGTTGCTTCTTCCATCATTTCGGATAGTGAGTCGGTATCGATAATACCGGCATGAGCATTTGGATTTCCGCTTGACATCTGCTCACCACTCGCTTCTAATCACTCAATGATAAAAATGATAACGATTCCACCTGAATGCAATATCGCTCATATTTTGCCACTAATGACGCTCAAACTTGAAATTCTTAACGATTGCAACAAATAAACTTCGATGTCAAACGAAAAACTCCTCTAATCCACTAAGAAATGGACGAAATCAACGTTTACAAACTGCGCTAATTATATGGGATAAAGTAATAGAATGTACTAAAGATGTACATCTGAATGCAATCGACACCCATCGAACGACTCATACGATAGAAGAAATATCAGTGAAAATGAGGGGATATCGTATGAGATATTCAATGCTTGCGGGTATTCGTTCCAGTAACGTCTACAATATAAAAAGCTATGCTGAAGTGATAGTGCTCCATTGTGCGCCAATAAACAAGCATCACTTAATAGCGCTAGTGGTCTTTTAGGTAACGTGAAAGATATGCGGGTACCTGCGCGAGTTATGCAGTCTCTTAAAGGGATGCGTCCCGCATAGGGACGCTAATCTCTGCATCACCAATTTTGCAAGACCTCTTTGGAAGTATGATGATAGCTGAGCGACTTTTCACAATAGATATCATAAGATTGAAAGCTCGAAGTAGCATTCACATATTAAAAAACCTCAACGGTAAGGCGGAGAAAATGTCGGCAGTAGAAACCTCTTAAAAAGCTTTGAGAAGGATATATGTATAAATTCACCAGGAATGAGTCATCTCCACCCGATATCTCCACCCATCTTCCCATCGCCAAGTTTGATGGAATTTACCTCATATGTACACAAAAAATGCCACCTTTTTCTTTGATACTCCAAGAGGTTGCATTAACTTTTCGTTGATATCCAGAAATTCCTGGAAGTTTTTATGTCACCACACCTTACTGAATGCGATGAATCCAATATCAAACGTACTATTTTCTTTTCTGCGATCAACACAAGTCTTTCAATTCCTAGACGAATAAGTGACTGATGTCCTCATCTTGAATTTTCTCCACTCGCATCCCGATCCCGACCTCTCCATCAGATGCCCTCTCCCCTTATCCACTTCTCTCTTCTCTTTTCAAACCCATTTTCTAATAACAGTATCTGCCCTAAAGAATAACAAAAAAAAATCCCCTCTCTGAATTAAGCACTCATTCAATAAGGCATACGAATGTGCTCAGTTATGTGAGAGCGCATCTATTTCTCGGTCAATGCTGACCTGCCGTCAAGATACAAGGAACTCGTGGCTTGGCGACGACATGAGGATCCCATGACCCTTACGAAATGAGGGTGGGAAGACCTGTGAGTCTGCCACACGACCGATAAAATAAATAAAGCCCTGCATTAAAATGAGCGGTCTATGTATTTTAAAGCTACTGCGCGTTATCGCAATAACCTCATACGAAAGCCACAAAGGCTGTAGGTCTGGTAACTGCACATATGGGGTCGCCGATCTCAGTCTCATGCGTGAGCGAGGCCATCGATTCCCCACTTTCGCGGTTAAGCGCTCAGGCTTCGGACTCCCTCGCTTCTTGACTCCACCACAAGTGACACCTTCGCTGAATCAAAGGCTCCTCTACTTCACTCAGTCATCTTTATCCAAGCACCAATCACGGCAGACTCTGCTTCCTCAACACTCAAATGCATGCAGAACTTCAAATATCAATCTAAGCAAGAGCGATTCACGGGTGCTAATTTACAGCACATTAGCCTCCCTCCAACCTTCCCGCTCACCCTGTGCGTCTCCCCTTGGATACTCCACATACCTGAAACAAATGCTACAAACAACCACCACAACATCGACCATCAACAAGCAATGACCATAAGGGCGATCAACATCCATTAATTGAACACTATGACGCACATCACAACATCGAGGTCTCGCAACTGCGAACGCCACCACTCGCCGCTAGAAAGAATCGCGATAAGAGCGTCTAAGCGTAACCAACAGCCCGAAGATGGAAACCGGAAAAGCGTTCTCGTTCTCCCCTTCCATATTTAAAATTACCGAATAATACCTCTATAGTTAGACTGCTCCAACCTCACAATTGCAAAGAGTTTCGTTGCTATAATTTGACCGAAATAAAAGGAACATCAAGCGACATAAATGGTAGTGGAATCTTTTATGGTCCGAGAAAGTCTTTAAGTGCTTTTGAAATTAATTGAAAAATATCAATTGCATCTTAAAAAGTAGCCTTCACCGAATTTCGCATTCCCAATTTCGGCGATCGTCCACTTCCAACTAGCAGAGAGACAGAAATATGCATACACTCGTTGTGGAACAATTGCAAAGCCTGACCACAAGTACTTCTTTGTAAAAGTACATAACTATGAAGCTAAATCCCTCTTTTCCATCTCTTCCCGACCATCCCCCTTCCTGCCAAAGAAGGAGGCCGACACAATGAAGATTGGTTACTCGACCCGATTCTTCCCTCGAAATATCGCAATTTCCACGTATCGCATAGAATTCCGAGTGGAAACAACAATAAAAGCGAAAAAATTCGGCAAATCAATTCACTTTCCAATTCTCATCTCGATACCCCCAACGCAATGCAAATTCTTTTAATAGCAAAATGGATTCGAAGCAAATTATATTCAAATATGTCGATATGTTTCTTCGCAAAATAAATTTTCTGCATAATATTCTATGTTGAAATAAACGCGACGATAATCAACGGTTAAATTTCATCGCTTATTATCACTTCATTTTATCTTATTTAAAAGTAATGAACGAGTAATTTCAAAGTAATCGTTTCATTCAAAATTTCTTTTTAATCTTTACAATTATCAACGCCTTACTGCATGAAACTCTTTAATAAACGCGAGTTTCAATTCATTTATATCGACTGTTTTTTTTTGAAGTTTAGAATATGATTATCGTGTTAATAGCTGTAAATGCATTAATTGCATTCACACAATATACCTGGCGAGGATTCTAAGCTTTAACACCTGACAGGTATCAATTAGCGTATGCACAATATATCTGGTGAAAATTCTAAGCTTTAACATCTGACAGGTATTAATTAACGTTCGCACAATATACCTGGCGAAGATTCTAAGCTTTAACACCTGACAGGTATTAATTAGCGTAATTTCATATTCTTTTTAGAATATGCAATTGTGCTTGTGCAGTTTTCTATGAAAATCGATTATCTGGACAATTTCCTATCATTTCACCTCACTATTATCACAAAGGAAAGTGAAATGCTTTTGAGTGTTTTCGAATGCGCCCTTTGATTATTCTTCAATTCAGTGGCATTTTCTTAGTTATGAGCGGTAATCATGTAATAGAGTTATGTTTGAATATTTCTGAAGTTGATATATAATCGAATTATTACATTGCATATTTTTGAGAGCATTTCAACATTAATAATAATATTTACTGCTCGGCCATAGAAAGTAAGTAGAAAGCACATTGCAGTGGAACACCTCTTCTCCGAATGTTCCATTCATTGAATGAATTATTTCATCGTTTCAGGTGATCCCAAAGAATTATTTCACCTCTTTTATGCTGTGTAACTTTTAGTTAACCTTAATTAAGTGAACCGATATCTTCGCTTCTTCAACTGTCATCTGTCAATGAGAGCTGCCGACTCTCATCACCTGAATATGTTCCAAAAATGCGTAAGTCCTTAGTGTTTATTCTACCATATAGCCTCTTCAGACAAGCTCTAGAATATCTATCGTTCCAATTTTTCGGCAAATTACGCAAACCGACATAAGACTGGAAAACCTTTTCGATTTCTCTGGAGAATTTAAAGGCTTCCATTCAAAAAATGCTTGCCTATTAGGATACCGCTGACACCAGCTGAACATTGGCTTCAGTGATCACTCCTGATACTGCTCTAATATTTGATACGGACTAGTGGTCAGTAGTTGACTAATAAGGAGGAAAAGCAGCATTGCAACTAACCGCAACAATTATTGAAAACACTTATGGAAGAATCCTCCGAGCTGAGCCCGAGCAAATAGACGGACAGTGGACACTTTTAAAAGCTTCTTAAGATGACATTATCGTTGCAGCTCCTGCTGGGCCACTTACAGCTCTCAGTCATTACGAGAAAAAGCGAGGAACAAACATTTATGGTATATCATTATCGATGAAATTACTAAAACAAGCTAGCAAACTTACATGCAGAGAAATACAGCATCTGTTATATTGAATAATTACCCAACTAAAAAGCGAAATGAACTCGAATTACGGATGCAATATTCCAAATTCTCAGAAGGTATTTACGAGCGCTGCTTCGATAAGCAACAAATTCAACGAACAAATGGGCAAACTAAAGAATTTTTCCCACCCCTTACAACGTGGTTCGCGTTTACCAAACGGATTAGGGTCCGTTATAAGTTATACAAGAATAAACTTACTTTTGACAGGTGGAAAAACGTTTCCGTTCATAAATTGAACTCCACCATTTTCAATAAAAAATTTCACTGTATGTGACAAGCGGTTATGATCGCTATGGGCTGAGCAGCTCGCTTAGCGGTGATAGAGAAATCGCTCAACATAAACAGCATGCCCGATTCGCGTAAACATTAACCACGCGATCATAAATGTTAAATTTTCTTTAATGGGTCCGATGAATACAAAAGAAATGCTGATACTCATTTGCGATTATGTCTGTAAAAAAAAAATCGAACAGTATGAGGTCAAAGGTCACCCGATCTGATTGATTTGATCGGTGATAAGAGAAAGAGCAAAAAATGAATGGTCGAAGTTCATTCGCATATCAGCGTGAATGAATGCAACAAAACGTCATACTCTGAACTTTTCAACGTGGCCTCTTTGCTTTGATCGTTTTGGGGATTTTATTCATTAGCGAACACTTCTCTGCAAACGCTTCTCTTTTAACACATAGTGAAAACGACAGCATTTAAGTAGTGTATATTTGAAAAGGAAGTAAAAAATACCGTATATGGTATGTGACTAAGAAGATATCGTATACCGTATATAACCAGAAATTACCGTACTCGTTCTGGGAAGAACCTGCAGCCTCTCTATGTGCACATTTTAGATCAAAAATTCATTGAGGCGATTGGAATGGAAGTCAATGAACGATTATCCAATCTATTCGACGTTCGCGAGTATCCATCCATCTCTTAGGTCATTGCATTATAATAGAGAATTCCCATCTATCCGAAGATGTCAAAGTTCGAATCCTAATGGGAGGAAACATTTCTCCTAGAAGACAACTTGGTTAAGAGAGAGCTTCCTATGAATTTTCCACTTTATACTTTATATATACAAGTAACTACCCAGTACTCATAAGAGGCACTTCATAATCGTTCGACTGCACAAATTCACATCAAAAGTCTCCTGCAATGGTACCATCAATTTCTAGACATCTGTGTAAACGTGAAAAGGTGAACCTCAATAGGCGACGAGATGTCCGCTCACCTGTTGCAGGTAAGCGATAATCCCCTCATATGATCTTAATTACTACTTCAAAATAGCCTCAATGCCCAAATGGAGTGCACTAATTTCACGTTTTATTCAAATAAAACGATTCTATTTGATCTCTTTGAGATTGAGAGAATTCCTCCCACAACATCTTATTCAGAGTCGCTAAATTCACTATTCTTAATTTCATAGAAAGAAAATGACTTTTGGAATCTCTTCTTTGAATTGTAAAATGTTTCTTGCGGATTTGTAAAACTTTCTTGTAGCATTCAAAGTTTACGACTAATTGCCCCGAGTTGTTAACTATGGCAACTATGGACGCTATGGGCACTATGGGCACTATGGGCAACATGGGCACTATGGGCACTATGGGCACTATGGGCACTGTGGGCACTATGGCCACTAAGGGCAGTATCCGATGATCGCATTAAACCATTAACCGAT